>CM075342.1:24961735-26192885 GCA_037788925.1 Mytilus galloprovincialis | reverse complement strand
CAAGCATGAACAATATTATGGGCACCACATAATGAGCTGGATCTGCTAACCATTCTAGATAACCTGAGACCACCCTGGTTTTTGGTGTGGTTTATGTTGCTCAGTTTTATTTTTTCTATATTGAATTATAATGATTGCAGTTTTGAATTTCCATCTTTTTTTTATTTTTTTGCCCAGCTTTGTCAGTTTGTTCTCCAAATTTCAGTTTGATTGTTCCTTTCGACCCATTCACCATTCCTTAACTTCTACTCTATGAATGCTTTAAAAAAAAAACACGAGATCATCAATTTATGTGTTTAAACCAGCATAAACTGTTTTCTTTGAGAATCAAGTGTATTCACTAATATACAATAAACTTCTATAGTCTTGCTGAACCAGTAATGCATATCAAACCTGTTCTTGTCCCTTTTTCCTTCTCTTCGATTGTCTTACATTTCCTACAAATGATAAAAAACATAACATGACTTATGTTTTGATGACCAGATGTAACCAAATTCGAAATCTGCATAAGGTGACCTGAGGTAACCATCTCCAATATCTGTATAAAGTGACCAGAGGTAATCAAATCCAATATCTGCATAAGGTGACCAGATATAACCAAATCCAATATCTGTATAAGGTGACCAGAGGTAACCACATTTAATATCTTCACAAGGTGACCAGAGGTCCTCAAATCCAATATATGCATAAGGTGACCAGATATTCAACAAATCCAATTTCTTCATAGGCTGACCAGAGGTCTCCAAATCCAATATCTGCATAAGGTGACCAGAGGTCCCCAAATCCAATATCTGCATATCGTGACCACAGGTCCCCAAATCCAATAGCTGCATTAGGTGACCAGAGGTCCTCATATCAAATATCTACATAAGATGACCAGATATTTAACAAATCCAATTTCTTCATAGGGTGACCAGAGGTCCACAAATCAAATATCTGCATAAGGTGACAAGAGGTCCCCAAATCCAATATCTGCATAAGGTGACCAGAGGTCCCCAAATCGAATATCTGCATAAGGTGACCAGAGGTCCCCAAATCCAATATCTGCATAAGGTGACCAGAGGTCCCCAAATCCAATATCTGCATAAGGTGACCAGAGATAACCAAATTTAAAATCTTCATAAGGTGACCAGAGGTCCTCAAATCCAATATCTGCATAAGGTGACCAGATATATTAAGAAAAAGATTTTTTTTCATTCAAACCTAAGAAGCGATTTTTAAGCTATCGATAAAAAGTTTTAAGTTTAAATAGAAATTTAGTTTCAGTATCATATAGACTTAATGAACTTATCCATCATCCTTTTAAAAAAAATGATAAAATGAATACTTACCACTTTCATCTACATTTTCTGTTGACTTCTGAAAAAAGAAGTAAAATATTAAATAATCGTATAGAAAATCAACTGATTTATCCTAATGAAGATACGTATAAATTGACTTAATTATCGATTGTAAATGCTCTTGACGAAGTAAGCAATTTCAATTATTTTCTAAGATTTATTTTTAAATGATTATGGAAGATAATGTTCATTCTTTCTGTTCAGTGTTACTAATATAGTAAATGTAATGTTATAGTATTCTATATTTTTGCTGAACCAATGATATATTCAAACCTGTTCTTCTTTTTTCACCCTCTTCAAATTCCTTACATTTTCTACAAATGATCAAAAAAACTCAACATTTAAAAAAGAAATTGTGGTGTAATTGCCGATGAGAAAACTAACGGGCTAATTGATGTCCATATAAATGAACGAAAAACAAATATGTAATACAGCAGCAAACGACAACCATTGAATTGCCTTGGGACAGGCACATACATAAATAATGTGTCAGGTTAAACATGATAGTGGGATCCCAACCCTCCCCTAACCTGGGACAGTGGTGTAATAGTACAACATAAGAACGAACTATAAAAATCAGTTGGAAAAGGTTTAACTCAACAGGTGGATACAACAGGGACCTATATTAACAGTTAATATAGGTCCCTGGATGCAAATAGAAAAACATCTAACAAAAAAGAGTGAAAGTGGCTCGGCACTTATACATCCCAACAACAAAAAGTCCATTTGTACAGATCTGAGAGTACTCACTAGTTCAAAGCACAAAACAACTAATAAAACAATCATACATCTAAGACTACATATGACCAATTTTTGTAAATTTTAATGACCAGTGAATAACAAAATCCGAAATCTGAAAAAGGTGCCACGAGAATTCAAATAACAACAGAAAATGACCAAAGATAACTAAATACAATATCTGCTTTAGGTAACCGAGTCTATTATCTGCATTAGGTGACCAGTGGTAACACAATTCTTTATCATTGTAAGGTTACTTAGGGTACTCAAATACCATATCTGGTAAAGTTGACCACATGTAGCCAATTAAATATACCAAAAAAAATGAACTTTTCAATCAAACCGAAGTAGCCATTTTACAGCTATCGATAACAAGTTTTAAGTTCAAATAGAATAATAGTTTCAGTATCATACACACTTGATTTTTTCTGAGTACTTCTGAAAAAAGAAGATAAACATATGATATTTGTAATAGTAAATTCAATTTTATTTATCCAAAACTATCTTATTGGATAAATAAAAATTGACTAAATTATCAACTGTCAATGCTCTTGGCAATGTTTGCAAGGTCAATGATTTTCTAAGATTTGTTTTTTAAAAGATCAGGATAGACAATGTTCATTCTGTTGAGTGTTATTAATATTTTAAATGTAATATGCAATAAAATTCTATAGTCTTGCTGAACCAGTAATACATATCAAACCTGTTCTTGTTCTTTTTTTCCTCTCTTCGATTGTCTTACATTTCCTACAAATGATAAAAAACATAACATGACTTATGTTTTGATGACCAGAGGTAACCAAATCTGAAATCAGCATAAGGTAACCAGAGGTAACCAAATCAAATATTAACATAAGGTGGCCAGAGGTCACCAAATCAAATATTAACATAAGGTGAGCAGAGGTCACCAAATCCAATATTTACATAAGGTGACCAGAGGTCATCAAATCCAATATATGAATAAGGTGACCAGAAGTTACCCCATTCTAGCATGTTAAGGCCACCAGAGGTTAACAAATCCCATTTCTGATTAAGATGATCACATGTAATCAAATTAAATATTTATGTAAGGTAATCAAGAAACAAAAAATGATTTGTTCAATCAAGCCTAAGTGGCCATTTTGCCAGAAACGATTGCAAGATTTAAGTTCAAAAAGAATAATAGTTGCAGCATTATATAAACACAGTGTATGTTTCCATAATATTAAAGGTTTGACACAATAAATTAAATGCATACATACCACTCCCATCTATATTTTCTGAAATCTTCTGAAAAAAAGAAGATAAATATATGATAATTGTATTAGTAATTAAATTCAATTTTATTTATCCAAAAGTATCTTATGAGGATCAGTATTATTTTACTTAATTATCAACTGTCAATGCTCTTGGCAATGTTTGAAAGATCGAGGATTTTTCTTAGATTTGTTTGTAGATGATCATGAAAGACAATGTTCATTGTGTAAAGTTTTATAGGTATATTAAACTTAATGTAATAATAATCTATATTCTTGTTATAATGTATATCAAACCTGTTCTTCTTCTTTTTTCTCTTTCTTTCATTGTCTAAAACTTTCTACAAATGATATGAAAAACATCAACTAGTTGTATGTAAATGTTAATAACCAGAGATAACCAAATCTGAAATCTGCATAAAGTGACCAGAGGTAACCAAATCAAATCCAATTTAAACATAAGGTGACCAGAGATAACCAAATCCAATATAAACATAAGGTGACCAGAGATAACCAAATCCAATATTAACATAAGGTGACCAGAGGTCACCAAATCTAATATATGAATAAGGTGACCAGAAGTAACTTAATCTAATATTGCCAGAGGTCACCAAATCCAATATTAACAAAAGGTGACCAGAGGTCAACAAATCCAATGTATGAATAAGGTGACCAGAAGTTACCCCATTCTAGCATGTTAAGGCCACCAGAGGTTATCAAATCCCATTTCTGGTTAAGGTGACCACATGTAATCAAATTAAATGTTTGTGTAAGGTAATCAAGAAACAAAAAATGATTTGTTCAATCAAGCCTAAGTGGCCATTTTACTAGAAACGATAGCGAGTATTAAGTTCAAAAAGAAATAGTTGCAGCATTATATAAACACAGTGTATGTTTCCATCATATTAAAGGTTTAATACAATAAATTAAATGCATACATACCACTCTCATCTACATTTTCTGAGGACTTCTGAAAAAAGAAGATAAACATATGATAATTGTATTAGTAAATTCAATTTTATTTATCCAAAAGTATCTGATGAGGATAAGTAGAAATATTGACTTAATTATCAACTGTCCATGCTCTTGGCAATATTTGAAAGATCAAGGATTTTTCTTAGATTTTTTGTAGATGATCGTGAAAGATAATGTTCATTGTGTAAATTTTATCGATATATTAAACTTCATGTAATAATATTCTATATTCTTGTTGAACCCATAATGTATATCAAACCTGTTCTTCTTCTTTTTTCTCTTTCTTTGATTGTCTCAAACTTTCTACAAATGATATGAAAAACATCAACTAGGTGTATGTAAATGTTAATTACCAGAGATGACCAAATCTGAAATCTGCATAAGGTGACCAGAGGTAACCAAATCCAATATTAACATAAGGTGACCAGAGGTCACCAAATCTAATATTAACATAAGGTGACCAGAGGTCACCAAATCCAATATTTACATAAGGTGACCAGATGTCACCTAATTCAGAAGTTACCCCATTCTAGCATATAAAGTCCAACAGAGGTTAACAAATCCCATTTCTGGTTAAGATGACCACATGTAATCAAATTCAATATTTGTGTAAGGTAATCAAGAAAAAAAAAAATATTTGTTCAATCAAGCCTAAGTGGCCATTTTACCAGAAACGATTGCAAGTTTTAAGTTCAAAAAGAATAATAGTTGCAGCATCATATAAACATAGTGTATGTTTCCATCATATTAAAGGTTTGATACAATAAATTAAATGCATACATACCACTCTCATCTACATTTTCTGAGGACTTCTGAAAAAAGAAGATTTCCTTCTACTCTGTGATTCGAACATTTAAAAAAACGTGTAATCACAAATGACAAATCATGCAAAATGGATGAAACGAATAGTTTGCTTTGAATGACTTAATTTAACTTAAGTTTGTGTTATTCGTTGTATTCAATTGCTCGGTATGTTAATTTTACTTACAGATAATACAGACGGTGACAGGCTCTAGATCTATGGTGTATTGCTAAATAGAAAGATAAATTGTCTATTTTTAGTTTTCTAGTTTTAGAACTACAATATTACTACACAGAAGAGTACTATTTATAGGGTGACCAGTGGGCACCATTCAGCGTAACTATTATCCTTGTGCGTTTTGTTGTTTTTTCTATGTTTGGGTTGTTGTCTCTTTGACACATTCCCCATTTCCATTCTCAATTTTATCAATTAAAAAAACAATAAAAGTTATAAAAACCAACGACAAAAATATTTCCTAAAACAAAACAATGATCTTCAAACTAACTGGACTATTCAAAACAAACAAATCGACCATACAATTAGCAAAAAAGAGAAATGAAGTTAGTGATAATTGTCCTAGTTAATGACCTGATAGTGTAAGCTACAAAACGATTAACGGTACGAGAAAAGGCGTGTTTGAATCAAGGCAGAATTATCACTAAATTTGTGTTTTAAATTGCTATTTTCTTCTCACCGATTAACATTACACGAAAGATATTTGGCACACATATGAACCATGTCTTATTGATGTAATCAGTGAAAAAAATCCGTCCAAGTAACACGCAATAAATTTTCTTTCGTTCAAAATGTGGTAAATTTCAGCGAAAAAAAATAGTCTTACTAAAATTATGAAATATACTTAAATTATAAAAATATTTTCAGCTTTTGTTATATGATAAATTTAGTTTCTCAGCTATATAATAAGTATCATTTGAACAAATTACACAGAAAGCAATAATCTTATTTTTCGTGTTGAAGATGGCCTGTATGAGGAGGTATTTTGGGGTACCCTAAGAAACAACATAATTTTGAAAAACGTGACCACGGTAGCGTACGACGACATTCATGATTGGAAAATATAATGAATTTCCAATAGTTTGCATATAAATATAGCCGTGTGTTATCCGTTAACTTAAACTCGTTAACTAGACGTCTTTTTCGATACATCTGAAACAGATATTGCCAACAAGCTTGGTGAAACTTTTGCAAAATCTTCTTCTTCTAACAACTAAAGGGAAGATTTTTAAAAAGTTAAAAAAACAAAAAGAAAAGTTGAACTTTAAATCGAAAATGGTGAAAATTATAATAAACTATTTCTCTTGAAAAAAAATTAAAACATCTCTGTCAAAAGCCCATGATACAGCTTGTGTGGGCCTGATAATATTCACTACCAACTTTTAAAACACTTGCCAGATTCCTCGTCAAAAGCCCATGATACAGCTTGTGGGCCTGATAATATTCCCTACCAACTTTTAAAACACTTGCCAGATTCCTCGCTGGAAGCTCTTTTGCAGCTCATGAATAACATCTGGAAATCTGGTGATTTACCATCAATTTTGAAGCTTGCAATCGTCGTGCCTATTCCAAAACCATGTAAAAATCACACGGATCCTATTAACTATCGACCAATTGCTCTTACCAGTTTTGTTTTTTTTTTTTGTATTTACGGAAACAAACCCTCTTTTAATTCAACAACATTTTGCTGAAATTAAGGCAAATTATTTAGATTTTTCAACTGTTTATACAGATGGATCGAAGGATGGTAACCGAGTTGCATCTGCTGCTGTCCTTGGAGACAGAGCTGCGACTCTCCATTTGTCATCTGCCGCATCTATATTTACTGCTGAACCAAAGGCAATAATTTTGGCTTTGAAATTTATTGCTACTTCTGACAAATCCAAATTTATAATGTGTTCTGATTCACTTACATGCTTACAAGCTATAAAACATACGAAAATTAAAAACCCGATATTTCTCAAGATTTTATATGTAATGAGGAATTTGAAAATTCTTCATAGAGAGATCATTTTTCTATGGGTACCGAGTCATGTTGGAATCCATTGAAACACCGTTGTAGACCAGGAAGCAAAAAATTCCCTGGATGAACCTTTATCTAACTATGATATACCATATACCGATTTTAGATCTAATATTAGAGAATATGTTTTTAATATATTGAAAAATGAATTAAACCTAAATTAGGTAAACCTTTTGATAATTTTATGTGCAGAAAAGATCAGTGTGTTATTTCTAAATGCCGTATTGGTCATACTAGAATATCACACGAGTATCTTCTAAAAAATGAAGATGAACCACAATCTATACCTTGCAACTGCAAGTATACTATTAAACATGTTTTAATTAATTGTATTGACTTTGCTGATATTCGTAGGGAGCATTTCAATGTCAATAATATGTATGATTTATTTAATAGTGTTCCAATTACAAATATTGTTTCATTCTTAAAAGAAGTTGGAATATATTATAAAATATAAAAATGTTGTATAAATTTAAAATGATTTTAATTTTTATCACGTTATCTCAGTGTTGAATTTTATTTGTAAATAAACAATTTGCTTTAAGACTTAAATTTTAGTTTAAGGAAGGACCTTTTGTCTGATTTTAAAAATGTGCTTTCAATTGTAAAAATATTTCAATTAGCTCTCGCCGCGATATAGCCTTTTCGCGCTCATGCGGCGTAAAGCAAACACCAATCAATATATCAATTATTACCACAGAAAAACACACTGTATTCATTGTGCTTGTTGATTCACCACAATAGTGTCTGATTATTGTACTGATATTTACAATCGGAGACTCACCTTTCATCTTCAGAAGTATGTTTTTGTGTTCCTAATGAGATATTTTGAGACTAGATCATTTGTTTCGACAGAATTTATGTTCATTTTGCATAGTGATTCTGAAATGTGTTTTTAATTCCATGGCCTTCATTCAATCGTTCCAAGTTGATTTATGGGGAAATCCAATTCAATGTTTTTTGCAGGCAATTTATATATATCTTTACGTGTCCTCTGTTGACATATCAGACATCCTTTTTGACAAAGTGTGGTCAAATATTACGTATATTTTTGTTGTAAAAATTTACTTCAAAACTAGTTATAAATGCATCAAACATAAGTATAAATGCAAATAGCAAAATAATAAAAATAGCAAACAATGATATACATTTACAAAATGGCCATCATTCAAGATGGCCGCGACTACTTTCATATCTGAAGTCATCAGGTGACAGTACTTGTCATTAATGGTAAATATTCCAAGTTTTATCAAAATTGGTAAAGCCATTTATTTTTCAATGTTTTTTATGATGTTTTTTTATAAATTTTCTGACGGCCATTTTAAAATCCCCGCCCGGAGCAGCCATTCTGATTTTCTGAAATGGGTCCATAGAAATAAATGTTTGCTATGACTTTAACTAAAACTCTGCAAAGTTTGAAGCTTTTACCACCATCTGAACAATTGTTTCACAAATCATTAGGACTGTATGCGGAAACTGCTGTTTTCCCCCCTTTTTTTTATAAGATACAGTTTTTTTCTCCTCAACCAAAGCCGATATAAATTTTAAGGGAACACGTAGTATTTAATGTCGTTTTTTAATTTAATTATTGGTTTTCTATTAATATTGCTTTGTACGGAAAGACTGTGATTTCTTATAATATTTTTTATTGAATGAAATTGAAAACTAAAGTCTTGATAAATGAATGATTTCTTATAACATGTATAACTCGTAGATGTTCTTTCACAAAGCAAAGATGATCTTTAAGAAAAATTAACGCAAACGACGGTGGAATATTTCAACATCAGTTATTGACACCTGAATGTCTTTAATTTTTCGCATAGTTCTGAATCTTTCTAAGTACAGAAAGAAAATTTTATGTAGTGAATTAAGGTAATGAATATTTAAAAAAAAATATGAATTAATAGTAAAGCATAACCATGTAAACAAAATACCTGACAGCCTTAAAACCGTTAAGTCGGAAACCCGGTTGATATAGAACAAAAGAATCGAAGCTCTTTGTTAGAGAAGGCGATAAATGCTTACTGTAATGTTTACTATAGTGACAAAAATTTTAAAAGTTAATAGAAACAAACAAAATTACAATTTTCTTCTCAATTACGAAGCGTTTTATTTTAAAAACACCATTTGCATATTGTCAATTTATTTAGTACATAGTTAAGCAGAACAATTAGATATCAAGTCGACGACATGGGTATCTTTCAAGTTGGATGTAGAAAATGCATAACCTCCGATTTTTAAATTTTTGTTACCACGGACGGAAGACATATCAGTCTATTAGTTCAGTAATTTTCGTGTCTGCCCTTCCATTATGTGACTCAAGAAAAAATCCCCAAAAATGGGTAGCAATTGTATCGAAAAGAGAAAATCGAGTGCACCTTTTTAAGTTAGGGCGTGTTTGAGTTGAATATTTTGTCTTGATATCGTACAAAGCAAGAATATTTCATACATCGTCTCGCTTCAGATTCTATCATTTTTATATATCAAAGCTACAGGTTGACTTTATAACATAAAAAAATCACGGTACTAAAAGATGAAATATATGGGTCAAGTGAAATACCTATCTAATGAATAACAAAAACAGAGTAGGTGTGTTCGAATAGCTATTTTTTACTGAAAGTACTTGACGACAGTCTTTCAAGTTGGATGATGAAAATGCATATCTTCGAAAAATTCTAATTTTTTGTGTGTGAAAACTAGGGTTTATAGTCTTCAACCACTAAAATAATCTAGTCTGCCCTTCCACGAAATATTTAATTAGAATTTTTTTTAAATGTTTATGAATTTTCGAAAATTCCACCTGACAACCGATCAGACAATAGTTTTAAGTTGAATCAATGCAGACAAGATCATTAACTGATGCTCATTAGCTAGTTGATACATTTGTCTTTTAAAATACAACTGACATATAAGGATCGTAATGGTGCAATGTGGATAAATTTATCGGTTTCCGAGAGCAAAATTGGCTGCGCGTCATCCCTACAATGGCTTCCATTTCTACGATTGTGAAAATGAACTGGCGTAATGGGGAGATAATTTTGACGAAGTAGAGTCCTGACTGCGTTACAATGTAAAACGTTCACTTACACTGCCACATTTTTACAAAGTAAAAAAAATCTGTGCATCGTCATATTTGTAGAATGTAAAATAACAATGTAGGCTGTGTTTTTATGTGCAATGAAAGTTTTTGTTCTCTTATGCAACATTTTCATTTTCCCTTTCAACAAAAAGTTTATAACAGAAAAAAGTATACACGCTTCCATATGCTAAAAACATCAGAACATAACATATTTTATCATATTTTGAAGCATTTTGTTTCCTTCGTTTTTTCTTTAATTCATTTTTCTTTGTTTCATCTAAATTGTCTTCCTTGTTCCTGTTTTTCTTGTCTTCTATTAAATTCACAGTATCATCTGAAACACAATATTTGTTAAATACATATTTAGTTACGTTTCAATGACAAATTTTGAAATATGTCAGAATTTTATTACATTTCAAATTAGACGACTGTTTATGTGCTTTTTCTATGGGTATGACTATATTAGTTTAACATATACTATACTATACAATAGCACTATTTATCAGTGTTTTCAGTTGTACTTTCACCTGCTTTCCTCATACTTGAAGGGACGAATTAGAGACGAGTGAAAGCTTTTGGGGATTCCATTTCCTTAAAAGGTTTGACAATCTTTCAATGTTATGTAGTATGAGGAAAGCTCATTTGCAGTGATATTTAGTCAGGAAAGTAATTACATATAACACATATGTAATGTAACATATTTGATATAAACGAATGAATTACACGATCAACCAAGTTTTTTGGGATCTACTCTTTTACAGATCCTGATTTTTCTGTAGTTTGAGATTCAGCATATTAATGCTTTCAATATGGGAATAAGCTGCCGGAATTAGGAAGGCATTCTTTGAACTACAAACATGAGGTGGCATTTATTTCAAGAACGATAACGATGTTAAGAACAGCTACCATGCATTCTCAGAATTAGGACACGCAGATACCGATCATATACGATTAGTTGTACTAGTATGACACGCTAGACCGGGATTTTGTTTACGTATTAGTTCACTAACTTTAATTGATTTCTACATGTAAATAAAAAAATATGTGTCCAAAACGTGTCATATCTTATCCTTTTATGTAAGGCTGAAATTATTCTAGCATAATTAGAAATAATAACAAGAAGTAATTGTAACAGGATGCTGTTACGAAGTTTCCCAAACGAAGCTCCCATAACTCACCATTTCTATGATCCCATATTCATTTGATTTGTTAAATTGTCCTATACAAGAATATATATGGTATAGGGATGGGGATCTTGACCGTTTACAAGTTTACAAACAAGAGGGGGTGGTGTGACCCCCTAGGGACTTCCCTTTTATTTCATTTCCTTTGTTTTATTGTCCCCTACAAGAATATATATATGGTTTAGGGGTGGGATCTGGACCGTTTACAAGATAATAGCACATTCTCAAATTGAATGGAGTCGGGGTGATCCCCTAGGGACTTCCCTTTTATTTCATTTCCTTTGTTTTATTGTCCCATACAAGAATATATATGGTTTAGGGGTAGGGATCTGGACCGTTTACAAGAAAATAGCACATTCTAGAATTGAACGGGGTGGGTGTTACTCCCATGGACTCTCCCTATATTTCATTTGATGTGTTTTATTGTCGATATACAATATTATATATGGTTTAGGGGTGGGGATATGGACCGTTTTCAAGTTTTCAAATAAGAGGGGGTGGGGTGACCCCCTAGGAACTTCCCCTTTATTTCATTTCATTTGTTTTATTGTCCCCTACAAGAATATATATGGTTTAGGGGTGGGGATCTGGACTGTTTACAAGATAATAGCACATTCTCAAATTGAACGGGATGGGGGTGACCCCCAGGGACTTCCCTTTAATTTCATTTGATTTGTTTTATTGTCCCCTACAAGAATATACATGGTTTAGGGGTGGGGATCTGGACTGTTTACAAGATAATAGCACATTCTCAAATTGAACGGGGTGGGGGTGACCCCCAGGGACTTCCCTTTTATTTCATTTGATTTGTTTTATTGTCCTATACAAGAATATATATGGTTTAGGGGTGGGGATCTGGACCGTTTACAAGATAACAGCACATTCACAAGTGAAGGGGGTGGGGGTTACCCCCAGGGACTCACCCTATATTTCATTTGATTTGTTTTATTGTCCTGTGATCATTTCTAAAGACTGCATGTGTTTATCACTTACAGTTTTCAAGTTATAGTCATTTGAAATTTAAAAAAAATAAAATCCCATAGGGTTCTATAGTAAACACCTCCCCTCTTTATGGCCCTCAAAATACCCCTTAACAGACCCATTGCAAAAACGAAAGATTGATGGCTTCCCTAAACATGTTAGTCTAACATATTATAAAATCCTAAGTAAATCTGACAAGCCGTTTAGGAGAACCGCTGCGGACAAGTTCATTTTTAAAGTGACGGAAGAGGAAGAAGAGGAAGAGGAAGAGGAAGAAGAAGAATAATAAGAACTGACCAAATAGAATTGAGAATGGAAATGGGGAATGTGTCAAAGAGACAACAACCCGACCATAGAAAAAAACAACAGCAGAAGGTCACCAACAGGTAAGTCTCCAAACTTTGTTTGGGAGACTTAATAAAAGAACAGAGTTCTAATTCCCCCGCGTTGCACTTGTTTTATATTTCAAAGGGGCACAACTTTTTTTTTTAAAAGTCGATCGTTCACCATTTTAGAACTTGTCCCATATACTGCTGATACTAACCTATATCATAAGTTTTATAAAAATCTGGCAAAAATTGTACCCGGGAGAGCGCTAACAAGACAGGACGGATGGATGGACAGGCGGACAGACGAACAGACGGACGAACGAGCGGTATTTTTAATATCCTCCGCAACGCGTTACGCGGTCAGAAAATAGCTGTCATTGCAATAAGATAAATATTTAAAAAGTGAGACAAAAAACCAAAGGCATGATATATATTCAGTCAACGTAAAGTGTGAATCTAGAAAACTGTTTCTTATGTGGAGTAGCAATGTTTTCTATTGTAAACGAGATCAATGTGGGAAAATCGCTTTGTAAGAATAAATTTTGCTAAAAATTGTATTTCCTTTTTAAAACAGTGGCGTATTTAACATGACAAAAATAGCTGTATAACTTTCCATGCATTGCGTACAACCAATTCCAGGCATTTTATAATAATACTAGAAATAGGCAAATGGATTAAACAATCTAGTTTCACTATCTATAATTTTGAAGTGCATAAATACTATGACAATCACGCAAAAAAGACAGTGCAATGCACTTTCAATGCGGTTAATTGCATTTTAAGCCATAATCACGTGTAATAGATTACTATAGCTATATTTTCTAATATGAATGGAATATTTTTCTCATAGAATAGCAATGGTTTTTTTTATGAAAAACTTGTTAATGCCATATTTTTCTCAAAGAAATGCGATATTTTTTTTCATATGAAAACAATACCAATAATTAACACCATTCATACAAAACTAACAAGAAACACCGGCTTTTATTCAGGCACGACAGGTTAGATGGAATATGTATATCATGATCGCTGACACTGGAATTTCGTACATTGTCTATATTGTACATTGGGTATGATTGCCAATGCGACAACTACCCAACAGAATTCAAATGTTAATATTGTGGATTAAAGCAATAATAGGTCAACGTAAGGACTCCAATAATGAGCAAAAATCCTTACCTTAAATTATACACTTAGATATAGATATTACTGGACCCGGCATGACAAAAAGTGAAACGATTCAAACAAACAAAACCAACGGCATGTTTCATGACAAAACAATTAACGAAAACAGATATTACAGAAAGCAACAAACGACCTCCACTGCATTACATGCTGCCTTCTTTTGGCAGGCACCTTCAGATATTGGCGGGGAAATCATTTTAGTGATCCAAAATTTATTAAAAGTTAATAACATCTGCCAAATAAATCATGTTCTCCAAGACAAAATATTATTATCGACTCCTAGGAGTCGATATTAAGAATTGAACGATAGACAGTCAGTGCGTGAATTTTTCTTGCTACCTGATTGGAAGATATTACGAGACGTAAATAATCAAAGTTTATTGATTGGTTAGTACAATTCAAACCTAGTAAATGTCCTTCAATCCCGTAGAGTATCGGACTTGTCCTCTCTATTTTAGCAATTAGATTTTGCCTGGTCATTAATCATGCATATTCATGATATTGGTACACAGGTAACTTTTATCTATAAATAGTCGAATTTTCTGGAGTTTCGTAAACAACAACGTTAAACGATATATACTACTTCATAACGTGTGACCTCACGTGTGTTGTAAAATTTATTGATTGATGCACGTGGCTATTCTAGTAAATGAATTAATCTACAAAGCGAGAGCACTTTCCATTTTCATCAGCTAAGAGTCGACTAGCCCTTTTTGAAAGGCTAATACTTGTCGTACAAATCAAATTGATTTAGTGTTTGGACGTCATAATCAATCCAAGAAAAGCATGACCTTGTGCCAAAACATACGTTCATAATCTTGACAGGAAGTTAAGAAGGACCGTAAGTTTTCATAATTGTAAAGCAACCCAAAAATAGTTAATAATATGTTTAAATTATCAAAAACAAAATCAATTCTAGTACCGACGAAAATTATTTTGAAACATGTTTGTACGTTGTCAGTTTATTTTCTATTTATGAGTTTGAATGTCCCTCCGTTATCTTTTGTTCCTCTTTTATAGTATTAAATTATATCTTTAAAAATACGTGTATTCATAGAAAAAAAAGGTTTACATGGATTGTATTTAAAAACGCGCTTTATAAACTACATTAATCAAACGTTTAGGAAGTGAGGTACAGGCACACATCAAAACCAAATTGTTTTAACTATGAAAGAATTTAGTAAAGGTTTTACGTAATGTATTGTAACGAAACCCTTGACTTAAACCACATGATACCAATTTAAAATAAGTTGAATATGTTTTACACATACCCCAATGGCTAAGTTGTATTATAAACCACGAATGGACATTCGAAATGACTAATGTAAAGCAGTTCAAACGAGAAAACTAACGGCCTAATTTATGTACAATACAATAAACGAAAAACAAATATGATATAAACCAAAACACGACAACCACTGAATTCAAGGTTTTTTGATTTGGGGCACATTCAGAATGTGGCGGAGATTAACATATGCATTATTTGGTTCTATAATTTCCTTACCAATATTCTAATAACCAGAAACTCGTTTCATATGACTTTTAGAATTTACCAGTTATTCATAGATTTTGTTCATTTAAATCTTAAACGTCACTACAGCCACGGGTATAGTGAATTAGTTGGGAAATATATACATCGTTAGAATGTACCAAAGGAACATGGCCGTCCAAAAAGAGAAAGGAAAAAAATCTCTTTTGTCGTAAAGTTTACTTTGATTTTCTTTGAAATATCCAAATGTAAAAAAGGAAAATTATTGCTTTAAATGTAACATTTGTTTAGAAGAAGATCCCTTTGGTAAATTTCACCAGTATGATTAGAGAATTCTTAATTATTTCAAGCAAACACTCATCAAGTTAACAATAAGTGTGAATTAAATTGAGAATGGAAATGGGGAATGTGCCAAAGAGACAACAACCCGACCATAGAAAAAAACAACAGCAGAAGGTCACCAACAGGTCTTCAATGTAGCGAGAAATTCCCGCACCCGGAGGCGTCCTTCAGCTGGCCCCTAAACAAATATATACTAGTTCAGTGATAATGAACGCCATACTAATTTCCAAATTGTACACAAGAAACTAAAATTAAAATAATACAAGACTAACAAAGGCCAGAGGCTCCTGACTTGGGACAGGCGCAAAATTGCGGCGGGGTTAAACATGTTTATGATATCTCAACCCTCCCCTATACCTCTAGCCAATGTAGAAAAGTAAACGCATAACAATATGCACATTACAATTCAGTTCAAGAGAAGTCCGAGTCTGATGTCAGAAGATTTTGTCTACATGGAATTCAGACGAAACCATACTGAGTTTGACTGCGAATTGACAAGTTTTGGTTTTCTCTATCAATATTGCACTGTATTTATCACCTGCCAAGTCCATAATACATGTTTCGTTGGTTCTATTTAGTAATTCCATTTTAAAAAGGGTGCTTTTGCGGAATTCAAATTTGTCTACCTTCACTACTCTTCCGTACTATTCGATTGTATCATAGGCCATGATGTAAATAGCGGCACTGACACATAATTATTATTTCTTAAGAGAAAGAAGTATTTAGAGGGACAAAACAACATAATTGGATAACAATGACAAAAACCTGAGAATAAATTCGCATGTGGCAAAAGTATAATTCAAACAAGGACAGATGTATTGTCAGCGTTGTCCCGGACATGAGCGATACAATTCTACATCCCGGATAAAATGCTATTTACCAGAGGTTTAGCAAATCATCTCATTGATAAAGAATCAACACAGAATCATATAGCGCATGAAAAATAAGTGAGATGATACAGCGATGTTTATTTTGTTTCCATAAAATTTTTCATGCGATCCCATTTGTTAATCAAACTGTGACAGAAGCTAGATAAAAGGCCTAATTAATAATAAGATTGATTGTTTGTTTTTGTGGATATACCAGCTCAACGTCGATTTAAACAGGAAATAATTCATAAACATATTTCAATTGGTTTAATTGAATATTGAAATCGATACTTAGCGTTCTAAACAAACAGATTTTTAGCGAGGTTATAGTAAAAGTGTTTCAAATAATATTATTTCAGCTACTCTAAAATATGAATGAACATACCAACATTTTCCTGAGTGAAAACCGGTTGATTGGTTGTGTTTTCTTGCGATTGTACAGACTTTAGTTCTGTTTCCTGTATGTCCTCTTCTATTCCAGAAAAACCTGTCAAACAATTTCTTGATTTACAAAATACTTTATAATAATTAATGCACATTTGCAGAAAGTTAGTTGCAGTATTAACGACATTAACACTTAATACACATGTTTAAATTAAGGAATTATATTTATTGGATCTGATGACAACAGAAACGGAACAAGACAGCAAAATAAGTTTTGTGCATGAACAATCAAGAATAAACAATATCTGACAAAAACAAAAAACAAATATTGCAGACAGCATCCGATGATAACTTCTTAATTATAGGCTCCTGGCTTGGAATAGTAACATATAGAATGTGATGGGGTCACACATGTAATCATGTCACTACCACAGCTCAGCTTAAGGCCTCCTCTAAACATTTGATGGTCCTTACTACAAAATGTTATCTAAACTACACAAAAAAAACCGTAAAACATCGTTTCATTTCGGCCTCTAGTAAGTGTTCTACTACTAATCGTTCGGTGCATTTAACGAGTTCCTTAATTAATATCAACACAACATAATTTTTGTATCAAAACATATGAAAATAGTGGAATTAACCATTTTTGGAGTGTAAAAAAATCTGCATATATTTTAGATAAAATACGTGCTTTTGATGGTTCCTTTGATTCGATTGACAGTTTTGGCTTTTCCAATCTTTATTCTACATTTCCACACAATCTTGTTGACATAAGTGTTTGTTTTATAGTGACTAAGGTTATTTTGACATAATTGTTTGTTTTTATAATGATTAAAATTATAACACAATATTGACTACTGTACCCCTATTTTTGACATTTTTACCTATTGTGTCTGTTTGTTTTGTTCGATATCATTGTCAACATAATGGATTTTTATGCGACTGTCATACAAGTGAGAGGTTAAGCTGGTTATAAAACCAGGTTTAATTCACCATTTTCTACATAAGAAAATGCATGTACCAAGTCAGGAATATGACAGTTGTTATTCCTTCGTTTGATGTGTTTGAGCTTTTGAATTTGACATGTGATTAATAGGGACTTTCCGTTTTCGGTATTTTTGTTATTTTACCTTTTCTGATCAAACAAAAATGTTCCTATCTAATTAAATGGTCGTTTGATATAAAATCTGAATGTAAATTTATTTGCTGCAAATCATATAAAACATTTTTTCCCCATGAAAAAGGTTAATATGCTAAATATATACGACTGGAGGTGTGATGAGATGATTTAAGCGCTTCATTTTCTCCTTAGCAACATTTATGTACGATTCGGCAATAATGTTTATCGACTGGTTATAATTATTCCAATGGGCATCAATTGTGACCCTTTAATAGTAGACTTGTTCCTTTACTGTTATGAATCACAGTTTATGGACAAACTCAGTAAATGAAGGATGTACTTAGGTGAGGTTTTGGAATTTGTGTCAAATGTTCGGACTCCTTGGTGTTTTTCCATACAATACAATGTAAAATATTTTGCCCCATAACACCAATTTATTTTTTCATATAAGACTTAATAATAGCTCATAAAAGGTAATTTACCAAAATTTTAGAAGATTCTTGATTTTCTTTCTTTTGTTTTGAGACCCAAATAATACCAATGCAAATATAGGGTAAAAGTCCGAGTCAGCCTTTTCCCGCCATATTTTAAATCTCAAATATCTCGAAAAGGAGGTCCATGACCTATCAATATTTTTAGCTTATCTTTATCCTTAATTGATGCTCTACCAGCTTATAGTGTCAATTTTGATTTCTTAATTTCTTAATTTTTACCTAACCTCACCTAAGTACATCCTTAAGGGGGATCGGGACTATTCGACTGCGCATAATTTCACGCATGAATTACCACGCATACGAAAAATTACATGTTTGTGTCGTAAATTCACTTTTTTTTTAATTTTTTTAATTTTATTATTTGTATTGATTAAAAATGTTAGAATGTCACTAAAAAAATATTATCGTTATTTTTATTTTCGTTTTTTACAAAGTTGTCAGTCTTGAACGGCGTGAGTGGCAAAGCTTCCGGTTGCGAAAACGGAGGCAATGCCGTCAAATCAAACTAAAAGATTTAATACAAGAGCATGCATATGCCAATCCTGGCTGTACAGATACACCAGCACTTGAGCATATTGAGACTTTGGTGGCAAATGATCCCAATAATTTTTCACTTATTTCACTCCCTAATGATTTGGTGAGCCTAAGTCATTGTAGATTTATAATTGAACTAGATTATTTAGTAGAACAATTAGAACACTGTGAAACATGTTTAGAAAAGATGTACTTGTCAAACGCATTAGGGGTGAGACCAATGGGTGTTTCTGGAATGATGTACATTCAATGTACGCAGTGTGGCACGATCAACAAATTGAAACTTGGAAAGACACATCGACCCCCTGACAGTAAAAGAACTGGTGTTGGAATATTTAATGTCAACATGAAACTTGCAGCTGGTTTTAAAGAATAAAATATTTACATAAACTTAAACGCGTTAAAAGCAACTTCTTATCTTTTTACTCGGTAACCTTCTTTTAACGTGTTAAACCCTCTTTTAACACGTTAAACCTTCATTTTACGCGTTAATTCATATTTTAATGCGATAAGTAATTAATGACGATGATATTAAAAATGTGCTGAAAATCAATTAACTTTATCGCGTTAATTGACAAAGTTATGACACATGTGGCCATTTGATTTAGTAAGTTTCTAGTAAAATCTGACGCCTTAAAACGTTGTTATGGCGAAAGAAGAAAGTATTTTCGATATTTTTTTTTATCGTGTTAAATGTCATTTTATCGCGTTAAATGTTAACGCGTTATTTTATCGGGTTTTTGACATGAACGGCCTTTCATAGACTACTAGCAGTTAACTGACATGCCAGCTGAAATAAAACAATATACATGTACTTTTAACAAGATTTATGCATACACACTATGCACATTTAATCACAGGCACTAACCGTCTAGACATTCTGCTAATATACGTGTAGCAATAAAATATGGGCAATGTGAAGAAAATAGTGTCCATATATACAGATATATGGACATTTCTCCCCCCCCCCCCCCTCTTATTTTATTTTTATTGACAGAAGTGCCTGTGACTTCATCATTGTTAATAGACAGTTCAAATAAAAAAATATGTTGTATTTGTACATTGTACATACATTTATCTCACTTTCGAAAATAAAAAATCTTGATGCGTTAAAATTTTTATATTATTCTGACAAACACTAATATGTGTATTTGTCAATTGTGTCAATGTCGTACATATACACATGTACATGTACATCATGTTCATTCATAATGCATCAGGCCTAACCTTCACACTTCATGTTGAGATCTTGTCATAAAAATAGAAAAAGGAGCAAAAGTTTTATCATTTTAAAGTTATTTTGCAACTGAACATTTCTGTACAAGATGAATTTTCACAGATCAGACAAATTCACAATATGTGTAAAACATTTGCACCCCTGTGACTTACTGGAACTTAACAATCATATTATTCTGTTACTAGTACATGTACAATGTATTAAGATAATCTATGATATTAAAACAGTTTTTGAATGACATACGTAATTTTCCTTTTTTTAAATTCCAGGAGCTACTTTATGACTCTTTATGAGTTTATAATACTGTTAAATGTTCTTTCTCCTTTTGTAAAAAAAAAACAATTTGATCTGTATGGATGATTCATGCAGGATTTGGAGAAACACAATTGAATAACTTGCTGTCTACCATAAACCTGCACTGTATTGGCCACAAAAGCTTAAAAAGAAGGGAAAATGAAATTGGACATTTTATAGAAAAAAATGCAAAAACATCAGAAAACAATTTTCTGATAGAAGAGGCAATTGGATCATTGGTTATTGGTGAACCCAGTGCTGCAGGTTTGGTTAACTAATACTTGTTCACTAGTTTATACCTTTATATAGGGGCCAGTTGAAGCACGTCTCTGGGTACAGGAGTTTCTCTCGCATAATTGAATACAAATTTGTGCTGTGGCCTTCTCTGGTTTTGCTGTCGCTTTGCCACATACCCCATTTCTGTTATCAATTATATGTGTTTATATATTTAAAGATTGCAACTCCAAAAATCTTATCTGCTTCAATAATAATGATTGAGTAAATGTTGAAAGACTTACACTTTTTTTGTAAAGCAATTTGTTACACTCAATTACTATCATGACTATGTTTTTTAATCGTTCAACATCAATAGATCCAAGATGTGGTATGGATGCCCATGAGACAACTCTCCATCCAAGTCATAATTTGTAAAAATTAACCGTTATCATATCATATGTTAATGTAAAAGTATCAAAGTAAAGTTTTCAAAGTGGAAACTTGGCTCACACTGTGACAGAACAGCATTCTATAAAAGGCCAAAAAAATTTATGTTCTCACTCCTTGTCAATCTGTCAGTTCAGTAATTTTTTTTTTTTTTTTAAATAATATTTGATGTATAACCATGACAAGTTACACTTATCAAGTTTTAATTTTGATACATTATGGTTGCATATTTTGTTTGCAGGGACATTATTTGAATTAGAAAATTCACAAAATAATAGTTTTTTGCACTATTGTCATTATTAAAAAATAGATACTGCCTGGTAGTACGGGACTTCAACATTGGTAGAAATCGCAGACTCAACAAATTCATTTACTTGTATATACATGTACATTGTATATTAAGTTGAAACAAATTGTACATATGCCAATAAAATTATGACTCTACTTATAAAATGCACTTCAAGTAAAACTTTTTCCAACTTTTTATTATCGAGGAGATGCTGATCTTGAAGAGAATATGTTAGATAATGGGATTAGTGTTTCCACTGACACGTGATGGCAGAAGAAAGGCTCTGGGAGATCATACAATAGTCTGTCTGGTAACCTAAAAAGTAGTTTAATAAAATAATGCATATTCTGCCAGTATGACAGTAAACAAGTTCTTGTTTACATCTTTGTTTACATCTGTTAGTACAACACCCGTGCAATTGCTGAAATATCGACCTCTATACTAACTATCTATATTATGTTGATAGTCCTAAATAGAAAGCTTTTCTACAACTATTACGTAAACTTAACATGATCCAAGAAAATGAGGTGAAGCTCATATAATCCAAACGAGAAATACTTACACACCTTACAATTATTCAATATAATAAATATAGTTGAACCAAATATATTGCCAATTGTTTTTAAACATTGACCAATGAACCACAAAAATGAGGTCAAGGTCAGATGAGCCATGCCATGCAGACGTGTAAAGCTTACAATCCTCCCATTCAACAAATACAGTTGACCTATTGGCAAAGTTTTCATTTAAGCCTTAAGCTATTATTCATAAAAAGATGGATATTAACATAACAAAAATTCTTAACTTTTTTCAAGTAGTCTCTAAACCATGAAAACAAGGTCAAGGGCAATTGGCATGTGACAGACAGTAACTTTGTAACATAAGGCATCTATATACTAAGTATGAATTATCTATATCATCCTCCTTATGCTTTTTAGTAGTTTGCTAACACTACTGTCTAGTCCCCTCCTCCTGATCACTATTCCTATATTGAGCTTTTTGCGACAAAAGTTGCAGACTAGATAAATACATCAGTATTTCAAGGGTCATAACTCCTGAACCGTTGAAAATATGGATTTCAGTAATAAATAAATTGTATGTTTGCATTTTCTTAAGGTGTTGCAACCCTCATTGGTAAAAACACCAAAAAAAATCTTCATCATGCACAGAGGGTTTCCAGTTGTCGAATATGTCAATCAGCCAAAAAGAAAGGGGATTTCGCAAGAGTGCATGAATGCAAACAAAATTGGAGTGGCTCCGCCAAAGCTATGGAAGCGGATATGGTAGCTCAAATTGTGAAGGAATTGGTTGTGGTTGAGAAAATAAATGTGTCAGAAATTTGAAAAAATAAAAAAGCAAATGCCACATTTGGAAATTGAAAAAAACTAGTGTCAGAAATCATTTAAAGAAAAATGTAAATAGTAAATTGTATGAATTAAAAAATTCCAAACTGCACAAAGAGTTTACACAGAAGGTACTTGACTCAATCCAGGAGAACTTTTCATATATGATTGATCAAAATCAAGGTTCAGAAGAACCAGACTCAACCTGGCAGCCACTTTTATCGGCCAATCAAGATAGCAGCCACTTTTTTCCAGCAGCCAATTTTGACGATATGTCTAAAAACCAAAAAATTGCATGAGACTCAAACGTTCCAAAAATCGCTAAATCTTAGTTAAATATAATTTAACAGCGGAATTCGACAATTTCGCGGCTTGTAATGATTTTAAAAGCATTTCATTACTTTTAAAATATGTATGTGAAGTTAGCTGCCGGTTTGTTATTCGATATTCGATATTCAATATGAAACCGGTTGCTAGCAGTCGGTTCAATATTAAAATTTAGTTGAAAATCATTAAAAAGTATGATTTTCATAGTTAACAGGAGTGAAAAATTACGCCGCAAATAGTTTTATGACCCCTTCAAGCTGTCGTAAATTCTCGTTGTCCTCGAATATAAACCCTTATATTAATTACATATTTGTCTTTATGTAATATGAATTTTTATCAATAAAACGACATCAAAGATTCATCAAAGATTTAATTTAATATAAAATATATAAAACTAAAACTAAAGCCAGCCACTCTAAAAACATTAAGCAATATAAATAGAAATATCTATGGAAAGCCAAAAAAAAAAAAAAAATATATATAGTGAAAACCTACGGGAGACCACTCAGATAACGGTGAGACCCCTGGTGTTTCAATATCCCAAATCAACGAAATTATAGACTTTGTAGTATATAAAATTAGGTGTAGATATAAACGTGACTAAAAGGATCTGGGTTATGGGTATTGAAAATACATAAATGGGCAACTTTGAACCTCTGTGGTGGCCAGACGGGCCCGGATCCCAGAAAAATATTTAAGTGGGGAATAGCTAGGGTCAATACCTTTAAAATAAGCTAGGTCCGGTTCGGAACTTTGCCGTAGGGATATACCGAAGAGTACCGAATGTGTGGTCGATATGAAAAATACGTAAATGGGCAACTTTGAACCTCTGTGGTGGCCAGACGGGCCCGGATCCCAGAAAAATATTTAAGTGGGGAATAGCTTGGGTCAATACCTTTAAAATGAGCTAGGTCCGGTTCGGAACTTTGCCGTAGGGATATACCGAAGAGTACCGAATGTGTGGTCGATATGAAAAATACGTAAATGGGCAACTTTGAACCTCTGTGGTGGCCAGACGGGCCCGGATCCCAGAAAAATATTTAAGTGGGGAATAGCTTGGGTCAATACCTTTAAAATGAGCTAGGTCCGGTTCGGAACTTTGCCGTAGGGATATACCGAAGAGTACCGAATGTGTGGTCGATATGAAAAATACGTAAATGGGCAACTTTGAACCTCTGTGGTGGCCAGACGGGCCCGGATCCCAGAAAAATATTTAAGTGGGGAATAGCTTGGGTCAATACCTTTAAAATGAGCTAGGTCCGGTTCGGAACTTTGCCGTAGGGATATACCGAAGAGTACCGAATGTGTGGTCGATATGAAAAATACGTAAATGGGCAACTTTGAACCTCTGTGGTGGCCAGACGGGCCCGGATCCCAGAAAAATATTTAAGTGGGGAATAGCTTGGGTCAATACCTTTAAAATGAGCTAGGTCCGGTTCGGAACTTTGCCGTAGGGATATACCGAAGAGTACCGAATGTGTGGTCGATATGAAAAATACGTAAATGGGCAACTTTGAACCTCTGTGGTGGCCAGACGGGCCCGGATCCCAGAAAAATATTCAAATGGGGAATAGCCTAGTAGGTCAATACCTTTGAAATGAGCTTGGACAGGTTCGAAACTTTGCCGTAAAGATATTCTTAGGAGTTCCGCATGTATGATTGTTGAAGAATCTCAATTAATGCGTTGTGTTTTCTATATTCGTTTAATTGTAGTGATAGGTAATGAATAATACAATAACGTCACTCACTATAACGTTATAGTTACAACGTTACCATAGCATAATGTTTGTACTTTGAGTTTTTTCCGACGTTCTTGGGGCCGAGAAAACTGAAGTATGTAACGAATAATTACACGGAAATGTAAGTTCACAATATAGATCAAAGAAATTTAAATTAATGTCCATCTCAAATTAAAGAATCTAGTTCCTTATTCTCAACTGATCACAACTAAAGTTCATTCATGGATTTTTTTTCTGCCACATACGGTAGCTTCACTCAGCCTAATTTTCCTTATGCGTAGTAAGTTTCTTTCCTGTATCTATTTAGCGTCTTGACTCTACCAGTTGAGGATGTGCTCGTTCGTCTAGGTAGCAATTTACCTTCTTGGAAATTTTCCTCAAATGGATGATCTACTTTGTACGAGCCATTGTGATTTGTCTTGTGGTCTTCTTTTGGCAACGGTCGTACCTGAAGGTATATCATCTGAACGGTCATGTTTGCATAGCAACTTTGCCGTGGACTTTCCTTTTTCGCTGTGTTCTTGTCTATAATGACGTTTACCATAGCTGTAGATGTTGTCGGATGGTTGATGTTTTTATTTATTAGTTCTGATAACACACATCCGAACTTTGACTGTACAACGATGGGTCCTTTTCCTCTTATAACTCTGTCCTCGATAATTTACCAATAGTAGACGTCAATTTCAAAACGTTCTGCACTTAAGTTTAAATGTGTCAAGTTCCTTGTAGTCTGTGAAATCTTGTTTTAAATCGGAACGGCAATCTCTGTAACAATGAGTGTGTCGATATGGACTTTTTCTCCTGTTTCGGTCTGTAACTGTATTGTTGCAGTGTCTAATTAGTTGCGAACCTTCTGGGATAAATCTCAAATCACAGACGAATAAATGCTTACTTTCTGTAGGATTTATTTCTAATTTATCAGTTAATTTCTGAGTTATAAAATAAAAGAAGGCTGTGCTCCCTCGTCAAATAAGATGTTACATTCTACTTCTTGGTCGTTATTTACAACTGGTGCAGTTGTTGTTTTCAGAAGAATGTCGTGACTCTGATGTGATAAATACATTACTGTAGTCTCGTTTGATGTTCCAACTACGTTGATTGCTGACTGTTGTATTGTAGGCTGCGGTGTCACATCTGGTATTACCTCTTTTCCTTTACATATACTAGTATGATGTATTCCGTTACACTTTTTGCATCGTTCAGTAGACTGGCATGCGGCCACTTGGTGTGACCCTTAACAGTTAAAGCATAACTGTTTCTGTTTTACAATTTGATTTCTTATGTTTGCGTCTGTTACTTCAGGGCACTCCGTCGGATAGTGCTCAGCTAAACAAAATATACATGTATGTGTATTTACCTTCTTACGTGTGTCTGTGAATTTGCTCTTGTATGAATTTGATTACGTACCCATAAAAAGTGCAGTGGCGTACAATATGTCTAAATTCATGACTCCATCGCCAGCTTCAAGTATTTAAATCTCTTTAGTTATTTCTTTTCGTAGATTTTTCAGTATCAAGTTATATCTCCCGCGTTTTCTTGCAATAGATTTTCTTATGGCAATCGATAACTTGTCCAAAACTAAAGCGAACCATACATCTCAGGTGTTTGACAAAGTGACTCTAATCCTCGCACATATGATTCAAGTTTGTCTCCGTAAGACCTCAAGCTAAATGCATCATTTGTTGGTGCGGGTAAGCTCATGAGTGATTTCATGTAAGCATTAAAAATTTTGTGTGGGTTTTAAAATCTCTCTCTTATCAAACAAACGGGTTCTCATAATTGGCGTATGTAAGAGCAAATCTTGCTATGGTTTGGGCGGCGGTTCTTATAGCTGGGCTTTCAGATAACTAAATTTCTGTATTGGTGTAAGGCTACTATTTTAGTGTATAGTACATTCGTAAAAGTCCCAAAATGTGCTCCACTGCAAAACATACCCGTCAAAATGTGGCTAATCTAATTTAGGTAATATATGGTTTATATTACTAAATACATTTGGTAGTTGGGCTGGTGGTTGTATATACGAACATTCTTCCTGCTCTGTTGCCGACATGTATTGCCTTTAACGTCAGTCACGGTACCATAAATGTTACAGAATCTCAATAAATGCGTTGTGTTTTCTATATACGTTTAATCGTCATGATAGCTTATGAATAATACAATAACGTCACTCACTATAGCGTTATGGTTACAACGTTACCATAGCGAATTGTTTGTATTTCGCGTATTTTCCGACATGATTATTATGAAAATTATTTTAAGGCACAACTTTAAACCCCAATAGCGGTCAGAATTGCCATGATCCCAGAAAAATATTAAAGCTCGGAACTTTGCCGTAAGGATATGCTAAGAAGTTCCGAATATATGGTTTGTAAGTAAAGTACGTTATATGAATTTCGGAACCACTGTAATGCAGATGGCTCAGGATTATATAAAAAAGTAGTGAATAGCCTGGGTTCATACCAGTGGTGTAAAATAGAGAGTGCTGTCACACTTTCAATTTTAGTAATTAACAGTGAACGTGAAAGGAAGAAGGTGACAGGGAAAAAGAAAGTGACGTCATATCAGTAAGTAAAAGTAATGACATTACACAAGTAAATTAGCGTCATGGTGTAAAAGTTAAAGTAGTCTGATTTAAGGTAGCACAATACAAAGATTTTGTCACTCCCAATCAGACAACTTTAAACTGATGTAATTCATTTCAACCTTCTTTATATTTTATAAATGAGGTACCAAAAGAAAGAAGAAACATTAATCTTTCAAATTGTGATAATTTCATTATGACATAATTATTACATAATTAATTATTATGTAATTAGTTGCTATATTGTGGTGTCCACACTTGAATGAATTTAGCTTCTTTGTTCTTCATAGCATCCCAAAATATTTTATATATTCTTGTACAACACAGCTTGACCTCCAAAACTGTGTCTCAGATTTCCAAAAACATCAATAGAACAAATTTTATACCCAATTGAATTGAGTGGTCTCTTATGAATTGATGTTGCAAACTTCAATACAGATTTATGAAAGAATGAAATACAATAGAAAAAATCTGAGACACAGTTTTGGAGGTCAAGCTGTGTTGTGTAAGAATCTATAAAATATTTTGGGATGCTATGAAGAACAAATAAGCTAAATTCATTCAAGTGTGGACATCACAATATAGCAACTAATAACGTAATAATTAATTATGTAATAATTATGTCATAATGAAATTATCACAATTTGAAAGATTACTCTTTTTTCTTTCTTTTGGTACCTCATTTATAAAATTTAAAGAAATATAAGTGGAATTACATCAGTTTAAAGATGTCTGATTGGGGATGAAAAATCTTTGTATTGTGCTACCTTAAAACTGTTTACTAAGGTGTTTAACGTTTTAGGATAAGGTGTGTAAGCGTAAGGGGTGTTAGGGTTATAATTTGAATAGGAGTACAGGGTGATGTTTTTTAAATCGAAAAATAAACAGAATATAGAAATATTTTTATAAGTATTAAGATTATGATGGCATCTTATATTCATTGATCTGAATACCTTTGTCACAAAAGAAAAACAAAAATGGAAGGACCTGCCAACAAGCGAGGTGAACCAAATTATTGACACTACAAGTGTGGATGAAATATTTTGTGATAGTTACCTACTAATCTTGAGGTCAAGGAAGTTGGTAACAAGTAAGATGTGGGCTTATAGTGTCTTGTAGTACGAAACGAGAACGTTGGAAGGACCGTTCATCAGACGTACGATCGCCTACACCCTAATTAGACAGAAAACCGCGTAGAAGTACGTGTCCTTGTTTTCCTTTTCACATCTAATAAACATTATATTAAAAAAAATACCAGTGGTGGTTAGGGGTGTAAAATTGAAAAATAAATCATCATAAAAGACATGTGTGTGTAAGGTATTAATTTATTAAATGAACAATGGCATTAACAAACAAAAATATACCGGGTCCGCCTAGATTGTCATTTAATATACATAATATGCATAATAAAGAGGTTGCGCTAGGTTTATAAAGACAATACCAACTGGACATTTACAAATAACGGTAAACTAACTACATCGAATGGCAAAGGATTTGGGGTTAAAAGGATATAGTATACACCCAAAAAGAAGTGTTGGTAAAGCTTATTGAAGACAAAACGCATCAAGTGTTACCCAATAGAGATGTGTTCACTAAAAATGAATTAATACTAAAAGAAACTTGGTATACCTTATAGATCTAGGTAAAGGAAAAAAGATTTCAACAAGACATAGCTAAGGAACCTGTTATTAAGGTGAAAGATGGTAGAAAAGAACTACAGTGCTCATTGGACCATTTGTTAATTTATTTTTAAGGCAAGTCGAAGTGCTTTACATACATTTGATTAGTAAAATTTCAGAAGCACACAACTTAAAGTAGGCATCGAAGGTGCTTCTAGTACAGTTGGTAAAAACAAACCTTGCAACAGGTGACAGTCCACGTTTTAGGTCAACTCAAGTTAGTATTACTGAATCAACCAACTAAGACACTGAGCTAACAGTAATGATAGAAAAGGCAAAAGAAAGCATCGTAACTTGCATGCGTGATGGAAGTGAGTGAACTTAAGTCATATTGTAGAAGTACACCTTCATATGGATAATTTGTGTCCCTGAAGTGTAAGTCTTACCTACGCCTTTCAGTAAAACTAGCACAGAAGAAGGCCATTATTAACGTGAGCTCAAAATCACATCATGAAGAGGTGGATCAGAAAAGTACATTTTTCGAGTGAGTCAATACAAAAAATAGGAAAAGGAGTTGAACAAAAAGGGGAAGGGGCTAGTTATGTCCTTGAAACATATTGACCACATTTTAAAGGCTAATTACTACCATGTATACTTTACGTGTTTCGGTATGGTGTTGAAATAAACAACAACTATTAAGAAAAATTGTGTAGTGTACCCGTTAAGAATTCAAAGAACATCAGAAAGAATAGAACTCACACAAACATGTTGTATTTAACCAATGCTACTAAACAACATTAATGTTGGATAAAAAGTTTATCACATTTGTTCAGTCCCCAAGTGTCATTCCACAATGGTAAAGTGTGTTTGTCGAAGATGTATGAACCACTGTTGAAGTGAGGATTTTTAGACGAACATTTAGTGTATCGTGATAATCGGAATGGAGTGAAAATCGAGATTCCAGAAGAAGATACCTTTACAATATCTTACAACATAGTACAAACGTAAAATGCGATTTCCTTATGTTATTTATGGTGACATTCAATGTAGCTCAGAACAGATAGACACTTGCCAACCTGACAAATTAAAAGCTTACACGGATGGTAACCAACAAAATACACCTTCTGGTTTTACTACCGTGTCAAGTATGCTCATGGGGAATACAAAGAAACAAAAGTGTACTCAGTGGAAAACATTATCAAAAGATTTGTGGCTTGCATGGAAGAGATAATGAAGGAGATTGCAGACATGTACATTGATAAAAAGACCTGGTGATGACTGAAGAAGATCCCCAATGTTTTACAGCGAGTTAAGATTGTCACATGTGCGATGATGAATTAGATGACGACAAAGTACGTGATCCCGAGCACTTGACAGGTAAGTATCGTGGTGCAGCACATAAAAAATTGTAACTTAGACTGTCAATTATCTATCTTTGTTCCCATTGTGTTTCATTACTTAACAGGGTATGACCCCACTTGTTCGTAAAGGCGTTGGGGTTTACCGATGGTGAAGTGAATTGCATTCCCAACACTGATGAAAAGAACATATTTTTTTTTTCTAAGAAAGTGGATGGGTAAGAAATGCTTTTCATTGATTCGTGTAGGTTTATGATAAATTCGTTCGACACCTAATATAGGTAGCTAAGAATGTAAAGTTGAACCAAATTTAAGGTATGAAAGTCGTGATTTGGGTAGTACAATGAATAAGTGATAAAAAAATGTTTATCTCACGATTTCATGAAGGGTCATTACAACATGACGAAAACACAACTAATATCTGCTGACCGACTTAACAATGAACACATTAGTGTGGCTGACTATGCTCATGTACAACATATGTTTACAATTTTTTTTAGAAATTTGAAACAGTGTTGTTCCCACGGGTTGGTATTAACCAAAATGCATCGTTTGTCAAAATTTTAACAATCAATTTGGCTTAAAATTTTCATTGACCTGAACACTAACCTTAGAATCATAGCCAGCATCGTATCTGAAAAGTATTCTTTTAAACTGATGAACAACTCAATGTTTGAAAATACCCTGGAAAAGACACGTTAACGGGTGAATATAATATTAATGACTACTGATAGGCAACCGTTGAAACTAATAGCTAAACCCAACTGTGACCAATTCGTGGTGTATAACGAGTCCATGGTAGTAGTAAACATAAAGAAAACCAAACTAACGTTTGACAAGCCTGTATACTAAGGAGCATTTATCTTAGACATTTTAAAGATTTTAAATGTACGACATTCATTTGGACTTTGTGCGTAAAACCAACGGGAACAAAGTTCGACTGCTGTTTACCGACACTGATAGTTAAGCATATTAAATTCAAACCGACGACTTTTACAAAGACATATCTCACATTCAAAACAAAATTGACACATCAAACTATTGTATGGACAATCCGTTTTTGGAATTCCGACCAACGTCAACAAAAAAAAAGATTGGTATGCATGTGGTGGTAAAATGATGGCTAACTTTGTAGAGCTTCTTACAAGATGTGCTAATATCGAATGGATGATGGTCAACACACCAGGAAAGCCAAAGGAACGAAGAAACAAGTCAATTGACAGAACATTACATTTAACAATTACAAGACGTATTTGGTGACCTTTTAACCCTTCCATTATGAGACCTGGAACCCATTGGACGTGTTAGTTTAAGACGACAACCAGCAAAGTGTATTGTGATTCTTACGGACTTTCATTCCCCCTTACGTAATGGCAAATTACTTGAAACTTAAGATCTACTACATCACCGATGAACTTCAGATAAGAGCACCAGTGATCTGTGGACACTTTTGTTTGTACATTGTATTTGTCACAATTGTTGTCTGAAGGAAAACCTTGATGAAGTTGCGTTTCCAAGACAGACAAATTTGGACTTTATGGAAATTGAGAAATAAATAGGAGTCAATTGCTTGAAGAATTAAACATGAACAACAATTGTATCACTAACATTAAATCTCCGAATAATAATACGGATGCTGCAACAAAACGACGAGTCATGCGTCAATTGAAATACTATAGGAAACAATTAAAATTACAATTACAATCCACGTGTAACCAGATGTAGAGGGATATAAAATGACTAGAGAAAGGATATGATACAACCATTAAAGAACTCGAGAAAAAGGAAGATGAGTTTAAGACCACTCTGCACCAAGAACTGGAGGTAAATCAGATTAAAAACTCGACACATAAAACATTAATGAACTCTTGAAACTTTAGTTGTCAATAGAAGCTTAAGAGCAAAACAAGGAAGATCTAGAGAGTCTGAGGATGTGTATTATATCGAAACATGCTGATGGGAGATTAAAAGCCGTTAGTGGTTTATTATTTAATAAAGACGTAGCCCAGATGTTTAAGAGCCTTCACCACAATACTCGCATAACGAAAGTATCCTTTATAATCTTGGGCAAATTGTCAAAGACTATACTTGCTAAAAGGTTGGTACTCCATATATATATCTGATTGTTTGAATCAAGAGTTTAGGGACTTAGGTTACCCTTTTCATCGAACAAAGACCTGTTTCACCCCAAACCTGTTTTTTTTTCGCAAGACCTTTCCAATGCGATTCAAATCCTGAACCGTCTTTTTAAATTAAGGTTCATAAAAAGAACCTTGTTCTTCTTCGTCAGTAAAATCCTTGATGCGATACCTTTGGGCTAAAGTGTTTCGCACTTAGGACAACAGTTAAGACTTTTCTCGGTCCACCTTTTTAAACATTCTTTTCTTTTAAAGTTTTAAAACTGTGTCCGTCCCCTACTTTAAATTTAACCTGTTTCAATGAAAGAAGGTTACCATACAAGTTTCGTACACTTTATATTCATGTTCTTTTTTAATAGTATTATTAGACGCCATCTTAATTGATCTACATTTGGAGGTGTTGTACTAATGAAGGCGATTATCCACTATAGGGAATCTATGCCTTAACGTACTTTTCATATTAACCACACATTTTTTTGGAATTCTTAGGCTTATCTCTACGGCAAAGTTCCGAACCATACCTAGCTCAGTTTGAAGGTATTGACCCGAGCTGATCGTCACTTAAATATTTTTCTGGGATCCGGGCCCGTCTGGCCACCACAGAGGTTCAAAGGTGTCCCTTAACGTAATTTTCCGTATTAAACACACATTCGGTACTTTTCGGCATATACCAACGGCAAAGTTTCGAACCGGACCTAGCTCATTTTAAAGGTATTGACCCAGGCTATTCCCCACTTAAATATTTTTCTGGGATCCGGGCCCGTCTGGCCACCACAGAGGTTCAAAGGTGTCCCTTAACGTAATTTTCCGTATTAAACACACATTCGGTACTTTTCGGCATATACCAACGGCAAAGTTTCGAACCGGACCTAGCTCATTTTAAAGGTATTGACCCAGGCTATTCCCCACTTAAATATTTTTCTGGGATCCGGGCCCGTCTGGCCACCACAGAGGTTCAAAGGTGTCCCTTAACGTAATTTTCCGTATTAAACACACATTCGGTACTTTTCGGCATATACCAACGGCAAAGTTTCGAACCGGACCTAGCTCATTTTAAAGGTATTGACCCAGGCTATTCCCCACTTAAATATTTTTCTGGGATCCGGGCCCGTCTGGCCACCACAGAGGTTCAAAGGTGTCCCTTAACGTAATTTTCCGTATTAAACACACATTCGGTACTTTTCGGCATATACCAACGGCAAAGTTTCGAACCGGACCTAGCTCATTTTAAAGGTATTGACCCAGGCTATTCCCCACTTAAATATTTTTCTGGGATCCGGGCCCGTCTGGCCACCACAGAGGTTCAAAGGTGTCCCTTAACGTAATTTTCCGTATTAAACACACATTCGGTACTTTTCGGCATATACCAACGGCAAAGTTTCGAACCGGACCTAGCTCATTTTAAAGGTATTGACCCAGGCTATTCCCCACTTAAATATTTTTCTGGGATCCGGGCCCGTCTGGCCACCACAGAGGTTCAAAGGTGTCCCTTAACGTAATTTTCCGTATTAAACACACATTCGGTACTTTTCGGCATATACCAACGGCAAAGTTTCGAACCGGACCTAGCTCATTTTAAAGGTATTGACCCAGGCTATTCCCCACTTAAATATTTTTCTGGGATCCGGGCCCGTCTGGCCACCACAGAGGTTCAAAGGTGTCCCTTAACGTAATTTTCCGTATTAAACACACATTCGGTACTTTTCGGCATATACCAACGGCAAAGTTTCGAACCGGACCTAGCTCATTTTAAAGGTATTGACCCAGGCTATTCCCCACTTAAATATTTTTCTGGGATCCGGGCCCGTCTGGCCACCACAGAGGTTCAAAGGTGTCCCTTAACGTAATTTTCCGTATTAAACACACATTCGGTACTTTTCGGCATATACCAACGGCAAAGTTTCGAACCGGACCTAGCTCATTTTAAAGGTATTGACCCAGGCTATTCCCCACTTAAATATTTTTCTGGGATCCGGGCCCGTCTGGCCACCACAGAGGTTCAAAGGTGTCCCTTAACGTAATTTTCCGTATTAAACACACATTCGGTACTTTTCGGCATATACCAACGGCAAAGTTTCGAACCGGACCTAGCTCATTTTAAAGGTATTGACCCAGGCTATTCCCCACTTAAATATTTTTCTGGGATCCGGGCCCGTCTGGCCACCACAGAGGTTCAAAGGTGTCCCTTAACGTAATTTTCCGTATTAAACACACATTCGGTACTTTTCGGCATATACCAACGGCAAAGTTTCGAACCGGACCTAGCTCATTTTAAAGGTATTGACCCAGGCTATTCCCCACTTAAATATTTTTCTGGGATCCGGGCCCGTCTGGCCACCACAGAGGTTCAAAGGTGTCCCTTAACGTAATTTTCCGTATTAAACACACATTCGGTACTTTTCGGCATATACCAACGGCAAAGTTTCGAACCGGACCTAGCTCATTTTAAAGGTATTGACCCAGGCTATTCCCCACTTAAATATTTTTCTGGGATCCGGGCCCGTCTGGCCACCACAGAGGTTCAAAGGTGTCCCTTAACGTAATTTTCCGTATTAAACACACATTCGGTACTTTTCGGCATATACCAACGGCAAAGTTTCGAACCGGACCTAGCTCATTTTAAAGGTATTGACCCAGGCTATTCCCCACTTAAATATTTTTCTGGGATCCGGGCCCGTCTGGCCACCACAGAGGTTCAAAGGTGTCCCTTAACGTAATTTTCCGTATTAAACACACATTCGGTACTTTTCGGCATATACCAACGGCAAAGTTTCGAACCGGACCTAGCTCATTTTAAAGGTATTGACCCAGGCTATTCCCCACTTAAATATTTTTCTGGGATCCGGGCCCGTCTGGCCACCACAGAGGTTCAAAGGTGTCCCTTAACGTAATTTTCCGTATTAAACACACATTCGGTACTTTTCGGCATATACCAACGGCAAAGTTTCGAACCGGACCTAGCTCATTTTAAAGGTATTGACCCAGGCTATTCCCCACTTAAATATTTTTCTGGGATCCGGGCCCGTCTGGCCACCACAGAGGTTCAAAGGTGTCCCTTAACGTAATTTTCCGTATTAAACACACATTCGGTACTTTTCGGCATATACCAACGGCAAAGTTTCGAACCGGACCTAGCTCATTTTAAAGGTATTGACCCAGGCTATTCCCCACTTAAATATTTTTCTGGGATCCGGGCCCGTCTGGCCACCACAGAGGTTCAAAGGTGTCCCTTAACGTAATTTTCCGTATTAAACACACATTCGGTACTTTTCGGCATATACCAACGGCAAAGTTTCGAACCGGACCTAGCTCATTTTAAAGGTATTGACCCAGGCTATTCCCCACTTAAATATTTTTCTGGGATCCGGGCCCGTCTGGCCACCACAGAGGTTCAAAGGTGTCCCTTAACGTAATTTTCCGTATTAAACACACATTCGGTACTTTTCGGCATATACCAACGGCAAAGTTTCGAACCGGACCTAGCTCATTTTAAAGGTATTGACCCAGGCTATTCCCCACTTAAATATTTTTCTGGGATCCGGGCCCGTCTGGCCACCACAGAGGTTCAAAGGTGTCCCTTAACGTAATTTTCCGTATTAAACACACATTCGGTACTTTTCGGCATATACCAACGGCAAAGTTTCGAACCGGACCTAGCTCATTTTAAAGGTATTGACCCAGGCTATTCCCCACTTAAATATTTTTCTGGGATCCGGGCCCGTCTGGCCACCACAGAGGTTCAAAGGTGTCCCTTAACGTAATTTTCCGTATTAAACACACATTCGGTACTTTTCGGCATATACCAACGGCAAAGTTTCGAACCGGACCTAGCTCATTTTAAAGGTATTGACCCAGGCTATTCCCCACTTAAATATTTTTCTGGGATCCGGGCCCGTCTGGCCACCACAGAGGTTCAAAGGTGTCCCTTAACGTAATTTTCCGTATTAAACACACATTCGGTACTTTTCGGCATATACCAACGGCAAAGTTTCGAACCGGACCTAGCTCATTTTAAAGGTATTGACCCAGGCTATTCCCCACTTAAATATTTTTCTGGGATCCGGGCCCGTCTGGCCACCACAGAGGTTCAAAGGTGTCCCTTAACGTAATTTTCCGTATTAAACACACATTCGGTACTTTTCGGCATATACCAACGGCAAAGTTTCGAACCGGACCTAGCTCATTTTAAAGGTATTGACCCAGGCTATTCCCCACTTAAATATTTTTCTGGGATCCGGGCCCGTCTGGCCACCACAGAGGTTCAAAGGTGTCCCTTAACGTAATTTTCCGTATTAAACACACATTCGGTACTTTTCGGCATATACCAACGGCAAAGTTTCGAACCGGACCTAGCTCATTTTAAAGGTATTGACCCAGGCTATTCCCCACTTAAATATTTTTCTGGGATCCGGGCCCGTCTGGCCACCACAGAGGTTCAAAGGTGTCCCTTAACGTAATTTTCCGTATTAAACACACATTCGGTACTTTTCGGCATATACCAACGGCAAAGTTTCGAACCGGACCTAGCTCATTTTAAAGGTATTGACCCAGGCTATTCCCCACTTAAATATTTTTCTGGGATCCGGGCCCGTCTGGCCACCACAGAGGTTCAAAGGTGTCCCTTAACGTAATTTTCCGTATTAAACACACATTCGGTACTTTTCGGCATATACCAACGGCAAAGTTTCGAACCGGACCTAGCTCATTTTAAAGGTATTGACCCAGGCTATTCCCCACTTAAATATTTTTCTGGGATCCGGGCCCGTCTGGCCACCACAGAGGTTCAAAGGTGTCCCTTAACGTAATTTTCCGTATTAAACACACATTCGGTACTTTTCGGCATATACCAACGGCAAAGTTTCGAACCGGACCTAGCTCATTTTAAAGGTATTGACCCAGGCTATTCCCCACTTAAATATTTTTCTGGGATCCGGGCCCGTCTGGCCACCACAGAGGTTCAAAGGTGTCCCTTAACGTAATTTTCCGTATTAAACACACATTCGGTACTTTTCGGCATATACCAACGGCAAAGTTTCGAACCGGACCTAGCTCATTTTAAAGGTATTGACCCAGGCTATTCCCCACTTAAATATTTTTCTGGGATCCGGGCCCGTCTGGCCACCACAGAGGTTCAAAGGTGTCCCTTAACGTAATTTTCCGTATTAAACACACATTCGGTACTTTTCGGCATATACCAACGGCAAAGTTTCGAACCGGACCTAGCTCATTTTAAAGGTATTGACCCAGGCTATTCCCCACTTAAATATTTTTCTGGGATCCGGGCCCGTCTGGCCACCACAGAGGTTCAAAGGTGTCCCTTAACGTAATTTTCCGTATTAAACACACATTCGGTACTTTTCGGCATATACCAACGGCAAAGTTTCGAACCGGACCTAGCTCATTTTAAAGGTATTGACCCAGGCTATTCCCCACTTAAATATTTTTCTGGGATCCGGGCCCGTCTGGCCACCACAGAGGTTCAAAGGTGTCCCTTAACGTAATTTTCCGTATTAAACACACATTCGGTACTTTTCGGCATATACCAACGGCAAAGTTTCGAACCGGACCTAGCTCATTTTAAAGGTATTGACCCAGGCTATTCCCCACTTAAATATTTTTCTGGGATCCGGGCCCGTCTGGCCACCACAGAGGTTCAAAGGTGTCCCTTAACGTAATTTTCCGTATTAAACACACATTCGGTACTTTTCGGCATATACCAACGGCAAAGTTTCGAACCGGACCTAGCTCATTTTAAAGGTATTGACCCAGGCTATTCCCCACTTAAATATTTTTCTGGGATCCGGGCCCGTCTGGCCACCACAGAGGTTCAAAGGTGTCCCTTAACGTAATTTTCCGTATTAAACACACATTCGGTACTTTTCGGCATATACCAACGGCAAAGTTTCGAACCGGACCTAGCTCATTTTAAAGGTATTGACCCAGGCTATTCCCCACTTAAATATTTTTCTGGGATCCGGGCCCGTCTGGCCACCACAGAGGTTCAAAGGTGTCCCTTAACGTAATTTTCCGTATTAAACACACATTCGGTACTTTTCGGCATATACCAACGGCAAAGTTTCGAACCGGACCTAGCTCATTTTAAAGGTATTGACCCAGGCTATTCCCCACTTAAATATTTTTCTGGGATCCGGGCCCGTCTGGCCACCACAGAGGTTCAAAGGTGTCCCTTAACGTAATTTTCCGTATTAAACACACATTCGGTACTTTTCGGCATATACCAACGGCAAAGTTTCGAACCGGACCTAGCTCATTTTAAAGGTATTGACCCAGGCTATTCCCCACTTAAATATTTTTCTGGGATCCGGGCCCGTCTGGCCACCACAGAGGTTCAAAGGTGTCCCTTAACGTAATTTTCCGTATTAAACACACATTCGGTACTTTTCGGCATATACCAACGGCAAAGTTTCGAACCGGACCTAGCTCATTTTAAAGGTATTGACCCAGGCTATTCCCCACTTAAATATTTTTCTGGGATCCGGGCCCGTCTGGCCACCACAGAGGTTCAAAGGTGTCCCTTAACGTAATTTTCCGTATTAAACACACATTCGGTACTTTTCGGCATATACCAACGGCAAAGTTTCGAACCGGACCTAGCTCATTTTAAAGGTATTGACCCAGGCTATTCCCCACTTAAATATTTTTCTGGGATCCGGGCCCGTCTGGCCACCACAGAGGTTCAAAGGTGTCCCTTAACGTAATTTTCCGTATTAAACACACATTCGGTACTTTTCGGCATATACCAACGGCAAAGTTTCGAACCGGACCTAGCTCATTTTAAAGGTATTGACCCAGGCTATTCCCCACTTAAATATTTTTCTGGGATCCGGGCCCGTCTGGCCACCACAGAGGTTCAAAGGTGTCCCTTAACGTAATTTTCCGTATTAAACACACATTCGGTACTTTTCGGCATATACCAACGGCAAAGTTTCGAACCGGACCTAGCTCATTTTAAAGGTATTGACCCAGGCTATTCCCCACTTAAATATTTTTCTGGGATCCGGGCCCGTCTGGCCACCACAGAGGTTCAAAGGTGTCCCTTAACGTAATTTTCCGTATTAAACACACATTCGGTACTTTTCGGCATATACCAACGGCAAAGTTTCGAACCGGACCTAGCTCATTTTAAAGGTATTGACCCAGGCTATTCCCCACTTAAATATTTTTCTGGGATCCGGGCCCGTCTGGCCACCACAGAGGTTCAAAGGTGTCCCTTAACGTAATTTTCCGTATTAAACACACATTCGGTACTTTTCGGCATATACCAACGGCAAAGTTTCGAACCGGACCTAGCTCATTTTAAAGGTATTGACCCAGGCTATTCCCCACTTAAATATTTTTCTGGGATCCGGGCCCGTCTGGCCACCACAGAGGTTCAAAGGTGTCCCTTAACGTAATTTTCCGTATTAAACACACATTCGGTACTTTTCGGCATATACCAACGGCAAAGTTTCGAACCGGACCTAGCTCATTTTAAAGGTATTGACCCAGGCTATTCCCCACTTAAATATTTTTCTGGGATCCGGGCCCGTCTGGCCACCACAGAGGTTCAAAGGTGTCCCTTAACGTAATTTTCCGTATTAAACACACATTCGGTACTTTTCGGCATATACCAACGGCAAAGTTTCGAACCGGACCTAGCTCATTTTAAAGGTATTGACCCAGGCTATTCCCCACTTAAATATTTTTCTGGGATCCGGGCCCGTCTGGCCACCACAGAGGTTCAAAGGTGTCCCTTAACGTAATTTTCCGTATTAAACACACATTCGGTACTTTTCGGCATATACCAACGGCAAAGTTTCGAACCGGACCTAGCTCATTTTAAAGGTATTGACCCAGGCTATTCCCCACTTAAATATTTTTCTGGGATCCGGGCCCGTCTGGCCACCACAGAGGTTCAAAGGTGTCCCTTAACGTAATTTTCCGTATTAAACACACATTCGGTACTTTTCGGCATATACCAACGGCAAAGTTTCGAACCGGACCTAGCTCATTTTAAAGGTATTGACCCAGGCTATTCCCCACTTAAATATTTTTCTGGGATCCGGGCCCGTCTGGCCACCACAGAGGTTCAAAGGTGTCCCTTAACGTAATTTTCCGTATTAAACACACATTCGGTACTTTTCGGCATATACCAACGGCAAAGTTTCGAACCGGACCTAGCTCATTTTAAAGGTATTGACCCAGGCTATTCCCCACTTAAATATTTTTCTGGGATCCGGGCCCGTCTGGCCACCACAGAGGTTCAAAGGTGTCCCTTAACGTAATTTTCCGTATTAAACACACATTCGGTACTTTTCGGCATATACCAACGGCAAAGTTTCGAACCGGACCTAGCTCATTTTAAAGGTATTGACCCAGGCTATTCCCCACTTAAATATTTTTCTGGGATCCGGGCCCGTCTGGCCACCACAGAGGTTCAAAGGTGTCCCTTAACGTAATTTTCCGTATTAAACACACATTCGGTACTTTTCGGCATATACCAACGGCAAAGTTTCGAACCGGACCTAGCTCATTTTAAAGGTATTGACCCAGGCTATTCCCCACTTAAATATTTTTCTGGGATCCGGGCCCGTCTGGCCACCACAGAGGTTCAAAGGTGTCCCTTAACGTAATTTTCCGTATTAAACACACATTCGGTACTTTTCGGCATATACCAACGGCAAAGTTTCGAACCGGACCTAGCTCATTTTAAAGGTATTGACCCAGGCTATTCCCCACTTAAATATTTTTCTGGGATCCGGGCCCGTCTGGCCACCACAGAGGTTCAAAGGTGTCCCTTAACGTAATTTTCCGTATTAAACACACATTCGGTACTTTTCGGCATATACCAACGGCAAAGTTTCGAACCGGACCTAGCTCATTTTAAAGGTATTGACCCAGGCTATTCCCCACTTAAATATTTTTCTGGGATCCGGGCCCGTCTGGCCACCACAGAGGTTCAAAGGTGTCCCTTAACGTAATTTTCCGTATTAAACACACATTCGGTACTTTTCGGCATATACCAACGGCAAAGTTTCGAACCGGACCTAGCTCATTTTAAAGGTATTGACCCAGGCTATTCCCCACTTAAATATTTTTCTGGGATCCGGGCCCGTCTGGCCACCACAGAGGTTCAAAGGTGTCCCTTAACGTAATTTTCCGTATTAAACACACATTCGGTACTTTTCGGCATATACCAACGGCAAAGTTTCGAACCGGACCTAGCTCATTTTAAAGGTATTGACCCAGGCTATTCCCCACTTAAATATTTTTCTGGGATCCGGGCCCGTCTGGCCACCACAGAGGTTCAAAGGTGTCCCTTAACGTAATTTTCCGTATTAAACACACATTCGGTACTTTTCGGCATATACCAACGGCAAAGTTTCGAACCGGACCTAGCTCATTTTAAAGGTATTGACCCAGGCTATTCCCCACTTAAATATTTTTCTGGGATCCGGGCCCGTCTGGCCACCACAGAGGTTCAAAGGTGTCCCTTAACGTAATTTTCCGTATTAAACACACATTCGGTACTTTTCGGCATATACCAACGGCAAAGTTTCGAACCGGACCTAGCTCATTTTAAAGGTATTGACCCAGGCTATTCCCCACTTAAATATTTTTCTGGGATCCGGGCCCGTCTGGCCACCACAGAGGTTCAAAGGTGTCCCTTAACGTAATTTTCCGTATTAAACACACATTCGGTACTTTTCGGCATATACCAACGGCAAAGTTTCGAACCGGACCTAGCTCATTTTAAAGGTATTGACCCAGGCTATTCCCCACTTAAATATTTTTCTGGGATCCGGGCCCGTCTGGCCACCACAGAGGTTCAAAGGTGTCCCTTAACGTAATTTTCCGTATTAAACACACATTCGGTACTTTTCGGCATATACCAACGGCAAAGTTTCGAACCGGACCTAGCTCATTTTAAAGGTATTGACCCAGGCTATTCCCCACTTAAATATTTTTCTGGGATCCGGGCCCGTCTGGCCACCACAGAGGTTCAAAGGTGTCCCTTAACGTAATTTTCCGTATTAAACACACATTCGGTACTTTTCGGCATATACCAACGGCAAAGTTTCGAACCGGACCTAGCTCATTTTAAAGGTATTGACCCAGGCTATTCCCCACTTAAATATTTTTCTGGGATCCGGGCCCGTCTGGCCACCACAGAGGTTCAAAGGTGTCCCTTAACGTAATTTTCCGTATTAAACACACATTCGGTACTTTTCGGCATATACCAACGGCAAAGTTTCGAACCGGACCTAGCTCATTTTAAAGGTATTGACCCAGGCTATTCCCCACTTAAATATTTTTCTGGGATCCGGGCCCGTCTGGCCACCACAGAGGTTCAAAGGTGTCCCTTAACGTAATTTTCCGTATTAAACACACATTCGGTACTTTTCGGCATATACCAACGGCAAAGTTTCGAACCGGACCTAGCTCATTTTAAAGGTATTGACCCAGGCTATTCCCCACTTAAATATTTTTCTGGGATCCGGGCCCGTCTGGCCACCACAGAGGTTCAAAGGTGTCCCTTAACGTAATTTTCCGTATTAAACACACATTCGGTACTTTTCGGCATATACCAACGGCAAAGTTTCGAACCGGACCTAGCTCATTTTAAAGGTATTGACCCAGGCTATTCCCCACTTAAATATTTTTCTGGGATCCGGGCCCGTCTGGCCACCACAGAGGTTCAAAGGTGTCCCTTAACGTAATTTTCCGTATTAAACACACATTCGGTACTTTTCGGCATATACCAACGGCAAAGTTTCGAACCGGACCTAGCTCATTTTAAAGGTATTGACCCAGGCTATTCCCCACTTAAATATTTTTCTGGGATCCGGGCCCGTCTGGCCACCACAGAGGTTCAAAGGTGTCCCTTAACGTAATTTTCCGTATTAAACACACATTCGGTACTTTTCGGCATATACCAACGGCAAAGTTTCGAACCGGACCTAGCTCATTTTAAAGGTATTGACCCAGGCTATTCCCCACTTAAATATTTTTCTGGGATCCGGGCCCGTCTGGCCACCACAGAGGTTCAAAGGTGTCCCTTAACGTAATTTTCCGTATTAAACACACATTCGGTACTTTTCGGCATATACCAACGGCAAAGTTTCGAACCGGACCTAGCTCATTTTAAAGGTATTGACCCAGGCTATTCCCCACTTAAATATTTTTCTGGGATCCGGGCCCGTCTGGCCACCACAGAGGTTCAAAGGTGTCCCTTAACGTAATTTTCCGTATTAAACACACATTCGGTACTTTTCGGCATATACCAACGGCAAAGTTTCGAACCGGACCTAGCTCATTTTAAAGGTATTGACCCAGGCTATTCCCCACTTAAATATTTTTCTGGGATCCGGGCCCGTCTGGCCACCACAGAGGTTCAAAGGTGTCCCTTAACGTAATTTTCCGTATTAAACACACATTCGGTACTTTTCGGCATATACCAACGGCAAAGTTTCGAACCGGACCTAGCTCATTTTAAAGGTATTGACCCAGGCTATTCCCCACTTAAATATTTTTCTGGGATCCGGGCCCGTCTGGCCACCACAGAGGTTCAAAGGTGTCCCTTAACGTAATTTTCCGTATTAAACACACATTCGGTACTTTTCGGCATATACCAACGGCAAAGTTTCGAACCGGACCTAGCTCATTTTAAAGGTATTGACCCAGGCTATTCCCCACTTAAATATTTTTCTGGGATCCGGGCCCGTCTGGCCACCACAGAGGTTCAAAGGTGTCCCTTAACGTAATTTTCCGTATTAAACACACATTCGGTACTTTTCGGCATATACCAACGGCAAAGTTTCGAACCGGACCTAGCTCATTTTAAAGGTATTGACCCAGGCTATTCCCCACTTAAATATTTTTCTGGGATCCGGGCCCGTCTGGCCACCACAGAGGTTCAAAGGTGTCCCTTAACGTAATTTTCCGTATTAAACACACATTCGGTACTTTTCGGCATATACCAACGGCAAAGTTTCGAACCGGACCTAGCTCATTTTAAAGGTATTGACCCAGGCTATTCCCCACTTAAATATTTTTCTGGGATCCGGGCCCGTCTGGCCACCACAGAGGTTCAAAGGTGTCCCTTAACGTAATTTTCCGTATTAAACACACATTCGGTACTTTTCGGCATATACCAACGGCAAAGTTTCGAACCGGACCTAGCTCATTTTAAAGGTATTGACCCAGGCTATTCCCCACTTAAATATTTTTCTGGGATCCGGGCCCGTCTGGCCACCACAGAGGTTCAAAGGTGTCCCTTAACGTAATTTTCCGTATTAAACACACATTCGGTACTTTTCGGCATATACCAACGGCAAAGTTTCGAACCGGACCTAGCTCATTTTAAAGGTATTGACCCAGGCTATTCCCCACTTAAATATTTTTCTGGGATCCGGGCCCGTCTGGCCACCACAGAGGTTCAAAGGTGTCCCTTAACGTAATTTTCCGTATTAAACACACATTCGGTACTTTTCGGCATATACCAACGGCAAAGTTTCGAACCGGACCTAGCTCATTTTAAAGGTATTGACCCAGGCTATTCCCCACTTAAATATTTTTCTGGGATCCGGGCCCGTCTGGCCACCACAGAGGTTCAAAGGTGTCCCTTAACGTAATTTTCCGTATTAAACACACATTCGGTACTTTTCGGCATATACCAACGGCAAAGTTTCGAACCGGACCTAGCTCATTTTAAAGGTATTGACCCAGGCTATTCCCCACTTAAATATTTTTCTGGGATCCGGGCCCGTCTGGCCACCACAGAGGTTCAAAGGTGTCCCTTAACGTAATTTTCCGTATTAAACACACATTCGGTACTTTTCGGCATATACCAACGGCAAAGTTTCGAACCGGACCTAGCTCATTTTAAAGGTATTGACCCAGGCTATTCCCCACTTAAATATTTTTCTGGGATCCGGGCCCGTCTGGCCACCACAGAGGTTCAAAGGTGTCCCTTAACGTAATTTTCCGTATTAAACACACATTCGGTACTTTTCGGCATATACCAACGGCAAAGTTTCGAACCGGACCTAGCTCATTTTAAAGGTATTGACCCAGGCTATTCCCCACTTAAATATTTTTCTGGGATCCGGGCCCGTCTGGCCACCACAGAGGTTCAAAGGTGTCCCTTAACGTAATTTTCCGTATTAAACACACATTCGGTACTTTTCGGCATATACCAACGGCAAAGTTTCGAACCGGACCTAGCTCATTTTAAAGGTATTGACCCAGGCTATTCCCCACTTAAATATTTTTCTGGGATCCGGGCCCGTCTGGCCACCACAGAGGTTCAAAGGTGTCCCTTAACGTAATTTTCCGTATTAAACACACATTCGGTACTTTTCGGCATATACCAACGGCAAAGTTTCGAACCGGACCTAGCTCATTTTAAAGGTATTGACCCAGGCTATTCCCCACTTAAATATTTTTCTGGGATCCGGGCCCGTCTGGCCACCACAGAGGTTCAAAGGTGTCCCTTAACGTAATTTTCCGTATTAAACACACATTCGGTACTTTTCGGCATATACCAACGGCAAAGTTTCGAACCGGACCTAGCTCATTTTAAAGGTATTGACCCAGGCTATTCCCCACTTAAATATTTTTCTGGGATCCGGGCCCGTCTGGCCACCACAGAGGTTCAAAGGTGTCCCTTAACGTAATTTTCCGTATTAAACACACATTCGGTACTTTTCGGCATATACCAACGGCAAAGTTTCGAACCGGACCTAGCTCATTTTAAAGGTATTGACCCAGGCTATTCCCCACTTAAATATTTTTCTGGGATCCGGGCCCGTCTGGCCACCACAGAGGTTCAAAGGTGTCCCTTAACGTAATTTTCCGTATTAAACACACATTCGGTACTTTTCGGCATATACCAACGGCAAAGTTTCGAACCGGACCTAGCTCATTTTAAAGGTATTGACCCAGGCTATTCCCCACTTAAATATTTTTCTGGGATCCGGGCCCGTCTGGCCACCACAGAGGTTCAAAGGTGTCCCTTAACGTAATTTTCCGTATTAAACACACATTCGGTACTTTTCGGCATATACCAACGGCAAAGTTTCGAACCGGACCTAGCTCATTTTAAAGGTATTGACCCAGGCTATTCCCCACTTAAATATTTTTCTGGGATCCGGGCCCGTCTGGCCACCACAGAGGTTCAAAGGTGTCCCTTAACGTAATTTTCCGTATTAAACACACATTCGGTACTTTTCGGCATATACCAACGGCAAAGTTTCGAACCGGACCTAGCTCATTTTAAAGGTATTGACCCAGGCTATTCCCCACTTAAATATTTTTCTGGGATCCGGGCCCGTCTGGCCACCACAGAGGTTCAAAGGTGTCCCTTAACGTAATTTTCCGTATTAAACACACATTCGGTACTTTTCGGCATATACCAACGGCAAAGTTTCGAACCGGACCTAGCTCATTTTAAAGGTATTGACCCAGGCTATTCCCCACTTAAATATTTTTCTGGGATCCGGGCCCGTCTGGCCACCACAGAGGTTCAAAGGTGTCCCTTAACGTAATTTTCCGTATTAAACACACATTCGGTACTTTTCGGCATATACCAACGGCAAAGTTTCGAACCGGACCTAGCTCATTTTAAAGGTATTGACCCAGGCTATTCCCCACTTAAATATTTTTCTGGGATCCGGGCCCGTCTGGCCACCACAGAGGTTCAAAGGTGTCCCTTAACGTAATTTTCCGTATTAAACACACATTCGGTACTTTTCGGCATATACCAACGGCAAAGTTTCGAACCGGACCTAGCTCATTTTAAAGGTATTGACCCAGGCTATTCCCCACTTAAATATTTTTCTGGGATCCGGGCCCGTCTGGCCACCACAGAGGTTCAAAGGTGTCCCTTAACGTAATTTTCCGTATTAAACACACATTCGGTACTTTTCGGCATATACCAACGGCAAAGTTTCGAACCGGACCTAGCTCATTTTAAAGGTATTGACCCAGGCTATTCCCCACTTAAATATTTTTCTGGGATCCGGGCCCGTCTGGCCACCACAGAGGTTCAAAGGTGTCCCTTAACGTAATTTTCCGTATTAAACACACATTCGGTACTTTTCGGCATATACCAACGGCAAAGTTTCGAACCGGACCTAGCTCATTTTAAAGGTATTGACCCAGGCTATTCCCCACTTAAATATTTTTCTGGGATCCGGGCCCGTCTGGCCACCACAGAGGTTCAAAGGTGTCCCTTAACGTAATTTTCCGTATTAAACACACATTCGGTACTTTTCGGCATATACCAACGGCAAAGTTTCGAACCGGACCTAGCTCATTTTAAAGGTATTGACCCAGGCTATTCCCCACTTAAATATTTTTCTGGGATCCGGGCCCGTCTGGCCACCACAGAGGTTCAAAGGTGTCCCTTAACGTAATTTTCCGTATTAAACACACATTCGGTACTTTTCGGCATATACCAACGGCAAAGTTTCGAACCGGACCTAGCTCATTTTAAAGGTATTGACCCAGGCTATTCCCCACTTAAATATTTTTCTGGGATCCGGGCCCGTCTGGCCACCACAGAGGTTCAAAATTGTCCGGAGGGTTGTCACCATCAATTAAGCAGTCGCTGGTAGGTGTTCACTATACATTAATTTCTTTTCTTTTTTGGCTTTCCATAAATATTTCTATTTATATGTCTATATGTTTCTGGAGTAATCAGATTTTGTTTCATGTTTTATATATTAAATTACATCTTTGGTGAATCTTCGGTAATGTTTGATTGATAAAAATCTATATAACATAAAGACAAATATGCAACTTGTATCAGGGTTTATATTCGAGGACAACGAAAATTTATGACAGCTTGAAGGGGTCATAAAATGGTATTTTTTCCCTCATGCTTTTTAGTGATTTTCAACTAAATTTGAATATTGAACTGACTGCTAGCAGCCGGTTGGATATTGAATATCAATTATCGCATGTCAAATAACGAACAGACCGCTAACTTCACATACATATTTAAAACGGAATGAAATGCTTTAAAAATCAGTAGAAACCGTGAAATTATCGATTTCCGCTGTTAGATTGCATTTAACTAAGATTTAGAGATTTTTGGAACGTTTGAGCCTCACGCAGTTTTTTGGTTTTTAGACATATCATCAAAATTGGCTGCTGGAAAAAAGTGGCTGCTGTCTTGATTGGCCGATAAAAGTGGCTGCCAGCTTGAGTCTGGTTTCTTATGTTGTACTATATTATACCACTGTCCCAGGTTACGGGGGATCCTGCGAACATGTCTTACCCCGCCACATTATACAAGTATTTGCCTGTCCCAAGTCAGGAGCCTATAATTCAGTGGTTGTCGTTATTTTATGTGTTACATATTTGTTTTTCCTTCATTTTTTACATACATGTAAATAAGGCTGTTAGTTTTCTCGTTTGTCATTTGTGGCCTTTTATAGGTGACACTGCGTCATAAGCTTTGCTCATTGTTGGAGACTGTACAATTACCTATAGTTGTGAATGTCTGTGTCATTTTGGTCTCTTGTGGTAAAATACAGTTTTTGGCTCATATCTCTGAAACCAAAGCAGCTAAGGCAAAATAACTACACAAGATTGTTCATTAGGTCAAATTCTATCTGCCCTAAAATTTTCAGACCATTCAGACAACCGGTTGTTTGGTTCCTGCCCCTGAATTTGTAATTTAAGAAAGCTTTTGGTTGTTATCTTGAATTATATTAAAGATAGAGATAAACTGTTAACAGCAATCATGTTCAGCAAAGTAAGATCTACAAATAAGTCAACTTGAACAAAATGGTCAATTGACTACGAAAGGAGTTATTGCCCTTTATAGTAAATTTTTAACAAATTTTCATAAATTTTGTAAATTTTTACAATTCATTTTCCACTGTAACTACTGTGTCATTTTCATTATAGATAGAGATAATTGTAAGCAGCAAGAATGTTCAGTAAAGTAAGATCTAAAAACACATCACCATCACCAAAACACAATTTTGTCAAAAAACATCTATGTGTCATTAGGTTTATATGCACAAAGACCAAGGTGAGCGACACAGGTTTTTTAGAGCCTCTAGTTAAAAAGAGGAGTCAATGGACTTGTTTTCAAGTTGAGTCGGGATGAAAAAAAATCAGTAGAAAACATGCATTTATTAATTAGATGTTTATACTGTAGTGTTTTGATTAGCACGACAGTGGCCGTGCATTCTATGGTTTTTTAGTCAATTTTTTAAGAATACACTGACATTTAAATATTAATCAAATTTCGTTGGTTATAACAGATGACAAATATGCCATTGATGTGTTTGAAGAAAAATGGGAGAAGACAGAAAGAGCCAAATTTCTTTCCAAAGAAATTCAGAAAAGAGAAAAACTTGGTACTTCGCATACTGGTGGGTTCTTGGCCTTATGGCCTCGAGATGAGATTGAGGTATGTTACAGTATTGGTGTTCCTTAATTAAGGTGGTACCTAACATTACAGGGAGATAACTTTGTAAAAAATCAATTGAACTTTTCAATGATCAAAATTAGTGTTTGTCAAACTGCTATATAATGAATGGCATTTTTCTGATAAAGTGATTGGTTCAAATTGTTTATAAATTTTTATATTTTTGTCAAAGGGTCAGGGTAAATGTTTAATCAAAATATTTAAAAAAAAATTAAAGGAGCTGACCTCATTTTAGTGTGTGTGGTAACTTGGGTACCACCTTAAAAAAAATTAGTTGCATTGTATGAATTTGCCTCAAATACCATGATAGTTGCCATTTTGAATATTGCTTTTTTACCCTCGCGAGCGTCTACCTGCAAAAGTGATTTAAAAAAAGGCAACATGGTTAAGCACTATTGATTGAGTTAAACCAAAAACTTTTCCAACAAAAATGTCAGATTTCAATTTGAAATACAAAAAAAAGACGTCTATTCAAATAAACGATTTAATGATGGAATATAAAAACGTTTACCAGTATATATAGATACCACGATGTTACAAAAAGATTGTGCTAACGCATGTTCTATTAGTACATGCATAATTCCCCCATGCAGTACTCCGAAATCCCTTCTCTGTACAGACAGTTTTAATCAAAATCTATCCGGTGTAATTAAACAGATACATGTATATCATGGTATGGAGGGGTATTTGATAAAAATACCAGTCTTTGGAGCAACATTCTCTCTAGTCACTCAACTGGTATAATTTTACTATTTAAATGAAATACCCCTCCATAACATGATATATCTGATCATTATACAATAACAAGAGTATACCAATAAAAAAAATTGTTCTTTGCCATAATAATGACTTTATCATCCCAAGCATAAAAACATAGCCGTATTTGACACAGCCTTTTTCAACTTTTGATCTTCAGTGCTGTACAACTTTGTACTTTTTTTCGCTTTCGATCTTTTATATCTGGGCGTCACTGGTGAGTCTTGTGTGGACGAGGCGCGTTTTTGACGTATTGAATTTTAAACCTGATGCTTTTTGTTATTCATTAATCATGTGTTTCTTTGTCTAATACGTTCTCCTATTTATTTGTATTGTAGTCCTGTAATATTATGTTGTCATTTCAATGTTATATTTAACATTGCCATTAAAGTGCGAGGTTTGGCATGCCACAAAACCAGGTTCAACCCACCATTTTTTCCTTTAAAAATGTCCTGTACCAAGTCAGGAATATGGCCATTGTTATATTATTATTCGTTTCTGTGTGTGTTACATTTTAACGTTGCGTCGTTTGTTTTCTCTTATTTTTGAGTGTAATTTCACATTGCGATAATACGTGTCACGGTACTTGTCTATCCCAAATTCATGTATTTGGTTTTGATGTTATATTTGTGGTATTTTGTCTGATGTTTGGTCCGTTTCTGTGTGTGTTACATTTTAGTGTTGTGTCGTTGTTCTCCTCTTATATTTCATGCGTTTCCCTCGGTTTTAGTTTGTTACCCCGATTTTGTTTTTTGTCCATGAATTTATGAGTTTTGAACAGCGGTATACTACTGTTGCCTTTATTTAGGGAGCTGCCATTTGATTTTTATGGGGAGGGGGGGAGGGCTAGGATGAAAAATTTTGTCCTGAATTTTTATTTTTCACTCTGTTTGGTCCTGCTTTTTTTTTTTTTTTTAGTTTATCCTGACTTTTTTTTTTGGCAATTGTTTCATCCTGCCTTTTTTTTTACCCAGAACTCCTATCCTGCCTATTTTTTTTCAAATTTCATCCTAGCCCCCCCCCCCCCCCCCCCCCCCCCCCATAAAAATCAAATGGTAGCTCCCTTAAGGAGATGTTGCTATATGTCAATGGAGCAGCAACCCAGTAAAAAAAGAGTCCCCCAATGAGACAGATGTGTCCATATAATACAATGTTTTGATGAGGATTCCATTCAGTTTATACCAATCTGAAATTTATAAAAATATTTGTATAATTCAGTAACATCGAAATTAAGCTATGCATGAGTATAAAAAAAGTTTGAGTAGGACTTTTTTGTAACCTTCATGAAAAATGAGTGAATTGTATGCCAAAGCGCAGTTTTTCAAAAGGAATATTGTAGAAAATATTATACCTTCGTTTATATCATTTTTAACCGGATTTTTGTGACAAAAATGTCGGTTATTGATTTGGGGATGTACGGCGGGCTGCCGGGCGGGCGGTCGGGCGGGCGGGATGGCGGCAATCAAATGTTGTCCGTGCATTAACTCACGAACCGTTCAACCAAAGCTTTTAAAATTTTAATATGTTATTACTGACAACTATACGAAGGTCAAGTTCAATAATGGCGATTTTGACTTTTACCGTTCAGGAGTTATGGTTCTTGAAAGATTGAAAAATGGAGTTTCCAGTCGTGTTTGTGCATTTACGCATGAACTGTTCTACCAAAGCTTCCCAAATTTTAATATTTTGTTACTGATGACAGAATGGAGGTTAAGTTCAATAATGACGATTTTGACTTTTACCGTTCAGGAGTTGTGGTTCTTGAAAGATTAAAAAATGGAGTTTCCAGACGTGTCCGTGCATTTATGCATGAACTGTTCTACCAAAGCTTCCGAAATTTTAATATGCTGTTACTGATGACAAAATGGAGGTCGAGTTCAATAATGACGATTTTGACTTTTACCGTTCAGGAGTTATGGTTCTTGAAAGATTGAAAAATGGTGTTTCCCGTCGTGTCCGTGCATTTTCTCATGAACCATTCAACCAAAGCTTTTGAAATTTTAATATGATGTTACTGATTACAAAATAGAGGTCAAGTTCAATAATGACGATTTTGACTTTTACCGTTCAGGTGTTATGGTTCTTGAAAGATCGTAAAATGGCGTTTCCATTCACGTTGTTGAATTTACTCATGAACCTTTCAATCTAAGCTTTTCAAATTTTAATATGTTGATACTGATGACAAAATGGAGGTCAAATTTGATATTGACGATTTTCACTTTCACCATTCATCAGTAATGGTTCTTGTAATATTGCCAGGACACAAATAAATGTTAATAAATCCGGTTTGCTGTCGTTGTGACAGCCTCTTGTTTGAAATGTGTATGCATTTTATATTATGTATTGATGTGCGCGTTTAATGTAAAATTTATTTTAGGGCAAGTGTATCAAATGACAAATTATGCATATAAGATAATTTAAGAGCAAAGAACATGATAGATCGTCTTGGTACCTGTTTTGACGCGGACCAGAAATGACGCACCAATTTAGTTTTGGGTTTTATATTTCTAAACAAAAGATGTGACGTCATCGATAATTACTATTCATAACATGATGGTGAAGGTCATATGACTACAACATAGATGCCTCAAACTCTGTCCAGAAATGTTATTATTGCTTGAATTAGTAAAGATAATGCAATTTCTGCCATTTTATTAAGGTCAAAAACAGTCTACCCTTCCCAGAATGATTATCAGTCCTAAATCCACTTTGGCCGGCAAAAGTATGTATGAACATGCTGCCCCAGTTTGTGTTTTTCAAATCATATGACTGTCATGTGACATGGTTTTACATTTAAGCGGGAATCACTGTAGAACAAATGATCGTCGCTTATATAATTTTCTATTGTTTATCGATTTTTTTCATTCATTGTACGAAGTATACATTGATAAATGTTTTAATGTCAATGTTGTTTTATGAATGCAATTACTTCTTATTTTCAAGTATATGGAATATATATGTCACTTTGATAAATTTTGAACAATTTTATATAAAATTTGAAATAAAATATAGGTTACAATTAAATTGTGTTGCTATCAACATGATCATAAAAGTGACTGTAAATGTCAAAATTTGTTATTAAAATTAAATTTGTTGAATAGTGTTAACTTTAAATTATCCGGATTGAAGCAATTTTTCGAACATCAGGTACACTGCAAGTGGTTTTTACTGGTTTGTTTATAGTGCGTCATTACTGGTACCCATCATAAGTTGACAGTCCGTTTGTAATGTTAGCAAACATGATTTTTATTGCTTTTACTGTTTCAAAAATCAACTGTTTAATGATTGAAATACATTAACAAGTGATCAATCTTTCATTCTATTCCGTGTTTCTTTTTCTTTTAAATGGTAGATTAAATGCAGAGACAAACACAACGTTAGGTGCGTCATTACTGGTTCCTCGGGGATATGATTATAATTTTTCACAAGTCAAACACATATCCAATTCTTTATAGACGTTTTGATTATTTTGCTTTTAGATTGATAGCAATGTCCAGAGAGTAGAGAATCATGTTCCAGAAGATGTTGTAGAAGGTACAGAAGCTATGGAAGTCACTGAAGAAGTATCACAAAATGAGGTAAATACTTAATGTATGTGTATGTGTATATATATATATATATATACTTGGTAAAAAAAGAAGATGCGGTATGAATGCCAATGAGACAACTCTCTAAAAAGACCAAATTACACAGAAATTAACAACTACAGGTCACTGTACACCCTTCAAGAATGAAATAAGCCAATACCATATAGTCAGCTTTAAAGGAAATGTGAAACAGTTCAAAGGAGAAAACAAACGGCCTATATATAATTAATATAACGAATGTGCAAACAAAATGAATGTAAACAAATATGTAACACAACAACAAACCACAACCATTATAGGCTTCTGACTTAGAATACCAGAGACACATAGCAAGGTTAAACATGTAAGCTGTGTTTCACAAATTTGGAGGCCTCACTTTCATTGTTCTAGAAATAAGCCATGGGAAGGACTTTGTCGATCCTCTTATTTAGTTTGCTTCGACCAAATGCAATGAAACTTATATGCAATGCTTATTCCCCCTTAGGTCAATTTGTAAGTGTCACTTCAATTGTTCTTTAGTTATGACCCTATATAAAAATATTGCTCAATTAAACCAGCTAAATTTTCTTTTCCTAATAATTACAAATATTATGAAATATGTGAATGGTAATGGTGGTTGATTTTTTATTTTTGATTTAATGTTTTATTAATTATAATAAGAATTTTAATGGGAGTTTTTTTGTCGTTGAGTGAGGTCTATTTGCTGGAAACTAGGTACATTTACAGCAAATTCGTCACTTTCCTGAAGCAATTGATGAAATTTGTTTGGTTTAAATGCATATACAGTAAAAATGTATAAATAGTAAAAATGTGTAAAAAGTCAACAAAATTTGAAGGTTCAATTTTGACTCTTGGAAATAAAATTCAATGGAAGTAGCATATTACACCCTGACACTTACATTTATTGTATGACTTTTTTAAAAATAAGTTTGGAATTACCGGGAACCACTATTATTTAGTTCTTTGAAATAAATACGAATTTAGGTGTGACAATAAGGTTCTTTTTAGCTTATGAGCTTTTACAACCATTATTGTCAGGCCGTGGCTGTAAATAAAGATAACAGGTGAACTGCAAAACTTGTCTTATGCTTTACACTTAAAATGATTGTCCAATTAGCATGCATACCTTTACCAGTTTGCCTTCTACATGTGGTAGTCTCTTGATGTTGTTTAATGCACAATAGGACAAACACATGTTACTTGATCTCAGAATAAATATTAGATACTGATACAGGTTTTTTTCTTCAGAATCAACAAAACCAAAAGACATCACTGGACCCCGGAAGTGTTGAAGAAGTGCATACGGAAACTGTTAAAGAGGTAATTGAAAACTTCAACCCAAAAATATGAATTTAATTTAAATCAAGTGCTTTTAAATTGTCAATAATTGTAAAATTCATATAAACTGGATTGCCAGATTTTTTCTGTTCATTTGCCTTTGTTATAAAATCATATCTTCTATGTCAATATCTAATAAAACTTCCTATAAAACTATTTTAATTTTAATCTATTAATTTAAGTGTATGTAAACAATAAAATGGTCTTATATAAACAAAACAATGATATCAGTTACATTTGTACCTGGAATAAAAAAAGGAAGGAATGAAATAAGGCTTACATGAACAGCAAATTAAAATTGAATTTTTTTGTGAAATCATGGTCAAAAACCTATTAAATCATCTTGACATCTACATATTAAATCACATAAATCATTGATATCAACTGAGACATAATTACTTAGATATAATTCTGGAAACACAAGCCTTCGACAAGGATCAAAACCTACACTGTATGAGTCGGTTGAAAGACCATCAAATAATTTAAATGGAAACCAAAATCCCTATTCATGTACAAAACAATATAAAAAAAGACCAAATAAGATTACCAGCAACCGACAACACTTTACTTTCAACAGGTTCAAACCTAATATGCTAGTCAGGTTAAACATATTGTGCAATCAAAACTTTTGAATGCCTTTAAAGTAGGAAAGTCAAGTCAGTGAAGATTTACTATTTTATTACTTGTTGGATTTTGGGACATTAATCAAGTACTCACTCAGTGGTAAAACATTAAAAAAATGGAAACACAAAATTATACCCATTTATGTATTGTATTGTTGGTTGTTGTATTATGATCATAAAACCCCCAATCGTTTTAAATGACACTTAAACATTCAAATAATATTTTATTTCTTATTCATTTTGATTAAGGAGGCTCGAGGGTATAAACATTTCGGAAAAAAATGAAACAGTTATTTTTCATTACAAATTTTATTTATTACTTTTATTAGTTGTTACTTTATCATATGGTACAAAAAACATTAAAACAAATCAATTTGTGTTGGCCCCAGATGAGTTTTGAAATGTATAATCATTGAAAATGATCCAAATTATCTCCCTTTGGTGCAAAAATGCCATTTTTGGGCATCGCAATATCTTTTTTTAACTGATCGGTGACCTATATTTTTATGCCCCACCTACGATAGTAGAGGGGCATTATTGTTACTGGTCTGTGCGTCCGTCCGTGCTTCTGGCCGTCCATGCGTCTGTCAGTCTGTCCCGCTTCAGGTTAAAGAACACCAGTCAAGTAAGAACTGTGAATACTAATAAACTGCTTAAGAACTGCTGTCCTCTTTGACTTGAGTATAAACCTTTGTTTGTTTCAATGCTTAAACATAAGGAAATGTCATAAAACTCCAGTCTTTACTTTTATATTCTTATAAGTCGACTAACATGTAGATAATACATGAATATAGGGAATTACTACATACAGTTTTAGCAATGGCTTTCTTAAAACAAGTTCCGAATTAACGATATGACAAATGTACACATACAAATATGGACTTAATCAGTTACACCTTCTCTCTAGAAGGCAATTTCTTGAATTGCAAAGATTGTTTAGGGCTTTTTGTAAACAATTATTATCAAACAAGAGATATATTTTAAGTGATATAACGAAAATCTATGTAGAATCGGGGGATTTTCTGGAATTTTGGCTTCAGAAGCCGCAATATCCATAATTTCTATTAAATGCAATGAAACAATAAAAATATAATTCCCGTGAACGATATTTTTATTTAGTTTAATTCTTTTGTACATAAAAGCACGTCTCTTTAATTCTTTTGCTGTTTTGATAATTGCATTATTTTGAAAAAAATCGTAATAAATAGGCCTTCATTTGCCACAAAATCCAGAGTAACTGTAACTATGAAAATATAAAAGCAATTACACAAAATCTATAATCTCCGTGAAAGACGTTTCCTTAAAATGTTATCTGTAAAAAAAATGCACGTATCTCGTTGTTTTTTCAGTACTTGTTGATATCAAATTACACATTTCTGTAACTACTGGGCCAAATTTAACCAAACCTCGCCACAATCATCATTGGGTTATCTAGTTTAAAAAGTGTGTCTGACGACCCTGTCTGCCAACCAACATGATCGCCCTAGCTAAAAAAAAACATAGGGGGTAAATGCAGTTTTTAACTTATATCTCTTAAACAAAAGCATTACGTACATTTGACATGGGGTAAACATGTATTTTCCCTAATCAGACAACCAGTTGTAGTGTTGCTATCCGTGAATTAGATATTTAAAGGAAATTTTGCAGTTTTTTGTTATTATTTGGAATATTATTATAGATAGAGATAAACTGTAAGCAGCAATAATGTTACAGTGCTTATCCAGTGACCTTTGGGGTATCACAATAGCAATGGCTAAAACAGTTTACCAAATTGCAGTTTGATTTCTTCTCCAACAAACTGATCAACTGGTAAAATATTTTAGCAGATTGCTCAAGTGAAATGTTGTTAGTATGAAGTGAGTGCTGTAAAATCAAAAATAATACTTACCATCCAGATCCAGTTAGTTTATATCTTTGTCATTCTTTTCAAACAAAATAATGACTTACTATAGTATGAGTCACTGAATAAGGTCTAATATTGACATGGAAACTTCTATCATAAATAGATTTTATAATAAAAGTTTAAGTTTCACGGTTCAAGTTTAAGACGGCCATTAGCTTGAGCGGTATTCTTTGCAAATTATTTCGGATATGTTTTGTCAGATGTAACAGCACCAATTCGAGCCCGGTCAAAAAACAACATTCTGCGATTTACCCGACCTAAATGTACATGTAGCACTGGTGATTTTAAACCAGCTCCGTGTTGAAAACTGTACTTTGACCTAAAATGCTTAACTTTTATAAGTTTATGAGTTGGAGGGAGAGTTGTCTCATTGGCACTCATACCACATCTTCTTATATCTATTGGATGTTGATTGGGATTTATAGTTATGAGTATGTATTTATTTTCTCTGCGTAGTTTGTGATGGAAATGGACTGGCAATCTGGAAAGTCATTAAAAGAGAGAATGAAATTGATGTTGGAAAAACAGTTAATGTGTGATGTCATCTTTTTAGTTGGAGAAAATGCTGAAATTATCTGTGCTCATACGTACATGTTGGCTAGTGCTAGCAGTGTCTTTTACACTATGTTTGAAGGTTCATTGGCAGAGAAAGGAAAGGTGACAATAGCTGATATTGAGCCGGCTTATTTTAAGTTGATGTTGAAGTAAGTCAAATTCATTGAAAAAAAAATAAGATTTTTACCAACGATCATGAAACAACAAGGGCAATTAATTACTTAAATAATTTGCAGAGTCCCGTAAAATTACAGAATTATCTTGCATTAACGACTGCAGCCTGACTGGATCTTATATATAAAAAACTTTACATCAAAAGAAGATGTTTTAGATTTAGATAATTATGTTCCTTTGTCGCAGTTAATGACAATAAACTGGGTCAAGGGAACATATTTAAAACTAGAATATGAAAGACAATTTAGGTACTTTCAGCGGTTTGTGTTTTTGCACCGGCCGGCAAAGTAGTCAACACTGTGATGGTGGTATGCCTTAAATACAATGTACTACACGAACGTTCTTAAGAATAACATTTTGAATACACCTGTACCAAGTACGTGCGCTCCACAGAGAGTCAAAGAGTAATTTTTTTTATCATAAACATCAAAGCTAAGGCCTTTTCTGGTCATTTGAAGATCCCTTCTCTTTATTGGTTACCTTAACTCCTAAAAAAATCAGTAACATATTCTTTCATCTCGGCCTCTTAGTAAATGTTGTGAGTGCTCAATGCTCAGTATTGAAGGCCGAACCTATATTCTTAACTTTTTAAACATTAGATTTGGATTTACAGTTGTCTCATCAACACTCATTTGATATCTTTTAACTTATACAACTAATCTTTAAGTGTTTTTAACTAGATCATTTATCATAGAACTTATTGTGATGAGCTATATGAAAATGGTGAAATTAACCTTTATTGGAGTGTAAAATATTCTTTGGACGTTTTAGATACATGTAAGTTACGTACTTTTAATGGTCCTTTGGATTCTGTTGACAGTTTTGACTTTTCTACTCATTAAACTTCCCTTCAAAAAATTTTATCAAACAAAAGTTTCCTATTTAATTAAATAGTGGTAAATCTGTATGCAATTATATTTGCTGCAATTCATTTAAAAGCCTGTTTTACTCAGTAAAAATTGTACAAGAAATTACTTCAATCTACAATTGTAGTTGTGCCAATAATTATAACTTGTATGATGGCTTCATACAAGTCATTACTTGTATAAAATGTTTGTACAAGTAATAACATGTACATGACATAGATAAAGGAAAACGTGGTAAAAGTGTAAATGAGACAACTCCCGATCGAGGTCACATTTTGTAAAAGTAAACCAATATACATTATATAGGTCTAGCTGTGGTCTTCAACACGGAGCCTTGGCTAACACCGAGCAGCAATCTATACAGGACCTCAAAAAATTACTAGTGTTAAACCATCCAAACGGAGAAAGCAACGATCTAATCTATATACAAAAACGAGAAACATGAGAAACGGGAAACACTTATGAATTACATATATCAACTAAAAATCATTAGAGAACACATTCAACCACCATATCTTGAATGTTCGTGTATTACAATATTTCTCCATTCTTAACAGTTATATCTTAAATATTTAAAAAAAAAGGTCGGCAATTTAGAATTTAACAGCATATTAAACGAGAGAGAGAGAGAGAGAGAGAGAGAGAGAGAGTGAGAGAGTACAAATGTGTATTTATGTAACGAGTATTATTCTTTGTTATTTACAGATTTATTTACACAGATGATGTGGAGATAAATTATGAAAATGTGGAGGGTTTGTTGCTTGCTGGAGATAAGTACTGCATCCAGGTGCTAAAAGATAAATGCGTTTGCTTTTTAAAGAAAAAAATGAACACAGATTATGTGTTCACTGTTCTGAAAATAGCTTTTGGCATTAATTTGGAAGAATTGAAGTCTTGTGCATTAGAATACATTTTAAGAAATGGACACAACTGCTTAAAATCCGTTTCTTTTGTGAAATTACCAAGAGAATATGTGAAACATATTATCAAATCTGATACATTGAGATGCAAGGAAGAACATGTTTATGAGCAAATGGTTAGATGGGCAAAATTTAGATGTACCAAACAACAAATATCAACGGTATATTACAACGTCAGGGTATGTCTTGGCGATTTGTTATATCTGATCAGATTCCCAACCATGAAGCAACATTATTTTACTGAGAATATTTCGAACAGCGGCTTACTGACATCAGATGAAACAATCAATGTTTTCCGTTCCTTTACCAATAATGGGAACAGTATTTTTATTTCACAAAAGAGACATTATAGGGTGCGTTTTCGAAGATGTGTTTGTAATCATAATAAAGTAAATTTCTTCAAACGAACTTCTAAGTATGACTGTGTTGATTTTCAAACATCTTTTAATGGTAAGTTGTGCGCTGTCCTCTTGTTTGGATCAACAACATATTCAGGATCTAACGATGTAACAATCAGTATTTTACTTGGAGATTCTCTAATCAGTACCACAAAAAGAGAACTGAAGTCTGAGGCAAACAAACAAGTTTATGAAATTAATTTAAGCCACACAGTAGATATATATAAAATGAAACGATATACAATCAAAGTTAACACGAAAGGACCCAGCACATTCGTTGGAAAAAGAAAAAGTTACAAACATCTTGTATACTCAAGTTGTGGATTTACAACAGAAACAGTGACATTTTTACCACCATCTCTTAAACCATATTTTAAAAGAAGTGAAATATGTGGACAAATACCAGGACTTACGTTCTCTTTTTGAAACACAAGTACGAAAATGATATTTCATAAAAAAGAAGCATGAACACTGTGCCTGGGATGCTTTTGTGATTTCCATTCATCTTTACTTTAGTGAGATTTGGAGAACTGCCATTGGAATTTAGCCATTGGCCAAATGCAAAAGACATGTTATTTATTTTCTTTCATCATACGAATTGCACGATTTCTTACTTACATGGAAAATAGGAATTAGTTTATTTAAATCAGTTCGTTCCTTTCGAAACACACTAATTTGATTAAAAGCTTTATATATTGAAGGATTACGTGTCATCATATTTTCTTGACCATACTATATTAACATATATTATATTGAAATATTATTTTGATTTTGATTTTGTTTTTGTGCGTGAGTTATTTGACTTTGATGATTTTGTCTTTAAAACTAAACTACTTGGCAAAACCTTTTGGAATTTTTGGTCATCAATGCTTTTCAGCATTGTACTTCATTTGCCCACCTAACGATATTTGCTAAACATTATCACGGGTAGTAAGGTCGTCATATTGAGGAGCGTTTAGTACAGTGATTTTGTTATAGTTTGGTTAAGGTCATGGATAAGTTATGTTACTTCCCAAAACGATTGTCTCAGTTCTTTTAGAATGAGCAAATAAAAAGCAAATTACATGTTTGAATAACCTTCTGCTGTTGTCTTCTCTATGACCGGGTTGTTGTCTCTTTGACACATTCCCCATTTCCATTCTCAATTTTATTGAATCTTTATTGTAAGTCAAACGATCTTAATTGAAATTGTTGTTTTAAGAAATTAACTCAGGATAACGATTTTGGTATGGTTTGGTTAAGCGAATGACATGGTTCAATTAAGAGTCTAGAAATTCGTCAGGATTTTGGTTACATTTGTCATGGTTTCGATCCAAATAAATACATATTTCTGCCACCTTACTATTGATAGTTTGTTTGAAGTCCATTGTGAAATATTAAAGTAACACAATAAACTAATTGACGAAAGAGAAAAAAAGCCTTTTGAGCAAACTTGGTGGGCGCAAACGACAAATCGTACATTGATATATGTTTGTACCCGGCGTAACGCATTGCGACGTCAATGGAAATATCGGGCGTTTGTCCTTCCGTCTGTCCGTAGGTCTGAGCGTTCGTACGTCCGAACTCACATGTATAATTTTTGCCAGATTATTTTATGTAACTTATATCCTACGTTTATTAGCAATATATTGGGCTAGTTTGAAATTCAGTCCTGATCATTTACTTTTAAAAGAGTTCTGCTCTTTGGATGCATAAGTAATATTAAAAATTGCATTGTTTACACTGTCATATGTACAATTCTTGACAGAATTTTATGAAACTTACATCGGACGAATTAGAAAATAAGTGTCAAACAGTTAATTTTAAAAGAGTTATGCCCCTTGGAAATATAATTATATGGAGAACTGCATTGTAAGCGCTCTCATATCATATGTACAATTCATACCCGAATTTATGAAATTTAAATCATAGCCATAGGTTGATATCAGCAATATTTAGGACTGATTTGAAAATTAATACCGATCAATTTTTTATGAACGAGTTTTTTTTTTATTTGGAAAATTGCCATATGAGCACTATAATGGGTACAACTCGAAGGTTTACATCAGCAATGTATTGGATATTTTTGAAAATAAATTGTGATCAAATATTGTAAATGAGTTATGTGCCTTATAAATATAAACTAAAATAGAATTGACATTGCATTGGTTCTGAAGCCTTCATTTTTGTAAAGATATTTTTAAAAAGTTTTAAAAAGAACAGAACGGACTTGTTTAGTTATTGCCCTTTGTTCCCTAGATAAATACGATGTGTGCAACCGGGAGGAAATCAGAACTCTGTTCTTTTGTTCTTTTTGGTGTGTTCCCAACATTTAAATATGATATAAGAAACGATAAGATAGGAATATTATTAAATGTAATCAAGAACCCACAAAGGGCATCATTTTACAACAATTTTATGCGCAATATGATTGAAAAAAAACCCACAGAAACCTAATACCATACTATATGGACAGGATTAGAGCCTAACACAACATGTGTCTTACATAACTATTACATCAGATATATTTCATATATTTTGTTTAAATCTGGTTCTTATTTCTAAAACTTTAATAATGTAATTTCGTAGGCACATGAGAGTTGGTAAATGCTCATTTGTGAACAGCCAGAAACATTTCTTGTCCTTAGGTAGTTCTTTAAAATTAGTACAAAAAGAGTTTTACTTTATCAAATAATTATTTCCTGTGTTCATTGTATAAAGGACAGTTTACTGTAAAATGAATCTCATCTTCAATAGAATTTGATCAATGTGATAAGCAGTGATAAAATAGACGCTGAGTTCTCTCTATGCATTTTTTTTTAACTATAGCTATATTTCTTACTTCTGAGATCATGAGCACTTATTCTCATTTTACATATAGCTCTTTTTATATTAAAATCTTTAATTGACAAATAATCCCCCTTTACGAAGTCAGTCTTGAGGTTGAAATAATTTTCTAATTTACTATTACCTTGTGATAAGGTATCAGATCTTTTGACCTACCAAAATGATATATTAAACCACTGCTTTTATTTACTGGCTTTCGAATTAGAAATAGGTCCATAATGTATGCCATAAAGTTCCGATAATATCAGAAAATATTTATTTAGTATGAATAAATGTGATCAAAAAACATACTTGAAAAAATACACGTATTGTTGTGCTTAGTACAAGTACATTCAAACTGTGTATGGCCTAATTTTTGACACGACAAGACGACAAGATGAATATTGGTATCAGTATTCCATTCTGAAATAAAAAAAAAACCCAAAAAACATTTTGTTTAGATTTTAGCTTTTTTTTTTATTAGTTATCAATGGCTTGGAATATATTCACAGATCAGTTCTTTCTTCAGTGTTTTTGTTACTTGATTACTTTGCTTTGAATCGATCTGATTTGTACAGTTTGTTTTGCTGTGACATGTATGCCATGGTTAAGACAAGGGGTGACTTGGAGCACGCAAACATTGAAACCACGCCATATTATGTCTGACCTGCTATAAAGTCTACAGTCAGTAATGCACTGGCTGTATATCATATTTGTTTTTTTGCTTATTGTTTTGAACCTAAGTCAGGCTGTTAGTTTCCGTTTTTTTAAATGCTTTATCTTTAATTTTGTCGGAACCTTTAATTACTTGCTGAGAGGTATGAGTTTTGTTAACTGTCGAAGGCCGTACGGTGGCTAGTTGTCTCGTTGAAAGTCATACTGCGTTTACTAATTGTATATTACCATGTGCTTTCTTAGGTCATATCTGGAACTGATAATAGTATATAATAGTGCCAGGTCATATTGTAATCCGGATACAACTGCTTTTAAAGAAAATTACTATAATTGAAATGAATTTATGTATACTTTAGTGGTCTCTTTACACATGCTTTTAACATGTTTAACCCCGCCACATTATTTATGTATGTGCCTGTCCCAAGTCAGGAGCCTGTAATTCAGTGGTTGTCGTTTGTTTATGTGTTACATATTTGTTTTTCGTTCATTTTTTTACATAGATAAGGCCGTTAGTTTTCTCGTTTGAATTGTTTTACATTGTCTTATCGGGGCCTTTTATAGCTGACTATGCGGTATGGGCTTTGCTCATTGTTGAAGGCCGTACGGTGACCTATAGTTGTTAATTTTATTTGTTCTATACTTATGATAACTATAATGACAGTATTTTAGATTTACTGTAGGCGACTTTGTTCTCAAGCGATGTTTGTTTGCAAGTTAAAGATCTACTCGTATGGGAACAAAACAACACCATAAGAAAATAGCGACCCCATATTGCCTCAAAATAGGATAGAATGGGTTAAAAATCGAAAAAAATATCATCGAAGATATTGTTTAATAATATTGTAATAGTTGTACACAATATTTGTTTATTTTGATAGTACCATTTCCATCATTCACGACAGGAATCACATAACTGAACCATGTCTTACATGAACTAAACCATGACACTAATGAACCAAACCGTGACACTAAATTTTCTGCAATCTTAAATTGTGTGCAAATGTAGGGGTTTTAAGGAATATTTTACGGCAGATGTAGACCATAACGAATTATGTGATATAACAGACAGTAAAGAAATCACTGTACTTTATGCATTAGAACCGAACAACAACTTATAAATTTTGACATACGCAAGCACTATTCTGTGTCAAATCATAACTATATGATAAAAACTTTTGTGTACTAACATACTAACTATAAACAAAAATACTGACCAGCTTGAATTTATATTCAGAGGTTCCTAAAGCGAAAATTCCGACTGTTTGTATTGTGGCATTGTTTATCAATAAAAAAGACATAACAAAACCATGTCTAACTTATCTAAACTATGACAAAATTACTGTACTAAACACTTCTCGATATGACAACCTTACTACCCGTGATTGTAGATAAGTCTTTTGAAGACACAACTGGTGTCTAGATTACACACTATCAATTTAATTCGAATTGAAGTCGAATCGAATTCGCTAATCACGTTCACACACCTCTGTTCACACACTATCGTTTTTATTTCGAATTGATTCGAATTGCTTAATCGCATTATCTAATTCGCATTATGTCTCGTTCACACGTCGTATATTTAATTCGAATTGAATCGAATTCGCTTATCGCGTTTACACACTCTTCCTTTTTTAATCGAATTGATTCGAAGTGGCTAATATGAATTATCCAATACGAATTATAAATGCGTTTTTGTTAATGCGAATTAAAACTCAACGTCGCTCAGACAGTAAAGCAAATTTGACGCGCATTGCATTCGAATAAGAATATACGTTTGGATGTAAAACTTTTCTAATGCGAATCACACTAATTCGAATTAGTTAATGGGAATCGAAATCGAATTACGTGTAAACGCAACATGAACATGTTTTGTCGTGAATATAATTATATAATAATTCTATTGATGTTTTTTTTTTACTCTGTTTAACAGTTTTAACAACAATATTGAACTCTAAGGTAAATTCAAATAAGCAGAAGTCGATAAAATATCAAAACCTGGCAAAATTAAGCACTTGACAATATCAATTTCATCATCTCTAAATTAATTATTAATAGATATGCAAATATCATTGGCTCACACCGAACAGCAAGCTATAAAGGGCCCATAATATCACTAGTGTAAAACAATTCAAACAGGGAAACCAACATTTAATCTACGTCAAAAACGAGGAACTATAAACGTCTTTGAACCACACAAACACTGAACAAACAGGCTCTTAGACCGCAACAAGAAGAAAAACGTTAACAATTGCAATAATTGTAAATTGAAATGTTCTTTATGATCCAATAAAAAACAAAGATGTTAAATTTACATGCATAGATATATTGCAGTACATTTTAGCATAAAAAATCCAAATTGGCAATACATTTATCAATGTTTTCCCTAGTCGCAATGTATTTGCAACTGCATTGATCGGGCATTTACATGATTAATTATATACAATATCGATCATTTGTAATGCTGTTGTGATAATACTGTAGCATGCGATTTCCGGCAACATTTTGAAAATTATGAATCAAAGTGATTGTATATCCGTAATAAAACTATTTCCGTAATAAAACTGTTTATACATCACACTAATTAAACACATCGAGGAAATGTGTTTATTTGCAATTGATTTCACAGAGCTCGAGGTAGGTTGCGTTTTTGAATTTCTTAATTTCAGGAAAGCACAAATGTTCTATATACTGTCTTTAAGAATTAAGCAGGGATGAAACGTTAATTTAGATTCACGTGACTCTTATGTAAAATTCACATGAATATCATCGTCTCAAATGAGTTAATACGTGTACTGATTTCACATCAGTTTCATATGAGTCTAATGTGAAATTCATGCAATTCACATGAAAATTACCGGAAGTATTTTACGTGAAATAATGGGTTATATTTTCAAAATAAAGTTATTCACATATTATCTTAATTCTAAAATTTGATTAAAACATGAAAACCGCCATTTGTTTTTGGTAAAAATTTGAAAGAGTTTCGTGTTATCATTTTCATAATGTGGTTCAAGTAAATATGTTGACGTGAGTTTAACATATAAGTTCGTTTGAAGTGAATCTCACACGAAATTTATGTGAAATTCAGCTGAGGAAAATTCACCATTGTATTAAAAAAACAATTAATACTCTTTGTGTAATAAATTATAGCACTAGATTTTAATGAATTCATTAAGACGATTTAGAAATGTTAACACCGATAATAAAAATGAACAGATATGCCTTGCAACAATCGTAAAAAAGCCATTGAAATAATTAAACTTGACAATTCAAACAGTTATCATGATTATGATTATGTTCATTTGTAATAAAGCATAATTCGTAATTTATTTATTTAATATGGTAATGTTTTGAAAAAAAAAAATGGTAAAGTTATCATTCAAATTAATAAGGTGAATAGTATTCTAAAATCATGTTTGGCATTGAAGAGAGGAATAATTTTAAAAAATGTAAAACCACCGATTTTTAAAAAGTTCATGTAGATTAAGATAGATAGAAAACATTGAATTCTAACTGTCAGTGCATGCCTATGTGTTTCGACCTAATCATATCTTTAACTTGTATGTTTATGATAATTTTAATATAAGTAATTATGTTTCTGATTTCAGTATTATTGTTGTCATGGCGTTTCTCACATGGATACATTGGTTGGCAATTTTGCATATCGTACCATATTGTTGGGCTAATTCAACCAATTGTGATTTTGACAAACGATGCCGATGTAGTCTTAGAAACGATCTCTTAAATGTTGATTGCTCAAATAGTGGGAAAATTGCAGTTCCAACTGTTCCGACAAATGTGTACACTTTCAATGTATCCCATAACGATATTCTTTTAATCCGAAATGGAACTTTTAAAAATCTGTCTTACCTAGTTACCCTCGATTTGTCCTCGAATCGTCTAAAAACTATAGAACCAGATGCGTTCATTGGTCTTCACTCATTGAAACAATTTATACTGCAAAACAACAAATTGCGATATCATCACGCTGTATTTCCAACCAACATCTTTAGACCAGTTGTGAGTCTTCAGTCGCTTAATGTCCAAAACAATAGTTTGAAATATGATCATACATTTCCTGATGATATCATATCTGATATTTTAACCTTAGAGAGTTTGTATGTTGATGCCATCTTTGTTACTCGGGTTCTATCATTTGGTAAAGGCTATTCTCTATTGAAGAAATTGACAAAATTGTTCCTCGGAAATTGCTTATTGAATGAAATTAACAGAAATACATTCGTAAATTTACCCTATTTAGAGCATTTACAAATTTCGAGATGTTCGATTAGAGTTTATAATCCGTCTGCACTGCAAAATTTGTTCAGAATGAAAATTCTGAATTTATCATACAATAAGTTGGACTTCAATGGGTTTTCAAACTTGGTTGAAGATACAGAGAACATGAAATTCTTAGAAACTTTAATATTAACCAATACATTTTCAACCCAAATGAATTTACCAAAGTTATTGTTCTATTATTTGGATGCCACAAACATACGTGAATTGTATATTAACGAGAACTTTTTTGTAAATGCCACACCTGAAGTTGAACACATAGAAAGACTTCCAGACACGCTTCAATATTTGGATTTTTCAAATAATAAACTGATAGACTGTCGCTTTGATATGCCGACTTTAAAAAAAATTAATATGCAGTATAATCTACTTGGTAATTTTTTAGCATCTGAATCATATGCCCCAATGTTCGAAAACGATACCAGCTACTTACTTGAAACAGTGGATCTATCTTTTAATCAAATGCATACACTAAAATGGTCAGTGTTTAATAACCAACTTAAATTAAGAATTATTAATTTAAGTAACAACTTCTTATCAGACATTGCTTTTGACATTTCTCAATTAACGAAGCTTGAAATGCTTGATTTATCCAACAATAATATAACAAGCATATCGAATATGCAAGCAAAGGAAGCAATTAGCAACTTCTCAATGAAGTCAGCTTTCAAAGTAGATTTATCAAATAACCTTTTTGAATGTGTATGTAAAGAGACAGTATATCTCAGATGGATGCTTAACCATGTAACTGTTTTTCATAACATTCATAGTTACACGTGTAAACTCGATAGCGGAAAAGTTGTAAATAGAAATTTTGTTCAAAATGTTGAACAAGTTATTGAAGGATGCAGAGACTACACGATTTTAGTAATTTGTATATCGCTGTTTTTGTGTTTGGCCATTGTAACCGTTGTTGCTGGTTTAATTTATCGATATCGTTGGAAGCTTCGATATATGTATTATATGACTAAGACCAAATGGTATCGACATAAACCCCCGGGTACTGAAGGCCAATACAGATATGATGCCTTTATATCGTATTCTGACAATGAACAGGATTTCATAGTTAAAGAGTGCATTCCAAAACTTGAACGGGAAAGAAACCTAAAGCTATGTATTCATCAGAGAGACTTTATACCGGGAGAGGAAATTACCGTGAACATTACAAGTGCCATTCATGACAGTAAGAAAACGATTTGTATAATTACAAGATCATTTTTAGACTCACATTATTGTAATTTTGAATTCAATATGGCTAGGATGGAAAATATTTATCACAGAAAGGGACAACATATATTATTTTTAGTGTTCTATGAGAAGATTCCAGCAAAGGATTTATCTTTGGTTATGTTAGAACTTATTCAAAAGCATTCCTACATTGAATACCCAAATGATGAACAAGGCAATGAGTTGTTTTGGGACAAGATCAAAGAAGCAATAGAATGACAATTCATTAGCTTTATGTATGATAAAACATATGTCCTTTTGACACGTAATTGATTTTGGAAACCGATTAAGGTACATGTTGATCATAAGTATAGACTTTTTGAGACAGAATTTTCTAATAATTTGCCAAAATGAAGACTTCACTATGCTTTTTTCTGAATAACAAATATTGGTCACCGTGCTATCTTTCAAGCTATGAGTCGTTTAAATTGCCTAAATTTGGTTAGATTGTTCATGAAAAAACACATGTGTTTGCATAAAAAAAAAATCTATGAGATAGAATATTGAAATAAATTGTGAGAATATAGGTTTTATTGTAGGTTTTAAGAACATAAAAAGAAAAATGGATTTACCGAACCTGTTTTTTGCTACAAGTAGAAATAAAAAAAATCCCTATTAGTCCAGTATAATTTTTTTACTAAAAGAGTTATCTCCCCTTCAATAGCTCATTTGAAAACAACAAAAAATAATATTTGTATAGAATATTGGATAAAACAATCTGTCACCAAGTTTTCTTTATAAAAATAAACAGTCTCGATTACTGTGATTGTGAAAACCAAGATTGTGGTATACCATCAATCTACATTAAAGATGTGATTATTCTTAGGAAAAAAAGAATTGTCAGAAATTGATGCGGAATAATAGAAGTGTTTTGTGAATGTCACAGTATAACTGTTATCAATCTGATAGTGAGAGTGCGCATGATCAGAAATCACTAGGTTCTCTCCATAATCTATCTATCAATATGACATTCGAATATAAAAGAAAAAATAGACATGTCAAGTCTAACTATAATTGAAACGTCGAACCATGTGATATTGTTGGCGTGTCTCAATAGTTGTATTATTGTTACAGATAAATTATGAATGATTGATAATAACAGGCGTTAATCACGTTAATAAAGCCTTTGTAGTACAGATGAATGAAAGATTAAGAATATTTCATTAGTTCGTATTGTGATTTTTTTTTTTCAAAAGAAAAACTCTATCCTTTCTCATGTTTCTGTTCCATCATTACACCCAATTGATAGGAGATGCATGTAAAATAATTATCATTAATATATGACGATTCTAGACTATTCGAGCTATTTCGAGTAAACTTTTTTTCCAGCTTGTTGCTCAATAATAATTGGGTGTTTTTTTTTCTATTTTATTGCCGGATAACAATTGGATTTTTGGCTTTATAGTGTTTTGATTTGTGCCGTCTTGTTGAAAGATGTTATAGATCACAGGTTGTGTGCACTATATAAAATCTGTTGCATACGTTCTGGTATAAATACAAGATCCATCAAAATAATACAACTTCAGTTGCAACTCAATGCTAGGTTTTCCCCTGTGTATTAAATTTACCCGTCGTATTACATCTGTTGATTTGCAGTTGATCAGATGTGGCATGATTGCCAATGTGACACATATCTACCATCTACATAATCTACACCCGTTACTTACGACAACTTTAATTGTGCAAGTACAACTTAACATGTCTGTGCAACATTAGGTTTTCTTTTTATCGTATTATGGGGAATAATATATGTTCAGTTGCTAACTTGTCATCGGTAATTTATCTAGTCAACTGCGATCTGTTAGGTCTACACTACATCTACTAGACTAAACATATGTTGTTTTGCCCTAATTGTCGCCTTCAAGAGATCCGTTGAAAATCGTTAGTCAATAAGACACTATAAAAGTATAGCACATCTTTTACATGTTACGTAGTCTTACTTTACGGTGTATTACAGTAATATAAATTCTAAATATACTGATATCACATGAATGTTCTGTACATATTATGTTTGTGTCGTTTTATTTTTATAGATTTGCTTGTCGTGACAATAGACAGTGGTGGCGTTGAACAATTGAAATAATGACATTTTAACGATAGTTTAATGCTAACTTTTAAATCTTGTTTTAAATTCTTCATAGTTAAATTCGACAATAAAATTACATAACACTGCATCTATACTTTCGTCTAAAATAGAAATAGAGGAAGTAGTATTTCGCCTACATTTTTTCACATGGTACACAGTTGAACAGAGAGTTTCGATTTCCTACTTGATCGTGTACAGATACGATCATATATGGTTATAGCTTGTTGCGGAAACAAACAATAATTTATAGATAAGAGGAAATGGTTCAATCAATTGTTTTGTACTTGGTTATATACAAATATTCTTGCACAAACAAAACGTTGAAGTGTTTGATAGTAAAAAAAATTATATGATAAACGATGACAACTGATTGTTACTTACACATGGCTTTGCTCATTGTTGAAGGCCGTGCGGTGACCTATAGTTGTTAATGTCTGTTTCATTTTGGTCTTTTGTGGATAGTTGTCTCATTGGCAATCAAACCACATCTTCTTTTTTATAAACAAATCCCTTAGGTACATGAGATAAAAAGAAACACTTTCTAACAATTGAAACGTGTTGTATACAAATTGAAAGAACACCAAACACCAAATTTCAGTATATCAAATAATTCAAAGTTAATCAGAACATTGCACTTAATTAAGCATAATCCCACAATAGTGTTGAATATTTCAGGGTGGTATTTACTGTTCAATTATACAAACATGACAAACTTAAAAGATGCCTTTTCCGGAGTAACGAGAAAGCAATTATATTATACATATTAAATAACAAAAGATCGGATTCTAAGGAAAATTCAACCTTATCAAAGTGTAAAGTAAATAAAGGCAACAGTAGTATACCGCTGATTAAAACTCATAAATCCATGGACAAAAAACAAAATCGGGGTAACAAACTTAAACTGAGGGAAACGCATTAAATATGAGAGGAGAACAACGACACAACATTAAAATGTAACACACACAGAAACGGACTAAGCATTAGACAAAATCCTATGAGAATAACAATTATAATATCAAAACCAAACATGAATTTGGGATAGATAAGTACTGTGACACGTCTTTAGGTAATGGTAAAAATTCAGAGAAAACAAACGACACAACGGAAACACAACATTAAAATGTAACACACACAGAAACGAACTATAATATAAGAATGGCCATATTCCTGACTTGGTACAGGACATTTTTAAAAGAAAAAATGGTGGGTTGTACCTGGTTTTGTGGCATGCCAAACCTCCCTCTTTTATGTCCATGCGAAATATAACATTAAAATGACAACACAATATTACAGGACTACAATATAAATAAAAAGGAGAACACAATTGACAAAGAAACACGCGAATAATAGCTAACAAAAGGCAACAAGTTTAAAATGTTAATACGCCAGAAGTGCATTTTGTCCACACAAGACTTTCTAGTGATGCCCAGATACAAAGGTTTGAAAGCCGAAACAAGTAACAAAATCACATCATGTAATGAAACAACTACATTACGTTAAGTCACATACACATCAAGTAATGTTAAAACCACATTGACTAATGACACAACCATATTAAATAATGGTGAAACCACATCGAGTAATGACAAAACCATATTGAGTAATGACAAAACCATATCGAGTAATGACAAAAACATATTGAGTAATGACAAAACTATATCAAGTCAATACGAAACCATATTGTGTAATATCGAAAAATCATCAAGTAATGACTATTTCATATTGAGTTATATTACAACATCATTACGTAATGTCAAAACCATATCAAATAAAGACAAACTATTATTAAGTAATGATAAAACAACATAAAATAATATCAGAGTTCGACATAAGACAGCTGTGGCGTTCCATAGTTACTACATGTACTAGGTCAATTATCAATATTCATCCGTCTTTTGACGATTGGAATAGTTGTAACGCCCTAAAATATATAATCGGATTCCTCTATTATCATGATTATTCAGAATTCCTGCAGATAGACCAAAACTAGTTTTTTTTTAAAGGAAGTTATGATAAATTAGTTTACCACCAACAAGTTTAAATAAGTCCAGAATATTTATTGTCGAGATCGTGCCTGATGATAAGAACCAATATCTTTAAATCGAAATGCAGTCATCTAAAAATACACACATCTCACCCAAAATACCCAATTTTGCATTGTAATCGTGTCTGCTCCAATACAGCCATCCCTATCTGTATATTGTATTCTACATTGACACGCTTCCTTTGTTTACGGGAACTATGGGAATATACATGTACATTTAATTGGTGAAGTTGAAATTATCCCTTCGTAAATTTTACGGACGCTATCACGAGTTGGTTGACCGTTATGGAATAATCGTTTATTACGGATATATTCCTTACTTCGTATATACAATCTCTTTCCCTTTCATTAATGTGACCTAATTATAATAAATTAGACTATTTACCGGATGTTTTATTACATGAGCAACATGACGAGTGACACATGTGGAGCAGGATCTGCTTATCCTTCCGGAGCACCTGAGATCGCTACAAGTTTTGGCGAGGTTCATGTTGCTTATTCTTTAGTGTTCTGTGTTGTGTCATATAGACTTTTGTTTTTATGTTTGTTTTTTTCATTTTTAGCCATGTCGTTGTCAGTTTATTTTCAATTCATGAATTTGACTGTCGCTCTTGTATCTTTCGTCCTTCTTTTACCTGTAAAACCAATAAAACATGGTTGATAAAAGGATTTTTATTAAAAAATCAATTATTGTACACATGATAATTCTGATGTTTTGTCATGGAGAACGAACTACAATCAACACACTGTTTTTTTACGGTCGCAACTATGTATTAAAATATTGTCATGCGTCTATGCGTCATAGGCCGAAGGCCGACAAAAGACTTATAATTGCTTATATCTTAATGAATAGTTACCCAACTGACAATAAGACATAATCTTTAGACGTTTAGCGTTCTAGACTTAAAAAAAAAGAGTATATGTAAGAACTGCTAAATATGCAATAGTTTTCATAGGTAATAACTTAGAAAGAATCTAAACTTGAAGTGAAATTCAATTGATGTATTTTTAATTGTTAACTACAAATTTGGTGAAGTGAATATATTGCAGAAGAACACACCTGTTATGCCACACGATAAAAAAAACCTATAAATTCTAGAATTAATATTTTAAAAATAGGCCTACAAGGAATTTAGAGTTACTTCGCATTGACTATTCATGATTCCATTTCTGCTTTTTGATGATTTTGAAACGACTTTCTTATATCATAAGAATTTCGGCAAAACGTGGAACATAAAGGGCAGTCTTTTCATTTTTAGATGGTGACGTTCCCTTGTCAACATCTTACAGTGCTTATGTATCTCAGCTTGTACGATTCGCTCGTGTATGTAACATTGTTTTAGATTTAAACGAGAGAAATTTATGTATTACTGAAAAAAAATATTACACCAGGGTTTTCGATATCACAAACTAGTCAAAACATTAACTAACTTTTATCATCAGTACGATTACATCATTCGTAAATATAGCTCAACATGCAGACTTCTTATACGTTCAGGTATTTCACATCCAATATTTTATGGAAATATTCTTTATAAAGCACACACATGTCAGTATTCACCTCAGAAGCTAACAAAACCTTTAAATAGACTTATTAAGAAGGGATATAGTTACCATACTGTTGTCAGGTCATTAAAGATTGCATCTTTCGGTGTTATTATTGATTCACTTATAGGTCTTTGCATCGGAATTAAACACATTTATTAATAATAAACCAGTTGTTGGCATGACACGGGTTATGTTCTTCTCATATATATTATGATGGTATAATACTAAACCCCTCACGGGGAGGATTGTGTCTGAGATTCATATGATGACGACATAATTTTTCAATCGAAGTCTTGAGCTGGCATGTCAGTTAACTGCTAGTAGTCTGGTGTTATTTATGTATTATTGTTATTTGTTTATTTTCTTTGGTTACATCTTCTGACATCAGACTCGGACTTCTGTTGAACTGAATTTTAATGTGCGTATTGTTATGCGTTTACTTTCCTTCATTGGCTAGAGGTAAAAAAGGGGGGGTTGAGATCTCACAAATATGTTTTACCCCGCTGCAAGTCAGGAGCCTCTGGCCTTTGTTAGTCTTGTATTTTTTTAACTTTTAGTTTCGTGTGTACAATTTGGAGTTGAGTATCATGGTGTTTATTATCACTGAACTAGTATATATTTGTTAAGGGGCCAGCTGAAGGACGTCTCCGAGTGCGAGAATTTCTCGTTGCATTGACGACCTGTTGGTGACCTTCTGTTGTTGTCTGCTCTACGGTCGGGTTGTTGTCTCTTTGGCACATTCCCCATTTTCATTCTCAATTTTATTTCGTTATCGCCTAATATAATTCAGAATGGAAAGCGGGAATATGTCCAAACTACAACAATTTGACGAAATAGCAGATAACGGGCGAAGGCCACCTATGAAAAAGAAATCCCGCACCCAGTGACAATAGACGTCATACTTAACTCCAAAACATATGAAAGAAGTTCTATAAAAAACATGCAAGACTAACAAAGGCTCCTGACTTGGAACTGGTACAACAATACAGGGGGTTAAACATGTTTTGTGAGATCTAAACACTCTCTTCTACCTTTAGCCAATATAGAATATCAATACACACAGCAGAACAAGTGGGAAGGCTCAAATCAAAAGAATCCCGAACCCAATGTCAGAATAGGTAACAAACAAAGCTAAACAAAAAGACAATGATACATTAATCCACAGGGGACAACTAGCAGTTTGTGACATGCCAGCTCCAGACCTTAATTAGACTAATTTAAAGATTATGTTTTCCTCATATAAACCCGTTTGCATTGTTTTAACGTATATTCAATACGATATATTAAAAACAATAATCCGAATAATTAATTCAAAGGTTTATTTCAATGGTTATTTATGCATCTTAAATGCGACCTTCATTTAAAACAGAGCTACGACTTTAACGTCTTAATGTCGTCAAATCGCACATTATTGAAACAGAAACATAATGATGAATTTTCAGTGCAATGTTTTCAACAGGCATGTGTCTTTACAAAATGTCAAGCTCTAAGTATCCAGAGTTTTGAATGATTCAACAGAGACGAGAATCGATGCAAAATCATTTGATTGAAAAAAAAAGTTTGATTGATTAATCGGTAGTTGCTTAACGTCCAGTGGTAAAATTGCCATGCATATTCAGGACGAGAACAATAAATACAAAATGAATGTCTTTTCATTGAGGCCATTCGGATGAAGGTCGAGGAAATTTTCACTACAACTGGAAATGTTTTTGTCTTACAATGCCAAAACAGTGTCATTATTTACAAAATAAATCCCACAACTCTGTTTCAGAGTTTTTTACTTCACATCATTCACATGCATGGTATACCTTTTTCAAAATCAGGATCCATATTCTCTCTTTTTCTTGTCTAACATATGTATGAAAATTAAAATAAACATCTGCCATTTATATTAGTGTTTGTCAAATGAATGTCATTTTTGCAGGACCAGTAGATTTGGAGCCGGACCAGTCGACTTTTCAGTCCACTAGTCCGGCTGGCTATTACAAAGAAGATTAAATGCGACCCCTGTATGGTAAAAAGATATGGAAGTCCATTTTTGAGAAAAATCTTATCTTTAAACTGCAAAAGTATGTACAAAGTTCTTCTACTTGTAAGATATTGAATGACGCGCTCAAAACAGGGAAATTCGCTTTAACGTTGACCAGGCGTATCTACATTATCCAACTATCATTGGTCCATACTACAGTTAGGGATCTAGAACTGCAATTCCCCAAACGTATCATCAGCTAAATAGTTATTCGCCTTTTCAGAATCTAGGGGACTATGAGTAATCTCATTATCCGTACATCGAAATGAAAATAACGTTACGTCATTGGTTGAATTCCCATTTTTTAGAACGTTTTAAACCAATAATCGTTTTGGTGAACGTTTTTGGAAATATTTCCCAGAATGCATTAAATTCTAAATAGGCGAATAACGTCGGCGTTACTATAACCAATGTTATTTCAACTGATCGGGCGGAGCTTAGGTTTTAATTTGCATAAGGACAGTCTATTTGAAGTTGTGTGTGATAAGGATCGATGATTGCCGTTATGATTATCACTGATCTCTAATCACCTACCAGTGTCATCAAAGGAATTTACTAAACAATGACTGGACACTTCATTGATGAGTTTATCATAAAACACCTATCTATCGATGGACTGGTTTATTGTGAACAAATCGGTTAAACTCCGCCCAGTCAAGTGAAATAAATCAAGTAATAATTTGCTTTTAAACAAAATATTTTTGTCTATGAATTTCTGTTGATTAATAGAGAAATTAAATAGATATTAAGTTTCCAATTTTCTCATGCAAAGTTGACCATGCTGAATTTGACATTTATGTATAGGCCCTCTCTGTGTCATTAAGCTGTACCTTTATTACATGTATTATTTTGTTTTAACAATGTTTGGATAGAACATTTGAGATGTACTAGGTTATTCCAGAAAAGCTTTCGGACGCATTAACAAGTGTTTTCATACCATGGATTTGTTGTTGTTTTTTTTGTCCCAAATTTTAGAATTTTCAAGGATTTCACAACTTATTGTATTTTTCTCTATTAAAAACTACTAAGACGCAAATATTTTGTCTTTTTTTTTCTTGTTTTAAAATATTTGAAACACATTTAAACAAAACGGACATAAAATTAGTGTTAACGTTTATAGCTGACTATGCGGTATAGGCTTTGCTCATTGTTGAAGGCCGTACGGTGACCTATAGTTTGTTAATGTCTGTGTCACTTTGGTCTTTTGTGGATAGTTGTCTCATTGGCAATCATACCACATCTTCTTTTTCATCATTTTCATTTTCTTCATTTTTGTAAAATATAAACATCCAAAACTGTGCTATTACATTGAAACTATTTGTATAATATGACAATTTTTTTTTCGTAAAGAATTATGTTTGAAACACAGTATGCATAGTCCTCGTCATCGCCATTACATTATCAGTGTCATTTCATCGTTCGAGTAATCTTTATATATATAATTACTTGTATTAATGGTAAGTTTTACTGATTTTTGTTATCATCTGTTTCATTACGTTCATATACATTTGTATTTGTTAATAAATGTGCATCCGTATATCCGTCTCGTGTTTATGAATGTTTGTTAAGAGCTTGAACTTAAAGCCGAATTTAATATCCCTGTGTTAATGCTTCTTATATTCGAGAAATGCCAATCACTTTAAGAAATATACAAAAAATAGAGAGATACATACAAATCAAATGCATTCATATAAGCTAATTGTTTCTTGTTATAGACAAATATGGTCTACAACATCACAGGGCTGTCTTGTATAAGAGCACTTTATATTTTATTGGTCAACTAATGTCAATGAGATACCCCAATCAATATCCAAAATCGACATGACTTATAAGATGTCATGTAGCCTTTAAGACTCATTGACGTTTATCACTTATATTTGTTATTCTCATCAGATTTTGTCTAATGCTTAGTTCATTTCGATGTGTTTTACATTTCAATGTTGTGTTTCTGTTGTGTCGTTGTTCTCCTGTTATATTTGATGCGTTTCCCTCAGTTTTGGTTTGTAACCCGGATTTGTTTTTTTTTTCTATCGATTTATGAGTTTCCAACAGCGGCATACTACTGTTGGCTTTATTTGTCCATTCGTTTTTGATGTGTTTTGTCATTTGATTTTGACATGTGATTATTGTCTTTCCGATTGAATTGTACTCGGAGTTCAATTTTTTTTGTGATTTTGCTTTTTTGTATTTGTTAATAAATGTTTACCCGTATAGCCGTCTTTTGTTTATGAATGATGGTTAAAAGTTTCAACTTGAGGCCAAATTTAATATCCCTCTGTTAAGGCTTCTAATTTCGAGAAATGCCAATCATTGCTAGTAATATACAAAAATAGAGGGATATATACAAATCAAATACATTCATATATTAAGCTTATTGTTTCTTGTTATAGACAAATATAGTCGACGACATCACAGTGCTGTCTTGTATAAGACCACTCTATATTTTATTGGTCAACTAATGTCAATTAGATACCCCAATCAATATCCAAAAGCAACATGAATTATAGGATGTCATGTAGCCTTTAAGACATACTGACATTTAACACTTCAATTCCTAGCTGCGTTTAGACGAAAAAATTAATATCTTGACGGAAGACATACAATTGGGAATAAGTCATGAGGGGCCTGATAGGTTATTTTCGTTCTTCATGATCGGTGCCTTTTTGCTATCGTGATCCGTTTCTCTAGAGTTTTTTTTAATATATTTTCGTGATCCGTGGTCATGGAAATTTATTTTCTGTGAATCGTGATTGACAAAAAAATCAACTCGTGAATCATGATGAGACACCCCCATCAGACCCCTCAGTCATTCCGGTCACCGTCTGTAATGGAAGTAATCATGACAACTATAACGTCTGACGTTGTGATTAACATGTTTTTAATTTGTCAGAATATAGAACAATTTCAATGATCGATGCAATAAAATGTGTAACACTATATTAGAGATAAAGTTTTTTTTTCTCGATATAATTGTTTATTAGAATTTTCATGATGTAATAACTTACATTTTATAGAGTTTTGATCAAATGAGTCATCTTATGTGTTTATTTACACATACACTTTAATAATCCCGAATAATGATACGAAACATCTTCCGTGCAATTCAATGATTGACTTCAACTATGATATATTAAGTAGCAACGTAGCTTTTTGCCAATTCGGGTGTTAAAACAAGCTCAGGAAGTCTACATTTTGTGATTAAATGAATTTTAATTACGAAGTAAAATCAAGTGTCAAGGTTTCAGTAATGGTGTTCCGTGGACCGAGGGTTTCAATATGTAGTAAATGGTCTCGTCCAAATGCAAAGACACATTTTTGCTCTATCAAAATCGCTTACTCCCGTAGCAAACTTTTCCCCGCGCGTCTTGTTTGCCGGTCTACCTGGTTGCTTTAATCCCTATTATTAATGGAATATTTATTATAGGGCAGTAACGCAAACAAGTATTCAATCATTTGACTTTAATAGTCATAAATATTTACAGATTGAGTGTTCAATAATGCAACTTCTATTTTTTAATTTAATCACCAATTTTTTTTAACTAACCACGTGATGATATGATAATAATTGTGATAAAGTGATTCTTATAAACGGATATTCCGAGGAATTGGTCTTTGGCAACCCAATTGTCCGACTAGAGCTACGATACAAGACATCGGTATAGAAATCCAAATACTTCAGCAATAGACAACTTTCGAGTTCGATGCATTTCCGTCAAAAACTTTGGTTTTAGTGAACGTCACTCTTGCGTTTAGGTGCGTCGTCGCTTTAGTTTCCATGTTGAGCGAATGGTTGAAAAACTATCAAAGCTATATTTTTCGGCAAATTAAATTCTAATAATTGACAATCTGCACAGCTGTCATTAGGGAATTATGATTAAGTACCTTCTGAACAAACTTTATTTCTAGTTTATCCTGCACAATGACGATCACTATGCGCTTGATGAACGTTTATAGTGCGGGGATACAGGCGAGCCCTCTATCTCGTAAATGGCGTCACAAAGGCGCGTATAATTGACGAGTTTTTTCCGGTGACGGATGAACTCGAAAGTGGTCTATTGCATTGTGCCACTAATATGATTGTCTCTCATTGCAGACGTTTAGTTACCACATTGTTCGATTGAATTAAAGACCTAACAAAAGATTTAAAGTTATTCCTTAACATACATGTATATAATGCTTTATAATTGCTTTATGGTGGACATTTGTTACATTAGCAATCATACCTCATTTTTAGATATTTTTATGTATTTAATATATGGAACATTCCTTAGTTATGTCTCTATGAGATGAAACACAGATATATTGGAACCAGTACGTTAACAAATTAACATATCTATATTATATATCTCCCAAACAACATATAAGCTTGGGAAATATAGAAATGTTTTTATTCTGTACATCATTCCTTTCTTTTCTTTTTCAATACTTAATTGTTTTATTTAATTTTCTACAGTTGGGGTAAATTCAGTAAAAAATCTGCCTTTGACTTTAATGCTTATCTATGTATGGAATTTAATTTATACCTGATTTACCTTTAGAAATTGGAAACATTCATATAACATTCATGAAAGTACAAATGTAGCCCTATCTCTTGCAACCATAAAAACATAGGGTCATGCGGCATTTTTGGGAATTTACATGGGCTTGTTTACAAACAATGTAGATTCGCACTGAATTCCTATACTGACCCCATTACTTTTCAACCCTGTAGTAAACACATTTAGAACATGCCGCATTTATTTTTTTTCAACTCTAGTTTTGATCCATCTGCCAAAAAATATTTACTAAAATCATTATCTACCGATCAGCAGAGCATATGACTTCAGTGTTATACAGAAAGCTCTCCCCTAAATGGGCAGTCCTTGATGACATATATTTATTTACTGAATTCACCCATATTGTGTCATATACTTTTGGACGCCATTATTTTCTATCCTTTATATTTTTCGCTCATTTATCTCAATTCCTTATCTATTTTTGCAATAATTCTCTTGTCTATGTACCCATTTTAGACTCATGTATACTGACATAGTTTAGAAGTGTGCCGTGTCTGTCTCACTTTTAAACCAAATTCGAAAATATCTACGGTTTTTTTCACGAAGAAAATGTGACTTATTCATGATTACATTTTTCCGATAAAAAATAGCAAGATTGTGATATGTATTGTTTGCCCCGAAGTGAACAATGTCGTTAGAATTAATAACAATTGAGTTTTTACTTGTATAGGTTGATAACTAAGATCAATCTGCCATCAAGTCTCAATTAAAATTGAATTACAATTGTCCCGAGGTGTCACGTGCAGTTCTTCTTTTCGAATGCTGATCTGTGAACAGTGTCTGACAAAAGTTGTTTTATTCTTACCCTTTACCTGCACTAGATATTAATATCATATGAAGTATTACTAAATTTATTTCACTTGACTGGGCGGAGTTTATCCAGTTCGCTCATAATAAACCAGTCCATATATAGATAGGTGTTTTAGGATACACTCATCAATGCATTGTCCAGTCATTCTTTTGTAAATTCCTTTGAGGTCACTGATACATGTAGGTAACGGCAATCATCGTAATCCCACACATTTTCAAATCGACTGTCCTCATGCAAATTAAAACGTAAGCTCCGCCCAATCAGTTGAAATAACATTGGTAATATCTCTACTTAAGAACAGATTCAGACATATTTATTCTAGAAAGATGCCTGTACAAACAAATAAGAAACTATGATATGATTGCAAATGAAACACCTTTTTACCTGAGAACAATTGACGTAGAAATTAATAATAGTCGGTCACGTGACGGACTTCAGAAATGCGCAAACCTACACCACATAACAAGCAATCAAAAAGCCTGCCATGATAACTGTATTTAAACAATAAATTTTATTTATTTACAAAAAAAAATATCAAAAAAAAAAAAAAAAACAAAAAAAAAAACAAATATGATTTATTTACAAAAAAAAAAAAAAAAAAACAAAACAAAACAAATATGATATAATAAAAAAACCAACATCCACTGATTTACTGATAGCAAAAACGCGATAAACAAAAGGAACAACGCTTTTATCGTGGTAAGAGTTGTTTCCTTGGTCTTGGACTGACACCCTCAATGAACAATTGGTCATGTAGTTACGGTAGAAATGTGTAAATACGTATCGATGTTGAATATACTGCTGTGGTGTTTGATTGTACCAATTTATTGTAAGTAATCTACTTTTATTTTAAATATTACTATACAAAAAAAAAAGTAAATAAGAACATATGTATACTTCAGGGCAAACAAACAACAGCGAAGCATAACATTAGAAGACATTGTACGGTCTTCAATTATAACATATATCCCATCTCAGACAGCTCTTATATACTTGAATTCTAGATAAAATTAGGGGAGTTTGATAAGAAAATATCAAACCCTACTAACAAGGTAATGATCAAAAAGTACCGAAAGGCAACAGAAAATGTTGATATATAAAAGAATAATAAATCTATAATTTAATGTTGACTCCATGAGACAAAAACGGTCAAATAGAGATATTCAACTACAAACAATTGCGCATACCATGCAACTTATAGTTTGAGAAAAGTAGGTGCAAGTGTTGACATTAAAAAACTCGAAAATTATTTATTTGGGGAAATCGGTTAACATAAGTATTACTTATAGTTCCGTAACTCTTTCTCCCGAAACCGGCCATGAAATTATTCTTGTCGGGACTTCATGTTCTGGCCAGGCTCGTTGTCCCTAGGAACTATACGTATGACGTCACTCATCGGGTTTGGGGCCGTCTACACTTAGGATTTAAAATGAGCAGACGCTCATACTTTGGCTTGCGAATATGGAACCTTTATATATTTATGTTAACTTATGTTCAGCCATATATATGTCTTTAAAATAAACATCTTTATGTTTACGTTGTTTTAGTAGTTTGTCCAATATCCCAGAACTTGGGTAGACAACGGGGAAACGAAGCCAGTGGAAACTTCCACCCGTTACAACCGATAACAAGAAATAAAAAAATTAAAATAAATAAATACCAATTATGATAAAGAAACCACAAAATGTGTTTTGGCGATTTTGTTTTACTTTCACCAGGGACCAAGTTCGCAGCGGTATCTAACCTATTGCTTAAGAAATGTCGTCCTCTTTTTGTCTTTATCAATTGGAAAGACAGAAAAATTATAGACTAATCACGTTTAGTAACACTTACTCTATAATATTCGATGGCCTTATCCAAGTGTGTTTACAGCTTCTTCGTCCATGAAGGAACCATGCCCCTTTACAGTGATAGTTTCTAGGCCTATATATGAAACTATTTATAATTCATTGATCCTACACATTGATATTTCTGCAAATTGTCTAAAATTAAGTTGTTTTAAACTATGCCGTGTATTTCGTCATTAGGTTAGGAATTCAGAATGTCATGTTTATTTAAAACTGAAATGAAATTATAAACACAAGATAATGATTTAAAAATATGATTTGTGTGCATTGCTATATCAATTTCTGATTGAGAAGACATATCAGCAATCATTCTAAGTGTTATACATGATCATTTTGGCTTCATTATAATGAAATCTAATTTATACCAAAACCAGAGCATTTTACATTTGAAGTGTTCAATGCCAATGCAATATTAAATAGAGCAGATTTAAATTCGTATTCATTTGATTTAATTTTGATTTGTAACATCTTTGAAACGTAACATAATTAGTACACGTGTAGGCTCGTATTTTACAATGAAATCATATCAAATATTTAGGAAATGAAAATACTGGAAATATAAGTGGGTGCTATAATCTGACAAGCATAATTAAGAAGGGGTCAAACCCTACTGCCCCTAAAGGGGATCAGCAATGCAATGCTGTTACTTTAGCAAGTGTATATATATATCACAAGTTATCTTTACATGTTGCTTTTTAGTCAGTGATAAAATTATAAGGTTAAGAATAGTTTTAATTTGAACAGCAATACCTATATCACATTGCAAGCTTTAAATTTCAAAATAATACAAATGTATAAAAATGAAAACGGCAAATCTAACGTCCTGATTAATTTAGAAAACTATAAACGACCAACAAATATGATATTCAGCAACAAACAAACACTTAATTACAAGCTAATGACTTTCACTTTCACTGCCACTGCTGGGGGATGTTTCGTGTCCGAGGGTATCACCAGCCCAGTAGTCAACACTTCGGTGTTGACATGAATATCAATAATGTGGTCATTTTTATAAATTTCCTGTTTACAAAACTTTGAATTTTCTAAAAACTAAGGATTTTCTTATCCCAGGCATAGATTACCTTAGCCGTATTTGGCACATTTTTTAAAATTTAGGATCCTCAATGCTCTTCAACTTTGTACTTGTTTGGCTTTATAAATATCAACTTTGTACTTGTTTGGCTTTATAAATATTTTGATATGAGCGTCACTGATGAGTCTTCTGTAGACGAAACTTGCGTCTGGCGTTCTAAATTATAATCCTGGAACCTTTGATAACTACATGAACAGGTAATCACAAATTTTGGCAAGGTAGCGTCTATTGATAGACGCCCTTTCCTCACCTAGCAAGTTCTGAACCAGCACAACGTAATACACAACTATACAATTTCGCTGAAAGAGATTATCTAATCAGATTAAAATATTAAATATAACTACATGTATAATTAAATCATCGATTACTATACAGGAATAATTGGTTAATCAAGTCAAATAAAACAAAGCAATATATATGTTACATAACATACATGAAAGAAAGCAATGAAAATGAAAAAAACACAGTATTACATTTTTTCAAACTATAAGCAACTACTAAACAAGTTGGAAGTTTAACTAATTTTATTCATGATATTACAAGGTTTCGCCTACAGTTTACTTTTACCCATACAGAAGTCATCAATATGATGGTTGTTTCCCTTCGTTCGTTGGTTGGAAAGTTCTCATATTGGTTTATTTTTGTTTGTTGTAATAGATGTCCCTTTTTAAATTTCCCTGCAGTTCAGTATTTTTTTTATAATTTTGTGTTATTCTCATAAGGGAACGTCTTTGTGTTGGAGTTAAATTATCTTTACCGAGGCGAACATTTTGCACAAAGTTGGATGTTAAATATATTTTTAAACTAATGCATCACAAATACTAAAACAATATATAAATATATGTATGAAGCTTTTAATTTTACATTTGAATAGTTAACTTTACCCATGTAATATCTAATAAGGTAAACGTTAATCATCGTTCAATTTAAATTGAAGATTATCATACAAATTGTTTTAAACAATCAATATATGCACACTGAAGATGTGCTTTACCTATATCAGATACCTATTTAAGGTCCTAACTTAACTTAACAAATTCATTTATTCTATTGTCGATTGTTGTTTATTCTCTTATGTATAAGTCTCAAATCATGATGTTTATATCACAGTTGGGATTATCCCTATTTGCACCAAACATTCCTCAATTAAAAAAGTCAGTGTTATTTATTGTCATATTGTGTTGCCATGTAGGGGAAAATACGCATTTCAAAAACAGGTGATATTATTGATTGTTATGTTATGTCAGTATCAGTATTGTTCAATACGATTCTTTCTAAATAAGGCTCGTAAAACATATTCCCGTCCGTTTAATAGACGAATAGCATGATTTTATGTGTCAAAGTTCTCAAATTTACATAACAAGTTATGTAACCGGATATTAAAACATTTTATCAGTTCATTAAAATTTGTTGTTCTATTGCAACAGCATCTGCGACTGTAATCAATTATAACATTTCAGGATGATTAAATTGACATACTTTTTTCCTAAAAAAACAACACCATGCGTGTTTCAAATATTTCTATTTGAATTAACCAGTAAGATATGGAAATTTATCCTGCAATTGGGTGCTCTACTATACAGATACAGCCCTACATATATCTCTATGCTGTATCTGTATACTATACAGATATAGCTTTAAAGCTGCCCCCACTGCCGGACTGAGTATTGTAAGAACCTGCTTAACCTCATAATGTGTATTGCCGTCGCATTCCAATGACGAATCAATTGCGAGTTAACGATTTCTTTTATACGTTCTGTTTGTTTTCAAATATTTCGTTAGGGCAATAGGAATCACGCCAATTTTCTGATAACATACACACATGAACAGCAGTCTTTTCTACGATGACAACTATCGATTTTAAAACTTGAATGTGTATGATTGTGTAACAAAAACAACCATGTCAATTTCAGCATGCATGTTCAGTGAATGTCGAGTCTGAAGCGTAGGACAACTCGTACACTCCTGTTTCAAATTGGAGAATGTTTTGTTATTTGTTTTTACTGTTGCAATTAGTTGTTATGTTAAAATAGATAATTATTCACCTTGAGCGATGAATTATTGTTGACCATTCGAGATTCTTTTTGTTTGCGAACCCGTCTTCAGCTGAATGTATGATTACTGTGTCGTATTACTACACAGACCTTAATGGATTTCAAATCCAAAATAAATGCAAAACATGTGTTTTTGTGTTTTTCGAAACACAATTAATATACAGAATTAATTGCAGGATAAAGGCAATAACTGTTTATTGTCTTTAAATATCAGCTGTGTTTGTATTCGACTCAAAACAGGTGTAGTAGCTCGATACAAGCTCGCATACAACTTGTTTCCTAGCCTCGTACACCTACAGCTGATATCTAAAGACTCTAAACAGTTATTTTCTATGTAAGTTGATGTAGAATATATTTGTATATAGATCGAAAAATTAAAATCATTTGAAGGAGCCTAATGTGTGTTGCAAAAGTCAAATCCAAACATATCAAGATCCTAACAGTGGCAGGATTGAACATGTTTATGATGGCGCTACCTTGCTTTAATACGGGCAGTGATATAACAGTTCAAAAAAAGAAAAAAATGTAAAAATCAGTTATGATTAAGTTAGCTAAATATGTACGAGGTAAAACACCTAAAATAAACACGAATTTTAAAGCCAAGTACATGAGTGCGCAGGGATATTACTAGAATACCTGTGGAAAATCCTTCCGCTAACATACAGGGGGGCTTGGTATAACTTTACCAAATACGAACCTACCGAATTAGACTATTTACCGGATTTCTTATAACATAAGCAACACGACGGGTGCCACATGTGGAGCATAATCTGCTTACCCTTCCGGCGCACCTAAGGTGTTGTCAGTTTATTTTCGATTTCGAGTTTGAATGTCCCTCTGGTATCGTTCGTCCCTTTTTTCTACAAAACAATAAATGAAAAAAAAAACAAATATGAAACACATCCAATAACAACAGCCATTCCATTACATGCTACTGAATTTGGACAGGCGTGTATATGCACATAGTCATTAGTAACATTATATCATGTATATTTAGATAAAAAAAGTCATTGTATTATTGGTGGAATATTTACAGCATTTAACATATATTCAGTCATACCTTCGGTCCAGTCATACAAATACACGAAACAAAACCTCTTTTGTCGATATTCTCGTAATCAATGCTTACTGCTAAGCACACAACCGCTAACAATGTGACATTAAGACGTAACAACAGATTTGTATAAAGTAAAATAAACAAACTACCAAACTCCAAGAAAAAAAAAAAACAAAGGCTAGAACACATCAAACGAACGGAAAGCAACTGATGAATATGAATAATAATTACAATAATATCCAAGGTTACTTCGTCTTGTGAAGTCAATACGATAGTAACCGGCAATAAAAAAATATCAAGCAAAGATATTCTGTTTGAGTGTTATACTTGCAAAATATGTGCTTACTAAGTACTACTAACTATAGTTTTACAGAATACATTTGTAAACCTCGCATCTGGTTAAACATAATATATATATATATATCTAATGGGTCGGTGTGATTTTGTATGGGATACGTTTTGTAAATTAACACCAAAACAATTAAAACTCATTGATTGTTTTTTTTTATTAAAGCTTTGACATTCAAATGTAAAAATTCATTTATTTATAATCCAATTATAATTTTTCCGACACTGTATTGCGATATATAGAGCCAATATATTTTTTTTCTTTTGATTCAGTTATAAGTATTTAGTACAATTGAATAGTTGACAGTTGAATATTTGAAGTATGTAACATTGACCGTACGCGTCAACACAAACAGGTATAATATATAATATACATGTATATTAAAAAATATGTATTATTGCGTAAACATTCTTATAATTAATTATTTCTGAATGCTGAGTTCTCACTTATAAAAAAAAAACAACATTGAAACCTATTGAACAAATCGTATATGAGTTTGTCTCTATCATCAAACTCCCATCTTCAAAGTATTGAAATGTTATGAAATATTAGCAAACCCAATTGAAAACTGTAGCTTGCAGCTGAAAATAGGTATAAACGAAATTATCAATTTATTGTGATTTACTTATTTATGATTTAAATGACATTTGGAGGGTTTGTCATTTAAGCTGCAAAGTCCAAAACGGCTTCTTCCTGTCTGTTCTAAAATAACCTCATATGATGATTAAAGAATGCTTTCACAAATATTTGTTTGTAATAATCCTGGATATTAACTTGCCAGACAGATCGACATTTATATCATCTTGTTATAGAAATGTTCATTTCCTGCAATGCACAATTGTCTGGTTTTACTGGTGATGTTGTGGCTATTTCGGCCATCTATTTAACAATAAAATAAAAAGGATTTATGAAGATGTTAGTAATTAAATCGATCAAGTTGATTGACTTAATTATTTCTTCACTCTTAACGTTCTAAATCACTCATATAAAACCTGAATCAATTTTACTTAAAGTACTGGACAGGAACTTCAGGTAATTAAACCAAGGAAATATGTTCTTTTTGTGGTAGACGACTTCGATGTTGAAGATTACAAGTGGTCATCTCTAAGGACAAATGTTATTCCATCTAATAATGCTAACTATTAAATTGACAGACTGGACTAATTCAATCACCCTAACAGTTCGTTTACAGTACCTCAAACCTAATGATAGATAGATAGTCTTAATAAACATTTTTTTCTAAGATCCATGAACATGATGAAAAGACGTACCTTGTTTGGTTTGCTACCTTTAAATTTTTATTAAAAATAGCTATCGGTACCAAAGGAGCATTTAAATCATAAGTTAAAGATAATCAGATAACACCATGATTGAAAGAACATTTTTGTTAAGGAAACAAGACACCAGAAAACAAAATGTTGTGCACATAAAACTCCTCATCTTAAAAGTAAATGAATAAAAATTTGTCCGTTATATGGTGTCAACCTGATATCATTAGTTAGTACAATTATTGTGTTCATAAAATAGATAGACCGAATTATGTGCATATTTTTTTTTCTTCAAAAGTTATTATTTTCTATTAAGGGTTGTTAAATATTTCGCGGTGGTGTCTTGCCATGGCTTTGTTTGGACTTGTTTGTTTGCTTTTTGGCCTTGAATGTTTGTCCCTAATATTTTATTAACTATGTATTTGAATTCAGGTATCGCAGATCAAATTTATTCGTTTATAGTGTATTAATGTACGTTTTTTGATTGAGTTCAGTCTTCCAATTGATATTTCATCGTGTGTTTTTCTATGTTGTGATGTTATACTATTGTTTCAGAAAAAGGGAGAAGGTTTGGTTCCATTAAAACGTTTAATCTCGCTGTAAATGTTTGCACCTGTCCTAAGTCAGGAATCTGATGTACAGTAGTTGTCGTTTGTTTATGTTATTCATACGTGTTTCTGGTTTCTCGTTTTTAATATAGATTAGACCGTTGGTTTTCCCGTATGAATTTTGTTTTTCACTAGTAATTGTTGGACCCTCTATAGCTTGTTGTGCGGTGTGAGCCACGGCTTCGTGTTGAAGGCCATACATTGACCTATAATCGTTTACTTTTATAAATTGTTATTTGGATGGAGAGTTGTCTCATTGACACTCACCACATCTTCCTATATCTATATATCTTGGTTAAGGAAGAGAAATGTTCTATTTGTTTAGTTCAGAAAGTTCACTATTCAGTTTCAAAAGAACAAGCTTTTCAGAACACTAGTATATATTGATAGGGGATTAATAAAGAACCAAATAGAGCCAAGCTTGTTATAGAGATATTTAAAACCATTGAAATTTTGGCGGGAACAAGTTTTCTTTTGACTTTTCATAGCTTTATCAATGAAAAGTTAAAGATCTCAAAAACTATTAAAAAATATAAAAGATTTTATAAGTCTTTAACAGATGGCTTATAATTGTACATGTAAAATATTTTTAAAAAGATAAATTGGGGTCAATGAGCAAACAAATTCAAGGCATTCGAAAGGATGAAACCAGAGGATTCTGACAATCTGAAAAAATTCCTAATTATGACAAACGAACATGCTTAAAACAACTTTAATATCCGGTAAAACCGATGCATGACCGCATGCAAGTTATTTTCTTTATTTAGTAATTTGAGCATATCAATTTGTCGTGGGAAAAGGTCAAAGTAGTAATTATAATAATCACTGAAAAATTTGCTTTTATGTGACATTAAAAGTTCTAATAACATCAGACAGCTTATTACATAGCTAGCAGTTTGCATCTATTTCAAATTGAAACAATGTTTAATGAGTATTCCGTAATACCATAATTATTTAATATAGTTGTAATGATTAAAACGCATTGTTTTGCTTCAATATCAAAGTTCAAAGGCGAGGTAATTATGGTTTATTATATGATTCATATAGACCTTTATAATAATATCTATATTGTGTGGTTAACCATAATATGCATAAGAGACTATCAAATTTGTTTCAACGTAAAACATATAATAAAACACCCTTCGATTCAAATAACACTGTAACATGCAGAATACAAATTCTGTTAGAAATTGATTAAAAATTGAGAATAGAAATTGGGAACATGTCAAATAGACAACAACCCGACCAAAGTTCGAATAACAGCCAAAGGCCACCAATTGGTCTTCAAAAACAGTGATAAAATCCTGTACCCAGAGTGGGGCCTCACCTGGGCCCTAACTTAAATTGACATTCCCGTTTGTATTTCCTGTATAGCATGGATCGTATGTTTTTGTTCTGTCCTTCTTTTTTGGAATTTTTGGCAACGTCACTGGCAAGTATTGTCTCTTAATAAACCTCTTTTTCGTCATTCTTTCAATTTTAACACTGGAAATACGCCATTGGTTTGCTTATCTTAATTATATTGTAGGCGAATCTGTTTTAATCGGCAAATCATGTTCTTTGGGTATTTTTGGTTACTGAGGTTTAACACTATCTTTTTCAAACGTGTTTGCTCGAATTTCCAGAAAACTCATCTCATAATGTTATATATACTAAACGGAAGATAATTTTAGAAGGAAATGGTGTTGAAAATGTGTTTTAGTGCAATGAAACTCCAATTTCACGGCTATGTTGTTTGAAACACGTTGCCTGTCGGTTGTTCTTAAAAGACGCGTTATCGTACATTCATTTCCTTTTGCACTCAATGGTTTTCCTGACACAATTTCCATTCTGTTGTCAAATGAAATACATTTAAATGACTAATGGAATCATGTTTGAACGACTTGAAAGTCTTTAAACAAGACATATTCCTTTTTACTACGTTAAAATGATGAAATTATCTGACGCATTTCCCTGTCAATGTATAATGATTTGATGCATGAAGGTTTAAATTTCTGTTCAAATAACACTGATTAAAATTACATAGTTTAGTCACTTTTCTACAAAGAGACTGACGAAGGTTTAACCTACAGGTGAAGAAATAAGCATTTTTTTCCCTCATTGAGAAAATTACCATATCTCATATTTTCATGTTATGTATGTTTACATTTACATTGATAAGGCTTTGATTTATTTTAAAAAATTCAAATACGAAGAAAAGTCTGATTGGTGGTATGTTTTGTATAAAGTTCTCATATCATGTGTATCGCCTCAATTTTGAAGCAATAACATACTTTTGATAATATGTGTTTTCGACTTGAAATAAGTAAACAGATGTATTGGTATTCATTTACATAAAGTTGATGTCTATCCGACGCAGCTCTTATGTTCTATAAGTACGTAATCTCAATTCCTGTACCACTCACCTACGGGAAGGTGACCATCTAATTAGATTTCAATTCCCGATTTTATTGTGTAGTATTGCAACAGTCTATTTCACCCTTTCACTCAACATGTGTTCAATGTGACAACGTCTACATTTATGTCACGTGGTGACGGATGTCACATTACAGATTCAACTATTGTATCTCTGAACTTGCGTATTGCAGGTAATTCAAAATATAAAAAAAGAAGATGTGGTATGATTGCCAATGAGACAACTATCAACAAAAGACCAAAATGAAACAGACATTAACAACTATAGGTCACCGTACGGCCTTCAAAATTGAGCAAAGCCCATACTGCATAGTCAACTATAAAAGGCCACGATAAGACATTGTAAATCAATAAATCAAAAGTCTTCTCCTTTGTATGACCCCGTAACGAAGTTGTCGGTGCCATATAGTTTTACCCTTGTCCGATACTCCGTAATTTCGTCATTCCACAACAAATCATTATACGGAGTTTTTTCTAAACGCCTTCAGATATTGGGATGATTGTTGGTGTGTAAGTTAACTATGATGAGTTCCAGATCAAGTTTAAGTTTCGTACCTCTCCGCTTCTTTTTGCCGAAATAACGGGCTGTGGACTTTGATAAATTGTTGAAAATCACAGCTATACAGACTTTTTTTTCTAAACGCCTTCAGATATTGAGCTGATTTTGTGTATGTGAGTTATCCATAAGTTACAGATCAAGATAAAATACCGTTCCACTCAGATATGTTTTGCTGTAATTACAGCCTTTGGACTTTGATAAATTGTTGAAAATCACTGTTATACAGATTTTTTTTTCTAAACGACTTTAGATATTGGACTGATTTTTTGGTATGTGAGTTAACCACGATGAGTAACAGATCAAGTGTAAGTTTAGTTCCACTCCGCTGATTTTTGCAAAAATTAAGAGTGTACAACTTTGAAAATTGTTGAAAATCCCAGTTATACAGATTTTATTTCTATACGCCTCCAGATATTGAGCTGAATTTTTGATATGTGAGACTTCTATCATGTTAGTGTTATTGAAATTGCAGATTGTTCAATCTTTGGAGATGGGGCAATTCGTGTCGCTTTGACACATTAAGTTTTATTTAAAATTACAGTTATTGTACTGCACTTTATATCAAAAATAATTACATCAATTACAAACTTTCGCCGTTTAAATAAATATGATTTAGATTCAAAAAAGTTCAAAGTCCCTTGTTTTTTTACAAGCTTTGTCATATTCTTTCCATTACTCTACCCCAGAATATATATTCAAGATCCAATACAGACAAAATATATTTCGTAAGATGTATATGGCAACATATCTATGTATTTTTTTGAACAGTTTTCTATTTGTTTATGTGTGTAGACATATACTAGTACTAGTAACTGAAGATAACAGGTTGAATGGAAGTTCTCAAACTGCATATTTTACCACATTCTCAAATAATTATGCAAATCAAATTTCATAACTACAGTGGAGATCACTTCTAACCTCTCATTACAATTGTCAGAGTAATCTGTCATAGAACTGTTCTAACCTGTCATAGAACTGTTCTAACCTGTCATAGAACTGTCCTAACCTGTCATAGAACTGTTCTAACCTGTCATAGAACAGTGCTACCTAGAACAGTTCTAAATTAGAACTGTTCTAAGTAGAACTGTCAGAATCAGTTCTAGGTAGAACTGATTTAGAACTGACTAAATCAGTTATAGGTAGAACTGTCAGGATCAGTTGTAGGGTAGAACTGTCTAAAACTGTTCGAGGAAGAACTGTCCAAATCAGTTCTAACCGTAGAACTGTCAGCAGAACTGACTAAATCAGTCAGGACTGTAGAATAGTTCTAAATGACGTCACTGCAGTAAGGGCACTTTAGAATTTAGCAGAAAAAAATCAGTTCCAATTACTTTACTATATAATAGTAGATTTTCTATATTTTTTACTGATCAAACCGTTACATGTACACATTTCGAAGTGGATAGAAGGTTATCCAATTCATCAAAGAAATACTTTTATAAGATTGCATATCCATATGAAACATCATTGTTTACGTTTCTTCGTTCCCCGTTTTTAACAGTCTCTTCCTAAATATAACTCTGCAATAATTTATGGAATTTTAATCGTAAATTACCTTGTTTGTCTTGGATTTACATTCATGATTTAAGATTATGTTTTGACAAATGTTCAAACGAAAATTGTACAAAGAATGAATTATGAGATATTAATGAAAAAAGTTTTGTATAAGTTAATAAAATATGTACATTTGCACCATCTCGTCAGACTTATCCATAACGATTATAAATGATATCTGGGAGTCTGGAACGTCAGAAAAATATACTCGATCTGAACATGAATGCAGCATTTGCCACTGGACGTTAGGCTACAAACAAAATCAATAATTTTCCTTCTTCACATTATATTAACAGTATACTATTCCAAGGAGAGAATTACTCATACATGTACTTTTCATTTTAAAATAAAGTATATGAATGAGTCATGTGAGCGTTGGATGATGCCGTTAAATAGTTTTGTTTAAATAAAAAAAACATCACAGTCTACTGACTTAAAAAGTCACTTTAGTGGCGTTTCATTATTTTATAATAATATTATGGATACAGAGAGGAAATAATGGCGCGCTAAATTAATGTGGACAAATTTTTTAGATATGGTATTCATTGTATTCAAAAGTTGGGGTCATCTTTATCATTTGATCCGTCCAGACATAGAAATATTATTGGTTTACAATGAGGCCATATATATTTACATGATAAAGTGACTGTATATATGTTCAGTTTCGGTTGATACGGTCAAATAATTTTGTTGAAACGACTAAGTCTGATATATTGAAACACTGAAATATGTTTACGATTCAATATTTTGAATAAAAATAGGACATTTGAATAATAAAATCCATCGTAATATGTAACTATAAGTGATTTACTATGCGGCTTTATATATATTAAGATTTACATTAGAAAGTTTAAATATGGTCAGTTTTGGTTGATGCTGTCACATATGGTCAGTTTTGGTTGATGCTGTCAAATATGGTCAGTTTTGGTTGATGCGGACAAATAATTTTGTTACATGATTCAGTCTGATGTATGAAAACTACTGATATTTGTTTTTGATGCGATATTTTAACATGTTTAAATAAAAATAGGAAATGCTGGCACTCTCATTCGATGCGATGTCATTGATTCCAATATTGCAGTTATTTATATACTACAGTCCCTCTTGACCTAGATTTTAACTGAATTACTGTGCAGCTATATAGATTTGCATAAAAAAGCAAATATGGTAAGATTTGGTTGATACGGTCAAAAGATTTTATTACACGACTCAGTCTGAAGTATAAAAACTACTGATATTTGTTTACGATTTTTTTTAATAAAAAGAGGACATGCAGCTATATAGATTTGCAGAAAAAAAGAGCAAATAATGTCAGTTTAGATTGATGCGGTCAAAACATTTTTGTTAAACATGTCCGTCTGAGGTATGAAAACTACTCGTAAACAGATATCACATTTGTTTACGATTCAATATTTTGAATAAAAAGAGGACATGATGGTACGGTAAATTGAGTGCAAATAAAATTTATAATAGTGGATTGGGAATATAAAATCAATTTTAGCCGTAGAATTTATAAATCAGTTCTAGCCCTACAATTTGTAATCAATTCCAACCGTAGAACTGTTCTAGAAGTAGAACTGTTTAAAACTGTTCTAGGGTAGAACTGTCAGGATCAGTTCTAGGTAGACAGTCCAAATCAGTTCTAGGTAGAACTGACCAAATCAGTTGTAGATTAGAACTGTTCTAGCTAGAACTGACTTAAAGGTGTCAGGCTGACAGTTCTACGTACTGTCCTATAACAGTTCTCCTGACAGATTCTGACAGATTTAATGAGAGGATAGAAGTGATCTCCACTGTATGTCATATACACCTTTACGTCTAACTAGATATACTAAGCTAAATTTTGAACAGACAGACTTTACAAATGAGTCATAGACTAAAGATACATATCAACTATTATATCACGAATATAATATCTTAAGACGTCACATATTTTAGAAAGAAAAAACACAAGAATTTGTGCTTTTTATCGAATTTTGAAAGGATTTAACACCATTGCGGTTCTTATGCATTTAAATGATAATTGTTTAATTTTTATTTATCAAAAGAGTCTAGCCAAATTGTTTATTTAAGATATATATAAATGATATGCATTTACAATTTTTAATCGGTTTGATTTAATTGATAAACTTAATTCATTTTCATCGTCACTCAAGTGTTTCATGTTGGACTGACAGGGAAATTGCATACGGACAATAAATTTGCCCGAGTAATTAAAGAAACGTGTCTATTTACCAAATATCATCTTAAAAGAATCCAATTTCCTATAGACGAAATGTAATTGAATTATTATTTACTTCGTGACATATAATTAATGCGACTGCAACAGCGATATAAACCTAGACAAATATTGCTATGGTATAATTCCTGTTTAGTACATTGGTAATTGAAGATTATGTATTGTGGGTCAATAGGATTTTGTTATTTGCATTACCTCTGTTTAATCATATTTTATGAATATGTATACTTCAATTCGACATGTCTTTCTGATAGTACTACATAAATTACAAGTCATCTCTTGCATAAGAGGTGCAACGAAAACATACATAAAAACGAACAGTTTGATTACAACTTTCATTTTACTAACTTGGTACAGAACATTTCAAGAAATAATAGCGGTTTGAACCTAGTTTAATAGGACTATGTGAATATACATTATATTAGCAATCAGTAATTTGAACTGGTAATGGGCTTAGTAAATTCAAATTAGTATAGAACATAACCATCTCCTTTTTAAGTTGATAGATAAAAACAACAGGTGTCGCTTATCAAAACCAATGTTTGTTTTTTTTCCAATGGAGAGGCTATTAATGTGTTAATCGAAAAACAAAACGTCAGAAACCTTCACCATAAGACACAGGCAGCAAACAACTGTTTACCATGCAGAAAACGAAAAGTGGAAATACAAAAACTTTACCACATAATCATATATTGAACTTGCTTATAATAGATCTCCTTTCTGTATGCTACTGAGAATTTGATAGACTCTGTGGTGACTTTTTTTCCGCTGTTCCGTTAAAGTTATGTTTGTTCACCAGAAAGCAGTTGTAGTGGTCATAATCCAATATTATTTTCATTTTTGCAAACTTTCATTAATCAATAAGTGTGTATTGTTTGTTAGGGCTAACCCAAAAGCTTAATCAACAATAACTTAACATCTGCAGCCAATGCTTTTAATATTTTATATTAACGTTTTTAATTTTCTGTGTTTTACGCATTGTGACTTTTTTTTTTTGAAATGTTGAATTTTGATAACGTGTTGAGGTGCCTCGTTTCCAATTCCTTTTTTTTTTAGATACAAATTATGAACATTGTTCTTGAAAAAAGAAAACTGCTTTATTAACATGTATACTAGTGAAATTTGAAATAACGAAAAACTCTTTATACAAATAGGAAACTCTTAATATCTGGTAAATTATCACACTTAAACCAATAAGCATTTTAACCATTTCTGGTGTGGCTTACTGTATCAGTTCAAAAAAATATATTCTATAGATAACGGAGATTTTTTTCTTCAATGAATTGTGAAGATGCATGACATAACAGATGTGTTGTTGTTACCCGAAACATTAACAGTTAACGATAGGTTTCTGTTGCCTCTGATAACGATCTGATCTGGTATTTCGTTGTCGGTTTATTTAAATTAATGCCTGAATAACATGTCTTTCACAGGATTATATATGAATTAAATATAGCTGAGAGGGTGATAGAGCAGATTGTTACAAAAAAAAAAAAAAAAACATTGTCAACTGCGGCGAATCGAAGGTTGACAATATCTTTTCGAGGGGTAAGAATTTGCTCTATCAAACTCTCAGCTACATGTATGTGTTATAATACTGTATTGTACTGGTTGTTCAGTTATTACAGTCTATAACATTTCAAAGTAATACACCATGACGTCTTCTACGTAACAACCAACCAGTAAAGCGTACAATTGATCATGCGTATCCGTGAAGGGTACATGTAATGTAGTCTTTGCATTGGGACAAAATAAACTATATCTCGAAATCTTCCTTTTTCATATGAAATATAACATACAATATATTTATGCATTAGGTAAAGCGTTTTTATATAATCGACAATCTGAAGTGTCTGTTTTATGGAACATGTTTTAAAAGTAGCTCATATACAGATGTTATAAAATTTACTAGGTATGTATGTCATTGTATTTATATGTTGTCTTCTTAATTAATAAAACCACTAACTTTAATCAGGTATTCCACACGACGTTTTCTTAACTTAAATGAAGAAGCCCTTATATGATGCAATTGCAATTTGGAAGACATTTTTATATTGAAACTGGAACTTCTGAAGCTTCTCGTTATTATTATATCAATTTGAAATTCGTTATTGGATCTTAACGACTGATGAATACGTTCTAAAATAAAAAGTTATTATGAAGGCAGTCTATACCGTTTTCAGTATTGTAGAGTTTATATCATTGATACATTTGGTTTGTTTTCATTTAAGATTGTATATTGTTTTAAGTATATTTAAGAGTTACAAGCAGTAAGACAGTAACAACCAAAAACCAGGGAGTAAACAAAGTCTCACAAAACCAAAGGACATTCACATCAACTGTTATAAAAATAATTAAGAAACAACACGAACTTCACTAAAAACCGGGAGTGAAAGCAGGTGCTCCGGAAGGGTAAGCATTTCCTGCACCGTATACGGCACCCATCGTGTTATTTCTTTGTTCAGTTCGATAATGATGGAAGGTTATTATGACTGAGGAAGAATATCATAATTATATGATTTCTGACACACTTTTGTCATAATGGCCAATCAGCTGATGATGGCGACCGAGTGATGACTTTCTTGAGTGACGATTTTTATTTGATTAATTCATAGCCCTGTCTTAGCAACTTTTGAGAAATCATTATTCCTCGTTCAATAAAACCGAGAGTAATCTATAACATTTGATACGTTGGATTGACTTATTGATTGTTGTGTCCCTAACGTATTACGGTAAATGTTTCATACATAATTAGAACAAGTTCAAATTAACAATGAATACAATAGATAAGTCTTGCAACAGGAGGTAAACCAGGATAACAGGAGAGAAGTTTAGAAGGCCACTTGGAAATGAGGGTATATTTGGAAGGATCAGAAATGTACGTCACTTAGGTACCGGTAACACTTAAATAACATGCAGAGAGTGTGCCACTTTCTCGGCGGTAGGCATTGATCAGTCCACAATTAAGACAAACGTTGCTGCGAATTGATACATGCTGTACAATCAAACAGATACTCTACGTTGTAATGGGTTTTAGTGCCGGACGGAAGATGATCAAACGATGACTAAATGTTTATACCTTAGTCAAAAAAAGAAATTAAAAATATCCTCACAAATCTAAACTTTGAATACTCGTTATGTGTCATACCAGATCAATTTCAGTTCAAACTGGACTAACATATTATTGATAAATAAAAACAAATACTATATTAAAAAACGTAGTTGTGGTTAAGTGTAAGCTAGATTGAATACGCATATTATGCAGAACAATTATCATAATTTACTAAATGCCCCATATATATTTATATATATAAACGAGTCTAAATTGAAAACTACGTTCAAACCTATGATTGCGTTAAATAAAAACCGCAATTTTTATACGTGTGCATGTAAAACAAATTTCGTTGTAGAAGTATTTGGAAGGCCATATAAAATGTACCCTCATGTTTAGAGACTCTTGAATTTTAAGAGTCAATATAGGATGAACGGATCATATAAACTCGAGGGAAAATAGCATTTATATAAAATATATGGCATGATTGTCAATGAGACAACTCTCCACAAGAGACCGATAGTGATGATAAGATTTTCAAACTATCTATGAACAGTTAGTAGCAGTGCACTTTGTGGAAGATACATATATGGAGTTACAATCTGTTTCTGGTATCTGTTATAGGTCTAATATCATTAGGTTTGTTTCGGTATGTACTGTAGAAGTTTTCAAACTGTTTGCCATTGCGCTGGTTAATCTGAAGTCTAAGTATATGAGAGTATATAGGTACATCTGTAAGGTATGCTTAGTAAGTTAAACATGTCAAAATATGTTTTTGTTGGTGGTGTTAAAATGAAAATTCAAAGCGGAAAGTCCCTAATGAAATGGCAAAATCAAACGACAAAACACATCAAACGAATAGACAACAACTGTCATATTTCTGACTTGGTACAGACATTTTCAAAAGTAGAAAAAATGGTGGATTGAACCTGGTTTTATAGAGATAAATCTCTCACTTGTATGACAGTTGCATCTAATTACGTTATTTTTACAACGATGCATGAACAAAACAGACATAATCGGTAAAATAGTCAAAATATGATTACAGCAGATCACTGTGTTACTTTGTTTATATAATATCCGATTCAACTTAGTTAGTACTTTTCCTATAATTTATTTATTTTTAAAAGTGCATGCATTATACCTAACGTAAATGAATCATATTATCAATAGCGTAGAAACTGTCAACCTATCGTCATTACATGATTTAAGCCGTGTGTTATTTCTAGCAATAAAACTAATACCTCACTGATTCCAACTGTACTAGCTCTTCGTCATAATCAATTTATGTAAAGCGTTATTGAATTTAGAGTGTTTTCAATCGGGAAGCATGTTTTCTGAAATTGGGAATAATTCATGATGAATTTAATATGCACAGTATCTGCACAGTATATTAATGAACAAGAATTTGTTTCTGTATCAGTTTAAACAAGTGCAGAATAGCTTCTTGTAACGTTAATATTAACTTGGATATCGAACCGTTATCTAGCCTGGCACGAGGTTGAAGATTTACAATCCAAAACGAGGCTGAAGATACTAATATATACAGTAAAACCTGTGTTTGCTGACACACTTGGGGACAAGAAAATAAATGTCGGATTGATCAGGGTGTCGGAATATTCACGTTTTTTCTGCAAGGATAGCCATATTTTGGGACCATGAAAACGTGTCAGTTAAATCAGGATGTTTGAATACTCAGGTGTCAGATAAGCCAGGTTACACTGTATTCAATGTGAAGGCGACGAAATCTGACAATGTTATTCAAAAACAAAGGACAATGATGAACAGAAAACCGGCAGTCTACAAAACACAAAAAAAAACAAAAAGAAAAAAAAAAAAACTAAAGATTTATTTACAGTAAATCCACCAAAAAACAACAATGTTCTCAATCAATAAAAAAACATTTAGAAAAAAATATAAAACCTATATGAACATTAAATTTGTTTTGGGGACTTAACTACATTTTACATTTAATTTTACTCTTTAGACGCCCAAATGAGCAGTAGAAATATAGTTGGAAAGTTGCTGTTCTGTTCCTGGAAATATGACGTTGATTTGCTAATCATTATTATATTTTTAGATGAATCTGTTTTAATCGGCAAATCATGTTCTTTGAGTACTCTTTTTTTACTTCTACTGAGGTTTATCACTTTTCATACAATACCCTTTTCAAAATTTTTGATCTTATTTCCAGAAAACTTATCTTATAATGTTATATATTTTAAACGGAATATAATTTTAGAAGCAAATGGTGTTAGAAAATGTGTTTTAGTGCAATGAATCTCCAATTTCACGGATATCTTGTATGAAACATGTTGCCTGTCGGTTTTTCTTAAAAAAAACTCATCATTAAAGATTCATTTCCTCTTGCACTCAATGGTTTTCCTGACACAATTTCCATTCTGTTGTCAAATGAAATACATCTAAATGACTAATGGAGTCATGTTTGAACGACTTGAAGGTCTTTAAACAAGACATATTCCTTTTTACTACGTTAAAATGACGGAAATATCTAACGCATTTCCCTGTCAATGTATAATTATCTGATGCATGAAGGTTAAAATTTCTTTCCAACTAACTGTGATTAGAATTACAAAGTTAAACCACTGTTTCTGCCAAGAGACTGACGAAGTCTTAACCTGTGAAGAAATAGGTATTTTTTTTCTTATTGACAATATTACCACATGTCCTATTTTCATGTTATTTATCTTTTTTTTGTCATTTATCAGGTTGGTTTTGCGCTTTGTATATTATTGTTGGGGAGAATATTCACTCTCATTAAGTATATACTATAAAGTCAGCATTTATTATTTCCAAAATCGTCAATTAACACGCCATTATGACATCGATAAGACCGCACCTGTATTCATGCACTTTTAAAGTCAATTCCCGTTCCACTTAAGGTTACCATCTAATTAGATTTCAATTTCTCGATTTTAATAAACAGTGCTGCATCAGTCTATTTCACCCTCTCACTCAACATGTGTTCAATGTGGCACGTGGTGGCAGAAGTCAAATGACAGATTCAACTTACTAATGTATCTCTAAACTGGTGTATTGCAGGTAATTCAAAAGTCTTCTCCTTTTTTTATTTAGACTTGCAGTTACTGTACTGTACTGTATATCAAAAAGAACAATTATATCAAATACAAACTGTCGCCGTATAAATGACTATGATAGATTGAACAAAGTTCAGTCCCTTGCTCTTTATAAGCTTTGTCATATTTGTTCCATTGCTCTACCCCAGAATATATATTCATAGGGTTGTTGTCTCTTTGAGACATTCTCCATTTTTATTCTCAATTTTATTCATGATCCAAAACAGGCATTTTTCGTAAGATGTATATGGCAACACATCTGTTAGATTCTTTGAACAGTATTTTATTTGTTAATGTGTATAGACATATACTAGTAACTGCAGATAACAGGTTAAATTAAAATTTTCAAACTGCAACTTTTTCCACATTCTCAAATAACTATGCAAATCTAATGTCATAACTATGTCATAAACACCGCTACGTCTAGCTGTATACGAAGCTAAATTTTAAACAGACAGAATTGAATGAATTATAGACTGATTAAAAAAAAATAAAGGACTAAAGAATATATATCAACTATAATATCATCAATGTCATATTTGAATACGTCACCTATTGTAGAAAAATCAAGAATTTTTATTTTTATCGATTGTTTAAATGAATAAAACCCATTGCGGTTTTTATGCATTTAAATCATAATTGTTTAATTTGTATTTATCGGAAGAGACTGAAGAGTGTAGCCAACTTCTTTATATGTTCAACAACATTTATAAAAATGGTATGCATGTTCAATTTATAACCGGTTTGATTTAATTGATGAACTTGATTCATTTTCATCGTCATTTCAGTGTTTGATGTTGGACTGACAGGGAAATTGCATACGGACAATAAAGTTGCCCGAGTTATTAAAGAAATGTGTCTATTTACCAAAAAATCGTCTTAAAAGAATCCAATTTCCTATAGACAAAAAGTAATTGAATTATTATTTACTTCGTGACATAGAAATAATGCGACTTCTACGGCAATAGTAACCTAGACAAATATTGACATGGTATTATTCCGGTTTAGTAGATATGGTAATACAGGCTTGGATTTCTATTTAAGAGAACCACAGTGTTTATTACACATTATGTATCTTTCGTATTCATGCATAACTTACATTTTGTATTTGCCTTAATTCATTTAGCATTATGTTCAATTATTGTATAATTGAAATAATTACATTGCATACATAGTACATATGGTAATACAGTTAGTTTTCTCAAACCTGTCTTAACTCTGTGTTTAAATATAACCAACACTGCTTATGTTCTATTTGGCCACTGAATCCTTTGGGTGTATCCAAACTTGATTTGGGACGGTATATAAGTCATACCATTACCTCTGTTTTATCATATCTGATGAATGTGTATAATTCAATTCGATCATGTCTTTGTAATGGTACATAAATTTAATGCACGTCATCTCTTGCATAGAGAGTTCAACAAAAACAAACATAAAAATGAACTATTTGATTACAACTGCCATATTACTAACTTGGTACAGGACATTTTAAGAAACAATAGTGGGTTGAACCTGGTTTAATATGATATATGAATATAAATTATATTAGCAATTTGTAATGTGAACTGGTACTGGGCGTAGTAAGGGCAAATAAGTATAGAACATAAACATCTTCTTTAAAAGTTAATAGATAAAAACAACAGGTGTCGTTTATCAAAACCAATGTTGTTTTTTTTTCAATGGAGAGGCTATCAACGTGTTCATCAAAAAACAAAACGTCAGAAACCTTCACCATAAGACACAGTCAGCAAACAACTATCTACCATGCAGAAAACAAAAAAATGAAAATACAAAAACTTTACCACAAAATCATATATTGAATTTGTTTGTAATAAGATCTCCTTTTTGTATGCTACTGATAATTTGATAGACTCCGTGGTGACTTATTTTCCGTTGTTCCATTAAAGTTATATTTGTTGACCAGAAAGCAGTTGTAGTGGTCATAATCCAATATTATTTTCATCTTTTGAAACTTTCATTAGTCACTAATTGTTATTGCTTTTTAGGGCTAATCCAAATAGTACAATCGAAAATAACTTAACATCTGCAGCTAATGTTTTAAAATTATATATTAACGTTTTTAATTTTCTTTGTTTTGAAGAATTGTGATTCTTTTTCTTATGTTGAATTAGGTTTAGGTGTTGTGGTGTCTCGTGTCCAGATCGTTCTTCTTTTCAATACAAATTATGAATATTATTCTTGTAGACAGAAAACTGCATAATTTACATGTATACTAGTGAAATGTGAAATAATGTAAAAAACTCTTTATACAAATAGGAAACTCTCAATATCTGGTAAATTATCACACTAACACAAAAAACGTTTTAACCATTTCTACATTTTGTTCTAGTGTGACTTACTGTTTCAATGCCAACAAAATATTTTGTAGACAATGGAGATAAATTTCTTCAATCAATTGTAAAGATGCATGACATAACATATGTGTTGTTGTTACCTGAAACAGCAACAGTTATTGATAATTTTCTGTTGCCTCTAATATCGATCTGGTCAGGTATTTCGTTGTCGGGTCATTCAAATTAATGCCTGAATAACATGTCTTTCACATGACTATATATAAATAAAACATAGCTGAGAGGGTGATAGAGCAGATTGTTACCCAAAGAAAACATGGTCAACTTCGGCGATTCCAAAGTTGACAATGTCTTTTCGATAGGCAATAATTTGCTCTATCACACTCTCAGCTCTGAGTTATAATAATATATATTATACTGGTTGTTCAGTTTTTACTGTCTATTACATTTCAAAGTAATAAACTATGACGTCTTGTTCATAACAACCACCCAGTAAAGCGCACAGTTGATCATGCGTATCCGTGAAGGGTACATGAAAGATAGTCTTTGCCATCGGACAGACTAAACTATTTCTCTCGTATGAACCAATCGGAATCTTGCATGTTCACAAGAAACATAATAACATATGTGCATGTATTAGGCAAAGCAATTTTATATAATCGACAATCTGAAGTGTCTGTTTTATAGAACATATTCCAAAAGTGGTTTGCATACAGATTTGATAAAGTTTACTAGGTATGTATGTCATTGTATTTATATATTGTCTTCATAATTAACAAAACCAATAACTTTAATGAGATATTCTACATAACTTTTTCTTAATTTAAATGAAGAAGCCCTTATAAGATGCAATTGCTTTTAGCAAGACGATTTTGTATTAAGAATTTAACTTTTCAAGCTTCTCGTTATTATTGAATTAACTCAAAATTCGATATTGGCTCTTAAAGACTCTAAAAAAAGTTATTATGTAGTCATTTTATAACGTTGTTATAGGATTAATGCTATTCAGACAATTGATTCGTTTTCATTTAAGATTGTATAATTTTTAAAATATTTTTAAGAAATACTAGCGGTATTCTATTACACTTGATACATGTACTTTGGATTGATGGATTGATTATTGTTTCCCTAACGTACAAATGTTTCATTCATAATTAAAACATGTAGACGGGAACAAACTATCAATAAGTACAATAGGTAGGGGTTGCAACAGGGGATACAACAAGATAAAAAGAGAGAAGTTTAGATTGTCACTAGAAAAAAGGGTATATTTGGAAATTTACGTCACCTGACGATCGCTTTAATAACAGGCAGATAATGTGACACTCTCTCTGCGACAGGCATTGATCAATTCTCACAATTTAGACGGGGCTGCGAATTGATACGTGCTGTATAATCAAACGAATACTCCACGTTGTCCATGGTTTTAGTGCAGGTCGGAAGATGATCACACGATAACTTAATGTTTATACCTTAGTTAAAAAAAAAGATTGATATGATGACGAACAACAAATATCATAACAATTCTAAACTTTAAGTACTCATATTGTTTCAAAGCAGTATCAATTTAACTTCAGAATGGACTAACATCATATGGATTAATAAAAACAAATATCATAATGAAAAAAGGAGTCTTGATTAAGTGTACGCTAGATTAAATATATGCCTATCGTGCAGAACAGTATTCATAATTAACTAAATGTCAACCTATATACAAAAGAAGATGTGGCATGATTACAAATGGGACAACTCTCCACAAGAGAACGATATTCATCTCAATATTTCAACCTGTTTATAAAGAGTAGCAGTTCACTTTGTGGAAGATAAATATATCGAGTAAAGATATAATTTTTTTATCTGTAATAGGTCTAATATCACAAGGTTTGTTTCCGTATGTCTTGTAACTTTTTTCAAACTGTTAGCCACTGCGCTAGGTAATTTCAGTCTAAGTATATGAGAGAATATAAAATTATGATTTTGTTTGTGATGTTAAAATGCTCAAAACTGTATGCTTCTTGACGAAAATTTCTAAATGTGTTTGATACGCGATTCAACTATGTAACTTAGTACTTTCCTGTATATTTTTTTTAAAGTACATGCATTATACGTTACGTATTTCAATCATATTATCAATAGCGTAGAAAATGTCAACCTATCGTCATTATATGATTTAAGCCCTGTGTTATTTCTAGCAATAAAATTAATACCTCACTGATTCCAACTGTACTAGCTCTTCGTCATAATCAATTTATATTAATATATATTAAGAGTGTTTACAATTGGGGAGCATGTTTTCTCAAATTGAGAATAATTCATGATGAATTTAATATGCACAGTATCTGCATAGTATATTAATGAACAAGAATTTGTTTGTGTATCAGTTTAAACTAGTGCAGAATAGCTTTTTGAAACGTTAATATTATCTGGGATATCGTACAGTTATCTAATTTGACACGAGGTTGATGATTTACAATCCAAAACGAGGCTGAAGATACTAAATATATACAGTGAAACCTTTTTTGCTGACACACTTTGTTACAAGAAAATAAATGTCGGATTGAGCACGGTGTAAGAATATTTACGTTTTTTCTGCATGGATAACCATATTTTGGGACCATGAAAACGTGTCAGTTAAATCAGGATGTTTGAATACTCAGGTGTCAGATAAGCCAGGTTACACTGTATTCAATGTGAGGGCGAAGAAAACTGACAATTTTAATAAAAAAACAAAGGACAATGATGAACAGAAAACCGACAGTCTACAAAACACAAAAAAATCAAACTGAAGATTCATCTACAGGAAATCCACCAAAAACAACAATGTTCTCAATAATACTAAAACATTTAGACAAAATATAAAACTTATATGAACATTAAATTTGTTTTGGGAACTTAACTACATTTAATTTTACTCTTAAGACGCCTAAATGAGCAGTAGAAATATAGTTGGAAAGTTGCTGTTCACAGCATCAGGAATCCGCAAAATTAACCAAGCCCGACTATGAATGTATACTTATTTTGTGTTTTATTTTCATTATACTATTTGGTGTCGTATCACTAATTGAATATCCCTATCATTTAAACCAAATGTTTAGTTTTTCACTGCTATAGTAATATTTTATATTTTACCTAAAAAACATGAATTTTCTGAATTGTACATATATCACCTTGTACATGCCAATTTCCAAACGATGTTTAAAGTCAGGAAGAGAAATACAAACGTTCGGAAGTTACCTACTACTAAAAATTACCCTTTGTTTTCTTAAAATAATAGCCAAGTATACTATTGTTGACGTCCACACGATGACCTATAGTTGTTAAGTTGAGTGTCATTTGGTCTCTTGGGAACAGTTTTTCATTGGCAGTCACTCTACATCTTCTTTTTTATATGGAGTCTATTAATAATCAAGTTTAAATGCAAACTCCTTGACACGTACATTGTGGCTCGCAATGGTCTAAATAATTTTCTCTTTCACAAATTAATTTGTTTTTGCAAATCTGTTTAGGTAAACAAAGACATTATTTTTTTATCAGAGAAAGGCTGCTTTAACATTTGTTTAACATTACAGTGGGTGAATTCGTGTTCTGACACGTATTTGCCAATTGCCAATTCGATTCTGTTATCATACACTATCAACTCTATATAAATAAAAGATTAGTTATTATTGCCGATGAGAAAACTCTTCACAGGAGACCAAATGACAAATACGTTAACAGCTTTAGTCACCTTACGGCCTTCAACGCTGAGCAATAAAGGCAACAGTAGCATACCGCTGTTCAAAATTCATAAATCGGTAGAGAAAAAACAAATCCGTTTTACAAACTAAAATTGAGGAAAACGTATAAGAGAACTACGACACAACTTGTTCCCGTTGGCTATTGTAGATTGGTCTTGAACGGGACAAAATGTCTCGTAAAACATGCAAAACACGATAAGTTGAAAGTTATTAATACTAGTCCCAATCAATTTAAAATGAAAAAAAATACTATAAAAGAGGGACGGAAGATACCAAAGGGACAGCCAAACTCATAAATCTAAAACAAACTGACAATGCCATGGCTAAAAATGAAAAAAAAAAAACAAACAAAAGAACACATGACACAACACAGAAAACTAAAGAATAAACAACACGAACCCCACTAAAAAAACTAGGAGTGATCTCAGGTGCTCCGGAAGGGTAAGCAGATCCTGCTCCACATGTGGCACCCGTCGTGTTTCTTATAAATATCACAAGTGTTTCAAATTGGTAAAATATTTGAAAATTACAATCATTATGCAAAGATATATTTATTATTTGAAACATTTGGATTTAAAAAGCTTAACTTACACTGCACATAACCCTATAAGTCATGTTCTATTTTCTATAAGTGGCTAGTTCCACGCTTTCGATACAAAAGAACCTGTGTATATATATATATATTAGAAATAATTTAGTATATAACTTTTCAAGCATTGTAAATACACTCATCATAGATATCAGGATTAAATTTTGTATATACGCCAGTCGTGCGTTTCGTCTACAAAAGACTCATCAGTGACGCTCGAATCCAAAAAAAGTAAAAAAGGCCAAATAAAGTACGAAGTTGAAGAGCATTGAGGACCACAATTTCTTAAAGTTTTGCCAAATCCAGCTAAGGTAATCTATGCCTGAGGTAGAAAAGCCTTAGTATTTTAAAAATTCTAAATTTTGTAGACAGTTAATTTATAAATATAACCATATCAATTGTTTGTCGCTTAGCCTTCAGTGGCATATATTCCACATTCATCTCGTAACTTGTTACAGATGGATATAAGTAACATGAACCAATAATTTCAATATTCAAAGATTCACTTGTATCATATCACGCTGAAACCAATTGCGCTATCAGCCTATATTTAGATTTTTTTCAGATTAATTAAAGTTACCATGAAACATATGTAATTAATATCCAATCCTACATTTATTTTATAATTAATTATTGTTAGGAAGGAAGGAAACCAACTTCTTTATAGACAAATAAATCATCAAAATGCACTATATTCTCAAACATGTCAAAGTTCAGAATATCTTATATCATAGACTGTAAACAGGGAAAACATTTCACTATATCACAATTAAAGAACATTTTGTAAAATGACCTTCAAATAATGTATTTCTTGTCAAAAGATTAACAGTGTTTTAATTATGCGCATAAAAAACAAAGTAATGTAGGTGTTTGAAATTAAACATCCCCAAACAGAAAATCTTGTCAGGTTATCCAAGCCAGACAAGACGTGTGACGTACATATTCCCGAATTTATTGGTAAATATTTAATTAAAAAGCCTACGTTTAACAATTGTAACAACTACACTGTATAGCTGTGTTTGGCCTGTGTTATATCAACTATTTTATTCTATCTATGCAAACCATTTGTATACTGATATAAAATGTTCCCGAGTTATTTTAAAATTGATATGGCTCCTGTTAGAAAGAACTATATTGTAGCAGTTAACTTGATTGAAATCGATTTACTTAAAATTGGGTGTTATATTTGATTAAGTCTTTAATGTGTGCTTATCTGACTCAATGATCAGCATGTATTCCTCATGAAAATTCAGTCTTTTTTTATTTTTATATTTGAAATATGATGTGATTGATGATTGGACACAGATAGCTATGTGAGACAAATAAACAGGAAAACATGAAACATCGAGATCTTAAGGTGGTACCCAACACCTGCACTAAAATTAATTTGGCTCGTTTAATTTTCATAAAATTTTGAAAAACTATTTACTTTGACCCTTTGACAAAAATATAAAAATTTCAAAATATTTGAGCCAACCAATTTATCAGAAAAATTACACTGGTTATATAGCAGTTTGACAAACACTAATTTTGATCATTGAGAAGCTTAATATTCCCTTAACAACACAACGTAATTAAATTGTTTAGCTGATTTTACAGAGTTATCTCCCTGTAGTGTTAGGTACCACCTTAAGTCAAAGATTATCAACTTGAAGGATATTGATTGTGTTCTACATCCTTGTTTTGTTTGTTAGTTTATAACATGATCAAATGATAACTTTTAATTATCGTGACAAAGGTGCAAAATGTCATCATTGTAGAAGGAGCTGCGATTCCTACATGAAAACCTAATTTAAAATCAAATTGTAGCGGGGATGATACGGTTTATGTAGCAAAGTAATTAAGTTTCATGAAAAAAATCTACTTTATGATGGTGGTTTTTATTAATCCTATGGTTTTGTCTTAAGGTATCTATTATTTTCGTGTTCAATTATTTAGTTGCCCCTTGGTATCTTCTTGTTGTGTTTCTAGACATATATAACTTTGATCAAAACGATATCATTTCCATTGAATAAACTATTTATTTTATTACAATTGATAAGAACTGGCCGTCTTTAGATTCGCTCGTAGATGACTTTCATATAAGACATTTTGAATGAACTTACTGAAATGAATGTTGGATGGAGAGTTGTATCATTGGCACTCATACCTCATCTTCCTATATCTAATTACTGAAATGAGTAAACTATACTATAGAATGATATGACACTGACTTTAATATTTGCTTCTTATGTACTTAATCGAGGGAGTGTGTATTAGACATTGTATGTTCTATCAATGACACAAAATTTGAGTACCTTTGTCAATTCACTATCAACTACAGTGCCCTTTTTGTTGTGCTCCATAAAATCTAGTTACGATCTTGTTTTCGTTGGTGTCTTTGTTAGATTTATTAGTTTTTGTGTTTTAATGTTGTAGTCAGTAGTGTTGTACAAATGTATATATGTGATGTATGTTTACACTCGTTTGGCTGGATTAATTATAGTCAAATACTTCTTAGATCATTAATCTGATGTGTTTTATCAATTCAACTGGTACAGTTGTTTTCGGTTTTGCATTTAGCAGCATACTTTGAGGTGTAGAGTTATTAAGGATTAAACAGACAAAACAACAAAAGAATTCAATCTTAAGAATAATACTTAATATTAATAACCTTGGATGCATATGTATGTTAAATATCTGAATATCGACCAACAATTGCATGTTTATACAGTTATTGTGTCATTTATACGTCTGTGTTGTCCACTTTGATAATATATGAACTTTGACACAATACCGTACAAATTAGAATTGTCGTTGTCGTTGTTTGGATCAAATGAACCGTTTGACTAAAAGACAAAAAGACAATTAATCCACATATTTGTGTTCTTGGATCATTTGTGTATTCATGTCTTTCATTTTTGTTAATGTGCTTTGACTATATGCCTTTAAGTTCTTTTTTGTTACATATTAGTTTAGTTTTATTGAGATTGTAACATTTTTACCTAGTATGTCTGTTTGTTTTGTTCAAACAACGTTGTTGATATAATTAAATTTAATGTAACTGTCATACAAGTGAGAGGATTAGCTAGCTATAAAACCAGGTTTAATCCACCATTTCTATATTAAACTATGACTTTACCAAGTCAGAAATATTAACTTTTGATTTTGTCATTTGATTAGGAACCTTCCGTTTTGAATTTTCCTCGGAATTCAGTCTTTTTATGTGACTTTACTGTTTTGTTTAAATGTAAATGCATTCAAACTGCACTTCTCAATTTTCGGGTTTTCAATTTAAAATAATATAATACATATCAATTCTAATTTACTCAATTTGTTGCAATTTTTGTTTCTTCTTATACCTATTAACAAACTTTATGAATTTTATATACAATATACAGTTAACAACAAAATTTAAAACAAAAAGGTCTTTAACATGTTTAATGCAGTTGTGTGATTTATTGTTTATTATTTTTGAATTAAGCTACGATACTTTAAATGAATAGAACGTCGCGATATAGCCTTTTTGCGCTCATTTGGCGTAAATTAAAAATCAATCAATCAATCAATCAACTTAATGAATAGAAGGATGAATGTAGCTAAAACGATGATTCTAAATTTGTTGATGGTTTCATTATGTTTGAGATAATTATAATTAATGTGCTCAAACCTTCTAACATACTTGATTCTTATTCAATTTCTTTGAAGCTACCGTTTTATTGGTTGAAATAACCGTCATATCCACAGTTGACATGTCTTGTAGTGACAGTTTGAAATGCTGGAATTCAAAAATGTTCGATCAATGAAAAAAAAAGACAATAAAACATTACTCACATGAAAATCGCCGTTTCAATTGAAAATCTGATTCAGAAAAGTAATAAAAAAACTTAGGTTTGAACGTTTCATTTGCATGACGTTATGGTTTGTTATAATGTTTATGTTTCTCAAAACTTTCTTTAAGATTTATAGTGTAATGAGTATGGTAACATTTTTCATGTATGTTCGTATTCATGTGAATATGCACCGATTTTGTGTTAGGTTTTACTGGCATTCACAATAACAGTTTCGAATGTACTTGCGTCATTATGCTTTATATACTGAATTCCAGTCGTGAAGAAATCATGGTTAATTTGTTTTGATGTTTTCCTTTGTCATCCATCAATCTTATTAAAAATACTATATACTTTGATAAATAGCAAATATAAAAATATGTTCGAAAAGTAAGTCATTAGATAGTTAAAAACAGGTAAACACAAATTCTAAGAAGTAATTTTAGATGAAGTCCATAATTAAATCAGGAACCGAAATTGAAAAAGATGTTTTGATCTAATGAATTCCTTTGAAGTCTTTTGTTATTGCATTAAAATATATATTGCATTGTCAACTCCAGTATAGTTAATTACTCCTTAAATACATATTTTACTACTCAAACACTTAATTATATACCACGTTTAGAATTAAACACATTATTTAGTCGCGTGGTATTTGTTATTGTTTTACCTTTGAAATAAACATCTTACATATATAGCTTTTCCATTTTTCTCATCGTTGTTTTGTTGTTTATTCATGCCATTATTGATATTTTGGTAAAGTACAACTGGATCGTTTTAAAATTAATATAAGCTTTTTATCTTATATATATTTCAAACTATTGTATACTTTAACATATTTAAGGAAGCACAATATAAAGATTTTTTCACTTCCAATCAGACAACTTTAAACTGATATAATTTATTTTATCTTTCTTTAAATTTTATAAATAAGGTACCAACAGAAAGAGGAAAGATTTCATCATAACATAATTATTACATAATTAATTGTTACGTAACTAGTTAATATATTATGATGTCCACACTTGAATGAATTTATCTTCGTTGTTATTCATAGCATCTCAAAATATTTTATAAATTCTTGTACAACACAGTTTGACCTCCAAAACTGTGTCTCAGATTTTTCCTATTGTATTTCAATCTCTCATAAACCTCAAATGAAGTTTGCAACATCAATTTACAAGAGATCACTAAATTTAATTGGGTATAAAATTTGTTCTATTGATGTTTTTGGAAACTTGAGACACAGTTTTGGAGGTCAAGCTGTGTTGTACAAGCTTAAGAATCTATGAAATATTTTTGGATGCTATGAATAACAAAGAAGCTAAATTCATTACAATATATCAACTGATTACATAACAATTAATTATGTAATAATTAAGTCAGTATGAAATTATCCCAATTTGAAAGATTCGTCTTTCCTTTTTTTTCTTTTGGTACCTCATTTATAAAATTTAAAGAAGGATGAAAATGAATTACATCAGTTTAAAGTTGTCTGATTGGATGTGAAAACATCTTTGTATTGTGCTACCTTACGTTAACATATAATCTGCACTTATTTGATGTGCAAAATGTGCATACCAACACGGAATGGCTCCTTAGTGATGTTCGAGAGCAAGCCATATCAAGTCTTAATCCTAAGGCAAACGTAAAAAAGTTGATAATCTAACTTTGAAAATACAAACATGTGCACTAAACATTTCAAAAATAATAATTCATGTAATTTTCTTATAATAAATATATTTGACACAGGTTAATAATACTCAAAAAGCCTACTTCAAACTACAGTATTGAAAAACACAATATTAATAAGATCAGCCAAAATATGCCATACTTTCTATGTACATGACTATGTCTAGATACAAACATTATTGGGGTAAATTGGTTATGATGATTTAAATGTATTATCCATTGTTAAATGACACGATATCATTAAGACTATTTTAACAACACAATCCATGTTGGAATATCTAAACGTTTTTGTTCATAAAACAGGTTTGTAAATATAGAAGCTAGTCACATGAAATTCAATATTAAGTCATCTCACAACCTAAGATTCTTATATTATATTATTCTATGCTTTGTATATAAATAGCAAACAAATATCAAGCGATGTAAAATTTCAATGGTGTATTGACACATACATTATGGACATACTATTATATCTGATAAAGTCATGCTTTAGGAAGGACGACAAGCAAAGTAAGCATAGTATTCGGTTTCATTACTCCATCTAAAAGTTGATTATTTACATTTTTATATGATTAATTGGCATGATTGGAGAGTATTATTTCATAGTTTTAACATTGTTATTAAATAATATGATCTCATCAACGTTTTAATGCGTTTTTGAAATTGATGATATACGTAAAGGAATGAATGTATCACTGGCATCTCTCCAAGGATACATGGACAATGTCGGACAAAAATTTCACAGATAAATCATAGCATGTTTACATTGACCATTTTAAAAACCATTGTAATTTTCGTCTGCTTAATATTCCATCTGAACTTTGTACAACAAGCTATTAGTTTGTGTAAATCCAAGCGTACCAATGAATAAACAAGCAGTCTAAAGTTGTAAAATAAAATAAGGTGATGTTGTATGAAAGCCACCTTGTAAACCTTAAAACCAATACCATAATTTTTCCTACAGTTTTCAACAATCACAATAGCATATTTAAAATTGGTCTTATCAATTTTTTTTTTAAATTGTCCTAAGAATTTTGTACTTCAATTTTCACTGTTTATATAACTGTGTTGTAGCACTCGATATCAACATTTCCAACTGAGTAACACCAAACACCTAGCAATAACAAAGTGCTATGACAAGACGTGATTTGCGTTGAATTTGTATCGTTTAAGATGATAAAAAAATTGCAATATATTCGGTTGAAAATCTTGTTACCTTTCAAAATTCGAAAAGTGTCAATATGGCTTTTTTTCTTGTTTGTTTGTTTTTTTTTTTATATTTTGAGAATGTTTTTTAAGTATAAGTGTTCCTAAAGCACATAATGTTTATGTCTGGAACAAGTCACTTCTGCTTTATATCCAGCATTCTGCGTGCGAATTTAGAATACGACATGTACAGTACGTCACAAAACATGCAAAACTGAATGATTCAAATTTTGCAACTCTAAAGATTTCATACATATTCTTTTACTTCAAGATCAACATCAGCGAATAATTTTAATTGTGAGTTGAGGCTCTGACATGTTGAACAAGTGATGTTGACAATACAATTTGACTTATTCCTGTTATGTTGATTCGTGTAGGGAAATTTTTACCAAAACGCAATAGTGTTCAAAATTAAAAGTCTGCTTATGACATAATGCCAACATATTTCGACAATTAAAGTCGATCTAGATAAAAATGGCATTGTTGGTGCATAATGCGTGGTAATATTCAACGATTCAACATTGTCCTCATTCAAAAATTCAATTTAATCTTTAATAGAAAATGAATTAACGTATTTGTAATATCAACTAAATACGCCCTCATTCCAAGTAATGATGCTGTGATGTAACATTTGAGAACATGCAAATTCTACGAAACACAACTGTGAAAATGAATTTAAATATAGTATAATGGTTAATATGAAACTTTAAATGTCATATTCCGATTTCAAGGATAGATTTCTTGGAAATGAATCAAGATAATTAAAGAGGACTTTTTATAAATAATATAATTATGTTAAAAACTTTATCATGTTTATAGTTGCAAGATAATCTATATATGGTTTATGGTCAAATATCTTCCAAGATATGTGAAAATCTACACAGAAAGAATTACCTGTTTTTATGCCCCACCTACGATAGTAGCGGGGCATTATGTTTTCTGGTCTGTGGCTCCGTTCGTTCGTTCGTTCGTTCGTCCATCCGTCCGTCCGTTCGTTCGTTCGTCCGACTTCATGTTAAAGTTTTTGGTCAAGGTAGTTTTTGATGAAGTTAAAGTCCAATCAAATTGAAACTTAGTACAATTGTTGCTTATGATATGATCTTTCTAATTTTAAAGCCCAATTACACTTTTGACCCCAATTTCATGGTCCACTGAACATAGAAAATGAAAGTGGGAGTTTCAGGTTAAAGTTTTTGGTCATGGTAGTTTTTGATGAAGTTGAAGTCCAATCAACTTCAAACTTAGTACACACGTTCCCTGTGATATGATCTTTCTAATTTAATTGCAAAATTGTATTTTTCATCCCTATTTCACGGTCCACTGAACATAGAAAATGATAATGGGAGTGGGGCATCCGTGTACTATGGACACATGCTTGTTTAACATGTTTAAGTTAGGTATTGCATTGCTTGTCTGGCTGGCACTACATCTCTCTCGCAGTGTAATGCTTTCTGATAACAATTAAGTTTGTTTTTTTTAAGTGACGTCAGTACAATTTCTAGAAAAAATAATTATCTTTAGAATTAAAAGTGTAAAAAAAAAAGGATTTGCAATATTTCCCGATCATGCTTTTAATTAAATCGCATTTTGGTCAAAATGCATACTGAGTCACCATTTTGCATCATTAAGATTTACATGTCATGGTCAGATAAACTTTGAAAACATGGCAGTGTTCATAATAATGCACTGTTACTGCTAGGAAGTACATGATTTTTATCAATTCGATTTCGTCTAGTTGCTAAGCACAAATGTATATATGAATTACTCAAAAGTTTTGTGGATAGAATCGTATTTTAAGTTTGATAGTAATGGAATATCTGCAAATATAAATTATCTGTATTACCGTTCACTTTCCCCTTATCATGACATTGCTGCCAGTATCTACTGTGTTACATTTTGAAATAAACATTACGACGGATGCCAATAGTGCAGGAACAGTGACAGTCATTCTTGAGCATCTCTTGTTACTCATGAATTTCGGTATGTTATCACCTTAGTTTTGATGGGGTCTGTGTTATTTTTGTACCCCTATTTGTGACAAATTTGTTCACGAATCATGGTCAAGATAATGGCAATTGATGCAACTGGCGTACAAGAGAGAGGTTTAGCGCTATAAAACCAGGTTCAATTCACCATTTTCTACATTTGAAAATGCCTGTACTAAGTCTAGAATATGATTTGTTTGATGTGTTTTGTCATTTGATTTTGCCATATTTGTTTGGGAACTTTCCGTTTTGAATTTTCTTCAGAGTTCAGTATTTTCGAGATTTTTTTTTTCTAGATCTACTTAATATTCAGTTTTCCCAGTGGCGTTTAGTGTTAAACACACACAATTTACATTATACGAAAAGACTAATCTGCCACGCAGTGTGTTAGTGACTAAATACGAAATATATGGCTCAGTAAATTCCATATGATTTCGTGTTGATGGCTTAGTTCGAACCCCATATGGAATGGGTGTACTGAGCCATGTATTTAGTATTTGGTCACAAACACACTGTGTGGCAGATTAATATTATTGAGTTTCTTATCACGAGGCAATTAGGTTAGTGACTTATCAAAGTGATAAAAGTTTTTTTTAATATTAAGAACCTACTTCAATCGGTCTATACAACAACAAAAGTCAACACCAGTAACGCGTTAGCTTTTATGATGTTTTCTGCATTTATTTCAATCATTCAACACCTATGCCTACATCGTTTCCCCGGGCGAACAAATTTAAATTTTTTTCCTTCACGCAGTGTTGTTTAACATCATTACATTAGAATAAATTACGCATAATTACACTAAATAAAACATGCTGAGTCTCAAAAGTCGCTGTAAACATTTTTAGCAAATGATATTCCTATCAATGTATAGAAGGAAGATAGATGAAAATGGATGTATATGCAATGTATAGAAGGAAGATAGATGAAAATAGATGTATATGCAATTGATCAATTTAAATATAAGATAATAACCATTGTTTTTTTTTTCCATTGTGTCAGGTCGTTGAGTTTTTGATGAGAGAAATTGATAATGTAACTTTCCGTTTTAAGTATTTCTTGGAGGTTAATGTTTTTGTTAATTTACGTTTTAGTACCTGTTATTTTAATTTACCTTTTACTCTGGTTTTCAGTTGTAAAACTACTAAAATGTAAATAAATGCAAAGAACCTTATACGCGTTCAACATGCTATTATGTTGCTAAAAGGGTCTGGTTGTTTTTTTAAATTTTGAATGCGTTGTTTTAGTGATAGTACTTATCACCAACAAAACTCAGTAGTCTCGTTTCGATGCCTACGGTCAAGACAGCACTTAAGTTGTTATTGAGTTTTCGACTTTGATAATGCATCAAATTTTAATACTCTATTGCAATAATTAAAACTGAAGCATTTGCACCGTAATCGTCAAATGTGGGCGTCCATAGTTGCAGAAGTAATATGATTTGTGCCCAGTGTGGCGCAGAAAATTTGTTGTAATTGATTCATAGTACTAAGCATCGTCAGATTTTATCTGAAAAATAATAAAGATAACAATAAAATTAAGAAAAAGAAACTATGTTGGAAAATACCAAACACAGTTATTGTATATATAGCAGAAAACTACTTCTGCACGGAGTGCTTTATTTTTCATTTTTAACTGTGTGATACAAATAAAAGCAACAGTACATTACTGGTGTTCAAAAGCAATAAGTTTATAGAGAGGACAAGAAATTTGGGATACAAACTCAAACCGAGGGTAAAACATCAACTCTCAGAGGAAAACAAAAGAAACATAAGTAACACTTACGTGCCACAAAAACTAGTTGATGAACACTACCATATTACAAATACAAAACCTGTATTTCAATGAGACGTTGTGTTGTTTATTTCATGAAACGCATTCGGTCTCGTCCTCTTTCATTTTGTTTTTATGCTATAAATTGACTAATATTAACTGATTTGCAAAATTAGGCCGTGTTCTCATTGACCTAAACTCGGTGTTGTGTTCTGAGTTCAATTTGCACGTAAACTAAACACAATTACCTTCCCATTAATAAAATTCAATGTTTACATGTAGTTCAAATCATCTTTTGTCTACAGTCAATGTAGAACTTGCGTTATTCAGTTTACATAAAACAAGGTATTTAGAACATGCATTTTACCAGGTATATTAAAAAAAGAAACTTTTTTAATAAAATTGGTATTCACAGCAATTATTTATGCAGTTTTTTTAACGAATTATTTGTCTAAACTCGATATAATAATTGGTTTGTTATATAAAAAAAGGAAGCAACCATTTAACTACATGCGGGAAGGGGGGTTATGGTTTTTATGTTCGACATAGCATATTTTTTTCACACATAGCACGAACAATTTTATTTAGTTTTTTCAAAGCGATCAATCAAATAATTTTGTTCAAAATTTAACACTATAAGGTATGGAGAAAATCTAGATTTAGAAATATTTTTTCCCCTCATTGAACAGAATATTTTTTCATCAATTTTAGAATCAGAATATTTTTTATGTTAAAAAAACAACCCCCCTTTTTTTTTTAGATGAACGGTCATGCCCTAACCTCTATTTCAGACTCAAAGCATCATCATAACCAAACACATAATTCATTTGAAAATGTCTTCCAGAAATGACTAGACGTACACAGACATATTTGCTACTGATCTTAAATAAATGCATTACTTTTTCAGACGATCAATGTGTGGAACCCATATCATTTTAAAAATGCATTTATCCGCCTCTGGTAATTGAGACATCTTTAGTATCTTTATAATAGTTGCGAATCATCAAAATGGCTTTCATCACTGCTAAAAAAGTTGTTCAAGAAATTTTATTTCGATTCTATGTAAGGAACATTTAAATGACATATATAAGTGTGAACAATACTTATGCACAGGTAACTAAACCAGGTGTATGAATTTGAACAAATTTAATGTGAAACCAGTGTACAGTACATTAATTTAATTGTGAAGATGTTTAGTGTACATGGCGTTTGGTGTGAAGACAGCTGTAGACACAGGTTAATGTATGTTTTCTGACAGCCAGTCAAGCAGATAAAACGTCCGAAATGCATAAAAAAAATTAATGGACCTTACCAAAGAGTACAGACCATCTGAGGTCAACATTGTCTTAGCTGTTATACATTGATTTCCTTCAAGGAGGAACATTGTTTATATAAATTACCCGTTGAATTCGTTCCGGTATTGGAGTGCTAGCAATTTGCACTATTACAGAAAAACAAAAACGCGTCAAAAAACTAACATCACAATTGTAAACAGATTTTAAAACAAGAAAATAAATCTGATAATACAACGGATACTAGAACGATAATGATAAGTAAAAACAAATCAAAACATAACAATCTGATTAAAAACTAAATTTTAAACTTGTGTTACAGATACCTGCATAGAAGATTGATCTTCAAGTATTCCAATGTTCAGTTTAAGAAGATTTATAATAATTGAAAAAAAACATATAAACAGGTTAAAATCGCTTGAGTCCAAAGCGCTTTTCTCAATTTAATTTCACCAGAAACGCTCAAAGCTGAATATATGAAATCAAGGATGTTTAAGAAGCTAAGCCGCGCCGGAATGGACAAAAAAACATAAATTATGTCAATATCGAAGTACTGACTACTGAGCTGTACCTATCCATGGGGACTGATATCAAAACAACACGTTACAATTATCATGCGTCCGAATCGACCTTCATGAGGAATAAAGTAAGTTCTTTGGAGAAAAATATAGGAGTACTGAAGTACTTTGACAATAAGTTTTATTATACGGCCGTATGTTTAAATTATATTAAGAAATTAGAAATTAAGTCAAAAACTTTAATGGTTGAATTTTTTTAGAAAGGTCAAGCATTTTGAATTATCTCTTGTATTGTCTTCTGATTTTTTAAATATAGTTTTAAACAATATACTATTCATAGCACGGCAGGTGGCTGGTACTATTTTAGGCGATTTCGATAACAGTTTCTTAAGAAATTGTTTGATTAGTTCGTTGAATGATTTTATTAACTCATAATCAATTGGACAGCGTTAACCCATTTGTTAATATGTTGTTGGTCTTTTCAATTATGTTTTCATTTTTGACATAACCTTTGACAGAATCTAAATGGAATTGATAGTTATTTTTTCAATTGATGGATAAAGGATAATTGTACTTTAGTCCTCAGCATTGACACTTTAGGGTATGAAGTAGTTTTTCCAAATGGTGAAATTATAACTTGTCAAAATGTGACATGATGATTATTTAAATACACAATTGTGTAAGCCTGAAGTGTCAATTTTGAGTATGTTAAGATCTGGTTTTTTGTTATAACATATTTTCAATATCATGTAAAATATGTTTATCAAATCAAAGTTTTGTGTTGTTATGAAGGTAAATGGGAGCTTTCCTTCATAAAGGCAATGTTATCGGCACATCAAGTTCATGTTGAACAGATCTGTCAATTAAAATAAAAATAAAAATAAAAGAACATCTGTTGAATCTCAACCAAATCAATCCTATTGGACAGTAAGAAAGATAGAAATTAATCTTCAGAAAATAAAATTTAAACAATACTACATGGTTCCAACAAAAAATTGTATGTAAGCTCTCTTCAAATTTTTGTTTTGACAGCTTTTACTTCCATTTTTTTATATTTTGATCAACATCTTACGATGGCACGGCAAGTTTCTGCCATAGTAAAATCCTGTCATTTTCACATCAGTAATAATGGACGCATTTGCAGTTTCATAACAACAACTGCTTGCAAGACACTATTGAACAGTCTAGTAACATCCAGACTTGATTATGGGAATAGTCTGCTGAACGGTATCAACAAGACTACATTGAACAGATTACAAAAAGTACAAAATACAGCAGCTCGTTGTCTCACCAGGACAAGAAAACATGATCATTTTACGCCGATACTTGCTAATGTACATTGGTTACCCATCCAATATAGACTACAATACAAAATACTGACTTATGTATACTGTGCTTTAAATGACATTGGCCCTGCTTACATTCGGGATCTAGTCAATCTGCACGTGCCAAACCGATCTTTGCGTTCAAGCTCCACAAAACTTCTCACCGTTCCAAAAGTGAGGACGAAGACGTACGGTGAAGACAATTAGATTGGACAGCGGCATCTTTATTGAACAATCTCCCGAACAGTTTAAAACAATGCAAGTCCCTAGAGTGTTTTAAATCTCAGCTAAAAACTCATTTTTATCGCATTGTTTTTAATTAGATTGAATTCTTATCTCTTTTACGGGCTTTTTTTACTTTTGTATTTCGTTTTAGAGTGTTTGCTTGTTTTGCATGTTTTAGCCTATAATGTTAATTTTTAATTCTTTGTTTTTTAAAAACGTGTATTTCGTATTGAACTTTTATTTTATGGTAGGCATTTTTTTATTTCAGTATTTGAATCTGGCACGATGTATGTTTTATGTTTTATGTTTTTGTCATTGATTTGTTTTAATTACTATGTGGATTAGAGTAATTTTTATTTTTTTTATATAGGACGCTTTATAAATTTTCATTATTATTATTAGTAGTATTATTTATTTTTGATGTCAACTTCAAAAGTGATTGGTTTGCTTTTTAAAAACTTTGTTATACATTAGAATTTAAAAAGTGAAGCAAATGCTGATATTGATTTACTGTGGTATTCTAAGGAAACAACAAATTCCACATTTCCACAATGACTGGATGACGTGAACCTCAAGATCGACTATTCTATTATGATATTATTGTGGTATTGTAGGTGTTTTGCACTTCAGTGTTCTATTGTTTCGTTGTTTTCCTCTTACAGTTGATGTGTTTCCTTCGCTTATAGTTTCTAACCTGGATTCGTTTTCTCTTAATCGATTTATGACTTTTGATCAGCGGTATACTACCATTGCCTTAATTTTGCAGTACTTAAACATTGTCTTTTAATGTATATCCTTAATGTTTATTTTTTTTTCTGGGAATGGGATTTATTGACCTGAGACAAAAGCGGTTGTCCGGAATGTGGCAACGATTTACTCCATTTTTAATAACGATCCAGAAAATATAAGAGAAACTCCGAATGATGAGCTATGCTTTTGGTTGTAGGTTAGTTTGTTCGTCTCACTTGTTTCTTTGAACGGTAATTTGAATACTTTCCTCTCTTCGGTAGAAAAATGAAAATTGATATTGACGAAATAAATTTTAGTTTGTACGTAAGAAGAACTTGACGGCACTTTAATTAAAGCAATCTTTAAATAACAAGCCTGTTTTTTTTTCGTATGGAAGAATAACCATGGTATTCGTTTCCAATTACTTAATAATACAAATTGATGACATGAAGAGGATTTGCTTCACTAAGTGTACAAGGTCATACGATACTGTTTTGATCTCACGATGATATATATGATGAAAACACATTTTAAAGCTAGTCAATGAGTCTTATGTAGACGAAACGCGTATTAAATTATAAGCCTAGTACTTTTGATAACTGATTAAAAGCAATTACAAAAATGCATCTTTTTCTATAATGTCATAGTTTTACGTCTCAAAAAATATCAATTTTTATTGGCAATAGTAAAAAATTGAATACAATTATATCAGACAGCAGGGAAAAGTACAGCAATAATAATTTACGTTAATAATGCAATTACCTCTCATGTAACTGTATCATATGCCGTTAACTCAGTATTATCCAGTTATTTGGTTAATAATTAAAATGATTAAATACTTCAATCTATAATTTAAAACTGTATTACATGTAAACTATCAGGGAAAACTGTATATTAAATTATTATGTACGTAAAATTACCTTTATATTGAAAAATAGTTTTACTAATGGCCATTTATTGGTGTTTTATGTGTTCAGACAGTACTTATTATGTTCTTTCCAATAAGCAGTTATAATAGTATGTATTATTTATTACATGCATATGTCTTATAATAACTTCTTTAGAATAACAATAAATAAATCGTGATTTCTATTAACTTGTATGCAATATACTGATATCTTAGGGTAAATTATATTATGATAAGTGATCATTTGTAGATTATATTACAAAATTAATATGGTTCATTTTTCTGTCTATCGGTTTACAAACTTGACTATTAAACCATTATTATCATGAAGTTTCATGAAATTGTCTGCAAAACAAACAACTTAAAAAAACATCCGCGAAAACAACGTAAGAACTATTATATTTAAGAATGATACACATTAAAAGATATATATATATTTCAAAAATATTAATGTGATCCAGAATTTAAAAAAAACAAACAATTTTTTGTTTATTTCGATGACACAGCAGATGGAAGACTCGTTCCCAAGGGTGTCGCAAGTCCACCAGTCGATGCTGAGATCACCTACAGTATAAGTTAAAGGGTCATTTTTTTAAAATGTACAGTTCTTTCGACACACAATAGAATTTCCTGTCTAAGTGTCTTTATCGATATCAAGATAATTTTGAGGTATTTCTCTGCCCTTGAGATAAATCTATATGTAAAAACACTATATGTCTGCATGTCCTCAAGTTTTGATTCCAGCGTCAATGACGATTCATTTATATTTAGATAGCTACCGGGTGTACCAAATTGTACAAAAGTCATATAGTATCGTCGGTGAGTTATGACATTCAATACTGGTGGACATTCTGTTACCAAGACTTCACCAGCCAATAAAATTGTTGTATTGGAATAAAATATTATTGATCCGGTACTTTTTGTTCTTTGATTTACTTTTATCTAATTTTGATTAATTTGACACACTTTTCGTTTAAAGGAATTTTCCCGGATGTTTGTAAATTTTGTTATTTTACTTTTTAAAAGACATGTATCTAATACTTATTGGTGCTGTAAAATTGTTTACAGTTAATGTTATTGGTTGATATGCCTTGTCATATTGAAATATGTTTTAATAAATGTGTGCCATGGAAGTGCTAGAGCACTGCAATCTTTTGCTAATTAGCAATGGCCTTACATCGACCTGCAGTTTGTAAACCTTTGTCATAAAGCATTTTAATGAATAGTTGTGTCTCATTAGCAATAGTATCTGTTCAATGTAATATCAGGCAAACTATACCCATGAGACTCACAGACAGGTAGAAAGGAAATCAATCTATGTATTGTAATAAAAATTAAATGATACCGCGGTTGATTTACTGTTCTTTCGCTCTATTTCCCTCTTAATCTACGTGTGTAGTATAGGTTAAGATTTGTCTTTCATATCTGCTTATGTTTAACGCTCGGCATTTGCTATTATTTAACATTCTTTTCTTATTAGGTCTTTCCACTTTTCCGTGGAAAGACCTATTGGTTTTCTTCTGATTATTATTTTTTTTTTTCTTCCGCCTAATTTTTTTTCCTTCACTGTTTTTTTGTTTCGCAAGATGTCGCTAAGATAAATGAAATATGATATCGAACAGTTTATGCACTTTTGAAACTGACCCTGCTAAACCGAATACTTTCTCATATAAGAGTAATCTCCCCGAACACTGTTTTTCTTGTTATCGCTTAATCTTCGCAACCGTATATGAAACCGACAAATTTATTTTACCAAATTGCTCGTTATATCCTCATGATGATTTGATTCATTTTGACCGAAGCTATCCGGAGACTCCATATGAGAGTTATTTCCCCTTTTATATTTGATATAAGTGATATGCATTTTTAACTGGAAAACCATAAGTGGTAGAGGCCTAGGGTCTTTTGATTTGAGGTCCTTGGTCCAAAAAAATGAAAATGAGGTCAAGGTCAAAGGTCAAGGTCATGATTAAAATTTTGATTTTGGCTTGTTATCTCTTATTTTCAGAAATCATACAAGATATCGACAAAATATGTTCACACAATTGTTAGTTACGACATGTCGTAACACATAAATTTTAGTCGAAAGGGTACGTAGACATTTGACGCGAGTTTTCCCCCTTTTTATATCTTAATATCATAAGTATGGTAATATAACTCATTAACAATATAAAGTAGAGAACTAGAGTCTTTTGATTTAAGGTCCTTGGTTTATGACCTTGAAATTGAGCTCAAGGTCATATGCTAATTAAACGTTCTAGATTTTGACCTTTGCTTTTACCTCATATGTACACATGATAAAGCCATGGGACTTTTTGCATTAAGTTGTAAGCAATGTGACCTTAAAAAAGACAACCGGAAATGACCTTTTGTAAACCGGAAGTAGCTTTTTTTTTGTACTAAATGAATGTAAAAGTATATAGAACCATATATTTTTGGAATCAGTGTCAAGTAAACTATCAAACAATACCGGAAGTAAACTTTTTAAACCGGAAGTAAAAGATTATCTCCCTTTTCGATATATTTTTTTGATAGAAACCATATATTTTTTGGAATAAGCGTTCAATAAGCTGTCATTTGGCGCTAAAATTGACATTTTAAACCAAATTGTAATATTTTTATATGAAAAGGTCTTAACTGGTGGAAAGACCATCAATGGTTCTCTGAACAATTGGTTTTTAATCTTACTTGCTTTCTTTGTCACTGAACACGTACAAAATTGTTTAACCGACCTTTCGTCTTTGTAAACTAAGGGAAGAAATTTTAAAAGATATGTAGGTAACATTATATATGAAATCGTGTAATAAGCAGTATTACGGCTAGTAATCATTTCTTTTATCAAAGCTTATGTATATAATTTTTTTTTCAAAAAGCGATTTTTATAAAGGTAAAATTTGGGTTAAATAAATACAACGGTAGTACGACATTGATAGTTTATTTAGAAACCAAACGAAATGCTCAACTTTCTGAATTGAATAAAAACTAGTATATAATACATTTCCCTTGTCATGTATGTTTCTTTGCATATAAAATAAATAAGGTACTTCAAATTTACACATTTTGTGCAATGAACTTTTTAGAAAACATTACAAATTTGTTTGAACAAAGAAACAAGGATCTTAACTGTAGAGTTATTAAGTGAGACAACAAAGTTATCTAATTATAACAACTGGCCAATACAAAATTGGAGCGAATTATCATTCGGTTCGAAAATATTTTTCTTTTTAAATTAAACAATCTTCCCCAATAATCTGGGTTTTTTTTTTTTAATTTAAATTTTTACCATGAATTCATCACTATTTTTTTTCGTCATGCATTAATTGAAATAAGGGACTAGTTGGTATCCCAATGACGACTTACTTTCTCATGTAACAATAAGGTAAAAGCTTATGATAAAAAAAACTAACGAATAGTTCTTTTTTACAAACACAAGCACACATCAGTTGTCCTGTGACTATTTACTCTTATTTATAGTGTTTGTAGAATGAATATATCGTATATGTTCAACACACAGGATATGTCGATCTGAAATCCGAGGAGAGATCCGAATTATGAGGGGCAATTGAAAATATTGTACCGATTGAATGAGTAGTAAAAAATTGGAACCGATTCCTACGGATAATAATTCCTCCATGAGAGTCAGGATCCAGATAAAACAACAAGGAAATAAAATAAATTGAAAGACAAATAACAGTTGCAACACCAATCACATCAATTCTAAATTTTCAAGTTTAAACTTCTCTAAATACGTTCGTGTACAAAGGAAAACAGGAGCAAACGAAATTATTAACTTTTTCTGTAACACAAAAAGATAACGAACATCTGCGATAAAATAGCACTATGTGTATGACTTTTCATATTTGAAGAGGAATTTTCTGGTCATTTAATGGAGATAGTTATGAAGTAACTTCATATATTGATTCGTTACCAAACAGTTATAGTCAGATTGATTTTGACATGAAACATGTCAATTGCTTAACCTCTGGTCACAAAAATAGCCTTGTAACTGTCATTTTACTGCGACAGTTCTGTATGTGCTCTTGTGTAAATCGAAATTAAAATATAAATGTGTTTCTCATGATTTGATTCATCTTTGATATTAGTAAATATTACTGGCTTCATTTTCTGTATCGAGGATGCAAAACTGTTAAATCAGTTGTTCAAACAACCAAAATTTCATTTTCCAGCAATAGAAAAATAAAGTGATGTAGTATTTGTGTCAAAGAGACAATTATTTATAAAGACCAAGGTCGTTTAATGGCAGAGACGGGCTATTTTGATAAGAATTGACTACCGTTTATCGAAGATTTATTTCAGCATTTTAGAGTCAATATACTAGACCATAGACGGCTTTTATAACTATCACTTTTGCTTTGATTTATGATATCGAAGAATCAACTACCAGAAGTCTATCAAAGAAGAAAACATAGTAAAGAATTCAAAACACTACAATCCTCTGCAAAAGTAAATGGTTGTATTATTTTAATTTTAGTTTCTTGTGTACAATTTGGAAATTAGTATGGCGTTCATTATCACTGAACTAGTATATATTTGTTTAGGGGCCAGCTGAAGGACGCCTCCGGGTGCGGGAATTTCTCGCTTCATTTAAGACCTGTTGGTGACCTTCTGCTGTTGTTTTTTTTTTCTATGGTCGAGTTGTTGTCTCTTTGGCACATTCCCCATTTCCATTCTCAATTTTATTGTATATATATAAAGACAATAATAGTGCATTGGCCATGTTGACTTGACATATCAACTAATATGAATGAGGTCTAGAAACGGGAAAAATGAGAGGCTCTGCCGAACGAACCCCCACCCCATCCCCTTTGTTGGTAGGATTATTACCACCAAATAATCTGGTTATCAAACTTTTGTAGTTCATCATATACAATATTCAAATGTAATTTTACAGTGGCAATGATCTGTTCATGTTAATCGACGGTTGATCAACCACTTGTTTAGTTTGTTTATATTTAAACTCATCAACTAATTTCACAATGGGCAACTAGTACATTGCTGTAAATTCTGCGAGCTAGTTACCAAAGGTAACATTCCACTAGAAGAAATGTAATAACATAACGGTACATAACTCGGACTTCAAGTGAACCGGTCTTTATATGTCTCCTAATGTCCGTATGCAATTCAGGAATTTGACAGTTGTTGTCCATACGCTTGATGTGTTTGGGTTTTCGATTTTGCCATTTCCCCACGGCTTTTTGTTCGTCGGAGTTAGGTATTTTTATATTTTTTTTTAATTTTTGGCAGAGAAGCAGGATATTCCAGTTTGTAAGTATTTGTTTTGTCCTAGTCGTGGATTGAATCAACAACATTCCAGTTTGGAGATATAAATGTTTTCACGAGTTCTCCGATATTGTTTTATTTGCTTATAATACAGCAACTATTATGTTTTGTTCTTTGCAAAAAAATAAGTTCAGCCTGTAGTGTTTACCAGACGACAATCTGTACCAAGAAGCCAGACATAGATTTGTATTGTATTAAAAAGTGATATCGTCATCACCGATTATTAAACAGCAATAACCAATGGTAATCACCGAATTATGCTGTCAATTCGATATGAATAAAAACAATCCATGTTAACCTTGGGTTAAACAATGTTTCAATCTACTTCCATACCGACATTAATAACGGTTTTATCGTTCTAGTGAAATGCCGGTTTTTTGGCGTTAATGCAGAAATGTAATATACACATCGCTCAATGAGTTCAATTTGTTTCAAATCAGTGCATTATTACATCATTTTCTCGTATTTGTTATAAAGTATCGCGATATTTATTTGTAATTTGCAGTAAAATGATTCCCACTCAGACGCTTTTGTCAGTTCAATGCAAATTTAACATATATATAGCAATAGAGTAATCTGATTACGTCATACATTACCACGGCAGAATCTGAATCTGACAGATGTTTGCTTAAGAGATGGCATAAATACAAAAAAATAGGTCAAAAAATTTAGCTTTCATAAATGAAAAATGAAGGAAACTTTAACTCGAACAACTTTCTTCCTACCTGTTTAATTATTCTTTGTAACAAACTTATAAACGATACAAGGATGTCACTTTTTAAAACGTGTTTGGTGTACAGATCAGCGACTCTCGATTCAAATATTTTAACGGCAAAATCAAGCACAAGGTTGAAGGACAATGAGGACCCACATTTCAGAGAGGTTTGACTTACTGCGCCAGTAACTGCAGCTTAAGTTTTATATTTATAGTTTATAAAATTCTTGTAGTTATGTTCATTATAACTTTTTATGAACTGGTAAATTAACTCATCATAGATACCAGGACTTAATTTAGTATATACGCCAGACGCGCGTTTCGTCTACAAAAGACTCATCAGTGACACTCGAATCCAAAAAGGTAAAAAAGGCCAAATAAAGTACGTTGAAGAGCATAGAGAACCAAAATTCCTAAAAGTTTTGCCAAATACAGCTAAGGTAATCTATGCCTGAGGTAGAAAAGCCTTAGTATTTCAAAAAATTCAAAAATTTGTAAACAGTCAATTTAGAAATATAACCATATCAATGACAATTCATGTCAACCCAAAAAGTGCTGACTACTGGGCTTGTGATATCACTACCATTAAGTCATGTCACAATAGACAATGACAGAAGTGCTCACTACTGGAGGGGTGATACAATCAGGGTAGTTTCCGCCAGTATTGCCATCAACCAGGTAGTTTTAACAAAGACTCATAAAATTTACTAGGTTAATGTTGTGTTCGCCTAAGGCACATCGTCTACACAAGATTTATCATTGTTATATAACTATTTGTCATGATTGTGTGTGCCACGTGCACTTCTAATAAGAGATTGCTTACCCTTCTAGCTAGGGAATCAGATATATAAAAAAAGAAGATGTGGTATGATTGCCAATTAAACAACTATTCACAAGACACCAAATGACAAAGAAATTAACACAACCATAGGTCACCGTACGGCCGTTCACTCTCGTTCGTGTAGCATAAAATAAAATAAAATAATATTGTTTAGTTGGAAAAAAAACAAAAAAAACATGATAATTCATATTAAACTTTACAAATGAATAAGAATATAACTGTATTAGATTGAAATGGAATTGATAATGGAAATGGAGAATATGTCAAAGCGAAAACAACCATATCAAAGAGCAGACAACAGCCGACGACTCGCCCCTATATAAAATGGTGTACTAGTTCAGTGAAAATGAATGTCACACTAAATTCCAAAACATATAAATGAACTAAAATTATAAAACATACAAGACTAAAAAGGCCAGAAGCTCCTGACTCGAGACTATTGTCGCTCTATTGACAGTGTGTAACAGTCATTCATGATTAACCTTAGAAATAGTATGAATGCATAACGTATGTAATAAGAATTATTCAAAAGAACCGGAATGCAAGTAAATGTGTGAGAAAATTTCTCATGTTGAAAGAAAATATAAATAAGAACCAACAATGGAACTCATAAACAGATAACTATCACATGATAACAGGCTTTTCGCTTGTGATAGGAATTATACTGGCACAGTGTGGCAACATTACATGTTTGTGTAAGAGATGATTCCTACCCTTAACCTTGATAATGGTGCAACATAACACCAACTGTAAAGTATGTTGACAATGGTTTGAATCATTCGGTTTTTATCGAACCAAAATACAGTTAACAAAATGAAAGAAGACACAAAAGATCAAACTGACAGCCAGTTACATGTAGCTATTTCCAAGATCAATTGCAGATAGTAATTTGAAATGTTTTCTAAGACTATAAAAAGTATTATATAATTTAAACTCCAACGTATCTAGTTGGCGGACGCCCGAGTTACTTTAAGAAAAGCAATGCCATTGCAAAAAGAAAATTAGAGTTAGCGTTCTCGAGGTATACAGGTAACTATAGCAAATTGATGCGGACTCCACGAATTCATTACGTGATTCACGTTTCGAAGTCTGTGTTTCTGCTTTGCATTTAATTATGATTACATGAACTTGTGGCGTGTTTAAGCAAGTAGTTGCAGCAATTATTCTCATATTTCTACGTTAATCAATGAAATATTATAAACAAAAACATAAAAGAACTTCCATTAAAAATCGTTAGATAAATAGTCCTTAACTCTGATAATCGGTGACAATATAATGGAATTTGATGCGACTGTCATACAAGTGAGAGGTTTAGCTAGCTATAAAACCAGGTTCAATCCACCATTTTCTACATTTGAAAATGCCTGTACCAAGTCAGGAATATGACAGTTCTTGTCCATTCATTTTTGATGCGTTTTGTTATTTGATTTTGCCATGTGATTATGGACTTTCCGAATAGATTTTCCTCTGAGTTCAGTATTTTTGTGATTTTACTTTATAATTATAGTGAGCTAGGTAATAAAAATAACGGTAAGGGTACAACAAGTAAGTACAAAATAAATCGTATGAAAGCATTATCGAACCTATTTCAGACAAGCTCAAAGTAATTAAACTGTAAAAATAAATCATTCCGTTTTCCATTTTTATGTATTGTACGTCAAAATGTTCCTTGATTTTCAAAACTGGAGTTGACATTAGTTGACATCTCATGCACTTAAGAATCTTACGACATATGCAATGATTTCGTTATGTTTGAATCATTCTGTTCTGTATGGTTCTGTATTTCCTACATATGATTTCTTAAATTATTTCAATACCTCATTTTGTATCTCTAATTGATTTCTAAAGAGCGAATTGGTTCCTGAATGGTTGAGTACTTCTGATCTACGAAACAGGTAATTTATGGCCTTCCTTAACAAGTTCATACATTCTTTTACTTCAAATCAATATTTTTATTTAACATGCAATATACGGTGATCACATGTCTTTTATCATTTATGCGATACCTCAAAAAACACGTATATTTTACATATTGAAAACGTAAAGGCTATGCGTCAAACATAGTTTGTGTTAAATATGTTCCTTTGACTACTTTGCTTAAGTGATTATAAACCATCAGTTCAGCAAAATAAAAATATGTATGGTGAATGGTATTGTATTAATCATAAAGCAATATACCATCAAACCTGGGTAGACTGAACCCTCAAGAAAAGTATTCCTGTTCATATTGGCATAAAATTGAAGTCCTTTCCCCCTGGTCAATGTCTTTGTAAAAGTAAACTCTGTAAGACGTGTAATACGACTTTCCGCTCGGGACATATACCCCTAACATAAGTGAAATCGCTTTTTTTAATGAAGTACCTAGTAGTTTTAAACAATGATATGCAATTCGTGTGCTCTTTGGATTTAGATTGTTCATAACAATTTTAATTTTAAAACTGATTGTTTCATCATGTTCATAACAATCTGTATTGTGTGTTTAGCAATGGCATGCAGTGAAATATCCATTTATATATCCGAGATCATTGGATTTGTCTTAGTACTAACATGTATTTTAGAAAACAACCTGGACGTACATGTAGAAAAATATACTTAGATTCCGTATAATTTGGTTAAACTTGTCGCACTGGAATTTATCTTTTGTAAATCGGCTGTGGCGTTTTATTGCATTAAAGGAAACCAGCATCTAGTTAAAGCGTTGCGATAATGTAATTGTCAGGTAATATCCTTCTCACTACTGATCAAGCAACTATGTGTTTTCTTAGATACTATTGAATGAACTGAATGAGATAAGACGACGATGTCACAAAAGTCACCGACGTCGTACAAACTACACTACAGAACGGTGTTTTCCCTCGATAATCTCGACAATATTTTGAAAATCATTGTAAGATAAACCTGCTAACACCGATGTTACTGCTACTTTTCTTCATTTTATTTATGAACAGTTTGAACTTCTAATAAACTTAATTCTCGGTATTATATTCTGTATCAAAGTTGGATCACAATTCAATCATAATTGAAAAGAATAACACAGTTTTGTATATGTGTTTGTAGGTTTGTCGCCATCTTTTTTCCATACCACGTTTATTCAAATGTGTAACAATAAGTTAAAGAATGCCTGTCTCTTTCTTTGTTAATATTTCCTTATTTAGTAAATTAATATTCTAAGTTATTTGAATTCAACTTTGTTGTCACTCTCATTTTTTGGCATTTTTATTAAGAACCATAGAATATATGCATATTTCGTGGGAGGTTTTAGGCCATGTTTTAATCAAATTACTTAGTGCCATATGTGGGAACTTTTAATTTTCTTTTTAATCCGCAGACTTGTATTCTCTGCAGTTGTCACTCTTAATTAGAAAAATGATAACACAAAGAATCTGGTTCTATCAATATTTAATTAAAATGGTTGTTCAGCTGTCTTTCGATGTGTGTAGTCGCATTTTGAGACTCTAAACTAGCGACACATAAATCCACGATTCGTGATATTATTGAAAGAAAAACAGAAAATAGATGTCTGAGAATGATTATTTCGAAATTAGAAGTGGTATATTATATATACGTTATATATATAACCATGCTTGTACATGTAAAATGAATGTTATACAATCAGTCAGAACTGTGAGATTTTCTGAACTCAACACAATCACCGAACAATAATATGCTTGCATATGAAATGTAAATGCTAACATTCTTACTGCCAACAAGGCACGATCAAAGTAAGATGGTATATTTGATAAAATTCAATTGAATTAACGGTTCATGTCATCTAAACAATACTATTGCATTACCAAACAGAGTTGTATGTTTTACTCTCACAAAAATACATAGTACGGGAAACGATAATTTGAACATCAACCACATAAAAGTGTCTGGAAAATAAGGATGCCTTTTTTATCGAAATATTAAATTGTTTACATTAATGTCGTTCGGCAGCTGTCATTCGTATAATCTGGGTCGTCCAAATCCAATTAAGAAGGAAAATCTGGATTTCAGTCATCTACATCTATAATATCAACTCGGATTTGGCATTTTAAGTGATACAATAACTTCTAAAATTAATTGGATATGCTCTTTGTTAGATTCTGCTATGAATATAAAGAATACCTTATTTTTGTTTCATATTCTGATTTTGAATAAATGTTTATGTAAAGTCTGTATCATGTGGATGTATATGTTAATGTTACAGGTCAAGACCCTAGTCAGCTGTTTTTTTTATTATGCATGTGTTAATGACAGGTGTTTTATGGTGTCTGCTATATTTATTCACAGCGTTTCCAAATGTAGTTTTTTTTTCTTTTAAAGTTATGATCCCTAAGATTTGTACCAATATTTGTAAATAATGCTGCAATGGTAAAGCGATAAACAATATGCATGCATATGAAATGAAATGAAAACATTCTTTTTGCCAACTAGGCACGATCGAAGTAAGATGATATAGTTAAATGCAGATGATTGAATTAACATTAGATGTCACTAATACAGTATCATTGCATTACCAAACAGGGTCGTATTGTTCCCGAAAATACATAGAACGGGAAACGACAAATTGAATATCAACCACATAATAGCGTCTGGAAAATTAAAAAAAATCAATATTTTTTTTTTAGCCATGATTTTTTTCAACAGTATCGTGCAGCAGCTGTAAGTAGTATAATTCGGGTCGTCCAAAATCCAATTAAGAAGTAAAATATGGTTTTATTTTTATCTAAATCTATAATATTAATTTAGATTTGACATTTTGAGTGACACAAAAAACTGCCAAAATTAATTAGATATGCCGTGTTAGATTGTGCTATACATATTATTATATATACTTTTAAAATTCTATTTTTAAATTAATGTTTATTTGAAATCTGCATCATGTGGATGTACATTTTTATGTTACAGGTCAATACCCTAGTCAGCTTTTGTCTTAATATTCATGTGTTAATGACAGATGTTTCATGGTGTCTGTTATATTTATTCACAGCATTTCCAGATGTAGATTAATTTAGATTGGTTACATAGTTTAAAGACGATTGTTCATCGTTGGAGACCGTTTGTTGAACTCAATATGTGTGTTAACAAAGGCAACAGTAGTATACCGCTGTTCAAAAAGTGACCGAGATATCCTTTTATTTCTATATAAAAACAATAATGCTGTTTGTCTCTTGAAAAAGTATTGGTCTATTTATAATTTATTAACCTTTGTATAGATGTTTTCCTCGTTTTGCAAAATAATTGGTGTGGATTGAATAAAAAAACAAATTCCGTTTCTCTTCGTAAGTAAACAGTGCATGTGTTTGAAGCGCTCTGTTTTATCTATCTTCACCAGGAACGGTCATGTCAAGGGTGTATAAAAGTAAAAACATGTGAGGAGCCATATTGTAAAACCCAAAAGAACCTACCAATTAATGGCCAAATCTATAAATATAAATGATAAATCAGCTATAATATATTCTTTATGTCTATTATTTCTCATTTACTTTTTTTCAAACTTGATATACGTACATTTTCTAAATCTCCTCCTCTGTAAAAATTCGGGATTTCTCTAAAAAAAAACTAAAAAATAAAGCATTCCTAATGACACTATAAAACCATTCTGAAAAAAAAAAATTCTGCGTTCCGAAATTATCGAAAGCTGCGTCATACTAGATGGAAGATCATCTAGAGAAAAAAAAATTATTGTCTACCATCTTTCCTTAAAGAAACCAACAACAATTTAGGAATACAAAAAGCTGTAATGTTATGTTGCTAATGGGAATATGATATTTGCAAATAGGAGTATGGCATCTGACTCTTATTAGAAATCCCTTTGACTTTTGAATATCTTCAAGATAAAATATAATCATATTCTTACTTTGAAATTTGAACTTAACTTCTTAAATATCCCCCAATAGGATTTGTAGTAATTATAAATAGTCTTAGGAATTAATAACTTTTGAAAGAATGCCTATACGGAATAAAAACCTTTAGTAAACAAAAGAAACTGATCCTTTAAGTGCGGGTTCATGAAAATACTGCCATAAGATAATGTATTTCTATAATCAAGGTTCCAAACAACAACTTAATATAATCTTGGGTACCCTTCTGTGCAAACATGCTTAACCCTTTGTATTTATCTTGACAAACGAAAGTAAAATACATGTATTAGTTCTTACGTCAGTTGTGCACCCATTTACATCATTCTGCTTTAACCTTGAAATTTTATTGTGAAAAGCTGGTGTATGAAAATACTAGTTATTAAATTAAAATTAAAAAAGAATATTTTTTTGATAATGTGCAGAGTTTCAATCTTTGTAAAATTTTAGTGGAAAAAGCAGTCTTAGTTTTGAATAGGTGCATCGGAGTCTGCTCTTTTATTCTTTTGGTGATGAAATCTTTAACGTATGTTACGAATTGTGTAATTAGATAGTTATATCTAACATAAGGGATTAGGGACATATGATATCCACAAACAAGCATGTCTCTAAAAAATATTTTTTTAGTCACTTTATACACAGCTGTGACCGTCGATGTATTGCACATAATTTCAATTGATTTCATTCTCTTCTCAAAATGCATTATCTATATAAAAGTTTGCTTAAAGGTACAATGTCTTGCACCAAAGATATTACCCAGAACAAAGTTACATAGAAAAACTTTAGTTTTGTACTGATTTTGGTGTATTTTTAAAAGATATCAAATATTGGCCCAAGATCCATTTTAAATTTGTGGTTGGGTCATTGGTATATGTCCAGTTTCCTCAACAATAGTTTTGTTCATTTAAATAATTATGTACATTATTCACCCAAATATCAACGGTAAATATTGAATTGATGGGTCAGACTATAAAAAAATTGATGCTTCTTTTTTTAAATGTATTGAGTGTAAAAGCGTTGACCGATATACATAATATAAATCGGGCTTTATTCTCAAAACGTGCACACCATGCACACGGCCAACGCGTATACAACCGTATAAAATTACTAAAATGTCCAATACTACTTTTTTTGGCGAAGATCAGGAAACCACAATTTGAATTTTACCAAGTTTTTTCTTTTATTTACCTAACTTTTGTGAACTTTATTGTGGAAAGTCGTGTCATCATGAATATAGCATTTCATTTTTAAATGAAGGTTAATTTTAGAATGACGCGAGATTGCTGTAAGTCAATCAAAATAACGTATTATAATGAAACATACATGTCATGTTATTTTCATATTATAAAACGAAATTCCATAAAAAAATATAATTCTACTCGTAGAACTATAGCACTACCCGTTGGCCAACACCCCCCCCCCCAAAAAAAAAAAATCAAATTCTATCTCAACGTGGCGTTTTCAAGCTTATGCTGATGACATTTGCACTTATGGTTCAAAATATATCATCCAATAACAAACATTATAACCAAGTGTAACTATAATGAATGTTGCCATTTTAACCTTTCACTAAGTGACCATGAAATTCTGGTTCAGGTATGTTTCCCTCCGAATGTATTGTCTGTCAACCAATATTGTGTACCTACTGATGCATGGAAATCGGTCGATGTCAATCATATTTTAGGATGAGATCTACAACATCCAAAATTGTTTCAAAAGTATAAATCTGTTTAAGATTAGACAATTAGACAAATAATAGTACACAAGACACAACATAGAAAATTAAAGACTTAGATTCACAAATCCCACCAAAATCTGGGGCGATCTCAAGTGCCCCGGAAAGGTAAGCAGATCTGGCTCCACATGTGGCGTCCGTGAACCTTCTCAGATAACGGCGAATATATGTGATAAATACAATCTCCGAAAAACAATTTATTGCGTATGAAACAAATGTGAATCATAATTTTTGACGACCAGCCACAACCATGGTAAGATTATTTATCAAATGCATATTGAATTAACGATTAATAACACCCATACAACATGTACACAATTATTGCATTTTCAAACAGGACGTATTTTGTTTTCTCCGGCAAAAATACATTGAGCAGGGAACCGTAGGGTATGCAGATCCTGCTCCACATGTAGGATCTGTGTACCTTGTAACTAATACAATGACAGAAAAACAATATATTGCATATGATAATCATACAATGCAACATATTATGCATTTCCAAACAGGGCCTTTTTTGTTTTCTCCAGCAAAAATACATTGAACGGGAAACGATAATGAAAATACCAAACATGTAACAGTATCTAAAAATATCGATGCAATTTTTTTTTATCGGAATATGAAAATTTTATTCAACTATATCGTGGAGCCGCTGTCAGTAGTATGTACCGTGTCGTCAAAATCCAATTAAGAAGGAATATCTGTTAATATGTTATCTATACCTGTATCAGTAACACATATTTTGTATTTTTGAGTCACAATAACTTCCAAAACCAATTGGATATGCTCTCTGTTATATTTTTCTATGCATATAAAGTGTACCTAAAACGTGTTTATATTCTGATTTTGCACTATTGTTTAATTGAAGTCTGCATCAAGTGGATGTGTATGTTCATGTTGCTGGTCAAGACCCTAGTCGGTTGTTGTCTTATTATTTTGCTGTTAATGACGTATATTTGATAGTTTTGTAATATTCATTCGCAGCATTTCCAGATGAAGGTGGAAATAGAGCTTATAGAGTTCAAAGACCATTGTCAATTGTTGAAGACCATATTTTGAACCCAAAATGCTTGTTTGCTGTTTCGCTTAAAGAAATGAGTTCTCAACTAAAATTTGTAATTCTCATATGCTAAAAGAGAATTTTTTGACAATTTTTTGAATTTTTAAGGTAAAATTATGTTGTATTCTACTAAATTTTTCAATGTCCAGAGAAAATGTTACGGCCATGTTCCATATTCGAAATATTTCTTCTATATTGCATTTGTATAAGTATCAACATATGCTCATTTTACCAAAAATCATACTGATTCATTTATTTCTATGAATAGTAGATGCTACATAATGGATTTTATTGGGTCTTAAAGATTATGGATGCTCTGTCGATTACATTAATAACTTTTGTAGTTGTGAAATTGTTTTGTATAAAAAGCACTTCTTATTTCTGTACATAGCATATTTAAAAAAAGTGTCTGCGGATAATGAAGAAAAAGATTAAAACTGCATCTCCACCTTTGATAGATGCTGATGTAATTCTTTTAATTTCATATTGAATACCTCAACGTTTGGATGCTGGCTTCCAATTATTTATAGATTCTGGCATCCCAAAATATCTGGATGCTGGCATCCCATAATATCCGGATGCTAACATCCCAAAATATCCGGATGCTGGCATCCCATAATATCCGGATGCTAACATCCCAAAATATCCGGATGCTTGCATCCCAATATATCTGGATGCTGGCATCCCAAAATATCCAGATGCTGGCATCCCAAAATATCTAGATGCTGGCATCCCAATATATCTGGATGCTGGCATCCCAAAATATCCGGATGCTGGCATCCCAAAATATAAGGATGCTGGCATCCCAAAATATAGGGATTCGGGCATCACAACCATGCAGACATGTACCATTTTTCATTATGATATACGAATTTAAATGCTGCTTCCTAATCAACTGGATTTTAGTATTAAGCCGCCAATATAACACCCAGTACATTTCGTAAGGTTTTGATGTGTGTTGAATGCATATGAAAACAATCAAGTAAACATAAAAAAAAAGCTACTGATGAATCCTGGGAAGATTATATTTTTTGTCTTTGTTCATGTCCAGTGGCCAGTTTAATGCATAATGAGAATGTGACATCATAGGTCAGAGTGTGAAATGTATACTTGACCAACAAACTGAGTCTGAATTGTAAAGTTCTAGTTTACCATGTGAATGCTGATGATAACAATTTGATATTTATAAAACTATGTCAAGGTACTACCGGAAAGTTTCCAATAATTAGCCAATTTTAATGTTATTTTTCTGACTTTGATTACCATTATGTAAGACATGATGTATACATTTTATTGACTATTGTGGTCTCGAGACAATACATTTATATATGATGACATCAGGACTACAATTTTCAAATCTGATATGCTTATGGTTCGAATGTTCACAGAATATTTTTTTTGGAAAATAAGCTAAATGCAATTGCCGGCCGAAATCATATCAAGTATAGTTTTAGTTTAGTAGTTCCCAAGGCTTTCAGAAATCAACTGGACATTCGTTTTTACTGGACTAGATTCTTTTTTTACAGGACAATCACACATATGATTTGGACAAAATTTTGTATTGCATATTATCAATCAAATAAATTTGCCCAAATGACCATCAACCTTGGGAATGTCTGATTAACTAAGTTATCCAGGACAAACACTCTACAAAACGGATTGGTGACTGTACCTTTATTAAAATGCTAAATATGAGGTGCGTTATATGTAAACCTGCATAATAATTTTGTTTTGTGTCTATGAGAAACCCAATTGGCATTCAATGTATAAATTAAGGAGATTTGTTTCCCGCAATTGCCTGTATACAATAAAACATGTACCACAATGCAATATTTAAAACAAAAATCTATTATCGATACTGGTGCACAGTGTCTATGATCTGTACGTACTGGATATTGTCAGTATCTCTGGACTTGCTGTATACATCTCCCAATGAGTCAGTACATCATGTCAGGATCTTCTAGTACTTGTGCCTTTCATTTCATTACAAAACTTGCATTTTCTTTATTGCAATCATTATTAAACTTGTATCTTTTTTCTGCATTTTAATATTTCAATACTTGTTAATCATTTAATCAAATCAGTTACACGAACTGGAACTTTCAAACTTTCTATTATCATGTATTGCTAGTAATCTGAAATCAGGTGGAATCAGAAATTATCTGGTGCTGTTTGGATGATTCGTCGTCTGAGTTTAACCTGTCCAATAACTATAAAGTGTTGCGATACATTAATACACAACACATGAATAGTAACCAGAAAGGTGAAGCCACTTCTTTACAAATGCTGAAAAGAGAAATAATAATTATATGAAAGATTATCAACAATAATTTTTCGTTGTAACATTACAACAATAGGGAACAGAAAGTGAATATTCATGTATGATGTCATAATGATGTAGAATTAAATTTAAAGATTGCTTTCTCACTCGTAGTTGATATTTAAAATAAAATACTTGCACATCCCCTGCCCTACGAGAAAACGCATTATTATTCGAAGAAAACCTTCATTTAAACTTCTTTTAAATTAAGTTTTCCACACCAATATTTGCCTGTTGTTTCTGTGTAGTCGTTAAACACTATTCAAAACACATATGAACCACTAGTTCAATTGATTTTTTATGGAACAACATCCAGGTCTATACTGTACCTTATGAAAGGGAGAAAAGTGTTCAATTTTATCAAAGTTTTTTTTTTAGAAATACATCCTACATATATTTAGTGACTTTCGTGAAATTTAATTCCCATCTAAGGGTGTATTCGGTTAACACCTTAATGTGTGTGTTGTATTTTCTTTTCATTCATTTTGCAAATTTGCTATGTATTGCTTTTATTATCAAGCTTCCACCGAACCGAGCTTCGTTTAAAAAAAAAAGAAATAAATCACGAAAATATCAGCTTAAAATCATTTATGAAAAGATGACTCCGAGGCATATTTGTAAGACTAGCTTGACTCATAAAACTATGTAACCTATTATTATTAATTCCTGTTAGTAAACTAAGTACAAAATGTATATATATTAGAGTAAATTTATTTTGAAATCGGTAGATCTGTTATGTATGATAAGCGTTTCTTTCTTTTAAAACATAGTATTTCAAATTTTACATTCACTCTTATTCATATCACAATTCATATATGACTATGCGGTATGAGTTTTGTTCATTGTTGGAGGCCATATGCTGACATTTAATTGTAAACTGCTTAGTCATGTTAGTGCTATATTATTTGGTCTCAGTCCGGTGGAGAGTTGTCTCATTAGCAATCAGACCATTACTGAGATATTACTCTGACTTTAAACGGCTGTTTTGCAAGACAAGCTAGGCCCATGAGCGTAGGAAGTCAAGACTCAGAGTAATCTCGGACGGGCACAAGTTAACTGGTTTTAGACCCTTGCAAAAAAGAGGCAAACAACACATTCAATTTTCTAGTCAATCTGAAATTACGTTTTTCATACTTTATTTTTCTTGAACTCAAAGAACTCTTACCAGTGATGCATTTTAATGGTTTTCCTATAGGTTTAGGGGTAAACAAATTAATTTTCCGGACCCAATGTTTTTACTGGCCATGGCCATATTGATGGTGGTTAATCGTCTCGGTGGGGTTTATGTCGATCATATTTTTGTCAAAACTGTTCATAACTTCATGAAAAAGTACATATTTCCATAAGGCAAAATAAAAAGAATATATATGTGTATTTCCTATTTCCATACCTACCCTATTATAGAAATTGTCTTCCTTCAAGTTTTTTGGTAATTTGGCACTAAGCACTGTTACAGTCATAATTTCTCTCTCATAGACTCAATGTAAAAAAAAAAATGGTAAGAACTCTCATAGTCATATTAAAGTATGTCTGTCTTGGAGGCTCATTGCTACCATAGGCGGATCCAGCCCCCTCCTTTTTCGTGTGAAAAAATTCGATTTATTATACAGGTAAACACTAAAAGATGACTCTAGCGGGTCCCTCTGTTATGGCAGTCAGTGTACCCCCCCCCCAATCCCATTTATAGAAAGTTCTGGCTACCACAAACGGATCGAAGTGCATCCCTCCCCGACGACATGGGAGAATCTGGCGACTGACATTAATCATCGTTGCCTAACCATTTAAGCCTGTAATTTTCCCTCTGGAAGTAATCAGAATTATATTATCCGGCTGGCGTATCAAGTCACTGAAATGAGATTACTCGGACTACAAACAGCTGTTTTGCATGACAAGCTAGGCCAATGAGTGTAGGACGTCAGAGTAATCTCGGACGGGCACAAGTCAAATCGTCTCCTATAGAAAAATTCGACATCTGATAATATAGATATGAAAACATTACAGACATACAGTTGTCGAGTTGAGTAGAATATTCCTTATGAATGGCTAAATCTGAGAAATCTCGGACTACGAAGTGCATGTAAAATATAAGCAAATCTACATACCTGTATGAATAGCGTTCTATTGCGTATATGTTTCTGTCAAAATGATAATAAATTGCGACATACTGGCCAAAGAAGTGTTTTTCATCCTTCCCCTTGCAACCATGTCCACTTCGCCGATTTTAAAACATTCTTTTTACATGACGTCATGCGGGTGAGATTTGCCGCAATTAGCGTAGAAAAATAGTGCAAGCGCTTTCAGTATTAAACATAAGAAAAACTAATAAATAAGAGAATATTAAAAGGGTTATCTGTTTTAATTAATTTTCAAAAAAATAGTTATATTGGTATAAGTGATTCTTGAGAATTGATTTCTAATTATGTTTACAGTCTCTGTTAGAATCTCTACGCATGATGGTAAAACACCTCTTACGTCATAATATTCCTGACGTTATTAGATAAAGTGTTGGGAGGAAAACAACAAACGGATTTTTGTTGTTTATTTTTTGCATTACACAAAATTATGCATTGGAGTAAATCTATAGAAATTCGACCAACAGTATATCAAACAGAACTTGTAGGATTACTGCATTCGGATATTTTGCGATGTCTAAACTCCTAGTTTTGGATGCCAGCATCCAGCTTTTTCGGGATGCCAGCATCCCAATATAACGGGATGCCAGCATCTCAATATAACGGGATGCCAGCATCCCAATAAAACGGGATGCCAGCATCTCAATAAAACGGGATGCCAGCATCCCAATATGACTGGATTCCAGCATCCCAATAAAACGGGATGCCAGCATCTCAATAAAACGGGATGCCAGCATCCCAATATGACTGGATACCAGCATCCCAATAAAATGGGATGCCAGCATCTCAATAAAACGGGATGCCAGCATTTCAATCTATAGGAAATCCAGCATCCCCAAAAAATAAAAAAATATTTAAAAAAAAATATATGCAAAACTAGCATCCCAGTAATAGTAAGATGCTCCAGTACATTATTATTTTAACAACAGCATCTACATCAAATGTTAATGCTAGAAGCATATAAAATCAAACAGACAGCATATATACTATAAAAAGATGCTACCTTATACAAAATATGAAAGCAATTAAAACACTGAGAAATACTTTGACAAATTATTCAAAATTAGCATCTTTTCATTGACATATGTTATTTCACGGAATGTATGAAAAAACTGTACATGAGAATTTGAAATTTTAGTTGAGAACACATTAAGAGTAACCAGAATATCGTTTCGTTTATAAAAAAAAAAAACAATAATATTTACCATAATTGCTGTTTGTCTCGTGAAGAAATATTGGATATTTGATAATAGTTTCACCTTTTTCATGTGGTTGAACAGATGCTTTTCTCCATTCTGCAAAATAATTAAAATGGATTACAGAATAGGTATAAGCTTTTTTAAAGATAAGTTTACTAAGCTTACAGCAACATTTATAGATTATAGGAATGCTTTGATTCAAACTTGTTTCCGTGAGATATCTAAACATATGTTCTCTTTAACAACCTTTTAAAAAGGACATGTTTAAAAAGATGGCTTATTTTTTTCAGTTAGTTTAGTCGTATAAATTAAATACTTGTGGATTGTTTCAGTACTATTCTAAAATGTTTATGATCAATTTATTTAGAAAAACAACAATATTCTGTTTTAAATATAAAACAAAAAAGATATACCAAAACTCAAACATTCGCTTTTGTCAACAATTGAAATAACATGTTATGAAGGGTATGCATTTGACACGCTCTTCTAGATTCATCTTTATCAAGAACACTTAAACTAAGGATGTATGAAAACAAATTTAAAGCCGGAAAGGAAATATTTTGTATAACTAATGAGGACCTACCATATAAGAGCCAAATGTATTAGGATAAAGATAGATCAGCTATGTACAATTTTTATTTCTATTATTTGTCATCTACTTATTTCATACTCGATATATCCATTTCAAATTTCTCCTCTTTTAAAATTCAGGAAATCTTTAATTAATTCATTGCAGCCGTAGATTTGTATTCATATAACCATTGTCGGGCGTTTATATAACGCTCACTGTAAAAACAATCGAATATAAACGCCCAACCCATGGCTAAATGAGAACAGTCTACGGCTGCCATGATTTATTTCGATTCTAAAACTGAGAATATCTGGTAGTATAATAAATTTGGACGTAACGCAGAACAGTTAGTTTTGTGTATGCATGCGCTTGCATTGAAAGTAGATATACTGTGATTATATTGGTTGACGATAATAGGTCGTCCTATTAGAAAATACGCATTTTACATAACACTTTCAATTCAGTCTGATAGAACAAACACTCTATACTCTTTATTTCGATTTGATTGAAAGCTTCATCAGTGCATATGGATTATTCTTAGAGAAATAAACTCATGTCTACCATCATTCCCGAAAGAAAACAAAGCCAATGTATTAACACTAAAAACTGCTATGTTGTAAGGATAATTAGTATATTTGCAAGTAGGAATATGGCATATAACCTTCATTTGAAACCCCTTAGAACGTTGAAAATTTTATAGATAAAGTATAACAATATTCTTATCTTTGAAGTAACAAATACTTTCTCAAATATGACCCGATAAGATTTGGATTTTAGGTACCTGAAATCATCCCCAGTTTTGATTAGGTTCGTGTTGCTCTGTCTAGAATTGTCTATGTTGTGTTTTGTGTACTATTGTTTGTAAATATAGGAAGATGTGGTATGAGTGCAAATGATACAACTCTCCATCCAAGTAACAATTTATAAAGGTTTACCATTATATGTCAAGTTATGGCCTTCAACACTTAGCATAAGCTCACATCGAGCAGCAAGCTAAAAAGGGCCCCAAAATAACTAGTTTAAAACCATTCAAATGGTAAAACCAACGGTATAATCTATATAAAAACGAGAAACACGTATGAACTACATAAACCGACAACAGCTACTATACATCATATTCCAGACGTAGGACAGGTGCAAACATTTGCAACGGGATTTAACGTTTGAATATTACCAAACCTTCCCCATTTTCTGAAACAATAGTATAACATCACAACATAGAAAGACAAACTATAAAACATCAATTGGAAGGTTTAACTCAATTAAAAAACGCAAATTAACACAAAATGAACGAATACATTTGATTGTTTGTTTGTTTGTTTGTTTTTTTTTTTTTTTTTGTTGCGTAACCATGGCATTCTTGTATTTTTTCAATGACTTGTGAGTTTGAATGGTTCTTTGCTGTATATTTCGCTGTCTTCAGCAAATGGGTGACATGTTTAACTTTATATTTCGCGTCAAAATGTCAATTTTGGTAGGATAATACGAGGGAGATAATTTACTAACGTGTGCGCTTTCTTTAAGGGGGAGTCATTGTTTATTACTTTGATTCGGAAATTTAATAGACTGTCACAAAAGACTACATGTGTTTCGTGTTTCGTCTTCATGCAGGCATTAAATCGTGAGAGTCAAAATTGCCATATCTTCAATAATTTTGATTGGTTATTAAAGGTAAAAAAAAATACAGTCGGTGTTTTTGTAGAGAGATATTTTCATAAATATAAACGTAATGTTATGTTATTCAAATTCATAGAATAAAGCTTAGTAGTAAACAAAATATTGAATGAAAGCAAGTTTTCCTTGTAATTTGCTGTCAATAAATACTGACGAAAATGATTGCTAAATTTAATCAAGTTTAACATTCCACGTTATACCATTTGCATTTCAAAAAGCTACTATTATCGTTTTCATGTAAATTCTGCATTTTGATCACTTCAGTGATAATACTATTGCTTTCCGATGTGCACGCATTAACTTCTGGTGTTACCTTGATATTTCATTGTAAAACAATATTGGAAAAAAATCTTATTGTAGACCAGCGTTGTGTGCAATATAATAATGAGTAAGATTATTCACAAGAAACAGGTAAATAATTCAAACTTACATCGAAGTATGACGCGTCTTTGGATTATCGACATCTTCACATTAAAGACATTTTTTAGACAATATCCATAAGGGCACAGACGTTGACATGACTTTTGCATATTACAATCAGGGAAATCAGTGATATTACTTTCAGCACAATCTTCATAGTAGTTTATTCATTTGACTTGAAGTGGCCGTTAACATAATTTAAAAAAATGTACAAAAAAAGTAATTAAAGCAAGTCCGTTAAACAATGGTGATAAATTAATCCTATGTATTAAGTGTTGAATCTTTTTCTACAGTCACCGCTTAAATTGAAGCGAATGTTGTTGGTTTATATATATATATATATGTATGAAATCATTGTTAATCTTTACCTAGGTCTATTAATAATTATATTAAATTGTGACTTTTGCTAATCCCTGATAACTTTGACTTTATCAATAAACCACATTATAGTTTTTTTACAATTATCTTACTGAAACTTAAGTTCAAACTCAGGCAAAGTTGACTTTATATGATGTGGTTATTTTTTTTTTTGCGTACTTGTATATGCTGGTTATATTAGCTAATATTTTGCTTATATGACATGGGTGTACAAGGATGGCTCTTAATTTGTTTAGTTTAAGCGTTCTTGGTGAAATTTTATCGAGAGAAAAAATGTTAATGATAGACTCGAATATAAACAGCTATTTCATGTAACATGTGTAATAAGGGTCAACATAGAGCCGTAAATGATATGCTGTAAAAATATATAACTTAATCCCTGAGTTTACCGGAAACAGTCTAGAAAGAAACTACAATAATAGCTCATCAACGCAAAATTCTACAAAAGAACAAAAAGAGGCATTGAGATATATAAAAAAGACATCCACTAATGATGTATCTGTCTAGAAAACGACATATCAACATGAAACTCGACTAAACAAGTGTTATGAGATCAAATTTCTCAATTTAACCTTGATCAGTTTTATATAAAAAAAAAATACGTCAGATCATTGAGCAAAACAAATTAGAAGCCAATTTAGAGCAACCAGGTAAAACCTTTTGCGCAGGATATGTGTACCACACTAAATTTGAATATTATTTATACTTTCTTGATTTTCATCGTTTTATGTCAAGTAGTATTTCCAATACGAATAATATAAGCATTCATTTATAATGGTTACTTTATGGTTTGTGGAATGTAAGATAGCTGTAGAAACCGTCTCTATTTATTAATGTCCTAAGCAAGGTACATTTTAATAAACTTAAGCAATGACTGTTTATCGCAAATGAATTGGTAAAGGACTTTCCGTTTTGAACTATCCTGGGAGATTGGTACCATTTCATGTAACAGGGGAATGCAATGTGTCAATGCAGTTTGACTGAGCAAATAGCAGAGTTGTAGTATAAGTGTTTCTATTTTCCATGACAAATAAACTCATCATAGATACCAGGATTGAAATTTGAAATTAAAGCCAACTTAAATAAAAGCATTTCGCCTACAAAAGATTAACCAGTGACGTCCGAATAAACAAAATGCTACAAAGGCCAAATAAAGTTTGAAGTTGAAGAGCATTGAGGACCAAACATTTCTAAATTGTTAACCAAATACAGTCAAGGTTATCTACTCCTCAGATAGAAAAGCCTTGGTATTTCAAATTCAAAGTTTTGTTAACAGTTAATTTATGATAATGAACATATCAGTATCAGTATAGATTTTAAAGTTTTGTTATTGTTTTTTTTTTTTTTTTCTATAGTATTATATCAATTTCTTTTTAGTGTTGTGATACAAATAGTATGATCATCCACAAAAGGATTCTTTATTTTTTGTAAGGAAATGTAGTTTTCGAAACCAACGGTTACTATAATAGAATTGTTATTACATTGATCAGTGGTTGTTATTTTCAAGAAGGAAATATATATATTAAAATTCATGTATAATAAAACTGAACCCTTCTCCCGTTCCCGTTTCTGAAAAATAAATAACGGTGGATATTTTGGTGACAGCTGATTTCAAGAATGACGTTCTTTTCTTGTATGTCCATCAAGAGAGTGGCATGTTATAACTTTGTAACCACAACCACAGTCATATGTTGGTGGATCCTAAACAACAAAACATTACATAGCACATTAAAAGGGTTAAACGGTCTTATGGTAAGACAGTAGATGGTATACTTTCTGACATGGATATGTCGTCTAAGAAAAAGACGTCGACTTGTCTTTCATATTTCAGTGGTTTTTGTCGAGCCTGCAACTTTTGTTGCAGAAAGCTCGACATAGGGATAGTGATCCGGCGGCGGCGGCGGCTACGGCTACGGCTCTCAGAGCTTCACACAAAGACAGAACTTGACTCGCACTTCTTGCAAAACAAATACTTCAAACTGGCACCACTGCGGAAATGTATATATCATCAGTGACCACTAAGAAATATCTTAATTATCATTGGCCTATGTTGAATTATTGTTGTTTTATTTTATTTCCTCCGCTGTATCAGCACCAGTGTAACACCGCGACGGAAGCTACTAATTGGACATTCAAACTTCTAAGGAAGAAGGACTGATAAAGGCTAATCAAAACTATAAATATAATGCAACAGTTCATTAAAATAGTTTGAAATACTAATCTGCTTCCGTAAAATACTAGCAGCTGCATGAAGTATTTGCTCTTTATTGCAAACCGTTTCACTGCTAAGATCTTTCAATTTGACAGACTGTATGTCACATTTTAAACGGTTAGTCGTCTTTACGGCATAAGACAACGTTATAGAGCTACAATTTTGGACATACCTTGGCCTTGTTGAGGTTGTATGACTATCGACAGACCAAATTATGTGTTAAGGTTAGGTAGTGTCTCGGTAATCATCGGGCAGACATTAAGTAAATTTCTCAAGCAAAGTTGTTAACAGGAATATTAATTCTGGTGTACAGTTAAGTCATCTTTAATTGTCGGAACAAATGTAATGAACGCTGTTTCATGTTCAGAATTAAATTGCTCTGTACTTTTTTATTTCAAATTTTTTGGCAAATACTTAGTACTGCAAGCTCGAAGGTATACAGCTTGATCAGGAAAATTCTCGTGAGTTATTTTGTAAATCATATCATTATCAGATATATGTGTAGCAACACTCAATACAGCTTGTGTTCTATCCTCACATGGTACCCTATGAAGTTGTCTTAAAGGCTTTACATTTACAACATATACACACAGACCAATCAGTTGTAAATCTATTTGCCTTCGTTGATATATGGATATAGAATGGCTCAGTGGAATTAGTACTTGTAGTACAAAGACTTTGTCCAGACAAAAAAGAAGACGATAAGTTGTGTTTATTAGTGAAAGATTTATAGCAACTCTTGTGATATTTTGTTCTTTCAAATGTTTTTTTTTTTTTCAATTTTTTCATACTCATCGACCAGTCTTCTGTAAACTTCATCTTTTGGTTTTAAAAATTTCCAATACGACGATAAAACTTGATCTTCCTTTAAATGTTGAACTGCATTGCTTGTTTGTAATAAAAATTTGACAGACTGTGCCAATCAATGGATAGTTTTTGCTTTTTAGCAAAGGAAGGATTAATTTTAACTAGACTATGAAAATTCGACATGACTCGGAAAATGTTTAACAATTTTCCGATATGATTCCTTTTTTAGTTATGGGTGAATTCGACAGAACTCAAAAATTATGTTTTACTTTAACTAAATCTTAATTTCGGATGATTTTATATTTATTAAGCAAAACTAAAGTACTGGATAAGTTTTAGATAGAAATAGAACTGTTTAAATATGATTTATCGTACTTTAACAGCACACATCAGTACACGGTAACCGACAAACAAACACAGTCCAAAACGGATAACGAAGTAGATGAGGAATTCCAGAAACTATAGTAATTTACCAACATTTAAAAAAAAAGAAATTCGTGATTATAGGAAATGTTGAAAAAAAGTCTTGGTCTAGAATAAAAAGAAAACGATAACTGATCAGTAAATCAGTGTGTTCTAAAACGAATAGAATGCAAATACTAACCTATCGCGCCCATTCACTGCTTTTTCTGTCACTGAGAGCGTTCTGTCCCCTACTCGCTGCGCTCTTACTACTACGTACTAGGATATAGTACTTGGTTTTTATATAATGAAGACATAATCTTTCAATCAGTTTAATTGAGGTCTGGAGCTGGCATGACACTAGCTGATATTAGTCCTTTGTTCATTTATGTACCATTGCCATTTGTGTAAGGTTTTTTTATGTTACCTATTCTGACTCGGACTTCTTTTAAACTGAGTTTTATTGGGCGTATTGCTATGCGTTTTTTTCATTCTACACTTGCTAGAGGTATATGGGAAGGGATGCGAAATCTGTTTAAACCCGCCGCATATTTGCACCTGTCCGAAGTCAGCAGCCTCTGGTCTTTGTTAGTCTTTTTAACTTTAGTTCATTTAAATGTTTTTGAGTTTAGTGTGACGTTCATTTTTACTGAACTAGTACACAATTTCACTTAGCGACCAGCTGATGACCACCTCCTGGTGCCGGATTTTTGCGGTGCGTTAAAGTCCCATTGGTGGCCTTCCAATCGGCTGTTTCCGATTTTTGGTCGGGTTGTTATCTTTTTGACATATTCCCCGTTTCCATTCTAAATTTTAATTTTACAAACACATCTTCATTTATATTAATGCAATACGTAGCCGATTCTTTCTGTACCTGATTCAGATATTTCCAAAATATACAGATCGAAGTAGTCAGAACTAGTAGCTACTTATATATTCTAACTACTATTTTAACATTTTCATGCCAATTGAAATCTACTTGCAAAGTGCATTTGACACATTTGAAATTAACATACATGCATGTAATATAGGTCGATATCCTTAAAATAATTCAGTCGTACAACTACTTGTAATTTCATCGTTCTTTGAAATTACATGTTTGTTAATTTATCTTCATCTAATTTGGCAAAAACTAAATTGTATTAAAGAAGAAAATTGAATAGTATGGATAAAACTGTCAATTTTTCAAGTGAACATTTAATTACAGCTTCTATGTTGTAAATTTATTTTAAAGCTTAATCAATCATAGATGCTATACTTATATCCCAATTGATGCACGAACTACATCTGTGTACAAATTATTTTGCTTTACTGACTTTTGATGTTAGACAAAAAAAAGGTTAAATAGTAGAAGAAAAGTAGCTGCACGAAATATTCACATTTCCTATTTTCTTTGAAGTACAGAAAAACATAATTTTTTTTTAATTCATTCATTTATAAGAGTCATTTTATTAATTTGGTTACACATTTAAAATGTATGCATTGCAATATTTTAATAATACTAACTGTTACCTTTATGATAGTTCAGAATTAAAATTTATGATATTTTCATAAAAAAATCATTAACAATTTAACGTTTGGCTGCAGCTGTAACCATATCTCTCTCGACTGGCACTTCGATTAAATTGGAACATTTTTGTGCAATAATATTAGTTTCAATTGTATTTTATAGATTTAAGAAGTCTTGCCTGCTTACGAAATGAAAGAACAACTGCAGAACATTTTCGTTCTAAACATTCAATCTCACTTTTTGTTCTCATTAACCTTACTTTGTTTTTCCTATTGTCGGTTTGCAAAACTAAAAGAACCGTTAATGGCAGTTATTTTTTTTTAATGAGTTTTTAAAATACATCATTTTACTAAATACTTCAATTATTACGTCTGTACTTAATATTGATATCAGAAGATATGGTACGATTGCCAATGAGACAGCTCTTTATCCAAGTCATCAATTATAAAAGTAAACAATCATAGGTCAAAGTACGGTTTACATCACAGAGTCTTGGCTCACACCGAACAGCAAGCTATATGATTGTTTAATGATCAGTTCATGTTGTGTAAGGAGAAACATTACAATGACTCAAGTCATAGATCATGTAATGAAATCCGTTATTAAGCAGATTATGAAGTTTTTATGTAGATGAAGAAGCCAATACATCGATAATAGGGACCTTCATACGCCGTGAGAAAGACATACTGAGCTGATATATGATTATTTGGTCAGGTTGTTGTCTCTTTGACATAGTCCCCATTTCCATTCAAAAATTTGTTATTGTATGATTGTGGACAACGTGACTTTTTGTGGAGCGTATGCACTTGAATGGAGAATTTATAATTTTATAATTCATGTAACTGTAGTTTGAACGTCATACGAAGACCTCGGTTCATGAGTAGTAGGTCAAACATTGCATCACTAAGACTGTCAACACGGATGTTGTGATTTCGAATCCTGCACCACGTATGTGCGTTCGAATACAATCTTTATTCACCGTTATTGTCAGTTGTCTTGCAAACGGTCGGGGATTCTCTTCGGGTACTTCGTCTTCCTCCACTTATATAAATTCTGACCGCAACAATATAGTAATTAGTTTTAAATTTGGCGTTAACATCACCGAAAATATCCATCTGTTTCTTGATAAATCTGGCGAATCGTGTGATATTTAAATTTTATTATTCCGTTTACATAATAATCTGTTATATGACTGTATACAATGAAGTATTCAAACGCCTGCACCCAACGAAAGAAAATTATCATGTTATATTGGTTGATAGTCATATATTGCGATGTAAAAGATGTTGCATTATGAGTTCTACTTTCCTGATTTATGACGTATGCATTTGTATGTCGTTAAAATGTATGGATCTGTAGGAAATACAGTTGTTTAACATATAAACGAGAAGATGTCATATGATTTCAATCTCATGTTAACGTTCTGGGTCAAATTAGTTTACAAAGAAGTGGTTATCAATTCAACTTGAGAGTTAGTACATATTTGAATTTGATGTGGATTTTTTTTAAAATAATATTCAAAATAACTACAGATACCAGAGGGACATTCAAACTCATTGATCGAAAATAAATTGAAAACGCAATGGCTTAAAAAGAAACAGACAAATAATAATACACAAGACACAACATAGACTAAAGACTAAGGGTGATCTCAGGTGATCCGGCAGGGTAGGCAGATCCTGCTCCACATGGGACACCCGTTTTATAGCTATTTCATGAGCAATTTACAATGTAGAGATTTAAAAAGTGTTGAACGAAATATCGTGCATCTATTTCAACAATAGTCATGTGATAATGTTTGTCTTAATCCGTTAAACCATGGTTACATCCATAGATTAGCAACAGCTTAAGGAGAGCTTGGTCTGTATAGCGTGATATGTTATATTTGATTTATCTAAATTGTAAAAATCATTTCTGTCGGAAATTTGAAAATCTAATTTTGACAGAGGTGTTAAAACTAAAAGTGCAAAAATTTGTAGGTGAAAATGTAGTCATCAAATACAATTTATTACATACGATTGTCAGTCGTATGTACACTTGGTGAATAACTTAGCTACTGAGGATTTGTGATCGTCAATATGAAGTTTACTCACCCATCTTACAAGGTATGAGAAAATGTTTAAATAACACAAAATCGATACAAAATAACGGACAACAAATTTTATGATTGGGAATTTGTTTTTGTCATTTGTTTTATAAAACGTATTTTTTTGAAAATACATTTGTTCGTGTATTATAGAAAAAAAAGGATGATATAGGGTATCTATCCATGACACTAATACGAATCAGTACATGGACAACTAAAAGAACACAAAATGCAGTGGAACAGCGCTTTTATTGCTGTAATTCATCTCAAAGTCACAGTGAGGCTTTCAACACTTAGGCAAAAAATATATCACTGCCCTGCAAGTTTGGGAAGGGGCTAGCACTGGTTCGAGCAAAAATATTTGGAAATATTTATAAAGATGTAACACCACCTAATTGGGACCGGTCAAACAAGAACATACTGGAAAGTAGTAATGTTACCCTGTGAGGTATATATATAGTGCATATAATGTCAGAACTCATTTCATTGTGACGATCAGGTGAAATACATCGTATACATTGTAATATTACCGAACATGATCAAGACGTTTGATCGTTCCAAATATTCACTTCTAAAATTACCAGTCATTTCTTTCTATATTTAATCTATCATTTTGAAACAATATTTAAAAAGTAGTAAATAGTAGAAATTTAGATTTTGTTAAATGCCAAGTGTGTTCTTAGTACATGCGTGTCCTCTAATAAGATCTTAAACTGTCAAGATAAGTGTTTATAATTCCGTGCAGACTTTATATAGTCATCTATTTTTGTTCTGTTTTGACAAATTTACTCATATTTTATGATGCATTACATTTAAAGATAATGAGAAAACATATAAAGATGGTGTGAAAATAATCATTTTTTTATAATTTGCCAATTATATTCATAAACTGCCACTAAATTAAAAAAACAAAATATACGTTTAACAAAACTGGCTTTATTAGACTTTTATATTATAGCGTATCTAAAGAGAACAAGTGCACATTGCAAAGCCAATTACATAATAGTAAAGCAGTACAATGTAATGAGATTATCAGTTCCTAAAAACAATTGTGCAACAAATTCTGAGTTATCAAGGCTATTATAATTTCTCTCTCTAAGATGTAAATGTATTGTTGGTGCTTTTGTCCTGATACAGTCAGTTACAGACCTTTCTTAAAATCTGCGTTGGTAAAGTTACAAATAAAAGGGGGAAATTGTTTCAGATGGTAGTAATTAGAAACAAAATCAAACATTAAGGACGTGGCGTGATACCAGTACGTTGATTTTCAAATTATAGTTCTGTCTTTGCTGCTAATTAAATAAAGAGTCAGAATTCAGATCTAACGACGCCAAAGTCTCCACTGGTGGTTACACGTCATTTTGTAAATTTTATTAATTTTGAATAATTATAATTACAGAGTTTGTAGGTTTCTCAATTTAACATTGATTAGATAGTTGGTTTTTCCGATTGAATTATTCTAAATTAGTCATATGTTGGGCTACTTTGGGACTTGCTATTCGGTGTGAGTCAAGGCTCTGTGTTGAAGACCTACTTTGACCTACATGTATAATGGTTTTCTTATACAAATTGTGACTTCGATCGAGAGTTGTTTCATTGGTACTCATACCTCATCTTCATACATCTATTTGATCTTAACAACTGGATTAAAAAAAAACATGTGCAATCTAACGGAATCATACGTATGTATATATTTTTCAATGCAAAACTTTAAGAACCGTCAAAGGCAATTATTTTTTTAATGAGTTTTTAAAATGCATCATTTGACTAAATACTTCAATTATTAAATCTGCACTTTGATTTGATGTAAGAAGATGTGGTATGATTGCCAATGAGACAATTCTCCATCCAAATAACAATTTATAAAAGTAAACCATTATAGGTCAAGGTACGGCCTTAAAAACGGAGCTTTGGCTCACACCGAGCAGCACATTTAAAAGTACCTTTTTAATAACAATGTAGTCCCTACGCACAGGTGGTAATCTAAAACTATAATGTATGTAGCATATATTTAAGACATTAAAGTATCAGAAGAAAGGTGAAGGACTGCTGATCTTTTACGCATAATTGTATATGGCTTGTTTCTCAAATATGAAGTGTGTGGTTTGGTATATCCAGTATGTAGAACATAACCTGTCAAAATACATGATCATGACGTGTGATCGTTCCAAATATTCACTTTTAAAACTACCCATCATTTATTTCTACTTTTTCATCTTTCATTTTAAAACAGTATTTCAAAAGTAGTAAATAGTACAACATTTTAGTTTTCATTAGATGAGAAGTGCGCTCTAAGTGTGCATGTCATCTAAAAATATCCTAAACTGCATAGATGATTGTTCATAATACACGCAGTCAACTTTTACAGACCCGGTCGGAAAGAACATGCAAGAAAGTACTAGTAGTAAATATCTTTTAACAAAATAGTTCCTACGCATGACTGTATTTTTGTCAATATGTGGAATATTTGGGTAGTTTAAATTTGGTATCAAATGAAAGCTTGGGTACTTGTGATCACTCTAGAACCCTTGTTGAAAGTTTCTGTTGAATAACAAAGAAGTATATAGCATCTTAATAGGAGAGCACATTTCCCCTGTTGTTGAGATCAGAAGTACCTGTTTTTGTACTATCACACTTCCGGGAACAGTACGCTCTAATATTCAATTAAAAGTATGCTACATTATTGAGCACAAGTCTTGAAATAAATTAAATAACGGTCACTTTATTTGAACTTAAGACAACATACCCATTTATGCTGGAAATAAACTCATCATAGATACCAGGTCTAAATTTAGTATATACGTCAGACGCTCGAATCCAATTGCAGTATTTAACATAGAAAGCAATGGGGCTATGAATTAGTGGTTTTGTATAATTTATCAACATAGATAAATATAAAGCAACATGCAGGCATCTTATACGTTCAGGTATTTTACATCTAATATTTTATGGTGATATTATACAAAGCACAAAATATCGGTACTCACCTAAAAAAAGCTAAACAAACCTTTAAACAGACTTATTCGGAAAGGATATAGTTACGATTCTGTTGTCAGGTCATTAAGGATTGCATATGTTTGTATAAATATTGATTCACTCAAAGGGTCTTTGCATAGGAAATAATCATAATTATTATAAAATCAGTTGTGGCATGATACGGGTTATTTTCATTTCTACTCATTTATTTTAAGATGGTATGATACTCAATCCCCGACGGGAGGGATAGTACTTGGTTTTTATATGATGAAGACATAATCTTTCAATCAGTTTACTTGAGGTCTGGAGCTGGCATGACACTAGCTGATATTAGTCCTTTGTTAATGTATGTACCATTGTAATTTGTGCTACTTTTTTTGTTACCTATTCTGAAATCGGACTCGGACTTCTTTTAAACTGAGTTTTATTGGGCGTATTGCTATGTGTTTCTTTATTCTACACTTGCTAGAAGTATATGGGGAGGGATGCGATATCTCAAAACCTGTTTAAACCAGCCGCATATTTGCGCCTGTCCGAAATTAGCAGCCTCTGGTCTTTGTCAGTCTTTTTTAACTTTAGTTCATTTAAATGTTTTTGAGTTTAGTGTGACGTTCATTTTCCATTGAACTAGTACACACCTTCATTTAGGGACCAGCTGATGACCACCTCCTGGTGCCAGATTTTCGCGGTGCGTTGAAGTCCCAATGGTGGCCTTCCAATCGGCTGTTTCCGATTTTTGGTCGGGTTTTTATCTTGACATATTCCCCGTTTCCATTCTCAATTCCAATTTTACAAACACATCTTCATTTTAAATAATGCAATACGTAGCCGATTCTTTCTGTACCTGATTCAGATATTTCCAAAATATACAGATCGCAATAGTCAGAACTAGTAGTTACTTATCTATTTTAACTTCTATTTTAACATTTCCATGCCAATTGAAATCTTCTTGCAAAGTGCATTTGACACATTTGAAATTAACCTACATGCATGTAATATAGGTCAATATCCTTAAAATAATTCAGCCGTACAACTACTTGTAATTTCAATTACATCGTTCTTTGAAATTACATGTTTGTTAATTTATCTACATCTAATTTGGCAAAAACTAAATTGTATTAATTGAAGAAGAAAATTGAATTGAATAGTTATGGATACAACTGTCAATTTTTCAAGTTTACATTTAATGACAGCTTCTATGTTGTAAATTCATTTTAAAGCTTAATCAATCATAGACGCTATACTTATATCTCAATTGATGCACGAACTACATCTGTGTACAAATTATTTTGCTTTACTGACTTTTGATGTTAGACAAAAAAAGATTAAATAGTAGAAGAAAAGTAGCTGCACGAAATATTCACATTTCCTATTTCCTTTGAAGTACAGAAAAACATATTTAATTTGTTTTTAATTCAAAACATAATATGGACTATTCATTTATAATAGGCAGTTTATTAATTTGGTTAAACATTTAAAATGTATGCATTGCAATATTTTAATAAAACTAACTGTTACCTTTATGATAGTTCAGAATTAAAATTTATGATATTTTCATAAACAATTCATTAACAATTTAACGGTTGGCTGCAGCTGTAACCATATCTCTCTCGACTGGCACTTTGATTAAATTGGAACATTTTTGTGCAATAATATTAGTTTCAATTGTATTTTATAGATTTGAAAAGTCTTGCCTGCTTACGAAATGAAAGAACAACTGCAGAACATTTTCGTTCTAAACATTCAATCTCACTTTTTGTTCTCATTAACCTTACTTTGTTTTTCCTATTGTCGGTTTGCAAAACTAAAAGAACCGTTAATGGCAGTTATTTTTTTAATGAGTTTTTAAAATACATCATTTTACTAAATATTTCAATTATTACGTCTGTACTTAATATTGATATAAGAAGATATGGTTCGATTGCCAATGAGACAACTCTTTATCCAAGTCATAAATTATAAAAGTAAACAATCATAGGTCAAAGTACGGTCTACACCACAGAGCCCTGGCTCACACCGAACAACAAGCTATATGATTGTTTAATGATCAGTTCATGTTGTGTAAGGAGAAACATTACAATGACTCAAGTCATAGATCATGTAATGAAATCCGCTATTAAGGAGATTATGAAGTTTTTATGTAGATGAAGAAGCCAATACATCGATAATAGGAACCTTCATACGCCGTGAGAGAGACATACTGAGCTGATATATGGTTATTTGGTCAGGTTGTTGTCTCTTTGACATATTCCCCATTTCCATTCACAAATTTATTATTGTATGATTGTGGACAACGTGACTTTTTTTGGAGCGTATGTGCATGAATGGAGAATTTATAATTTTATAATTCATGTAACGGTAGTTTGAACGTCATTCGAAGACCTCGGTTCATGAGTAGTAGGTCAAACATTGCATCACTAAGACTGTCAACACGGATGTTGTGATTTCGAATCCTGCACCACGTATGTGCGTTCGAATACAATCTTTATTCACGGTTATTGTCAGTTGTCCTGCAAACGGTCGGGGATTCTCTTCGGGTACTTCGTCTTCCTCCACTTATATAAATTCTGACCGCAACAATATAGTAATTAGTTTTAAATTTGGCGTTAACATCACCGAAAATATCCATCTGTTTCTTGATAAATCTGGCGAATCGTGTGATATTTAAATTTTATTATTCCGTTTACATAATAATCTGTTACATGTATACAATGAAGTATTCAAACGCCTGCACCCAAAGAAAGAAAATTATCATGTTATATTGGTTGATAGTCATATATTGCGATGTAAAAGATGTTGCATTATGAGTTCTACTTTCCTGATTCATGACGTATGCATTTGTATGTCGTTAAAATGTATGGATCTGTAGGAAATACAGTTGTTTAACATATAAACGAAAAGATGTCATATGATTTCAATCTCATGTTAACGTTCTGGGTCAAATTAGTTTACAGAGAAGTGGTTATCAATTCAACTTGAGAGTTAGTACATATTTGCATTTGATGTGGATTTTTTTTTAAATAATATTCAAAATAACTACAGATACCAGAGGGACATTCAAACTCATTGATCGAAAATAAATTGAAAACGCAATGGCTTAAAAAGAAACAGACAAATAATAATACACAAGACACAACATAGACTAAAGACTAAGGGTGATCTCAGGTGATCCGGCAGGGTAGGCAGATCCTGCTCTACATGGGACACCCGTTTTATAGCTATTTCATGAGCAATTTACAATGTAGAGATTTGAAAAGTGTTGAACGAAATATCGTGCATCTATTTCAACAATAGTCATGTGATAATGTTTGTCTTAATCCGTTAAACCATGGTTACATCCATAGATTAGCAACAGCTTAAGGAGAGCTTGGTCTGTATAGCGTGATATGTTATATTTGATTTATCTAAATTGTAAAAATCATTTCTGTCGGAAATTTGAAATTCTAATTTTGACAGAGGTGTTAAAACTAAAAGTGCAAAAATTTGTAGGTGAAAATGTAGTCATCAAATACAATTTATTACATACGATTGTCAGTCGTATGTACACTTGGTGAATAACTTAGCTACTGAGGATTTGTGATCGTCAATATGAAGTTTACTCACCCATCTTACAAGGTATGAGAAAATGTTTAAATAACACAAAATCGATACAAAATAACAAATTTTATGATTGGGAATTTGTTTTTTGTCATTTTTTTATGAAACGTATTTTATTGAAAATAGATTTGTTCGTGTATTATAGAAAAAAAAAACGATGATATGGGGTATCTATCCATGACACTAATACAAATCAATACATGAACAACAACTAAATGAACACAAAAAGCAACGGAACAGTGCTTTTATTGCTGTAATTCATCTCAAAGTCACAGTGAGGCTTTCAACACTTAGGCAAAAAATATATCACTGCCCTGCAAGTTTGGGAAGGGGCTAGCGCTGGTTTGAGCGAAATTCTTTGCAAAATTATTTGGAAATATTTATAAAGATGTAACACCACCTGATTGATGAGTCTTTTGTAAACGAAACGCGCGTCTGGCGTAAAGACAAAATTTAGTCATAGTATCTATGATGAGTTTATTTGGTACCGGTCAAACAAGAACATACTGGAAAGTAGTATTGTTACCCTGTGAGGTATGTGGTGCATATCATGCCAGAACCCATTTCATTGTGACGATCAGGTGAAACACATCGTATAATATTACCGAACATGATCAAGACGTTTGATCGTTCCAAATATTCACTTCTAAAATTACCAGTCATTTCTTTCTATATTTAATCTATCATTTTGAAACAATATTTTAAAAAGTAGTAAATAGTAGAAATCTAGATTTTGTTAAATGCCAGGTTTGTTCTTAGTACATGAGTGTCCTCTAAAAATATCTTAAATTGTCAAGATAATTGTTTATAATTCCGTGCAGACTTTATACAGTCATCTATTTTTGTTCTGTTTTGACAAATTTACTCATATTTTATTATGCATTGCATTTAAAGATAATGAGAAAACATATCAAGATGGTGTGAAAATAATCATTTTTTTTATAATTTCCCAATTATATTCATAAACTGCCACTTAATTAAAAAAACAAAATATAGGTTTAACAAAACTGGTTTTATTAGATTTTTATATTATAGCGTATTTAAAGAGAACACGTGCACATTGCAAAGCCAATTACATAATAGTAAAGCATTACAAGTTCCTAAAAACAAGTGTGCAACAAATTCTGAGTTATCAAGGCTATTATAATTTCTCTCTCTAAGATATAAATGTATTGTTGGTGTTTTTGTCCTGACACAGTTAGTTATGGAAAAAATATCAAACATCAAGGACGTGGCGTGATAACAGTACGTTTATTTTCAAATTATAATTCTGTCTTTGCTGCTAATTACATAAAGAGTCAGAATTTAGATCTAAAGACGCCAAAGTCTCAACTGGTGGTTACACGTCATTTTGTAAATTTTTATTAATTTTGAATAATTATAATTAAAGAGTTTGTCGGTTTCTCAATTTTACATAGATTAGATAGTTGGTTTTCCCGATTGAATTGTTTTAAATTAGTCATATTTTGGGCTACTTTGGGACTTGCTGTTTGGTGTGAGTCAAGGCTCTGTGTTGAAGACCTACTTTGACCTACATGTATAATGGTTTACTTTTACAAATTGTGACTTCGATCGAGAGTTGTGTTATTGGCACTCAATATCCATCTGTGTACACCTATTTGATCTTAATAACCCCTACTCGCCGCGATATAGCCTTTTTATGCTAATGCGGCGTAAAGCAACCAACAATCAATCAATATATTTGATCTGAAGCTTTAAAACTGGATTAAAAAAATATGTGCAATCTAACGGAATCATACAGCACGCATATATATATATATTTTTCAATGTAAGTCAGAAAGTCACACGACAACAAGTCATGGATACAAATAAGTCAGGTATCAACAGTCACAGATTAAAAGTCACAAGACGAATAGATATAAGAAGATATGGTATGAGTGTCAATGAGACATCTCTTCAGTGTAACAATAACAGCAATAACTATATCGCTTGACTGGCATTTTGGTTAAATTTGAGCATTTTTGTGCGATATGATTGGTTTCAAGTGTATTTTACAGATTTCAAAAGCCAGACTTATTTACAAAATGAAAGAGCCACTGCAGAACATTTCCTTTTTCCATTTTCACTTTTCATTCGCATTATCTTTACTTTGTTTTTCCTATCGTCGTTTTGCAAAACTTAAAGAACCGTTAATGGCAATTAGTTTTTTAATGAGTTTTTAAAATGCATCCTTTGACTAAATACTTCAATTATTACATCTGCACTTTGATTTGATGTAAGAAGATGTGGTATGATTGCCAATGAGACAACTCTCCATCCAAATAACAATTTATAAAAGTAAACCATTATAGGTCAAGGTACGGCCTTAAAACGGAGCAGCACATTTAAAGGTACATTTTTATGATAAAATAGTCCTTACGCACAGGTGGTAATCTAAAACTATAAGGTATGTAGCATATATTTAAGATATTAAAGTATCAGAAGAAAGGTGAAGGACTGATGATCTTTTAAGCATAATTGTATATGGCTTGTTTCTCAAATATGAAGTATAAATCTGAGAATGGAAATGGGGAATGTGTCAAAGAGACAACAACCCGACCATAGAAAAAACAACAGCAGAAGGGCACCAACAGGTCTTCAATGTAGCGAGAAATTCCCGCACCCGGAGGCGTCCTTCTGCTGGCCCCTAAACAAATACAATGTATATACTAGTTCAGTGATAATGAACGCCATACTAATTTCCAAATTGTACAGTGTCTGGTTTGGTGTATCCAGTATATAGAACATAACCTGTAAAAATTTATTTCATGGTGTCGAAGAGATGAAACACATCGTATATTCCTGAACATGTTCATGACGTGTGATCTTTCCAAATATTTACTTCTAAAACTACCCATCATTTATTTCTACTTTTTCATCTTTCATTTCAAAACAGTATTTCAAACGTAGAAAATAGTACAACATTTTCGTTTTCATTAAATGAGAAGTGCGCCCTAAGTGTCACGTGTATGTCATCTAAAAATATCCTTAACTGCATAGATGATTGTTCATAATGCATGCAGTCATCTATTGTTGTTTTGTTTTGACTAAATTTATTCATATTTTATTATACATTGCATTTAAAGATAATGACAAAACATATAAAGATGGTGTGAAAATAATCATTTTTTATATGATTTGCCAATTATATTCATAAATTGATACTTAATTTTAAAACAATATAAACATTTATCAATTTTATACTATACCCTATTTTGTAAAAAAAAAGATAACAAGTGCACATTGCAAAATCAATTACATAATTACATAACAGTTGTGCAATAAATTGAAAATTTGACAGGCTGTTATATTTTCTCTCAATAAATGTATTGTCGGTGCTTCATTACTGACACAGTTAGGGAGCTACCAGTTGATTTTTATGGGGGGGGGGTGGGGGGGGCTAGGATGAAATTTGTAAAAAAAGGCAGGACAGGATTTTGAGTAAAAAAAAAGGCAGGATGACAATTGTAAAAAAGTCTAAGAAAAAAAAGGCAGGACCGAATAGACTGAAAAATAAAAAGGCAGGACAGAGATTACAACTGAAAAAAGGCAGGACACAATTTTTCATCCTAGCCCCCCCTCCCCCCCCCCCCCCATAAAAATCAAATGGTAGCTCCCTTAGTAACACACCGTTCTTGAAATCTCCGTTGGTAAATTTAAAAGTGTTAGGGGAACAAATGGTTGCAGGTTGTGCGTGCACGTGGTTAATACCAAAAATAATATCAAATGTCACGGATGATGACATGATAATAGTAAGTTAATTTTCAAATTATAATTCTGTCTTTGCTGCTAATTAAAAAAAAAAACAAGGTCTGTATTTAGAACTTATGATGTCAGTGGTCATTTTGTAAATTTCATTTGAATAATTATAATGCCGGAGTTTGTGTTTCTCGTCAACCCACCATTTTTTTCTTTAAAAATGTCCTGTACCAAGTCAGGAAAATGGCCATTGTTATATCATAGTTCGTTTCTGTGTGTGTAACATTTTTACGTTGTGTTTCCGTTGTGTCGTTTGTTTTCTCCTATATTTGAGTGTACTATAAGACGTGTCACGGTACTTTTCTATCCCAAATTCATGTATTTGGTTTTGATGTTATATTGGTTATTCTCATCGGATTTTGTCTAATGCTTAGTCCGTTGCTGTTTGTGTTACATTTTAATGGTGTGTCGTTGTTCCCCTCTAATATTTAATGCGTTTCCCTCAGTTTTAGTTTGTTACCCCGATTTTGTTTTTTTGTCCATAGATTTATGAGTTTTGAACAGCGGTATACTACTGTTGCCTTTATTTCTCGTCTTTTATATAGATTAAAACGATAGGTTTCCCATTTCGATGGTTTTACACTATTCATTTTTTGAGTCCACTTATAGCTTGTTGTTCGGTGTGAGCCAAGGCTGCATGTTGAAAACCGTTCTTTAACCTATAATGGTTACTTTTTCAAATTGTGACTTGGATTTAGAGTTGTTTCATTGGCACTCATACCACATCTTCTCATATCTATTTGAACTGGATTAAAAGTAAAACCATTTGCAATCTTACGCAATCAAACGCATGTATATATTTTCATTGTGATACAGAAAGTCACACGTCAACAAGTTATGGATACAAACAGTCACGTATCAGCTGCAGTCGCAGATTAAAAGTCACAACTCAGTTTAACAATAGTTTTTACTTTGAATACAAGACGAATAAGACATTTTTGCACGCTTCTTTGACGATTACATTGCAACACTAGAAATAAAACTTATACAATGAAAATAATAATGTCACTATGCTAGAAAAATTGTTACAAAACCCAGCTGTCAAGTTGCTTGGTACTACGTTGACTTCGTGGTGCTAATAGAAATATCGGATCCTGTTAATTTATCATGGCGTTTGAACTATGCAATTGTGCTAAATACTTCAACTTTTATTGGAATAATAATAATTATAATAACAATAAAAAATGATAATAATAATAAAAAAAAAATAAGCTACGCGTTTGATATATTGCTGCTAATGCTGATTAAAGTAATGTATGCGAGAATTTCTCGTTGCATTGAAGACCTGTTGGTGACCTTCTGCTGTTGTCTTCTTTATGGTCGGGTTGTTGTCTCTTTGGCACATTCCCCATTTCCATTCTCAATTTTGTGCCATATTCTTTATTTAACTTATAACTGAACTATTATTAAAAAGGATTTAACTTAAACATGTATAAAATGTATTTTAAAGTACTTCATAATTATGTCTGTGAATATGATATGGTCATTAACAATCAATTTGTCAAAATTGTAAATTATAAAAAATGTATTCATTGAAATAGAATAGTATTATTTTTATAAAAAAAATCTCTGAACTGTAAAATAGGTTTATTTTTAGAATTTATTCTAAAACTGTCTCTTGTATATGTACAATAAATGTAGAATAATGTACATGTATGGTGAATTTTTGTCCTATCAATTTTATGACTTGCTGTGCGTTTTTTGTATCTTCCTATTTTTAAATATGCATGAAATAGCTGCTTCTTCTTCCAAATACTTCGCTCAAAGGACACAATTTCTATAATCTTAATAGTTTCATACTAATATTCCATAATCATAATTGTGTACATACATGCTTGAGTTCAACGGTTCATGTTGTGTTGTTCTCATCATGAGAAACATTACAATGACTCAAGTCGTAGATCACGAAATGGAATCCGCTATGAAGCAAATTATGAAGCTTTTATGTAGACAAGGTATCCAATACATCGATAATAGGGACCTTTAAACGCCGTGAGAACGACATACTGAGCTGATATATGGTTATTTTGGTCAGGTTGTTGTCACATTCCCCATTTCCATTCACAAATTTATTATGGTATGATTGCGGACAACGTGACTGTTTGCATGTATGCACTTGAATGAAGAATTTCTAAATATAATAATTTATGTAATGGTAGTTTTAACGTCATACCAAGAACTCGTTTCATGAAAAGTTTTTCAAACAACGCATTAATACTGTCAACACAGATGTTGTGATTTTATAATTAATGTAACGGTAGTTTTAAGATCAAACCAAGACCTCGGTTCATAAGTAGTAGGTCAAACAATGTATCACTAGACTGTAAACAGGAATGTTATGATATCTAACCCCGCACGTTGGGTGTGCTTTAGAATGCATTCCCAATTCGTTATATGATTGTCAGTTGTCCTTACGACGGTCGGTGGTTCAATCCGGGTTCAACTCCACCAATACTTTCTGACCGCAACGACCAAGCTAACAGTTTTGAATTTGGCGTTATTTCACCAGTGAACAATATCAATCTGTTTCTTGAAAGATCTGGTGAATCCTGTGATTTATAAATTTAATTATTTCGTTTACAAAATTTATAATTACATTTATAATATTAAAACGCATGCACCCAAAGACAGAAAATTATCAAGTTATATCGCTTGATAGTTATACATTAAGTTGTCAAAGATGTATCTTCGCTAGCCAAGGGTTACGATCCACTTCCGAGAGCGGGACCGGATCGTAACCCTTGGCTAGCGAAGATGTCAAAGATGAAGCATTATGATTTCTACTTTTCTGATTTATGGCAGATGGATCATATGTATTTGTGAAATACTCTTTAAACGTATGGATTTGTGGAAAATAGTGAGGTATATACAGTTTTTCGACATATAATTTCTCGTGATTTCTTTCTCGGGTTAACATTTTGGGTTAAATAAAGGCAACATTAGTATACCGCTGTTCAAAACTCATAAATCTATGGACAAAAAACAAAATCGGGGTAACAAACTAAATTAGTTTACATTATCTATGCACATTTTCATTATGATGCACATCTTTTTAAAATAATATGCAACATAGTAATTTCAATCCCTAATTAGCTATTTCACGAGTTGCTTAATGTAGAAATGTGTCCATTGTAACCTGTAGACAAACATTCTTGATTTGAAAATAACTTTGTATTGGAACTGAAAGATACAGTGAAGACATCTGTGTTTATAGCTTGGTGTTCGGTTATGATCCAAGACTCGGTACGTGTTGAGGACCGTATTTTGACATAAAATGGTTTACTTATACAAATTATGACTTTGATGGAGAGTTGTCTCATTGGCACTTTTACCCCATCTAGATCTTCTTGTATCTATTAAAACTGAATTGATATCTTACCATTTAATACAGGAATTGAGTGCAATGTAAATCTATATTTGAGCAATTTTGCCGGAAGATTTTACAAAATTTAAAATACTAACGTTAACAGATGTGGGTGAAAACTTAAAGTGCAAATATTTGTAGGTTAAAATGTAGGCAGCAAATACGATTTAGTATATACAATTGTAAGTCGTGTTCACTAAATTAATAACTTGGCTACTGCGGATTTGTGATCGTCAGTATCATATACACTCACCCATCGTACAAGTATAAGAAAATGTTAAAGTCATAAGAAACAAGTGACCGGTGAAAAATAATGTTCTTCCAATTCTTAAACCAATGCATACAAACATCATAAACTTAGTCTTCTGTGCACGAATTTATCATTTTTTTCGTGTAAATTTCGTATAATCGTCATTTTTTTTTCAATCGGTCGGTGTTGTTGTGAAAATATGGAAGTTCGTGTTTTGAAGCCGAAGTTTAACGATTGTCACCTGTTTGTCAACAATCGACAAAAAATCGACAAAAAGGCACGGAAATTGAGCACGTGTTTAACATGTAAATTCAGATAATAGTTTATTTTAAGGACATCCATGCGTATTGTGATCACCGGATTTTTACGAGATGGGTCACACTGAGGTCACTTTGCATACGGAAAATATGTCGGGGGAATTGCTTCCTGGAAGAAAGCAATTAAAATAAAGTAAACTTCTTCTAAATATGAATAAATTAAAGAATTTTCTTCAGAAAAAAGTACATGTACATAAGTTTTATAAGGAAAACTATCCATTGAGTTATAAAAAACGTATGCATTATTTTTTTTTTTTTGATTTGAGGTTTCTTATGACTTTAAGATAAAACAAAATCGATACAAAATAACAGACAACAAATAAATTTTATGATTGGAATTTGTCCTATATCACTTTTTATAAAACATACTTGATTGAAAATGTTTTTTTTTTTGGGGGGGGGGGGGGGGGGGGGGGAGTGGTATTATAGAAATACGATGATATAGGGTATCTATCCATAACATTATTACAAATCAGTACATGCACTACAACTAAATACACACAAAAAAGCTTGTATTGATGTTCTTCGTCTCAAAGTCACAGTAATGCCTTCAACACGGAGGCAAAAATTCTTTCACTTCACGGCAAGTTTGGGAAGGCCCTTAACACCGGTTTGAGCGAAATTATTTGCAAAAATTCTTTGGAAAGACTTAATAACATCACCTAATTGGGACAGATGAAAAAACGAACATACTGAAAAGTAGTACTGTTACCCTGTGAGGTATATAGTAATTCATGTCATTTTGTCGATCAAGTGAAACACATCGTATATTCCAGAACATGATCAAGCTACGTGTGATCCAAATATTCACTTCTAAAATAACCAGTCATCAATCATTCATTTCTATGTATCATTTTAAAACAATATTTAAAAAGTAGTAAATAGTAGAAATTTAGTTTTTGTTAAATGCCAAGTGTGGCCTAAGTTTGTGTGCGTCCTAAAAATATCATAAATTTAAAGATGATTGTTCATAATTCCATATTCATCTATTGTTGTTTTGTTTTGACTAAATTTATTCATATTTTATTATACACTGCATTTAAAGATAATGAGAAAACATATATAGATGATGTAAAAATAAATTATTTTGTTATGATTTGCCAATTATATTCATAGACTAATACTTTATAACAATTTTATATTTTACTGTATTTTTTAAAAAAGATAACAAGTGCACATTTCAAAATCAATTACATAATTACATAACAGTTGTGCCATAAAGTAAAAGTTTCAATGCTGTTAGTTTCTCTCTATCTAAATGTATTGTCGGTGCGTTTTTTTTTTTAAATCTCCGTTGGTAAAATAAAAAATATTAGGTGAATAACTGTTCTAAGTGGTAGTTATTAGCAAAATTGATTCAAATGTCTCGGAAGTCACAGTATATGTTAATTTCTAAATTCTAATTATGTCTTTACCGTATTAAAAAAAAAACAAGGTCTGCATGTATTTAGAATTTATGATGCCAGTGTGTATCCACTGATGCTTACAAGTCATTTTGTAAATTTCATTTGAATAATTGTAATTACAGAGTTTGTGTTTCTCGTTTGTCGTTTTTATATAGAATAGATCATTGGTTTTCCCGCTTGAATGGTTTTACACTAGACATTTTTGGGGTCCCTTGAAGGTGTGGGCCAAAGCTTCAAGATCGCACTTGACCAAAATGGTTTCCTTTACAAATTTTTACTTGGATGGATGGTTTCTCATTGCCACATCTTCTTATATGTATTTGATCTTAAAAACTGGATTCAAAATAAAATTATGTGCAATCTAACGGAATCATACACATGTACATGTATATATTTTCATTGTAAGACAAAAAAGTCAGGTACCAACAGTCACGGATTAAAAGTCAAAAGACTAATAGATATAAGAAGATGTGGTATGAGTGCCAATGAGACAACTCATCAGTTTTACAATAGTTTGGTTTTTTTTCAATACAAAGCGAGTAAAGCATTTTTTTGCACGCTTCTTTGAACTAAAATTTATTAGAAGAAAATAATAATGTCATTATGCTCTAATAATTGTTATGAAAACCAGCTGTCCAGTTGCTTGGCACTTAGCGGACTTCCTGGTGCTAATAGAAATATCCTGTTCATTTATCAAGACACATGTTGACCTAAGCAATCTTGCTAATAAGTACTTAAAGCTTGCTGGGAAGCTACGCGTTTAGAATATTGCTTTAATTTTGATTATTGTTATGTATATCATATTCTGCATTTTACTTTTCATTCAACTATCAATAAAGATCATTTAAGGTGGTATACTCAACACTTTCACTAAAATTAATTTGGCTCGTTTAAATTTCATAAAATGTTGACAAAGTATTTACTTTGACCCTTTGACAAAATTATAAAACATTCAAAACATTTGAACCAACCAATTTATCAGAAAAATTACACTGGTTATGTAGCAGTTTGACAAACCTTAATTTTGATCATTGAGGAGCTTAATATTCCCTTAACAACACAACGTAATTAAAACGTTTAGCTGATTATACAGAGTTATCTCCCTGTAGTGTTAGGTTCCATCTTAATATTAAAAAAAAACTGTTTTAGAAAATAACAAACCCAAGACCACAATTAATTATCCCACTTTTCGTTGTCCACGAATATAGTTCCCTTTAATTATAGTGTATTTTTTCTTTATTTTTTCCCCCTTTCTCATATATTGCTTAGCTTTTCTGGGTTGGACATTAAAGAAGAGAGCTAAAATAAACTTTTGGATGCTTTATTTTAACTGATTTTGATATGGAAAGAGTGATTAGGCCAGGTGCAAAGAAGTGATATTTACAGATTTCGGAACATCTTTTGACTTGTCCATAGGGGTATGGATGTGTATTGGCTGAATTTGTAAAATACAGAGGAGCAATCTTTCTGAATTTTGGATAAAGTTTTGGACTAAAACTGTACTTTACACACACACAAAAATTGACAAAAAGATTAAGTGCAATTTTTAATGAAACAAAAAGTTATAAAGAACTAATAGAGAATTTAATTGTGGTCTGTGGCCAACATCATAATATGTCTGTCTATATGAAATGGTGCATTTTCAAATAAATTTGTTAAAATTGTAAATATCAAGTAAAAATTATTACATTCTGTAAAATAAAGAATTTAAAAAAAAATCATTTAACGGTAGAATGAGTTAATTTAATTTAAAAGGTGATTATTTCAAGAACTGCCTCTTTTATATATGTAAAATAATTGTAGAATAAGTTAAGGTGGCTTTTATTCCTATAAATTTTATGACTTGCTGTCCGTTTCTGTCTTCCTAATTATGCATGAAATACATGTATTTACTTCTTCTTCAAATACTTCGCTCAGACGACACAATTTTTATAATCTGAATAATTTCATATTCCATATTCAAAATTGTATACACATATGCTGGAGTTCAATGGGTAGTTTTAAGATAATAAACTTTGAAATCTACTATGAATAATGAAAATATGCTAGTTCTTTAAGGAATGACTGTAATATTTTTTCTGTCTATGAAGAGATAACATAAAAAATGTGGTGCACACTGAATAACGCGCGTAGCGGGTTATTTAACAGTGTGCACAACATTTTTTTTTAATGTTATTTCGAATAGACAGAAAAAATATTACAGTCATTTCTTATAATTTAATTCGAAATTCCATTTTAAACCGTGGAAAACCATGAAAAAACGTTGATGATGTCACGGTCACATGACTAAGTTATGTCTATGGGCTGATAACAAAATAATGTCAGGCAATCAGAAGACGCATTACATTCAAAATTAAATTATAAGAAGATGTGATATGAGTGCCAATGAGACAACCATCCATCCAAGTCATAATTTATAAAAGTGAAATTAATCATAGGTCACAGAACGACCATCAATTAGGAGCCTTGGCTCACACAGAACAGCAAGCTATACAGGGCCCCAAAAAATTACTAGTGTAAAACCATTCAAACGGGAAAAACAACGGTCTAATCTATATAAAAAACGAGAAACACTTATGAACCACATCAACAAATGACAATTACTGAAAATTAGATCTCCATGTGATTGTATCAACATAGCATGTTTAAATTTGAATATCTATGACAGAACTGATTTTTCTATCAATAACTGAAAATTGATATGTGTGACCCTATTGAACAGAATGTAACTTAAACCACGTGCTATAAACGCTAAAGATTACCATCTGTGGTCGTATATCTTTTTACAGTATCAGTTGTCCATTCCGATTAACAACTATAACATATTCTATTGAGTTTATATTACTGCAATGATTCATTGAACTGAAATAAAATAACTTTGGATTTCAAGGATAAATTGTATTGTAGTGATGAGAAATATTATCTTTATGAATGACACAATCTGTGACATACAGCGTGTGTAAAAATACTATTGAAAATTCAATATCTGCTTATTCTTCCGGATCCCCTGAGATCATCCCCTGTTTCGGTAACGTTGGTGTTGCTAAGTCTTTACTTTTTAATGTTGTGTATTGTGTTCCTTTTTACTTTTTCTGTTTTTTTTTGTTTTTTTTTTTGTGATTTCGGCCATGGCAATGCCAACTTATTTTCTACTCTTAAATTTCTCTTTGGTACGGGTACGTAGACGATCTGCTTTACAAATTAACTTGATAGCATTAAATGTTTTAGTTTATGTCTCTATTTGCTGAAAAGAAGCTATTAAACAAGTTCCAAATGGTGAAATTGAAAACATACCTTCGTCAATTTTACGGACGCCATCACGGTTTGGTTGACCGTTATGGAATATAGTTATCGGATATGTTTCTAATGTCGTACCAACAATCCATTCCCTTTTCACGAATATGACCTACCGAATTAAGACTAATATTAATTTTACCGGGTTTGTAATAACATGAGCAACACGAAGAGTGTCCGTAACTTTAGTGTTCTATGTTGTGTCTTATGTATTATTATTTCTTTGTTTGTCTTCTTCATTTGTAGCCATGGCTTTGTCAATTTAATTTTGATCTATGAGTTTGAATGTCCCTCTGGTATCTTTCGCCCCTCTTTTGAAATATGTTATCCCGAGTTAAGTCTGATTAATATCGATATATATATTCATTGTTTTAAGTAGATAAAAAACATTAAAAGTCTTACACTTTTTCTGAAGAAAATATGTGTAATCATCGAAAAAGAAGACATCCTATTCTAGATTGTACTCATAAAAAAAGATTTCAATGGTATTTTAAGACGCAATGTAAATATTAATCGATAACTTTTATCTAGATATGAAGATATTTTAAATTAGTATAATGCTGTAGATAATTTGATTTTTGAAATGGACAGGACCATGTATTGCAATATGTCACATTGTACACGAAACGCAATCGGGTTAATAATCTATCCAGATGAACAGAGGAAACATTAGATGAAACAATATAGACAGGGTTTTGCTAATTAAAAATGGCCATACGATGACCTATTTTAGTTGCTGACACCCACGCAATTTGGATTATGTTGGATAACTTTCTCATTGGAAATCACACGAAATCTCTTTATTCTTAGAAATAAAAAAAAATGTAGTTGCATACAAACAATTATCTTTTGCTTTCCACTTTAATAACGAAATCTAGAGAACGAAATATCTAGAAATGTAAAGACCGTGCATTTTACTTGTTGTGACACATGGGTGTCATGAGTGATACAGGGGCGGAGCATGCAATTTCAAAAGATAGGGTCCCAACCTAGGACAAAGGGGGTTCCAACTACAATGTATATGTTCCCATTCAAATGCATTTATCATCCAAAAAAGGGGGTCACATCCCCCCAAACCCTCCCCCTGGATCCAGCACTGAGTGAATGATGAACTCCTTACCCTTACAGAACACAGGAAATCATCACGAGATCATTATGGTGGTCGTGGTGATCTATTTATAGTTTTCAATTGAGTTTTTGGTAAGGTTAAACTAGTTGGGTTTTTTCGTCGTCTTTTGATTTTTTTCCCCCATGGTGTTATAAATTTATCTCAAATTCATGAGGCACCGTCAGTTCACGAGTGATTTTGGTGATATTCGTTCAAGGCCTCATCGTGACTTTCAGATGAAGATCCGCAATTAAAGCGTTCTTCTTTTTGCCTTTTGTGAGTTTTTGTAAAGCATGTACCGATTGTGTGTAGTATTGTGTCTTTGTAAGCGACAATTGAAACGGTATATGAACTAGAGTAAGTACTAATAAGAATTATAAACTTATGTTTTACATCGAAAATTGTCAGTTTCTGGCAGTATCGCAAACGTGTTAGTCAACATGATGGTGCTTAGATTTAGTATGGCAGACAATGCTTTAACATACATTATTAGTCTACTGCACATGTAAGTTCTAAGATACATTGTATAAGAAAATGTGGTACATTTGTATGAGTGCCAATGAGACAATTCTACATCAAAGTCACAATTGGTAGTATCAACACAAATTTGTACAGTTTTCATTTATTTTGTGCAGTAACACCATCGTCCCAGAGAAGGCGGTAGGGAGGGGGGCTCTCATTACATAATTAACTCCCACCACAATCTGTTTATCATGTTTATAAATATATTTATTTGTGATAACTTCGAAATCGCATTAATGTCTTTGCTTTTACATTATTTATTTTTCGTCGTGTGATATCGATAAAGATAAGATCTTAGATATAGAAATAGATATTTATTGGAAAGAAGATAACATTAATTTTCAACTCGACAATTAACGTCAAATTGTTGTAAACATTGTGGTATCTTTAATATGAAGATAATGTTTATAATAGTCGCTATCTAGCTCCTTGTGATGACTATTTGAAGCATATTTACAGAAAGTGATTTGTCTTTTTTCTCGTGAAATCATCAAGGAAAATTCTTATTATTTAATTTGTTTTGTCTAGTTTTCTAAAGTATTGGTGATTAATTTAGTATTAATTGCCGTTAAATCTTCAATTATTGGATTTGTTTCGTTATCTTTATTTCTGTTCCTGATGTTGACTGTGTTCAATGGTAAAATTTGATTGGCGAATTACTAAGCTCGAAATCATGACGTTAGATGAAAACGAAAAATACAATTATATATAGAGAAGCACGCTGACAGTTAAATGTATTGATAAAAGTGTTGTTCATTTGGCAAGTTCTATGAAAAGCTTTAAAACTGCATGCATTAAGGTAGGAAAATTACTTATATTGTTATTTATAATAATTAACACTAATTTTTACATATTTAATTTATATTATAAAACAAACGGCGTAATTAGTTCTAGTTGACTTTATTCATTAGCGTGCTTATCATCGTCAAAACTAACGAATTATTGAGATTTATTAATAAAGTAATAATTTCCTTTATTATTGAAGTAAAGAATTTTACTACAAAAAAAAAAAAAAAAAAAACATTTGCGAATTTATTAAATTTCTAAATTAAGTCTAATTTTATAAATCTTCTAGGTAAATATTGTTTATTGATAACGTTTCAATTTCTATAAATTTAACAGCTTGTATAAACAATTTTCGTTTACCTTCAACAATACTGACAAAAATATGGATCAATTATATTGCACGCATAGTAAATAAACTCATCATAGATAGATTTGTACAAGGATTGAAATTTTGTATTTACGCCAGACGCGTGTTTCCTCTACAAAAGACTCATCAGTTACGCTCGAATGAAAAATAAAGGCAAAATAAAGTACGAAGTTGAAGAGCATTGAGGACCAAATATTTCTAAAAGTTTTGCCAAATACACCTAAGATCATCTATTCTTGAGGTGGAGAAGCCTAGTATCTAAAAAAAGTGTTGTAAACAGTTATTTTATAATTATGACCATATCAATGATATTTCATGTCAACACAGAAGTGGTGACTAGTGGGCCCTCGTGAAATAAAAACCCCACCAGCAGTGGCATTGACCCATTTGTTGTAAACAAACTCATCATAAAAAATTGATACCAGGATTATATTTTGTTTTTACGCCAAACGCATCTTTCGTCTACAAAAGACTCACCAGTGACGCTGGAATAAAAAAAAAAGTCAAAAGGCAAAATGAAGTACGAAGTTGAACAGAATTGAGGACTAACGTGGAGAGCATTGAATTAACGTACACAAAACGCCATGTGATATTAATGTTTATTCTTCTTTCTGTTAAATTATTTTCGTTTCCGTTTGCCGATTCGTTTGGATTGTTGTAGGCATTTTAATTGCTTTAGAACAAACGTAGATGTACTCATACATGATGATAAATTATATAACACAACAGCAAAAAAGAATGACAGATCATTACTTCAAATCTCTTCAAACAGAGAATGTTTTGTTGCTTTTTTAGCAACGCTAATGAAGTATATTAATGAATTATATCTAAGAATATCTAATTGAAAGAAAAATAATGCAGATTTGCTAACTGGAGCATTTCTCGATGTACTTTCACCAGTAAGGTTTTCCAATTGCAGTCTTATAATTGACAGCTCCAAAAGTGAACATGCTAAACAGCTGACCTTTAAAAAACTTTAAAAGCAAAATGCGTCTGGCACATATACAGAATTTAAATCCTGGTATATTTACGATGAGTTTATTAGCTGTACCACTTCCAGTTAGCACTATATCCTTTCATTATCCTAGTTTAATGCCCCCTCTTTTTCCCTAAAAAAAAACCCGTAATATTTTGTTGACATAAAGATTGATCATGTTTCAATTGAGCATAAAATTTTTTGTCGAATTGAACATGATTTGTGAATTCTGCAACTCGATTAGAAAGCTTTATTCGTGTAAAAAAACGTATAGAGTTTTATAATCGAACTGGCTTCAACTGTTTAAAACGTAGCTGACATTTTAGTTCTCAACTCATGTTTGCACTTTGCACCCTGTTGCTCTATACAATAACTGTATCATGCACAGTTTCTGATCAATTGTTCACTTGAGCGAAAATGTTTTTCATTAAAATCGTTTTTAACATATGAAATGAGGTGTTGATCCATTAACTTTGTTAAAGATCACTTACGAAAATCATGTTCAATAAATCAACTATTACATTGGTGGAACATTAATCTTGTTAACAGATTCAGTGCATGGGTACAGAGAGAGCGAGCGAGAGAAAAAAGAGAGGGCGAGCATATACAAATACGGCATTAAGCATTGTTTATAAGGAAACAGATGCACAAGTTAAAATCCTTAAGTACAGTAGTTAGTCAGAGATTGGTCTCAATTTTATGAACTATATAATTGGCTACATGTACATGTATGTGTAAACCGATGTTTGATGAAAAAATAGATTTACGTCTATCTCAAAGTCAGTGGGAAACCCAGTTGAAATAGAACAAAAGAATCGAAGCTCTTTGTTAGAGAAGGCGATAAATGCTTACTGTAATATTTACTATAGTAACAAAAATTTTAAAATTTAATAGAAACAAATAAAACGACAATGTTCTTCTCAATTACGAAGTGTTTCATTTTAAAAACACCATTTGCATAAGTTTTCAGTTTATCTATTACATAGTAATGCAGAACAATTAGATTTCAACTCGACGACATGGGTATCTATCAAGTTGGATGTAGAAAATGAATAACCTCCGATTAAAAAAAAAAACAAAAAAAAAAAAAAAAAACGGTCGGACGGATAACATATCAATCTATTAGTTCAGTAATTTTCGTGTCTGTCCTTCCATTATGTGACTCAAGAAAAAAATCCAAAAAATGGGTAACAATTTTATCGAAAAGAGAAAATCAAGTGCACCTTTTGTTAGGGCATGTTTGATGTGTATATTTTGTCTTCAAAACGTACAGAGTATTTGATATATCATCTTGCTTCAGATTCTATCATTTTTCTGTATCAAAGCTACAGGTGGACTTTATATCATAAAAAAAAAAACACAGTGCGAAAAGATGATATATATGGGTCAAGTAAAATACCTCTCTAATGAATAAAAAAAAAAACAGAGTAGGTGTGTTCGAATAGCTATTTTTTTACTAAAAGTACTTGACGACAGTCTTTTAAGTTGGATGATGAAAATACATATCTTCAAAAATATATAATCTGTTGTGTATGATAACAAGGGTTTATAATCTTCAACCACTGAATTTTTTTAGTCTGCCCTTCCACGAAATATTTAATTAGATTTTTTTTAAGGTGGTACCCAACACCTTCACTAAAATTAATTTGGCTCGTTTAATTTTCATAAAATTTTGAAAAAGTATTTACTTTGACTCTTAAAGTTTGACAAAAATTTAAAAATTTCAAAAAATTTGAACCAACCGTTTCATCGGAAAAATTACACTGGTTATATAGCAGTTTGACAAATACTTATTTTGATCATTGAGAAGCTTAATATTCCCTTAAAGCACAACGTAATTAACACGTTTAGCTGATTTTACAGAGTTATCTCCCTGTAGTGTTAGGTACCACCTTAAATGTTTAAGAATTTTCGAAAATTCCACCTGACAACCGATCAGACAATAGTTTGAAGTTGAATTAATGCAGACAAGATCATTAACTGATGCTCATTAGCTGGTAGATACATTTGTCTTTTTAAATACAACTGACATATAAAGATCGTAATGGTGATACATGGTATGTGGATAAATTTATCGGTTTTCAAGAGCAAAATTGGCAGCACGTCATTCCTACAATGGCTTCCATTTCTACGATTGTGAAAATGAACTGGCCTAATAGGGAGATAATTTTTACGAAGTAGAGTCATGAGTCTGAAGTACATTGTTTGTATTTGGTTCATGCACGTCCCATTTGTTTTTTTATTTGTGTTATTAAATTATCAGACCGTTTAATCGTTTAAGCTGTTTCAGAATTTTCATATCGGGGTCTTTAATAGCGGACTATACGGTATTTTTTTTCTCATGTACAAAATACTATTGCCTATAATATCGGGAAACCATTTCATTTGAACTATCATTTGGATAGTGGAATTTGACGCGACTTTCATACAAGTCAGAAATTAAGCTAGCTACGGATTTAATCCACCACCTTCTACATTAGTAAATGCATCTATCAAGTAAGGAATATGACAGTTGTTTTTGTTTTGTCTTTGTTTTTTTTAAGTTTGTGTTTTTAAATATTCGATTTTCACCTTTGATTCATACTTATTTCACAGGGGGACGATCTAGTACAAAAATAGTGTTCATATTCATATCACATTACTCGCAACTGCATTTTTAACACAAATATTTGCCACTGGAACTTCAAACCCAAGTCATCATCATTATCAATATCATCATATACAACCGTGTTAATACAATTGAAGTAACACTATTAATCATACAAAGATACATTTGATAAGAAGTGCTAAAATAATAAACAAAGGCAAACTTTGTAGAGCGTTCTGAGCTGACAAGCGCAGTATCAGTAGTGAGAAAAAAATATTTGAATAATCTTAAACAAAGCACTTTTGACAGATCATATTCATTTTGTACTAGGACAACGTCAACGCGTTTTTTTTTTTTCAGTGTGTCTTTGTATGTAGAGCTGTACTGTCTCTGTATGTTGTTGAAAGCGGACTAGTATTCAAGCCTGCAAAAATTACATTAAGTATGACTGATTCCAATTTTACACAAAGTCGTTGTCATCTTATATCGCATGCAATGGTACTCTTTGATATTTTGCTAAATAAGTATCATGTTTATTCAATAAGGGTTAACTTAATATAAATTATTGATGAAATCCTAAATACGCAGTAAATAATTTAGACCTTCGATAGTTGACACAATGTTGTAATAAAATCGCAAGATAAAGAGACGCGTTTTTTTGATTGGACGGGCTATATAAGGGAGCTACCATTTGATTTTTATGGGGGGGGGGGCTAGGATGAAATTTGAAAAAAATAGGCAGGACAGGAGTTTTGAGTTAAAAAAAAAGGCAGGATGAGACGCTTGCAAAAAAAAAAAAAGTCAGGACGACAATTTAGGTAAAAAAAGTCAGGATAAACTAAAAAAAAAAATAAGGCAGGACCGAACAGAGTGAAAAATAAAAAGGCAGGACAGAGATTACAGCTAAAAAAAATGCAGGACAAAATTTTTCATCCTAGCCCCCCCCCCCCCCCCCCCCCCCCCCATGATAATAACCCTTTGGTAGTAAATTATTCTCGTGTGGTTTCTTATGTGGCTTGCTCCAGAGATAGTTTTAATATCTTTCTGTAAAGACGGCACAACCCCTCAATTGTATTGGTTATCTATTATTGATATAAATATGCACGAAACATTTTATGTTTATAGTCATATAAAAATAATCTATCAAACCGCTTTGTTGATGTCCGTGTAAGAAATTATTTGCTTTAGCTTTACCGTCAATTGTTGAACAGCAATGCAACGATACAATAACACATAAAATACACCGTTTTATATGACACAAGAGTCATATCATAAATATTGGTAACTGAAGAACTAGTTTTTTTTTTCTGTATTAATTTATTTTTCTCAATATAATCATTTGTAAAGACACATTTGAAGAACTGTGGTAGATTCGGGAATACTGTTTTTATTTTCAAGATTAAGGTCGATTTAGTGTTTATTATTTCAACATACAGGTACATTAGCATGATTTCTGCAGGTGACAGAATGAATGTCAAGTGGAAATTAGGCTCTAATGTTTCATTTGGCACTAAGCATAGCGCGAAAAATGCCCCCCCCCCCCCCCCCGCCCCCTGGATCCGCCACTGCATCAGTCACCTCCGTGAACGACTCTTGAGACATCTGTGTTTCCGGTCAGCGCTCTAACCCAACGAGCTTAAAACAATGTAATAACTTAAGACTTGCCTTCAACCAAATACGATTGGATTAGTATCTACTACATTTTGTACTAAATGGATGCAATATCGCTGTAGTACTAATCGGTCAAGATCAATGGACGTCAGAGATTCAGCACTTAAGTCAAATCTTTGTAAATATTTTGAAAACTGTCGACTTCCTTGTCTTAAGTACAACGCCTAAGCTGTCTAAACACCTGCTCATTATGTTCTTGTTTTCCTTCAAAGTCAAGTAAACAAAATTTGTAAGTTTTCCGATTCTAATTCATCTTCAAAAATTGGAAAGCAATTTCTTTTGTTGACGTCATATTTCCCATCGGATCATGACAATACGATGGGTTGGATCTATTTTAAGCTCATGCCCTACTACCTGGTTTAGTAAAATGAAACAAGGTAAAAGTTAAAACAGGTTAGTATGTTTTAATGGTTATTTACATCAATAAACTGTCATATCTGTTCACTTGAATAATCTGTTAATGGAGACCACTTCCGTGATCTAACGTTTTAAGTGATTCTAAGGAAATTATTGAATGAAATAACCTAAAATGAGGACGTTAGAATAAAATCTTATCTGAAGGGATACTTATACATGTTATATCGGTCAGTCCAGTCAAGAAAGTCTTAAGATTGCACGTGAGTTGATGATATAAAATAAGTTTTAAATCATGATATTGTAGGGGAGTTCTACTATAATATGAAACGGATCAGATCTGAAGAACGGTAATTTTAGTTTGTATATTATGCATTGTTATATTTTAAGATCCTCTTTGTATAGACAACATGTCAACACTGATGTTTTGGGATTGGATTCCACTCATGACATGCTGCGTTCGATCTGATCTCATTCAACAATTATTACCAAAGGTCGGTGGTTCACTCCGGCTTTCCTCTTCTTATAAAAACTGGCCGCCAAGTAATAAGCAATAAGGGTGCTGAAAGTGACAATCGATCTGATGTTGTTTTTATGTTGTAGGATTTTGCTCATCGTTGAAGGCCGTACGATGACCTATTATACTTGTAAATTTGTATGTCAGTTGGTCTCAGGCGGATAATTGATTCATTCGCAATCATACCATATCTCACTAATTTTATATTAATCGCCAACAATCACCCATTATTTTAGAGGGTGGTACATGTAAATGTCGACATCTATTTTGATGAACATTTATTTAATGAAGCAGCAAAACTTGAACTCGGGCGCTGCTGAGTCAGTCACAGGCTAGCTTAAACAAAGACTTTAGACACGCGCAGCATTTAGTAGTACGGACACTGACTAGGTGGCTCGGACACAGAGTAAAATAATTCAAGATCGTTCTCTAAACGATTGATTGATTGATTGTTGGTTGCTTAACGTCCAGTGGCAAATATTTCATGCATATTCTCTAAACGATAAGCAATCAATAAATTCAAAAATTAATCTGAAAGTTTTCCCCATGTCTTGACTCATTCATATTCTACTTATATTTTCGGGTCATTGCAAATTTCCCATATACAATGTTCTAGTGCAAAGGTCAACTATCGTTATCCTCAATGTTTATTTTAATAAAGTTAAGTTAAAGTGGTTCCCACAAAATTACTAAACAAAATCATAAAATTTTTCGCATCATGATTAAATGAAAAGTATTCCATAACATACTATCATTATATTTAAAATTACATATTATTCATTTTGATAGTTTGAGAGTGTTTTAGTACGGGGATTGAGATGTAAATGTATATAGCATGTATAGAGAAATTGTGTTATTTTCTTATTACTTTATCTAATTTCATAGTCTCGTCTGTGGTCGCGTGGTTTCATGGAAGTCTGAATTAAGGAAGCCAGGGCTTGGGTTCAAACCCTCCCACCCCAGGGTCCTTGACAAAGGAAAGTCATTTAAATCTAATGTAACTGAAACAAAAATAAGATTGGAGTCGAGCACACCTATCACGTACTGGATTCGAACTCACAACCTCAATATGTATTGATAGGCTAGTTTAACTTCTCGGACCAATAGACTAGAAAGACCCTTTGTGTGGACGAAATGGACATTAGTATTACTCTGATTTTATAAAGACAAGTTGTTTTTTATTGCAGTTTCTATATAACAAAACATAATGTTGGTTCTAACGTTTATTAGCAATTAAACGATATAAATAATGTTAGCCATATAACTGTATTGAATACTGTCAAAAGATAAAATTACAGTAAATATAATAAAGCAAAAAGTCTAAATGGGTTTAACTTGCGAACAAGCCTGCTTTAGTAACGCTTTATTAAGTTAATGTCCATCGAAATAGACAGACAGTTATATCAGTTATCTAATTGTAAGAGAAAAATGTAATTAATTGACTATTCTGCTACGTTTAATTAGTAAATTATCTCTTAGACAGGCTGTACATAAAATGTAATAAGGACATGGTTTACCATCCGTCGTTATGTTTCCTGGCGACAAAACATTTAAAACTCAGCAAGCTGATTTATCTATGTATCACATTGAATAATCTTGCTAATATCATATGGCGTAAAAAAAATAATTAAACCATGATGAGTCTCAGACCTAGTTAATCCATGTGTCAAGGTCAATGCTGATGCCATGGCAACAACGGTTTGTAAAAAAATCAAAGATAATCATATTTTAATACAAATACAGGTGTCATGTTTTTATCCATATAATATACTACATGTATATACAAGCAAAAATATATGCATTTTGTACATGTATTGAAGTTCCATGTTAATGAGGTGCCACGTGTCACCACTGACATTTCTTTCCGAATTTCAGTTAAGCCGCTTCTTATTTACAAAATTACCAAAACGATATCAAGAGTGAATGCGAAAATCATACCTCTAAAACAATTACACTGGTCAGAATAAAAACGGTGAACGACAGGACAAACCAGAGCAATTTAGACAAAATTCAAAACTAAGATGTTTGCCAACTAGACTAGCACTTCACTGAACAAAATTGGTTTCCCAAGATGCAATGCATGCTATAATGAATATGACATTAGTTCCAGAACGGAAACGATCACTGTCCGGAGTTTGATAATAGATGTTATTTCCATTTTTTTTTTTTTTTTTTTTTTTGCGATATAGCTAGTACAGTAATACGTGTAGCAAAAGATTGACTGTAATGAAAGATTTGAAAGAACTTACATATTACGCAGACATACTTTTTGTATTTGCTCTATCTTCTTTGCAATGCAAATGTATTTTCCTCCTACGGGAAGCAACTTGTACAAATGAATTCTAATTATAGGATAGTTAACGTAATTAGCATTATGACTATTATGATCAAAACGGAAACAAATATCCAGACCTTAATGCTTTACTTATAAATTGAACAATACATTTGACATTTTTAATGCAAAATTAACGCAAAGAAAAAACTTGTAATATCAAAATAATTGTTATAGTGTGTCATAAGCGGAGTTCAATGTGGATTGTTATTTATGTTCACGAATCAGAACAAAGATTACTTTTGGAAAATGGAAGCGAATTAATAAGATTTTTTAATCAAATTTTGTCAGACAGGATTTACCGAAAGTAATAAATGCCTTACGTTTTTAAACTGTAATTTCCTTCTTTTGTAAATGTGCAATTTACAAATGCAATAGTACTCATAAATTAATTGTAATGTTCACAACCAGGATCTTAGTTCTCTGAAAAAATCTGATTCCTTTTAAGTTTACGTACTAAGTTAACCTATAAAAATTATAGTTAGTCATAAGTTTCTGTTTCACATTAAAGAAATGTCGGTAATTACGATTCTTTTCAATAGCTTCAAATCAATTAGTCAGCAAAAGGAATTAACGACCATCTCTTTATAATGTTGACGGTTATTAAAAAAGTGCAATTCCATTTACATTTGTACTATTATACAGGGGCGGATCCAGCCATTTTAAAAAGAGGGGTTCCAGCTATATGCCCCCTTTCAAATGTATTTGATCGTCCCAAAAAGGGGGGTTCTAACCCCCGGAACCCCCCCCCCCCCCCGGACCCAACTGCTATAATGAAATTGCTAACTACTGATAAAACGTCCGTATCGTCATAAAATTGAGAATGAAAGCGGGGGGGGGGGGGGGGGGGTGTCAAAGAGACAACAAACCGAGCAAAGAGCAGAAACAACCCATAAACACCAATGGGTCTTCAGCACAGTGTGAAACATAGAAATGAACCAAAATTAAAAAGACACACACGGCTAACAAAGGTCAGAACTTACAACCATGTACTATAATATAGGAAGATGTGGTATGGATGCCAATGAGACAATTCTCTCATCCAAGTCACAATTTGTAAAAATAAAGCATTATAGGTCAACATTTTTTTTTTTTGAAATCTTGCATGGTTCTTTTATATTATTGCATACAACACATGTCACATGTTATTGCATGGACAATTAGAAGATACGTGTGAATTTTACATTGTTTTGTCGGTAAGTTGTTTTTATATACATGTATATCTTTATATCACAACAAACCAAACTACAATGGTACAGATATTCGCACAATATATACTTTCATAATACATATGTACAGACAAACAAAATAGTACAGTTATAGTAAAACAGTGATAATTACAGAGATAACTGTTACAGTAGGTGTTTAACACTAAAGGGGTAAAGTGCATGGTGTACCCATCTAGGTTACTAGTATATCATGAATATTAATTAACCTTATAATTTTAGACAAGTTGTATAGATAATGTAGATTTTTTTTATGTACATCAGTTCATTAAAATCATTGGATTAAAGGGTTAACGTGAGAATTTTATATCGTTATTTTATATGACTTTTTTGTTTTGTTTCTTATTTGGGGGGGGGGGGGGGGGGGGGGGGGGATTAATATACAATTTTTACATTTGATCTCTTTGTCAGTTTGAATTTGTATTTCTATTTACAGAACCATTCGTTATTGTTTGCACGCGTCCTATTAGTCAGACATTTTAGGGTTCTGTGTGGCTTGCAGTTCGGTGTGGGCCAAGGCTCTGTGCTGAAGTCACTGCTTACTTCGAATTTTAATTGTTTACGTTTTACACCTTGTGACTTGGGTAGAAAGTTGTCTCATACTACATCTTCTTATTTCGATTCTCAAATATACATTATACATGTAATTGTTCAAACTAGTACATGTACTTTACACATACATTTATGTTGCAATATAGTGAAGATCAGTGAACACTTATTTGAAATGGGGAATAAAATTCAGTTTACGGTATAAAAGGTCACGTGTATCACAATTTTACAAAATAAAAAGGACAGTGCGTGTGAATCCGAATCATTATGGCGATTTAATCTACCAGCAAAATATAATAACTTAAAAAGACTTGAGAAAGTGGATTTGATATGCATATCTCTTTCCATTATAATATATTCTGAAAACATCTTTTAATGATAACATTGAAAGCATCTAATTTTTGCAATTTTGTCTCTTGTATTCAATTCTTCTCTTTAAATTTGAAAGGAATAACGTAGTTCTGATAAAGATTAAATAAATCCTTTTTGAATGCAACACATGTATACATATCAATATGTAACCTAAGAATGCATTTTGTTTATAGATTATACATTCATGTTGTAACAGTCATTGCGCTCAATTGATGGCGTTGTCTCAAAGCATACATAGTCTGTAGAATTCAATGACAGAAAGCATTAGTTTTTTGTGCCATATATTTTAAAGATAAATGGTTGTTGATATCTTCTTGACAGATTGCTATTTTTTTCCTGCTTGTACGTGCAAAATATGCTGTCTGGATGCTTGTCATTTTGAAAAGGAATGCTTTTATTGTCTCTTAGCACTTGATATTCCTTGGTAAAAACAAGATCATTGTTAATATTATACATGTATATACAGTCTGTCTTTAATTAAAAGAGATTGAATCCTGCATTTGACGTCAAGGGAACTTCAAGTTATAATTAAAAGAATCTCTATGATACATTTTGTTTTTATAATTTCAGATATTATTATAATTGCTCCATTTCAGTACTCACGGTTTAGACAATTAACATTCAATATATTACGGAATATGTTTCGTAGTACCGTGTGGCGAAACCTATATAACAAGCGATGAAAGATTACTAGTATATATACACTATTCGTAAAGATGAACTGAATGGAAATTTAAAAAAAAAAAAATCTAGAATTTAAAATTGATACTTTAAGTTAGGAGAGCATATTAAGTTTAGGAACAAGAACATAACTCCTTTTTGAAATATTAACAGGTCAGAGATGTGCCCATAAAAATAAAACTTTGCAATTGAAAATGTCAAAATCTTAGTTTTGAATTGATTCTTTTATTGAGTCAATAAGGTATAAGTAAAGCACAATCCCAAAAAGTATAGTTCTGACCTCTACAAAACACTGGGTCAATCAGTATCCTACCACAGTTCATAAGGTGAACCGAACCTTTGGCATGTATTTTAAAAGAAATGACGATATTGTTTAATTTATAGAAGCTTTGTTTAATTGTGTAAAATGCTTAAAAACCAACATTTATTATAAATCTTTCCAATTGTAACTAAACATTTAAGTGTACATTCTATGGTTAATAAATGTCACTCGTTATTCAATATTCTCTTCTATATCATTATAGTATAATACTGTCATAGGTGTAGCACAATCCCAAAAAGCATAGATCGGCTGAACTTTACAATTTACTGTGTCAAACAGTATCCTACAACAGTTCATAAAATGAACCTTTTGTATTCATTTTAGAATTGAATGTCTCTCTGATATCTTTCGTCCTTCTTTTTTAAGATATGTGTGATTTAATAAAAGCTTTTAGTCGTGTAAACTGCTTATAAAACAACTTTTATTATCAATCTTTCCAATTGTAACTAAATAGTTATCAAAGGTATAACAGGATTATAATTCAGTACGCCTGACGCGCTTTCCGTCTACATAAGACTCATCAGTGACGCTCATATCAAAATATTTATACACATTCAAGCTCATTCAAGTGCACATTCTGTGGTTAAAAAATGTCACCGATGCACTCGTTATTCAATATTCTGTATATCATAATATAGGTCATAGGTTTAAGGGTAGCTCAATCGAGAGCACAATTCCAGAAAGCATAGATCTGCTGAACTCTACAATATACTGTGTCAAACAGTATCCTACCAAAAGATGAACCTTAGGCATGTATTTTAAAATTAACTGTCCCTCTGGTATCGTTCATCCCTCTTTTAAAAGGAATCATATGTGATTTAATAGAAGCTTTTAATCGTGTAAAATGCCTGTAAAACAACATTTATTATCAATCTTTCGAAATGCAACATTCAAGTGTACATATATACTGTGGTTACTAAATGTCACCGATGCACTCGTCATTCAATATTCTCTATATTATATTATAGGTCATAAATGATTAACATTCTTAATCGATCTCCACATATGGTGACTAACAATAGAAAGCTTTTCAATCTTTTGTTGAGATATTTTTGTTCTATTCGCTGTCGGAAATAACATTAAGGCGCACAGATTTCCGTAAGGAATATATCACTTTGAATTAAATAGTGCAGATTTTCGTATTATGCAACGATAATAAGTTAATTAAAATGAATGGCGGGAAGATTTACAAAGAATAATGACATTTCGTATTTTGCAATTGGTTACTCTGGAAACAGTATTCATACGAATAAAAAAAGTTCACACTAAAACATCGTTCAGAGTTGGATGCGTTGTACTTTTACAAAACAAAAGTATTGTTTTGTCGTTAGTATGATCAATTTGAAAAGGTAAGGATTTAATATATTCTATTTTTAAAGAGGAGAAAAGTGTAAATACACAAAGAATGCAAAATTGTATAAACAGTCTATAATTGATTAAATATAGAATTTCATTTGAATTTTATTTTATTTTTATCAAATTTCACATTTCCAATAATATTATTAATTTCAGTTTTATCAATTTTTGATTATTCTATAATTCATTATCGCTTGATTTACGAAATTGCACATGTGTTTTCCCACACATGAGTGCTTTACTAATATAGTTGCTTTACAAAAGAGATTGAATTTCCTTTGATGAATTTTCACTTGTATTTTCGTTTAATTTCTTCCTTAAGAAAACATTTTTAAGATTGAAATATCTTTTAATTAACACTGTTGACGCACTAGATAAAACACATCTTTTTCGAGTGATGAGTCTGAAAAACGTCATTTGTTACATCTCTCATCTTCCTTTCTCTATAATTTATGGTACACGTTTTGCTCCTTGGGTTTTCGACAGTCAGATATTTTATACGTCGATGAACTCTTTACATGGGTCTGTATCAAGCATATTTGACTGCAACAAGCGGCAATATGTAAGAGTTTGAAGAGCAGTCCAAGACAGACCTATAAGCATGTAATATTTGTCACTGACGTTAATTAAACGCCAATCCACTCATCACTACTCCATTTCTTAGATTTGATGTCTAAATATTTCTTGGTTTACAATTTTCTCGAATAAAACTGCCGACAAGCATAAGAAGAATCTTATTTCATAAGTACATGTACATGTAGTTTGATTATTACATGTAGGTTGTAAAGAAAATCAAAGTTTGTGTTAAGTGGCAATTCTATTACATCATTACACCGATTTTTACATTAATTTTGCAAAAGTTTTGAACATCCCAGCCTCTTCAATCATTCCTAGCACACATTAACATGTTTATGTTTCATTAAACTTGTGTTTACAATGTAAATGTTGCAACAGTGTAATGAAAATGATCCCAATTTGTTATTTATTACGCTATTAATGTCCATTATCGCGAAAAGGTTAAAATAGTTGCTGTTTTTATATTGTAGTTTATTGCTACCTATTACATTTTTCAACTCATTTTTAAAGTGTAAATTAGTTACTGCTGCTCTAAAAACAATCGATTTTCGTCTTATAAACAACTTGCATCTGTTTTTTATCGCTTGAATTCCATTAGAAAGTGTCTATTATCTTTTTATCGTGCAACCTGTAATCTTTATACGATATCCTACCGTACTGAAAACAATGTGTGGTCTTCTCAAATTATTTTATCATTTTATCGAAAATTAAAACGTGAGACTGGGATTACACACCGAACTCATTAATTCCACCAAACAGATGTTTTATATGTTTAATGGCCGTCGATTTTTGATACAATGTTATCTTTTTGATTGGTTTGTTTTGTTTTTATGGTTGTAATTTGTTTCTTCATTTAAAATTTTAGATTGGATACGATTGTTCTCGTAGATAATGCATTAGTTCAAGGCTAACATACATGTATACATGTATATATAAGGCTTATTTGTTTCTTCGATTCGAATTTCATCACGGTATACAAAGGGGGTAATATAAAAAATTAATAAAAACCTGGTATGTTAAATATTTTAAATAACCTTAGGAAAATATAGTTTTTCTAATATTTTTATACACTTTGACATTATTTTTGGACTTTTAAGGAAACGGTACACATCAAACCCCAATTTTAAATGTTTTAATTTTACCTCCCAATCCTAGCTGAGGGATCCAAATTTTTGATCTATTATCTACGGAAACAAACGGTCATTTGGAATTATGTTGTTAATTTGAACATTAGCAGCAAGGAGTTCTAAATAAATTATTTAATATCGACAATCCAAGTCTGGAGCCTCTGGCTTTTATTAGTCTTGTATAATTTTTAATTTTAGTTCATTTATATTTTCGGAGTTTAGTACAATGTATGACGTCCATTATCACTGAACTAGTACACGTTTTTGTTTAGGGGCTAGCTGAAACACGACTCCGGTGCGGAATTTTTTCGCTGTGTTGTTGATCCATTGGTGGCCTTCGACTGTGTTTTTGATCTTTGTTGTCTTTTTGACACATTCCCCATTTCCATTCCCCCTCCTAGAACTACGCGCTATCGTTACTGCAGATGACAACAAGTAACAAAAGTAAACCTGCTAAAAACGATGGCAAAATACTATGTACAGCAATAGCAATCTTCCTGGCAGACAAAAATCTGCTGAACAGGGAAAAAAAACAAAAAAAATGTTTTGAATAACAATCGGGAGCACAGACCCTATTATATTTGCCGTAATGATAGCCGGTATTATAGAGTGTGGAAATATAATTATGAATGTTGTTTATTCTGTATTGAACATACAACCTATACTTTTATCACAAAAAAGTAAGTCATTTAGATAAATAAGAAGAATTGCACCCCCGTGTGGACAAAAGAATTTGATCACACGACCGACATGGTGTTAACGGAAGGTCAATATATCACTATTGTAAGAAGATTTCCAGCAGAGCGTATTAATATGAAGTCAAGAAGAAAAATGTTATTATACAAGTCGTTTGTCTGATTGTTTTCACAGTATGATTAGATTATTTATCGTTGGTTATTCTGTAATGTTTGAAAGCCGAATGGTCTCACTAATAACCAACAATGTGATAAAAAAAAATAGTAATTACATAAGGATCTTGATCTTGGCCATGGTTTGTTTCTGGAACGGCGTGGGAGTTATAAGTCTTATCAAAACCTCTACACATTTAGTAATCATTTTTTATTTATTTTTTTAAGTACCCACAATGTGTGGTAATTATAAAAAGAATCTTACATGTGTAAAACGATTTGAACTTACTGAAATGTTTAACTTATTTGTCAATATTTGTAACTGCAGGATACTTTGCTTCGTAAATGCTCTCATTTATTGACTTTATGCTTGATGCGCAATATGTTGCAATCGTGTACTTGTGAAATTGCTGGAGCTAATATGCTTCTTAAGTTTTGGTTTTTCTTAGTCGAGAACGTTGCAACAATTTGGTTTTAGACACATTAATGGTGATAAACTTCGTTGTTTTTGAAAGCTGAACAGTTTATATTGCTGTTGTTTGGTACCAATTATAGAGCTGATATTATTTACTGTATTAACTACACCTACTTGTTATCTAGAAGGGTTGAAAATGAAAAAAAAACAAGCCATTGAGTTTAAAATCAATTGATAGATTTACAAATGTATACTCCATATGCATGCAACTGCTTGTGAAATTTCATTTCTCGTACAGTTCTTCGTCTATTGTTATCTGTTACACAGTAGGTTCATGTTTTAAGCATTCTTTTCATTCCTTTTTATAAACATAATGTAATAATACAAAAGGCAAAGGATATCCGAGGTTGTGTTTTTTTTTTTTTTTTGGTAAAGGGTGCCGGGGTAGCACTCTCTGTGTTAAACATATACTTGAAATATTTGCCGCTACACCTTGCCTTCTATTCCAATAAATCTTCTCTCAAACTCCATTTGACCTCCTACGGCACACTTTAATAGTAAAAAAGATTTGATTTCATTCAACAAAAAATTTAAGACCAAGTACATTTGTACGCGACCATATACCAAATAGTCAATGCATATCCATCCGTGTAAATTGCTCTATGGGATATTTGCAAACTTTCAACAGATGCAATTTCTTGGTATGCTAGTTATGTCCATAAGCTGGAGGTTAAAATCCATCTTTTTGCGGCGTAGAATAACTCGTTGTTGTATATTTAGATACAAGTGATTCCTGCAGTACTAGTGTAACAGGTAATAATCTGTTAATGGACATTTACGTTAGATAAGCTTTGATGCAAAGAAAATGAATATTATCTCTTCCTTTTCATGCTCAAATAACACAAGTAATTTAATAACATCACACATCCGCGTGAAATAGATTGAACTGATTTGATAATGTATCGTTTTATATGAGGAAATAATCCCGATTTAGCGATTTGAAATAGCTGTCAGTAGTTATGAACTGCAGAGTTTATGGAATTTCATAGTGACAATTGCATAATAATGACTCTTAGATGAAATGTACTTTAAACATAGTCCGTTGGTCTTTATAATGATAAACCAATACACTGTTAAGCAGCATGGATGCAGCCATTTTATGAAGATAAAACAATTCATTCAGAATTTACCTGATCTGTCTTTTTGTCTATCAGATATTTCTTTATAACAGACACATCTGTATCCATCTAAGCTTGTATCCATAAAACTATATCCAAACGCAAAAGTAATTTATTGTAGGATATGTAGAAACATCCGTCCGTTCGAGAAAAAAAAAACACCTTAACTTTGGTAGCTTTATGCATATCAGTCCTGTCTCTTTCAGGGGTTCAAATTAACATTTGGTACTGGAAGGTCCAGGACCTTTGACACTCCAAACTGAAAGGTCCACAGCCTAAATTCCAGGTCCTACTTTTACTTGAAATATTTCATAACTCAGTAAGATACAAAATTTATGTGCTTTTGGTGTTAGGTTAACTTGTTTCATTGTCAGTAACTGTTGTAAAACATGTTTAATTATACATGTAATTGTCTAACAATTTATAATAAAATCACATTATCTTGTTTTTATATGGGGATGGTGTCACTGTTGGTGGGTGGGTGTTGTCTTGTAGTTTTCACTATGATATAAAGGGCTATATGTATCTTTTTTTTATATTGTTCATTTCGGAGTATACAATTTAAGTAGTAGTTCAAATTCAAAGCTATTTATTTGGTTCCTCTGTGAAAATAAATTAAGAAACTTCAAGATTTTACTGGGCGGTCCTTCAAAATTTAGAAGAAATTATCTCTTGGAATTGTAGTTATATGTTTACACTATAAAAATATCTATATGAAATATCAACATTTATTAATAATAAAGAAAATTACTGTCACATTTTATTGAACATGTTGAATTTTGACATGACAATTTGTGAACTAAAAGTAATTTTGAGTTTCTGTATAAAATATTTCCTGCTTTTTCTTTCTTTTCCATATATCTTTTGGGTTTTCAATTCTATTGTTAAATTATTTATCATCAGCTGAGCAATGTATTTTGTCACCTGCCTGGAATTATTATTTTTTTTTTTTATTGAATTTGATCGGCAAACCCGGAATTACCCTTATCCGCCTCTGGAATCTGATCCGGTGTTTTCCAGTTTATGGCATCCATTGTTTTCAATGTTGTTTTTGTCAGTCAGATACGATTTTACTCGGATTTACACATAACATGCTTACGATTTTCGGTATAAAGATAGCGGTTGAACAAAATCAACATCGTTGTCATGAATAATAAAGATGAACATAAATATTGAGATCGTTTGGAAAACATTTTGGTTAAAAAAAATCGGCAAAGTTAATGTTTACTTTCTTTCTATGCAAAGGTCCGTCGGGCGTAACTAGTAACCAAAACGAAGGTCCGATTGCAATACTGGAAGGTCGCGGACCTCGGACCACCGCTAATTTGAACCCCTGACTCTTTGAACTGAACAACAATAACATCGTATCTATATATATATATAGTGATCACTAGCCTTTCAACACGGAGGTTTTTGGTTCGAACCCTGCTCATGACTAATGCGTTGGACTAATATCTTAACTGACGTTGAATGTCGTTTTTGTTTTCAGATGAAGGTCGCAGGTTTACTTTTCTTTTGTCATAACAACTTACCGCCATGATATAACCGGAAGTGCCTACATGGACATGAAAACGAACACTCAACAAATCATTCCTTTGTTCTTAAAGTAATACGAAGACTTCAAGTCTTTCCCTAGTCACGGTGACGAGACATGCAATTTGTAGGCAATCAATACGCAAAGGAATACTTAAAAAAATCGAAAATGAGAGCAACTCTGTTTATGCGACTGAAAAATAAATTTCCAATTTCCAATTGTAACATGGATTCATTCAGTCTTGCACAACTCATGGAGCGCAAAATAATTTTAAACAAGATTCAAACTACTTTATATCCGTCTTATTTTCTTTTCTAATATTGTTGCCTTGAGCGCACGTGAAGACACGAATAGTTTTGAAAGTAAAGAGATCTGGTATGCATGGCATGATACCAATTTACATAAGTATCCACCAAAGGCGAAGGTCAACAATTGAGTAATGGACTGGATAATCAGACTTTCATTTAAAGACAAAAAAAGTCATGTTTACTTGTTTTGTTATGTCGGGGTCTTGTATACATGTACATATGTACATGTAGCTATCGTATCTAAAATGTATTTACGCTATTGGGTTGAAAGCTGCCCGGTGACCAAAGTTGCTTTTAATCTACGTTTTATGAGTTCTGGTGGATACATGTAGTTGTCTCATTTGATATCATTCATCGTCTGCTACTTTTACATGACTAAACAATATGTATAGGTACAGATGAAAGTACACTATAATAACGAGAGCCATGGTATAGTGGTTAGTGCATCCGACTACAATCACCAAGGTTCCTAGCTCGATCCCTGTTCCGTTGAGAAAATTTTAGGGACTTACATGTAATTTACGGGTCTCCCTTCACACCAATTGCGAGTATGGTCTTGAGAACAACGATGATGGTCCGTCGGAAGGGGCCATAAATGGCTGACATGAGTAAAGAGAGAGCAATATATCTTGCAAGTACAAGACACTCTGGTTTCCCAATCCATTATAAATAAATATGTTTATAAACTAAAATGAAAGGCCAGGATGAGATACGAAATGAGAAAATAATTGACCTGACGAATGTCACACGAAATCAGCATCTCAGTTCACAAATAATTGGCCTTATCAAGTCGTACAATCAGATACGTACATGTATTAATATATGTCAAAATTTAAATGTTAATTGCGTATATGTCAAAATTTAAATGTTAATTGTGTATATGCCAATCGTTCGAAATACAATGAAAATCATGTAAAACGTAAATGCAATTGCTATTGTTTAAATGATCTTCATCAACAACAATTAAAACCAACTCTGGTGGTAATAAACATGTACATCAATGACTCGACTTTCGGATAATTTTTTGTCTTTATAAACATGTATAGTTTTTTTTTATTACAACATAAAACAATGATAATAATCAGTAGAAATTCACCATACCACCTTGCAATAAACATAATAAATAAAACAATAAGCATGTCGACCTTATTATTTTTCTGTATAATTATGGGGCTACATGTACATGTACAACTCTTCAGAACACTATAGGTAGCATTTCTGTAAATATTGACAATGCAATTTCCCATAGGAACTTCTTTTACGGCTAAATCTGTACCTGTCCACTTTTACTATAAAGTTTTGAAAAAAATCTTATCCTAGAATTGAAAGTTCATATGCACCACATTATTTCTCAAAGGTCAAAATATAGGGCTGTGCGGCATATTTTCAACGTTTATATGCCCTGAATTTCTCAGAGTTTAAAAGAACACTAATTTTCTTAACTACCCCTACCTCGAATGAAAGGTTACCACAGATTTCAATGTAAACAATATGCACATGTTTATTTACTGGTAACATTCCCAAGTTATGTCTCTGTGAGATGGCACACAGAGAGCATAACTGGGAACCAGTATGTAAACAAAATTAATTTTCTATGAATATTCAAAATCTCCCCAAAAGAGGCGTGTTTTGAGAAACAGCTGTATTTACAAAGTACAACCTTTATATCGATGATTATATTCTATAATATTGTAAAAATTCAGAAAATGATATTACACAATATCATACTTGAAAAAAAAAAAAAAAAACAACATATAAATCTATAGTATTGTAAATTGTTTAACAATATCTAATTGAATTTCAATTTATCAGGATCTTTTGCGAACTTGAATTGCAACAAATGAATTTTATTTATTTATGGTTGAAGGTTAAACCATAATATCAAGGAATCGTATATTGTATAATATTTGAATATAAATTATTATATATCTATAATACTAAAATTACGAGGTCCAATTTGTCAGCCGTCATCGCGTAAAAACGACGAATCAAAGAATTCAACTTTATATACAACTAATATAGTACAAATGTGTAGATTAAAAATTACACCACTCCAGGTCCTATTGTTTTCCACGTAATTAATATTGCCAATAAATAGGAAGTTCCGGGTCGAGTCCGATACCGATACCAATAGTATAATCACCTGTTACCTATTACCTTATCTGTACGTTCCGCATCTGACAGGCGCACCGTGACCAAACGGTGTATTCAGGATTAATATGCTATATACACGGGTCATAATCACAGGGTTGACACTACTAAATTGTCAAATTGTTACCTATTGTAGTATTTTAATCCGTAAGACTTTCCTACTAACAGTACGAATACTAAAAATCTGGACTAAAAATTTTCAATTTGTTAGCGGGCATGACGTAAAACAGCGAATCAAAGAATTCAACTTTATTTATAACTAGTATAGGACAATGCTGTTGATTAAAAAATACTCCATTCCAGGACCTTTTGTTTTCCAAATAATTGATATTACCAACAATTGATAAGTTCCAGTTCGACGGGTTCAAACAGAAAGATTTGAAAGCAGAGAAAATTGTGTATCTTATAATCGGCATGACTTTATCAGATGACAGTACTAATACTAAAATAAGGCTTGCGCATAGTTATATACTTTAATTCAGTCACGGACCCGCGATATCACGGGTGTGTTCTAGTATTATATATGTATCCTCAAAAAAAAATTTTACCTGATTTTTTTATGATTTTTATGCAATAATTGCATTCACAAGTTAAAACATCATTTTGTACTTAATATCGTCTTTGTCAACAATCGAGGTCAGTCTCTTGTGTTTCAAAAAACTTGACTTATTCTCATTAATCCTCCATAAACCTGTCACACGCTAGTTATCATTGTTTGTTCATTTTAATACCGGTGTTGCGCTGTGAGGTCAATATACTGTTTGACAGAATATTCAATTTCTAAGAAGATTACGAGCGTGGACTATTAAAATCAAATCAAATAGAATGATGTAATAAAATAGGCAACATTTTCTTGTAAAATATTTATCCTTAACTTTAATGGATAGTTTGTCCTTGAATCATAAAACACATTGTACAAAAAAATGTGATTATTGCATGCATTTGTATGCAGTGTCGGATTTTTGTAATGAAATATAAAAAAATTAGGATATGTTGCATGATAGCAAGGGAAATTACCATTTATTGAAGGCAAAATGACGTATTTTAAATAGGATTGTAGCTAGATTACCGAATCATGAGCATGGTTTTCTAAAATGGTCACCAATCATAATATATATTGTATCGGGTATTAAACCTTTAAAAGATATTTTTCATTTAATTCAAAAATTGACAAAATAGAATCATTTACATAACAGCGTAGACAACCGCAATACTTATGTTGGTAATAATACTGAATCATGTATCTTTAACTTGTTTGTCATTTGCTATCGATAACAGTGATGTTATGCTACTTTCGGCTGTCATCGGCCTTCCAGTAGGTATATAAATAGAATAAAAGAGTAGAGACATGCAGGTGCACGAGAAGAAAAGGAGAAAGTTGAAGTTTTCAATATTTAAATCAACACGCAAGGTTTAGTCTTCTGCTAGTTATTCTTATTATTTGATTTAGGCGTTTAGAACCTTTGGCTACCCAACAGTTTAAATGTACATGTATGTAACACGTACAATATGACAACTGGTCGTTTCAGATAAACGTACACCTAATCTGACTCAATCAAATGATAACCTGCAGTGAGCAGAGGCGGATTTAGGGGGGGGGGGGAAAGGGGGCCCGGGCCCCCCCTTTTTGGGAAAAAATTTGGTTGCTTATATAGGGAATCACTGAAGCGTGACTGGAGCGGGCCCCCTCTTAGGTCAGTCAGTGGGCCCCCACTTATGAAAAATCCTGGATCCGCCACTGGTGAGCGCATCAAGCTGTTATGAAAATGATTCTAAAACATACTTCAGAAATAATATTAACAACTACATTTTGTAGTAGCATTTCATGGGTAAAATATAACGATATGTGAGTACTTGGTCATTCTTGCACTTGCGGCATCCTCTTAAAAAAATATAAGTGTGTAACCAGCTTATAATATAATTACATTTTAAGGTTATTATGAAGGAAATAATGTAATTTCAAAGTTTCAAATTTCAGATAATTCATTGTCTTAAATATTTTAACTGTGATCTTTATAAACAATTGACCTGTTAACGTTTTGAATCGAGTGTTATTGGCGAGATTTTTGTAGAAAAAAAGACAGACACAAGCGTACACGAGTATATGGGCCTGGAACTTTATTTGTTTTCCCCATACATGTACCTTATTAATTGAAAAAAACGAATATAGGTTACATGTACAGTGAACTATAATTTTCTTTTAAAATAAACTTTTGTTTTGACAAAATTTGCAACATGTGACATTTGTACAAATTTTGTGTTATCCCTTTCCATCAAATTTTAAGTATTGGCGAGTTATATTGTATGCATATAGTTAGTGCATCCAATTTGCTGATATAAAGATGTGTTACTTAATAATAAAGAGAAATTAGAAAGCAATTCTCCGGTGTACATACCGTAATATCTAGGCGTATTTGACCAAACGTATCAATAGAATAAATAATCAAGAATGGTTATACGAAGTTCAAGCAATATGACTGTTGAAAAGTATAATAAATGTCTAGCGTTACCAATATATTTCCTCTTCTGTCTATTCATTAACCTCTTAACATTATCTTCACTTGGTGAATTTATTATAAATAGCGGAAGGAATTCAGAATACTTTTTGCTTAAGCTTTTTAATGAAATGCCAGATTGCCTAACATTACTTAATCCTACGTCGTGTAAATAGTTAGGGTAATTTTTAGTGTTGTTTATTACTGGAACTAATACGTAACTGTAATGGTAAGAATTTGCATTGAAATTTTGTAAATTTTTGGAGCTGCAGTCTTGAAATTATAAAACCTTTTCTAATATTAAATATTATAATATACGTCGTATATAATTGTAATGGAAAGGATTTGGTGGATTTTTTGTAAAAATTTGGAAGATGCGGTCTTGAATTTCAAAAACTTTATCTTATAGTTAGATAAAGGAAAGTATTGTTGGGATAATACGTATACTATTATAATAACTGTAATAGTAAGAATTTGCCATCTTCAATTTCAAAAAGCTTTTCTAATATTAAGTATTATTGGGGATAATACGTATATAATTGTAGTGGTAAGGATTTGATGGAATTTTTTATAAAAATTTGGAATACTGCAGTCTTGAATTTCAAAAACTTTATCTTATATAAACATTAAGTAAACTATTGTTGGGGATAATACGTATACATGTACTATAACTGTAATAGTAAGATATTGCTGGATTTTTTGTAAAAGATTGGAAGCTGCAGTCTTGAACTTCAAAACCTTTTGAATATTAATATTATGGAAAGTACTATTGGGGATAATACGTACAATGTATTTAACTAAAATGGCAAGAATTTCCTTGATTTTTTTGGTAAAAATTTGGAAGCTGCAGTCTTGAACTTCAAAACCTTTTTAATATTAATATTATGGAAAGTACTATTGAGAATAATACATACAATGTATTTAACTGAAATGGCAAAAATTTCCTTGAATTTTTTTTTTAAATTTGGAAGCTGCAGTCGTGAACTTCAAAACCTTTTCTAATATTTAGATAAAGGAAAGTATTATTGAGAATAATACATACAATGTATTTAACTGAAATGGCAAGAATTTCCTTGAATTTTTTTTTTTAATTTGGAAGCTGCAGTCGTGAACTTCAAAACCTTTTCTAATATTTAGATAAAGGAAAGTATTCTGCTACATATTATCTTACAGCCAACGCAAAGTATTAACGGAAGAAACCTTTGTTTGTAAATACCATTGTAACAGAAAACTTGAGATAAACTAATGTCATCCATAGAACTATGCATCTAGCTTTGTTTTCAAAACAAGTCTTGCAACGCATATATGAATATGATTAAGCTATCTTAAGTGATAAGAATAAATGCATTAGTGTGTATGTATGAAGAAATACGTTGCCAACAGAAATTATGGAAATAATGTTTTTCTCAGCGAAAGTCTTATAATAAAGTGCAGTTTACATTATATGACTTTCTAATTTTTTTCTGAATATTTTCTATTATTTCATATTGGAACGACTATAGAAGGGTTTTCTATAGCATTTGATTTTGACTAAAACAACATGCAATGTATACATTAATATTTACATGAAGAAAGTAGAAACTCAACGCGCTAAAATTCACGTGCTTAAACATATATCATTATTATAAAATGTTTGGTGTAGAATTGCCATGATAGTCCATTATCACTAAACTAGATCACATTTTTGTTAGGGGGGCAGCTAGACGCTGAAGCTAGACCCGGTCGGGTGCAGGATTTCCTCGCTGTGTGTGTACTGAAGACACATTGGTGGCCTTCGGCTGTTTTCTGCTCTTTGCTCGAGTTGTTATCTTTTTGATATATTCCCAATTTCCATTCCTAATTTTATGCTGTAAATCATCATCATTTGAATACATTTCTCTCTCGGATTATGGATTAACACAATTACTGTCTATTTTTCGGTAAATATGTGGTTTTGTTGACTTTTGAAAAACTGATACATGTATAAACTTTGGTCATTGGTCAGTGGTAGGTGGTATATGAAGTTGACATCTATCGGTACATGTGAAATAAATTGGTTTTTATTTAGTATCCCTATAAGACAACTGTCAAACTTTGAATCTTATAAGGGCCACTTCAAAGTCCACTCGATTAACTAGTTTTTGATAGCGTTTGATACAACGACTGGTTCTTCTTGGTATAATACACGTATTTAACTCGACAATTTAACATTGAAAACCTCGACACTATCCGCCTGTATAGTAAATTTATATTTAACGAATAAAGCCCTATTTGATTCTATTCATAAAATAAATATATGTTCGTCAACGCAAGTTAAATTTTGTTTTATTAATTGTCCTGAGTTTTTTGAATATTTGACACAATAAAAGTTTAACGGTATAGAATGAGATAGAAAACTTTAAGAGAAGAGGTTAAAAACAAAACCAGACTTGAGTTTTTTTTGATTGAATTAAGCCTGCCAATTGATATTTTATAGTGTGTTTTTCTATGTTGTGATGTTATGCTATTGTTTCAGAAAAAAAGGAGAAGGTTTGGATCCACTAAAACGTTTAATCCCGCTGCAAATGTTTGCACCTGTCCTAAGTCAGGAATCTGATGTACAGTCGTTTGTTTATGTAATTTATACGTTTATCGTTTTTTTTTTAAATTTTATATAGATTAGACCATTGGTTTTTCCGTTTGAATGGTTTTACACTAGTATTTTTGGGGCCCTTTATAGCTACATGTAGTTGTTCGGTGTGAGCCAAGGCTCCGTGTTGAAGGCCGTACATTGACCTACATGCATAATGGTTTATTTTTTTTTTTTAAATTGTTGTTTGGATGAAGAGTTATCTGATTAGCACTCACACCACATCTTCCTATATCTATTGACATTGTTTGATTTTTGTTGTTTTGTTGTTGATTTAAAGTCGTAAGTTGTTTTGTTGTTGATTTAAAGTCGTAAGTTGTTTTGTTGTTGATTTAAAGTCGTAAGTTGTTTTGTTGTTGATTTAAAGTCGTAATTATTGATGAATTCTCTGTTTAACAAATTCTCTCTTTTTTCAGATTGGATAAAATAGCCAGATAACTTCAAAGTATTATGTAGATTACAGTTTCCAGACACAGCATATAGAACGTCATCATGTCGGACAATATAGAATTGAGTGTTGTGCTAGGATTGTTAGGTATTTTCAGTATTGCTGGAAGTATTGGTAATGCGTTGGTGTTATACATTTATTCTCGAAAACGTGACATCACAACTTCATCTCTATTTATTCTTACGCTGGCGGGAACAGATTTCTTCACTAGCATACTAATTATTCCGTACAATATTACCGTCCTTCATTTGAACTATAGATTACAGTACGAATTGGCATGTAAGGCTTATATGTTCCTTATCACGTGCAACGTTCCATTCTCTGCATTCATCATGGTTGCGATTGCGTTTGACAGATTTTTCTGTATTTGTCATCCATTCTTGCATGCTATTACAATTCCACGGGCGAAAATAATTATTTTGACGATGGGACTCTTCGCCTGCTTACTTGGGATAATTACATCCATGTGTTATGGTATTGTGCCTTATATACATTTTACAGACGTTAATTCAACTGTAAATGCGGTATCAAATGCTTCATTGGAAATAAATGCGACTGTAAATTATTCGATTACTAACGATGTCAAAATGGCGCCCGGTAACAATACCGCATCAAACGAGTTTGCTGGAATGTGTTATCTTAGCAACGACATATTTGACATCTCTTTCACAAATATTTACCAGAAAATATACGCTGGATTTTACTTAATATCTTTTCTTGTTGTGTTTGTTCTATATGGACTTATTTATCGATCTATTCATATCCGGCGTGCGCAAAAAGCTAGGCGTAAACGGGCAAGTTTATTTCCGTCATCTCCGACCGAATATTCCGGTGCCGAGACACAGCTTACAATTTTGAACGGGAATGACAATGACTCTAATGAACCAGAACAAAGAAAGTTCCGAAAGAAGACAATCGGAATAAAAGAAAAAGTACTATACGCAAACATTCGTACAGCCGCCATGTTGTTTATTGTGACTATTGTATTTCTGTTTGCTTTCTTGCCAGCCTGGCTGATGGCACATGAATTGATGTCATACAATATGGTAGTCTTTTATATGTATTTTATTTATAACGTAGCAAATCCAGTTATATACGCTTTCATGAACAATTCCTTTCGGGAAGATCTCAAAATGTTGTACAAAAGAATTTTCCAAATTATGTAGTAACCTGTACTTTTTCTCAAAACACAAATCTATGTTGGTTGTTTGTGCATTGTTAAATGCAATAAATATTGTTACAATATTTGAAACTCCTTCATCATTAAAATCAGAAGAATTATGTCAGAAGTGTTTTTGATAATTGTACTTCAGTTTCTGTTATTACTTAAACATCTATAGTAAAAGTCATATTTTTCATGCCTGGGTCATTTATAACCGACTATACGGTATGGGTTTTCTCATTGTTGATAGTTCATGAAGACTGCATATGATTGTCTCAAATATATCATTGCTTACATCCACGTGCACTCTATGTGAACATTGGGGTGCATTAGTTATATTGGCAATCATACCACATCTCCTTTTTTTTTAAAGCGACATTTCTTAAAAAATCACGAACTGCATATTCCTGCACCCCCAGTTTTTAGGGTTCCTCGAGTGATATGTTTCAGTGCAACTATCTTCAGATTACGTTACTTATTTCGTTTGTCTGTGAATGGTTTACCATTACTGTTGTCTGTCCTAAACATATAAATTGACGTATAATGTCCAGTGGCATCTTATTATATCGAAAGTTTGATTGCAGATATGTGAAATGAAGCTTTAAGTTATATATTCCCATATAAACTCTGGGTCCTCAATGCTCTTCAACTTCGTATTTTATTTGACCTTAATTTGACCTTTAATCGAATCGAGCATTACTGATGAGCCTTTGTAGACGAAACACGAGTCTATAGGACATAATTTTAATCCTGGTATCTATAGTGAATTTAGGGTACCAGTACATTTAATAATTGTAACATTCAAATACGATACGAGCTTTTTTTTGCAATACTTTTAATTCTCAATCACCGTATGTCATCGTACAGCGGATATAGGTACTAACCAAGCAGGCGTGAGCAATTTTGATCTTGCATGGTAACGAAAAATCGTTGTTTTATTCACACAATATCAATGTGTACTTCAATCTAAACATAATTGCTGTTTTAAGAAATGATTTGGTCGTAGGTTGATAATTAGAGATGTCTCATTATTTTCCAAAAACAAGAGGGATTACTAAAAGCATGTGCAAATACTTGTAAAAGAAGTTGGCCCTCGTTTCATCCGATATAATTCTATATTCATTGCAACTCTTTTTCTGATAGAAGGTCAATGTGTGTGTTTGTAATAAGTATAGCTGTTTCAATAATTGGCATTGAAATCTTTCATACAATATGTTATTTTTCAATATTTTATCCCTAATGAAGTGTTGTGTACGGTGTTTAGCTGACCACATAAATCCTTATGTACAGTGCATAGTTAAGTTGTTGTACACCGTACACAAAAACTTGTTTTCATACTCGTTTATTACCCAAACAGTTTCAAAGAATGAGTAATCACAGGTAGGTTTATGATTGGTAACCATTACTTTTGCCCTGTATTAGGTTTCTTTCAGATAAAACATGTAAGTGTAACAACTTCATCGAAATTGAAAGTGGGTGTTGACTTTCACAACTATTTGCGCATGAACAAGTTAATTGTTCTTATTTGAATATCAAAGTTGTTTTATGAATAGGAAAAAATCGATGCAAAAATTATTTGGGAGCAGGAATTTCAAGTGATAGAAATGTACATTGAATATTGATAAAACAAAACAAAGATCTTCGTTCCATTGTAAGGTCAAAATCGATCATGCCCGCTTGGTTAGTACCTATATCCGGTGCACTGATGATACACGGTGTCAATTATCATCTTACATAGATCTTCAAAATTATTTCCGATTTTATTTTGGCGAATGTTTTATAAGTTTGATAATTTAATAATAATAAAAAAGGCATTGCAACATTTGAACCTATTCACTTTTATAAATAACAACATTAATCCTGTCGCATGATAAATTTATATATCGATCAAATTAATTTTAAATCTTACAAGAATTATTTAATTATTGCCACTTTATAATTTCATTATGTTTACAACGTGACAAATCTCGCACGAATACACATGTGTTTTGCCGACTTAATTCATTTATAAATAACAGAGTGTAAAAAAAGGGTGAAACAACCTTTAACGGTTTTTAATATGTCAGAAGCAACAATTATATAATATATATCAATTAGTGACACGAGAGAAAAGAAAAATGTGTATGTGCAATGCTCTTTTTTGTTTTGTTCACTTATAATTATTCACTTGTTTGGTGGGCGGGTTACAAAGCGAACACATTTTTTTCTCAGGTACGTCTTTTGTGTTTCTGTCCCAATTCATGAACCTGTAATCCAGTGAATGTCGTAGGTTGCATATATACCTACGAAGATGTGGCATGAGACTCAGTCAATGAGACAACTCTCCACCCAAGTCTCAATTTGTAAAAGTTAACAATCGTTGGTCAAAGTACGGTAATTAACACGGAGAATAGACTCACACCGAAAAGCAAGATATAAAGGGTCCAAAAAATTATTAGTTTGAAACCATTCAAACAGCGGTCTAATCTATCTATAATACTAAAATTACGAGGTCCAATTTGTCAGCCGTCATCACGTAAAAACGACGAATCAAAGAATTCAACTTTATATATAACTAATATAGTACAAAGGTGTAAATTAAAAATTACACCACTCCAGGCCCTTTTGTTTTCCACGTAATTAATATTGCCAATAATTAAGAAGTTCCTGGTCGAGTCCGATACCGATACCAATAGTATATTCACCTGTTACCGATTACCTTATCTGTACGTTCCGCATCTGACAGGCGCACCACCAAACGGTGTATTCAGGATTAATATGTTATATAGTATTACACGGGTCATAATCACAGGGTTGACACTACTTAATTGTCAAATTGTTACCTATTATAGTATTTTAATCAGTTAGACTTTTCTAAGATAACAATACGAATACTAAAAATCTGGACTAAAATAAGGCGTATAGGTAAAGTTTTCAATTTGTTAGCGGGCATGACGTAAAACAGCGAATCAAAGAATTCAATATTTATATAGTATTAATGAATGGGTGTTTTTATAATGGCCCTGTTATATGTCCAAGGTCTGTTATAATGGTCGAGGAAGTCTGTAATGGCCCGAGGCAACGCCGAGGGCCATTACAGACATCCGAGGCCATTATTACTGACCGAGGACATATAACAGAGCCATTATAAAAACACCCATTTCTTAATACATTTATTAACCAACTGAATAAAAGTGTATGTGTTAATATACCAAATATCCAAGATATTAAGTTGACAGAAGTTATGTGTTGAAAAATAGGAGGAACAGTGATCCCTTTATATGGTTCTTTAATGCTGGTTGCTGGTTACTAAATTAAATAAAATACAAAAAAGTATTATACTCTTTACAACTTAATTTTATTAACTTTATTAAAAACCCTAACTGTGCTTTATACAGACAAACCGGGCATTAATACAGGGCCATTACAGAAAAAAACAGGGCCATTACAGAAAAAAACAGGGCCATTACAGAAAAACAGGGCCATTACAGAAAAAAACAGGGCCATTACAGAAAATATGTTATTTTTAATAACCAGTCATTTTTGGCAATAATGTACTTAGTTGGTTAATAATAACTAATATAGGACAATGCTGTTGATTAAAAAATACTCCATTCCAGGACCTTTTGTTTTCCAAATAATTAATATTATCAATAATGGATAAGTTCCAGTTCGACGGGTTCAAACAGAAAGATTTGAAAGCAGAGAAAACTGTGTATCTTATAATCAGCATGACTTTATCAGATGACAATACTAATACTAAAATAAGGCTTGCGCATAGTTATATACTTTAATTCAGTCACGGACCCGCGATATACGGGTGTGTTCTAGTTATATTAAAACATGAGAGACAATGTAAGAAATACTTACAAAAATGTGGATCACATCAACAAACGACAACTACTGACGAACAGGTTCAGTCTGTTATCTACATTGTATATGTTAAAACTTTGTTTTGTTGAAATTTTGTCATAAAAATGGCCGTTGGTTTTTTTCTTATAAAATTTTGTGATGTCGGGGCCTTTGATAGCTGACTATACGGTGTGAGTTTTACCGTACGGTGATTTATTATTGCTTAAGTGCACGTTACATGTATTTGGACAAAATTTGACAGTTGTTTCATTGGCCTAATCCAAACACATTTCTTTATTTCGTCTTTGGTAGGTAAGTGTTAAATTGTTTATCGTAACTGTTTATTTTAGTACATTTGAATGAGCCTTTTCACTTCCTCTTTGAAATTTAAACTAAATAGGCCTGCAGATGCATAAAATACTTGCCACTAAACTTACAGATTGAACGGTTGATTGTTAGTGTTTTTAAAACGACACTAGATATTGGCTGGATCATTGCAGTCAGTTTTTATTGATGGAAGCCAAAGTGCCCCAGAGAGATGAACATAATTTTGACAGATAGGAAATCTGACAGTTCTAGTCAATTAGGATTGGAGTCGAACGCACCTGTCACGTGCGAGTTTCGAAATCACAACCAGTGTTGACAGGCTAGCGATACAGTGGATAATCTACTTCAACCACACGTTATAGTTTTGTATATAGTGATTTTTATGCGTATAGATTTAACAATAGAACGGAAATATATTATCTTGTTTTTCACAAAATAGAAAAGGAAAGCTGATCAGATTAGTTAACTACAATCAAATAAAATACAATTAGTACATCTTCTGTTTCCTTTGATTGAGACATGCGTAGTGAAATAACATTTCTATCTTCTGCAAAAAAAAAAAAAACAAAAAAAAAAACAAAACACGCTGGAAACAAATATTAGAAATGCATAGAAATTAGGAATTATGTCAGCCTTACAACTCATTGTTGTAGATCTGGATACTGTTATGTACTATGAAAAACATAATCTCACAGCGGTAACCAAATTACTTCGAAATTATTACTGCATCTACATTCGACATGCAGTTATATAAAACATACGAACATTATTTCATGTATTCTTAGTCCACAAAGTTGAATGTAAAAGTACACGTCTTTCTTAAAATAATAAAAGGATGTTTAAAAGAATTGTCAATCTTCACTATATATATGGATAAACAAACCATTCAATGACTTAAATATCAGAGGATTTGTTTTAAAGTAATTAACGATTACAAATCATATTATTTCAATGTTTTTTTTTTAAGAATAGATGTCCTGGTTTGATCAAAGAATGTGGTTGTGGAAATTTCTGAATATGATAAAGAAACTTTGACAAAAACAAGAAAGAGCGTTTAAATTTATTAAGCTTCAGATTACAATTTACATTTAAAAATATTCATAACATAATCATACACCAAAATCATATATAGCTCATTAAAACATTTTGAAATTATAAGAAACTTAGGTTTTAACTCTATCAGGCAAAGTTAACCTTAGATGAATTTGGCTATTTTAGATAATTTTAGGTAATATAGCGCTTCAACTGGTTCGGTTTTATACGTACTTGGCTTTCAAATCTTTGGCTTTGAGCATTCCTGGTGAAGGACCTGGTAGATCAAGAAAAGCGATTCGAACGCACGCAATTTATAACGAATTCAAGTATTATTTTTAATTTGTTCGGATCTGTCTTAAAGTCTATATAAATTCAACAACTTCAACAGGCTCGAAAGAAACTTTAAAAAAATGTTTTAGTAGAGTCACTTTACGCACTTATTACTTTACTTAATTACCCTTCATTTTACACGACATTACTGTTTTCCATTTTGAAAATTTGGTACACAAAAAGTGATAAGAACGAATACAGAAGATTACATTTTGTTTGGTTCATGGTTCATGACATAATTTTAATTAAGAAAGAAAAAAAAAATTATTCGTTCAGCGGCAAACATTAATAGTGGGTCCACACTTGGTCCAGCTGGCTGTCTAACCCTTATAAATATCTGATCTCCAAATATTTACTTGTTGTCAGATTTGCTCTATAAATGCTTTAGTTTCCGAGATATAAACCAAAATCTATATGATTGTTATATTTTTAGCCATGTCGGCCATGTTGGTTGGCAGGTGGAGTATTCAGGCACATTTTTAAACACAATACTCTAATGATAATTGTGGCCAAGTTAAGTTGAATTTGTCTTTGTAGTTTCAGAGGAGAATATTTTTATGAAAAGATACGAAAGTTTAAGAAAATTGCTAAAAATTACTATAAAGGGCAATAACTCCTTAAGGGGTCAATTGACAATTTTGGTCATGTTCACTTATTTGTAGATCTTACTTTGCTGAATATTGTTGACGTTTACAGTTTATCTCTATCTATAACAATATTCACGATAAAAAGTAAAATCACAAAAATACTGAACTTAGAGGAAAATCAATTCGGAAAGTCCATAATCACATGGCGAAATCAAATAACATAACGCATCAAAAACGAATGGACAAGAACTGTCATATTCCTGACTTGGTACAGGCATTTTCAAATGTAGAAAATGGTGGATTAAATTTAAACCTGGTTCTATAGCGCAAACCCTCTCACTTTAATGACAGTCTCATCAAATTCCGTTATATTTACATTGATGCGTTAACTAAACAGACACAATAAATAAAATAGTAAAAATATTGGTACATCAGTCATCATCGTATAACAATTTTAAAAGGAACAATTTAACAGAACACAATAACATCTTTCTACAAACACATTCATTGATTTGTGTGTTTGACGTCAGAAAATTTTGTACGTCATACTACCCTTATGCTTTTACTGATATTTGGTTATTTATGAGAATGTTATCTGTTTTGTATGTGTTTTTTTCCCCACAGTGAAACGTTTAGGGGAAGTTCAGGATTAAATTACATTTGATTGGTCAAAATTGAGAATGGAAACGGGGAATGTGTCAAAGGGACAACAACCTGACCATAGAACAGACAACAGCAGAAGGTCACCAACAGGTCTTCAATGCAGCGAGAAATTCCCGCATCCTGAGGCGTCCTTCAGCTGGGTCCTAAAAAATATATATACTAGTTCAGTGATAATTTACGCCATACTAAACTCCAAATTGTACACAAGAAACAAAGGTCAGAGGCCCCTGACTTGGGACAGGCGCATAAATGCAGCGGGGTATAATGTTTGGGAGATCTCAACCCTATACCCCTATACCTCTAGCCAATGTAGAAAAGTAAACGCATAAAAATACGCACATTAAAATTCAGTTCAAGAGAAGTCCGAGTCTGATGTCAGAAGATGTAACCAAAGAAAATGAACAAAATGACAACAATACATAAAAAACAACAGACTACTAGCAGTTAACTAACATGCCAGCTCCAGACCTAAATTAAACTGATTGAAAGATTATGTCTTCATCATATGAATATCAGGTACAATCCTTCCCGTTAGGGGTTTGGTATCATACCATCATAACATATATGAGAAGAAAATAACCCGTGTCATGCCAACAACTAGTTTTAAAATTAATGTGTTTAGTTCCGATGCAAAGACCTATAAGTGAATCAATATTAACGCCAAAATATGCAATCTTTAACTGTTTGATTAACGTCCATGCAGCGGTAAAAATGTATGCACATTTTGCACAACGAATAAAGTAAACATTTTAAAGGTTGGTGGACGGAGACGAAGGACATGAAAAGTGGCCTGTCATTCTACAAAGATGCATTATTGAATAGGAGCAGTAATGCTAACATATGAAAACATTAAAAAACAGTTGGAAGGGTTAAGAACATTGCAGTCTCCCTCATCAAGGCATCGGGTTTCTTACATAACGGAAAACTGCTTCAAGTCCGAAACACATTCATGAAGCGTATGTGTTTATTGTCTAGAGTTGTACAGAAGTTGCATCAAAGTTCAATAGTTTATCATAGTCTCACCACATACATACAAATATAAACACAATATGACATTTTACGCCAGACGCGCGTTTAGTCTACAAAGACTCATCAGTTACGCTGGATATATAAAGGTAAAGTTAAAAGGTCAAAACAAGTACAAAGTTGAAGAGAATTGACTTCCCTTTTCCTCTTACAGCAGAATGCATTTAGTCTGTTCTTTGGTTAGCTTGTTTGCTAGCTGGACCGTGAAGTAAATACTAAGTTAGGTATACTGCTTCCGTTCGGGGTGTTCTAGTTCTTTATACAAATATGTTGGTTATCTGTCAGACTAGCCTACTCTCCAATAAGTGTAGTTTACCTAACCCAATAATTATTTTACAGTTCAGCTAGCCAGCAAGCTAACCAAAGATAAGACCTTTACATACTCACTCAATGCATTTTGCTGTAAGCCCGAATGCGACCATGAGGCTACCACAAGCTTCTTCCATTTTCGACAGTATTTTGTTAGGTGCTGAGCTGCTCCGCACATGTAGCCAATCTCTTAAAGAGCATCGAAGACCAAAATAGCTCCGAGTGGTAACTGTCTAATTTATTCTATTGTTTAGTTTCATCTAAATAAGTTTTCAGCAATAACACGTTCTTGACATCCATAACAAAACAATGTTTGCCTTCTTAAAGTCGATGACTCGAATGTCAGATTTTAAGCTCCTTGGCTTAATATGTATCTGCCTACATTAGTTAATTATAGAAAAGTACACGAAGACAGTGGCACCAGGCTTTTGTTTAACTTTGTGCTGACAAATTAATGCGTATAGGATTGTAGATAGCAACAACCGTTTATAGATGTCTTTCCTCTGTCTTGTAAGGCTTATCGCTGTTAACAGTTGCCTCCGTCTGCTCTACCAAACAATGACAGATTTAAAAGTTCACATGATACCATTGTCAGTGCAATCTTTAGAATTATGCAATTGCGTAATGATTTGATGACTTTCAAGATCCTTTGTCAGTGTTAATATGATTAAAGGACTGTCTACAAGTATTTACTTGGATCAGAGATGAAAGGCGATGAAAAACCCAGGCTTAAATATACAAGTAAGATAAAAGGAAATAAATGGGGGAAAATAATTGTTAATTTAATCTACTGATAAAAGAATAAATCGTTTAAAATAAATAAAAAAAACCGAAACGACATATTAACACTAAAGTACAAAATAAACATACTTCAGTATTCATGAAAAAAACATTTAATTACGATTTCTTCCCTTCAAATATGATTTTAATATATGAATAATTTTCAGATAAATGAAGCATTGTGATTTTTCGTCTACACATGTAATTGGTAGGCATTCTCGTGTTATTCGTTTGAATTTTAAATCGAGTTTAACCCTTCCGGAGCACCTTCGATCAATCCTAGTTTGTGTTGGGGTTCATGTTGCTCAGTTTTCAGATTTCTATTATGTGTTGTTTGTTTGTTTGTTTTTCCTTACAAGAGCACATGAGATCACACTCTATTCTGGTGGGGTTCGTGTTGCTTAGTCTTTAGTTTTATACGTTGTGTACTATTATTTGTCTGTTTGTCTTTTTTAGCCATAGCTTTGTCAGTTTATTTTCGATCTATGAGTTTGACTGTCCATATGGTATATTTCACCCCTTTTTTAAAATACTAATCTGATATCCTCGAGGACTAACAGTACACCAACAGCAGTAAGCGATTATCTTTAAAATGACTGACTATCAAAACTGTGCTGTAAAAGTAAAAATCTTTTTTTAAAGATCTATAAACAAAACTATCTTAAGCCCAACACATTTTCATGAGCCAGTCGTAAGTCATGACCCCACTTAGTCATATGTTGTGGTTGAAATGTTATATTTGTGTTATACGACAGGTCGTGGGTTGTTTCTTTTAATGTTATAAACATCTTTAGACTTATTACGAAAAATAGTTCGACTTATGTTGTATAGACAGCTGTCTGTTGTTGAAGAATGTACAGTTGCCTTCTCCTCTAATTATATACAATATATTATCCTTTTATCGCACAATAAAATGCAACCGCAATGCAGCTATGCCGATAGGTCGACCCGAACTTGAACAAGACGGCACATTATTTTGTGAGCAATGTCAAAATAAACTGACCTCCACAGAAAGCTACATATAGCCATTGAAGTCACAGTTGCTGGTTGAAACTGAAGCGAAATTGAAATATTAAATAAAATCTAATTCCCAGTACTGGCAAATAATGAGTAATTAAAAAAAAAAAAAAAAACATCTACGAACGATTACGTTTATGTATTTATTTATTTATCCAGAGGGAGAATGCTTGGTATTTTATAGTTTTATTAAACAGGTGCCGATGTTTTACTGCATGGTTACTATAGCTAGTCACTAGAATGATTGGTTTATTGTATTAGACAGTTAACTTAGTGGTTTAATTCATCAAAATCTGGCGTCACTCAATAACATACTGCTGGTGAACGTTGAGTCTCCGAGTGTATCTTCAACTCAGTAGTCAATGCTTCAGTACTGAAATGATTATACTAATGTAAAGTTAAATAAGGAAATTATTAATGTTCCATCTATCTTCCTGAGCCAAAGTTGACCATACATGTACATTTAGAAGTTTACCTATTCTGCAATGGTCCCTTTTGGTCATATATCTCTTTAAGGTTTATGACCCCTTCCGTAGCCTTGTGAATAACGAAGTTCTCAAACTGCAAAAGTGTCAAAACAGCAAAGATAATGAATCATATAAAAACTAAGGATTTTCTTATCCCAGGCATAGATTACCTTAGCCGTATTTGGCACAACTTTTTGGAATTTTGGATCCTCAATGCTCTTCAACTTTGAACTTGTTTGGCTTTATAAATATTTTGATATGAGCGTCACTGATGAGTCTTATGTAGACGAAACGCGCGTCTGGCGTACTAAATTATAATCCTGGTACCTTTGATAACTATATAGATGAGCCCTTTTGTACCTATACCAAGGGGAAACTTCTTGCAAAGCATTATAATTGATTGATTCATTGAATTTAATAGAAAAGGGGGATTTTGTGGCAAAAGACCAAGATTTTTGTAGAAAATACTCATACTTTAATTCAGAGTTTTTGTTATAAAATTTAAACACAGATTACTCACTAGCGTTTACTAAATGTCCTTGACAGCCTTTTAATTTCCGAAACCTTGTGCTGAGTCACTAGAATCGAGCGCACCCGTTTAGGTGTACAATGTACTTGAATTGATCCATTTATATTTGTTTTAACCATTGAATGTCTAAATTTATATATAAACTTGTTTTAAGAAATCATTGTTAGCCATGCCAGCAATAATCCTCTAACTATCAAGCACCAAATTACCATATTTGAGAATACAATTGCAAGGGGAAGACTTGTGGATTTTCTATAAAATGTCCATACTTATGTTTAGCATTGGATCAACATGAGGGAACATACTCCTAAACGTTTCAGTATATTCACGATGCCTGGCTTTAATGTTTGAGTTTGAGTGTACCCCAATGATGCATGATTAAATCAAGAGAAGCTTCGAATGCACACAATGTAGCGTTGTCGTTTTTGTATGGATTCGTGTTTGTGGATGTGTTATTTTGAGGTAGCGTAAATTACGTCAAATCCATATTACAATGGCACAAAGAAAACAAACCACAACACAAAGTTTCAATTAAAATCACAATTTATCTGTTAAATGTATATCAGTTTAACATAATAAAACAGTTGAACAATAATCCTGATTCACTAACACAATATCATCTCAACCCTTCTAACTAACTATCTATCTACTTCTTTATGTATTCTGATGATGATGATATGTGGATTTTTCAGTCCGGTTATCCTGTCTGATATTGCGGATTAACTTCTACCTATTGTTTGGTTCAGCTTCAGTTGACCGTTTAGCTTTAACTTTGTTTCGAGGAGTGTGGTAAGGTGTATCTGGCCGTTCTAAGATCATAAGTGCTGTTGTTACTGCCTCTGGAGGTGGCATTACTAGTGGCGATGTGTGTGGTGGTGTCCGGAGCAACTCGGGATCATCTAGGTAGAATCCCTCGTCGTAGTCGAACCGGCATCGCTTTCCTCTGTCTTTAGTTGGCTGAAGATAGTATTGACGATGGCATGCCTTCTTGGGGTTCTACGGACTGATGGCAGTGTCCGTCTTGATAACAATGCCATCAGGTTCCCCTTGATATGTTGTGGGTACTATCTCCCTGCTTCCGTCTAGTGCTGTTTTGGCTTCTGTCTGTTGGTTCTGGTCTACCTTGGTGGTGTGTGGTATAACCTCAGCCGATGTTGCAGCAGAGCTTTTGACCTGCACCCATTGGTCGAAACGCTTGGTGGACCTTCTCCTTGTGGATGGTGGTTTACTCTTTTTCAGGGCTGGGTTGGATTTACTGGAAGATGCCCCTTGTTCCTTTAGCCTTGATCCATGTCAACTGTACTGTCACCTGGTCAGTACTTGCCGAGAACTTCCAGGCGGGTTCTTTACCAGACAACTTCATGGCTGCTAACAAAGCGTTCAATTCATCAGGGATTTCCATAATGATTAGTCCAAGAAGTGAGTTGTGTTAAGCTGTGATCAGAACGAGTACATGAAAACGAGAGAGATGTATTCTGATCTCTCTCAGTTCTCCTTTTATAAATAATCACAGGCCTTACCCCGACGGTTCCAAAGATGGGGTACCGGGCGGTACCTCAACCGTTTTAAAGATGAGGTACCGGGCGGCACCCTGACAGTTTCAAAGATGGGGTACCGGGCGGTGAATTTAAATAATATAGATACCGTTGAAATAAATAATATACCAGGCGGTGACCTATAGAAATGTTATTTAACCCGAACGTATTAATAAAAAAGATATCTTACATAATTATAAATTATACAGTCAAACTAAAATCGCTACAAAAGCTTATAACATGAAATAGAGAATGGAAATAGGGAATATGTCAAACAGACAACAACCCGACCAAAGAACAGACAACAACAAAAGGCCAACAATGGGTCATTTCATTTCATTTACGAAAACTGTAAACAGTGAAAGACATTATGTTGACATCTAAATTTGTCATTTTTTTTCTTTGTTGAAATGCTGTCTGATATCCGTACATTTATATGTTATGCAAAATAAACACATACATTGTATGCATCAAATGTTGTCTTATGTTGTCGACCGTTATTTTGACTGATCGATAGTATACAAAATGCTAAAACACAAAATGAAAGTTAATGTTGTCATTTCCAGACGTATCTTTCTCTCTTCATTATATTCCATCAAATAGAAGTTGCATGACTCTGCTCTCAAAACAATAAATACTGGATAGTCAGGACAATTTTCTACATGATTGATGGTTTCTTCTGCAGATGACGTATAGAATATTTTTGTAAATGACAGATCCTTTTAAAGTATCAATTCAGCCGTATGCAAGGAAAATATATGATTTAGAATTGGGGAACCTTTTGACCCTACAATTTTTAATCTTCGCGCTGACGTTATTCCCGTACAAAATGAATATAATCTGTCAAAATAACTTTGTTTAGAAGATTCACATACGTTTTCTCTCTGTTAGTTATTTCTTGTCAGTTCGCAACGCACGCTAAGAAAAACTATTCAAATATTGCCTAGTATTTGTTTATTCTAGCACTTATCACATGTATATTTGTTTGATTAATAGTGTTACTTCAGTTGTACAAACAGTGCAGTATATGATGATGAAATGGCGATGATGATAATTTGTGTTTTCTTCCATTGGCATGTATTACATACATAGCAGGAGCTTGTAGTTCAGTGGTTGTCGATGGTTTACGTCCGTGATGTTTATTTTTTTGTAAATTGTTTTGTTATAGATTAGGCCGTTAACTTGTCTCAATCGTATTGTTTCAAATGTTTCTTATGAGGGCGTTTTATAGTAGATTATACGGTATGAGGGTTTTCTCATGGTCGAAGGCCGTACAAATAATTTATTAGTTATATAGACAGTGTAGTTTATGATGATGAGATAGTGATGATTTAGTATTAGATACCTTCTTTTATTAGTTGTCCACGGCTTTTAAACTATCTGACAGTAACTGCGAGTACTGCCAGATCTGTACCAAGTGTCTTTTTGTTGTAGGGATGTGCAAGTACCGAGCCACGTCTACACTATGTTTTTGCTAGATTTATTTCTATTTATATCTATCTGATGAGTTAAGCCCTTTTCAATAGATTTGTATAGTTCGTTCTTGTGTTGTACTATTACACCACTGTCCCAAGTTAACATTATAACCCCATCAAATTATGTATGTATGTGCGTGTCCCAAGTCAGGAGCCTGTATTTCATTGGTTGTCGTTTTTGCTGTGTTGCATCTTTGTTTTTCGTTCATTTTTTATCTGTATGATAGACTTTGCCAATATTTTTGCTGGATCTCGTATACTGATAAAGAGTTGGATATCGCAAAACCTGTTCTCCTAAAACCATGTTAATTGTCATTTAATATATAATTATGTGTGAGATGTTTCCGGATGTTAATTGTTCAAAAATGTTCAAAATTTTACAACATAACGCAGTGAATGCAACTGGTCTATAATTGATAAAGTTATGCTTGTCACCTTCATTAAACATGAGCACATCATTATCCCGCTTCTAATCTTTTAGAATTTTACTAGAGTAGCCATTGATATTTGAAACAAAAAGTATGTAAAAAACGGAGACAATTCTTTTTAAAAATAAATATGTAAAAATATCTGGCAGATTATCAGGGCCAGTAGCTTTATTGGGGATTTGAGTTTATAAGTTACCGTTCTTTGTTAATATTTATGTCTGGCATGGTTAGATGGGAACTTATACCTTTCTTTGGTATCTCCAGTAGTAAAAGCATTTTTAAATTGTCCGTTAGTGGTGTTTGCTTGTTGGTAACTGTATACTAGACCATCCTTTCCTCTTAAAGGCGAAACTCCAGATGATTCATGGTTTCTTTCACTTGAATTGCCAGAAAGATTTAGGTTTTACTTCTAACTGGGGTGATTATGTCTTGCATATAGGTTCTTTGAGCTCTCCTTGTGCAGTAGCTTTAAATATTTTGTATTTATCTTTACGATCTTTTTTGCCAATTCATTTTTAAGCTAATATATATGTTCTATGCTTTGCGCTTTTTTTTTTTACATAGTTTGACGTTATCTATATCCTTATTAGCCCAAAATGTGTGTGTATTTAGATTTAGTTATCGCAAGACCTGTTCTCCTAATTGCTTGGAAAATAATCATCTTTTATTTTGTTACTATCTTTGTATAAATAGTTAAATTTTCATTAACCTGAGGTAGGGTTCAGATATTAATTTAGATGTTACATCTTTTATTTTTTGAAGATCATCCTTTTTTCCATAAGCAAACCTTATGTTGTGATTGTTTAGATCTTTGGGGCTTGAAAATTGCATCTACCATTTTTTATTATGATCAGAAATACCTGGTATGAATTTTATTTTTGTTATTAATGCAAATTTGAAAAAAAGATTGCTTTGTGCAAAAAAGGTCACGTACTTGTATTTTATCTTTCCTAGTTGGTAAATCAAGCACCTGATCAATGTCTAAGTTGTTCGGCATATCTATAAATACTTTGTTCAGATCCTTAGTTTATTTTAATGTCAGAAAAGTTAAAGTCACCACCAAGCCAGAAAGTTGAATTCACGAATTTTAATTTATGTTCATTAATGGCCATGATCGGAAGATAAAACATCTTTGTTCAGCCATTTTTTTGCAGGAGAATTTGCGTTATCTGTTGAAGCATTGGTGTTATCTGTTGGAGCATTGTTGTTATCTGCAGGTGAATTGGTGTTATTTGCTTGAGTATTGGTGTTATCTGTTTGAGCATTGGTGTTATCTGTTGGATCATTGGTGTTATCTGCAGGTGCATTGGTGTTATCTGTCGGAGCATCGGTGTTATCTGCTAAAGCATTTGCATTATCTGTTTGAGCATTGGTGTTATCTATTTGAGCATTGGTGTTATCTGCTTGAGCATTAGTGTTATCTGTTTGAGCATTAATGTTATCTGCTGGAGCGTTTGCGTTATCTGTTTGAGCATTAGTGTTATCTGCTGGAGCATTTGCATTCTCTGCTGTAGCATCGATTTTATCTGATGGAGCATTTGCGTTATGTACTGGAGCATTTGCGTTATATATTGGAGCATTGATGTTATCTGCTAGAGCATTGGTGTTATCGACAGGAACATTAAGTGTTATTTGCAGGTGCATCACTAATATTATCTGCAGCATTAACTATGGCTGCAACATCTGCAATGAAACCTGAATGCTCGTTTCCCATCTTTTCAAATTTTTTCTTATTCCAGGAATAAATTACTTCTGATCCTCATCACGTGCACCAAACAGAGATTGGAGATTTTTTATCTCTTTTGTCCTTATCAGTAATTTTGTTTTGAGGATGATCTATGATCTTCTTTTTGAAATGAGAGCAAGATTAATTATTCCATTTTCACACGTTCAGAAAGAGAGAAAAAGTATGATTCCCCCTTTTCCACGTTCTTTCAGGACTTTTTATTAAATCTAAATACACGACATTAATGGTCAAGGTATAAACGAGGTTTATTATTGGTATCCGTCCGGTAAAGAAGGAGCAATCAAAATACGTACGATAAAACATATAACGAATGTATTATTGTGGGAAGTTTACTGTTTTCTAATGACTCTGCCTTGTAAAGAAAAACTGTTCCCCCTAAATTGTACCAATCATAAGCTTCGTTTTACTTCTTCAGGTTGCTCTTACTTGACCGAGTTCGAGGATGTTCTACCACATAGTCAGTATTATAACAATAGTCAAATATACTTGATTTAAGACGCCGATGATCATTTGCTATGCTTCATTTTTAAAATACATTTTGGAAACGTAATGTACTGATATGATGTTGTTGTTGGTTTGCTGTCTGATTGACGTTTATAACATCTCTCCATGTATTTTTTTACAAAAATATGCACAGCGCCGCTACTAATAGGAAATAGACGAGACTGTGTTTGCTTGAAATTTAATTTATTTATTCCAATCGTGCGTTTCCATTTACAGAAGAGATCAGCTTGCTGCTATTTTAGAAGTGGATAACCAATTTCTGCAATCCGATGCTGTTTTTTTTAATATGAATTCGGATCTGATAAAGACATACATTGAAAGTGTGTGCGTGTCATCATTAACACTTTTTTTTAAATGCAAAATAACATTATGATCTGTAATTTTCAGTTCAAATTTTAGAGCTGTACAGTATAAGAATCAGAAACAATTAAAAAAAAAAGAAACCAAGCTGAAGGATGCTTGTGGGTGTTGAGCTAAAAACTGCAGGGTTAAATTATTTCTTCTTACATATACTAAAACTGGCGTCAATGTACTTATTGCGCACATGATATATGGCATAAGAGGACTCATTTTTTCCATTTCAAACGTTTTTCCCGATTTCAAAAAATGTTGTTTTAATATATATCTACAGCTTAAAAAAGTTTTGTTTGATTGTTCATTACAACGAAGCTTTTAAATACATTATGTGAAATATGATTTTTTTAAAGCCGTATTTTTAATCATATGAAAATCATTTAGAGGACGAACAATGTTTAAAATGCGACAAAAAACATGAAAATAACTTTTTATATTAAAAAAAATTTAAATGCATCCGAAGCGCTTTTTCTGGTTCTACTTTCACGAAGAAAGATCACAGCCAGGTATTTGAAGGTCAATAATGTATAAATACCGAAACAGTTGAAGAGCTCCACGATCGAAATGGATTTAAAACTAACTTATATTGCAGTATTTTAAAAGTATTCTATTAGTTCTTACGTCATAATTTAAATGAAATTAGGAAAACAAATTTTAAATTATTATTCTCAAAGGAAGAAATAACAAATTAAAATGTAAAATGTATGTACTATGAAAATCATATTGATGCAGAATAATAATAGTTTCAAAATACAATCATTAAATATGTCAAAATAAAGTCATTTATTCTCATCTTTGTTTGTTTTCAATTACATTTATAATCAATTTACTTAAATTCCTACAAATTGATTGCAAACAATGAGTTTTATTGAGAAAAGTATCATCAATTTAGAAATCGCAAATATCATCATACAATTACTTAAATTGAAGGAAATATGTTTTCATCTCCTGTATTTATCAAACTTACCGTTTGAATGGTTTTACACATGCTATTTGTGGGACCTTTTATAGCTTGCTGTTCAGTGTGAGCCAATGCTCCGTGCTGAAGACCGTACTTTGACCTACAATGGTTTTCATTTACAAATTGTGACTTTGATGAGAGAGTTGTCTCATTGGAACTCATACCACATCTTCTTATATTTTATTAATATGGAAACAGATAAAATAAATCATTTTGAAAAATATTTGTATTCATGATTGTTGAATATATGAATTCAACCATGCAGAATATTTATCAGATCTGATGTATGTTGAATGCATCCAAAATAGTAAATCAATTATAAATAGAATATACTAGCGCAGTAATATGTACCCCCAGGATCTATTTATTTTATATCGTTGTTCTCCTCTTATATTTAATGTGTTTCCCTCAGTTTTAATTTGTAACCAGAATTTTTTTCGATCGATTTATGAGTTTCGAACAGCGGTATACTACTGTTGCCTTTATTTTAAGTAGACATAGTCTTTGTAATAATAATAACAAGTAACAAGTTACACACAAAACCTATCAAAATATTGAAATAACCACTTACACATGAAAACAAACCTTAAAAATAAACAGCACATTGTACATCACAAAACAAAAATAATCAAATCAAGAAAAAAAAGTGAAACTGCGAGCTACTGTTCACTGATGATAGCCCGCTGCAGCTTGATAATAGTAGAAAAATATGTATATGTTTGTTAAAAAGGAAATTGCTGAGTGATGAATTTGACAACTCAGCACACGCTATCTCTTAACTATATAAACCCGGAGACAAAATGTCAGAAATCCTTATGATGAAGTTCCTGAGAAAGGTTCGACAAGAAATATTCATAGGGCGGATGGACGGCGGACAGACAAAGGTAAAAGAGTATACCCCCATTTTTTAAAAGAGGGGATACAATAAGATGAATAAAGAAATCAACCAATTGATAAACCAAAAAAAAAAAAAAAAAAATGACACAGTCGTGTTCCCTATGTAGTATCATCCATAATAGTTTTCAAAATAAGAGGTAAACTTTAAAATTTACTTATGAATCATTAGCGCAATTAAAAGTAAGCAAATACTTTACATTTTACCTTATAGTCCAAAAATACAAGCAGAAATGGATGCGACGCAACAAAATGCCTTTGTAGTGTGTATGTAATGACCCAATATTAGTGCATCTACCAGATGATGGAGCTTCAGTCTATACAAATTGTAGAAACAAATCATTGTTATCATGTGGGTTACAGGTAATCCGTAAAAGATTCTACTTTTTAATCTTGTAATAGTTCTCCCTACTTCTACATTTTATATACCCATTATTTATTCAAGATTATTACGTAAAATAAACAATATAACAGGTACATTGTTGTACATTGGTGCACATGATTAAAATAAATTTTCGGTATTGATAGTTTTTAAAAACAAACTTGGTGCAAATGATAACCTCGACGTTGCCAGACAAAATATAAAATTGAGAATAGAAATGGGGTGGAAAAGAGACAACGACCCGACAAAAGAGCAGAAAGCTGTTTTAATTTAAAATAAAAACCCAACAACATACAAGACTAACAAAGAAACAGATTATGCAATAGTTGTTGTTTAGATATATTTATATATAGAATTTATGTAACATCTTACGTACAATTGTGACACTATTTTCTATAATTGGTGCACTACTAGTGTTATAATTTACTACTTCATTTCATAACTATGTTGTGTAAACAGTTTGTACTTTTCACATCAAAGTTACATTCATAGTACAGTGAGTGTTCAAATAAATAATAAGAATTTCATCAGGATTTTCCTACTTTAGAATGACATCTCATGAAATATCTTAGGGAGCTACCATTTGATTTTTATGGGGGGGCTAGGATGAAATTTGAAAAAAATAGGCAGGACAGGAGTTTTGGGTAAAAAAAAAAGGCAGGATGAGACACTTGCAAAAAAAAAAGTCAGGATGACAATTTATGTAAAAAAAGTCAGGATAAACTATAAAAAAAAAAAAGCAGGACCGAATAGAGTGAAAAATAAAAAGGCAGGACAGAGATTACAACTAAAAAAAAAATGCAGGACAAAATTTTTCATCCTAGCCCCCCCATAAAAATCAAATGGTAGCTCCCTTATAAAAATCACCTCTGCATTTGAATAGAAAATATATTAAATTAGTTTTTATCACTTCCTTTGAGACCACTGTAACACATTCTGTCAGATTAAGTGATCATTTTATTAAACCGACATAATTTGAACACATAAGGATTAGTCTATGGACATGTTTCAATCAGATTTGTGTCTATATGTGAAGAATTTAATATAAACAGCTCTAATTTTTATTGATTATTTCTATACATGTCAAGCGCAATATGGATGGTCTAGATACAGAAGAATTTTATTAAAACATACAAATCCAATCGCAATAACTATAACGTATCTTAAGATATTTTCAATAAACTTTCCTATGTAGCAACATTCCATCAGCGCCTGATACAAATATCTCCAAATTGATAAGATATTCACGGGCTTGTATTTCCTATGATGATTTCCTTGATAGAGGGTTACTTCTCACAAGTAAGCTATTAATCCAAGAGTTCAAAATGGTTAAGATGAAATCATCTCATTTTTTTGTGGGGTTCGTGTTGCTAAGTCTTTAGTTTTCTACGTTTTATCTTGTGTACTATTATCTGTCTGTTTGTCTTTTCCTTTTTTTTTTTAGCCAGGACTATGAATTTGAATGTTCGTCTGGTATCTTTCGACCATCTTTTGTGACGTAGAAACCACTTACCCTTCCGGAGCACATTGTATAGAATTATTAAGCATGATGGAAATTACGCAGGCACTCAGAAAACCGTTGAATTTAATAAATAACGTACCTTGACCTATAATGGTTTACTTTTATAAATTGTTACTTGGATTTAGAGTTGTCTCATTGGCACTCATACATTTTGTACCATCTATTAAAATTTAGCAAGTAATTGAACATCTTTTGACAACTTACTTTCAGTACCGAGGTAATCTTAATCAAGTACAAAACATTGAGAAATTGCAGGCAGTACTTTTAAAGTGTAATGACAGTTTGTCTTTGGTCCTTGCCAAAATTTTGAAAACCAGTAATCGTGAAAAGTCCACTTCATTAGGTAAATATACGCAGTATACGGAAGAAATATGACAGTCAATGAAGACTTAGATAAGTTAACGATTATGATATAATGTAATTGTTAGAAGATAACATACATTGTTGATATAAAGATATGGCTTTATATGTCATGGTTCATCAATAGCTAATAATGCACAAACAATTAATTTAAAATAATAAATTATCATAACAGAAAATCTGTCCATTAATGACTACAAATATGGTGTAAAAATAGTTCAACGTTAATGGTGCACAACAAAAAATGATTTTTTTTTTATCAAAATAAGAAATCTGGCTATTAATGGACACAGAGGTGTAAGATAAGTTCAGAATACGAAATGCGAGGGTAAACAATGTAATTGCTTGTTCTTCTAATTATACCGTATCAAGTCAAGATTATGACAGTCACTGTTGTTTTTCAATCGTTTAATGTATTTGAGCTTTTGAATTTGCTATTTGATTACGGATTATTTGTTTTGAATTTTCCTCGAAGTTCGTTTTTTTTTATACTTTTTACACACACGAGCACCAGACCAGAAACTAATTGTATAGTTACAGGCTTCACAAAGATAAATGGACATTACAGATATGCCACTGGATGTATACATATTACAATGCGGTTTATACAATATTTATGGGGAAACCGTCTAAAATTAAATTGTTCATATGATAGATTGACCATCTATAAAAACAGAAGTAAAAATTTACCATTAATATAACAGATTGATTCTAGTTTATCAGATTAAAATACGGGGATGCTCGTCGACGGTTAATTCGATAAAGCATATCAAATGTACCAATATAAATACTATGTGTTGTCATTTTGTTATATTAAAGTCAAGATCTTATATTTTTAACGTATTTATCAAAAACAAAATCACCTGCAAGTCCATCAAGTAACTAACTGCCATATTTAAATGGTGAGAACAAATGTGCTACATTAGATTTCGATTTACCTAACTTTCGAATTGAAGAAGTTAAAGATAGTTCAATCCTATCTGTAAAGATTTGGTCGAAGTTAGTCGACTACATGCCTTATTCTCTCTCTTTTATTCTTTTTTTAACCTTACTTCATTGAAGAAATCAGTAAAGTCTGTACATGTGCAAAATAATAAAACAAAAGTAGTTTAAATATTCAAGGCGAATGCACATCATAAATCTTTAGCTCTAAACTATCGAGTAGACGTACAATACTCATGAGAGATGATACCTGTCCATGTGCTGAAAAAAACCAACGGTCTAATCTCTATATAATACTAGAAACGAGAAACATTTATGAACCACATAACAAGCGATAAACTTACTACTTAACATCAGATTCCTCAATTCTTCTCTTTACCCATGTATATGGTTTATTGAGAATTAAGATATACTAATGCGTAGGACAGGTGTAAACAAATGCAGCGGGTTTAAACGTTTTAATCGGTACCAATCTTTACCCTTATCTGAAACAATAGTGAAACATCACAACATAGAAAGGCACAATATACATACCGCATAGTGAGCTATAAAAGGCCCCGATAAGACAATGTAAAACAATTCAAACGAGAAAACTAACGGCCTTATTTATGTAAAAAAAAAAATGAACGTTTACAAAAATGAATAACCGATCAAAAACAAATCCTATTGCAAGGAATATCAAATGGTCGTCCCCTTATCATAACCCCTATCTAATAATTTCACTTTGAAATTAGTTAAGATTTGTTATCAATTTGTTATGGTCACTTGTGTTTATAGTTTGCCGTATTGCTTTACCTTTATAAATCCTCTGAATACATGCTGTGAGTGACAGCTATTTCTGTGCAGAAACAGATAAGAATTTGTGTCTTAAAAATGACTTTGAATTTCAAGGTCAAGAATGCTATATGTTGTAAATCTTTGACCTTTAATTACATCAACATCTAAGAACGACATTTTATCGTTTTTGATTTTTATTAGGGGTTTTAATTATTTGCTAGACGAAAAAAATCTATTATTTCATCTGATGTTCCCTGATATGTTCCATTATATATCATAAATCCATCACCTCTATATCTGTCATGATAGAATATTTTTTTCTCTATATTGAAATGCATATTAAATAATTTGATTCATTATTTCGAACATGTCACAGATTTCCGGTGAAGGAACTGCACCAACTAATTGCCGTACCTATTATTTCCTGATCCCATAAAAAGATAGTACACTGTACAAACTTGTCTGTACAGAGTACTATCTTTTAGCCGGAAGTAAAACAAAAAGATAGTACATTGTACAAACTTTCTGTACAGAGTACTATCTTTTTACCCGAAAGTAAAACAACAAGATAGTACATTGTACAAACTTACTGTACACATGGTACAGTACTATACAAGTTTTAAATAGCATTTTTGTCGGCTCATTTCGGCCATCGTAGGTCATACCAGACAAATTTTTAAAAGTCGGTAGACTGTTACTGATAAAAACAAACGATGTGTATATACATTGTATATGCAAAAACCTGTCACATTGTTAATTGGTTCATGTTGCTCGGTGCCAAGCGAATAATTCAAAAGTAGCAGCATTAACTACGATCAAGATGGACTAACAATACGAATTTGAAATAAAATATCATAATGGATCCATCAAACGATCGTTTATAGCATATATTATGAATATTTGAGCAATGCCTGATTTAGAAAAAACGTCAAAAATAATTAAATCATCAAAAGAAATTAACATATACTGGATTAACTATATATGTTTCGGAAGATGCAAACCAGTTATCTTTTATGGCAATAAAATGCTTTTCTTCATTATCATGTCCAAATTTATTGACAGTTATGTATCAGAAGGAAACAAAATAATTCTTTGTGTAAATAGAAAATAATTTAAAAAAATAGAAATGTCGTATTTCGTGTATATTATTGATAAATTAAAGATGTTATTTTTACACATTTATTACGTTTTTTTTTAAACTTTTATTAAGTGTTTGCCATTGGAAAAGGGACTTTCCTTTTTTTAATTTAAAGTTCGGTATTTTTGAGATTTTAATTATATTGTTTTGTATATTTCAAAAAGAAGATTAAATTACTTAATTTTGGAATATGTTATTTGGTTTCCTTGTCAGGACTCTCATGGTCATAAACGGCGTTTGCTTTTTGTCTTAATGTACCGTTTAAACTTGATCCAGTTCCTCAATTTTCCAATCCTTGGTTTCTCAAAAGATTGTGCTTGAGTGTTCCAGGCGAAGATACACCAAAAAAGTTGTTTCGACAATCAATTATTTTCAAGTGTTATTTTTATCATCTTAACATGCTTAATGTACGTAATGTTTGTACTTATATTCCCTTTATAGTTTTCGTTGACTTGTAATACACCACCTAACGTGACAATTATTTGAAGCTTTACTAAAACAGTCTACGTTAACACAACGAGCTGTTGACTAAATACCCAATTATGACAAATAAAGTATGATTTCAGAACGAAAAGGTTAATAGAATCCCATATAAATGTTTGGATGCAAAATATTTACTCTAACTTGTCTACAATTCAAAACCAATTAGTCAATGTAATTGTTTGAATTTACGTATTCTGCTTTTTCCTATGGCATTTCTGTAATCTTCATCGTGGAATCTACTTTATTGTTTTTCAACTGAAATCTTAATTAGCACCACAAACGGCTTTGTGCTAAAACAGTAACATAATTCAATTTCCCAACGGTGTTGAATTATAAAGACTTGTTTTACCTCAAAATCTCAGTAACATAAACGAAATCTTATTAGTAGCATGGCAATTATGTATACGACTAAATCAATTTCTCGTTAAAAGAGATTGTACCAACAACGTGAATGCTATGAATACGTAGAAGTACAATTGTATGTTTTTCCTAGAATCAGTACGGATTATAATAGAGCATTAATAGGGCTAATCGTTTTTTGATTACCCCTGACCATTAAACAACATTTAAAGGAAAACGTATAGATTTTTTCATTGAAGATCTCTGCTTGACATTACTAATCTGTGTGGACATTAATGGCATATTGATGTAAAAGTGAAAGATTATTACGATTTTTAATCAACCTTAACAACAAACTTATATCAAATGGCAGTGGACTTGTGTCTAGTTTAATTAGACGTGATGAAGATATGAATATACATTTATTACGACATCACAAGTTAAACAACCTTTCATCATTAGACATTTATCTTTCTGAATAAATGATTGTTTATACTAATTATAAACGAATGAGGTCTTTGAAGTGACATATAATTGAGTCTTTAAAACGTACAATTAATTCTTCTAAACGAATTTGAAATCATAACTCCTGTCTCTTTGTGTATTGTAAAAAAGAACACATTCATCATCGAAACCAGGATTATAATTGTGCACGCCAGACACATGTTTTGTCTAATAAAGATACACCAGTGACGCTCGAATTGAAAAGGTCAAAAATGCCATGCAAAGTAAAAAAAGTTGATTAATATATTGAGGATCCAACATTCCGAAAGGTTTTATCAGAGAGCTAAGGCAATCTATTTTTTGGCTAAAAATTCTCAATTGCGAAATAATTATAAGATTGTATTCCGTCATCAAGTGTTTTTACTTTAGTACCTCCTAGAGCAGGGGCGGTTCAGACACAAAGTGTTTTTACAGTATATTTTTATTCACCCTTGTTTATATATTTGTTTACTTTTGACTATATGTAGTTTTTTTTTATATATATATATACGTAATATACTGTCAGCGACAACACTTAGGCCGTGTTCACACTAAACGCCGTGTACAGTAAACATTTTTACATTTGGTTTAATGTAATGTGCACTAGTTAGCTCACCTGGCCCGAAGGGCCAAGTGAGCGTTTCTCATCACTTGGTGTCCGTCGTCGTCGTCCGTCGTCGTCGTCCATCGTCGTCGTCGTTAACTTCTTACATTTTGAACTTCTTCTAGAGAACCACTGAATGGAATGAAACCAAACATGGCATGAATGTTACTTATGAGGTGCTGACCAAGTGTTGTTACTTTGTAGCTGATCCATCATCCAAGATGGCTGCCAGCGGGGGACTTAGTTTAACAAAGGACCCTATGGGTAATGCATACAAATGACATCTTCTAGAGAACCACTGAATGGAATGAAACCAAACATAGCATGAATGTTCCTTATGAGTTGCTGACCAAGTGAGGTTACTTTGTAGCTGATCCATCATCCGAGATGGCTGCCAGCGGGGGGACTTAGTTTAACATAGGACCCTATGGGAAATGCATACAAATGACATCTTTTAGAGAACCACTGAATGGAATGAAACCAAACATTGCATGAATGTTCCTTATGAGATGCTGACCAAGTTTTGTTACTTTGTAGCCATTCCATCATCCAAGATGGCTGCCAGCGGGGGCTTAGTTTAACATAGGACCCTATGGGAAATGCATACAAAAGTCTTGTTCTAGAGAACCACGGAATTGAATGAAATCAAACATAGCATGGATAGTCCTTTCTTTATGAGGTGCTGGCCAAGTGTTGTTACTTTGTAGCCAAATTTTATCTGTTTTTATATGATTTCATAAACCCAAGTATAGTCAGGTGAGCGATACAGGCTCTTGAGAGCCTCTAGTTTCATATTAAGTTTGTTCACATCTATACACCTTGTTTAGGCATAAGATTTTTTCACACTTGTAAACTATATGTCATTTAAATGTTCATTGTGTAGAACCAAATTTTCGAACAACTTTTATAGCAGTTAGGGAACGACCATTTGGCTTTAAAATAAAGGGGGATGGATTTTTCCACAATTTGATTCAAAAATAAAAATGATTAAAAAAAAAAATCGGGTCATACAGATGATTAGAATGAACAAATATTCTGAATCCAAAGTTTCCCCATACATTAAAGTGTTACATATTGAATTGGTACCATCGAAAAAAAAAAACCTAAATATAAACTTTCGGGCGAGAAAAAAATTCTGAACCCCCCCCTTTTTCTTTTTAAAGTAAAGCGATTGCTCCTTTAAGAAAGTCATTTTGGATGATTTACAGTAGTTTAAAGATGTCTCGATTACGCATTAAAAACGTAGGCTGCATCATCGTGCTTACAGACGAAGAAAAGGATTGCGATGTTAAGGATCACTACATTTCTATCTTTTCTGTTTGTTTCAAATGGTACTTTTTTCTCCAAGGAGTATTTGGAAAGGGTGGGTGTAATATTTTTTTTTTTATTTCTAATTGTGTTTTAACGGATCTGAGATACTACACAAACAAACAATTAACCTCATCCTTTTTCAGTAATGCACTTATGAGTGAATCGTTGTTTGCCTAAAGACCAGTGGCAAATATTTCTGTCAGTGTGTACGTCCAGTCGATACGGGAAGACCTTTTCGAATGAATTATGTGATCGGCAATGATGATGTATGAGTCTTGATAAGGGGTTAATAAGGCTACGTAAAGTGTTTTATAACGAATACATATATCAAGTTTGGACAAATATTTCGGTAAAAAACTTTATTAATAAGTTTTATAAGTATTAATTTTATATAAAATCGTTTCTTTTTTTAAATATACATAGGAAAATTAAAGTTCTGAATCCCTAGTTTTGTGTACACTTAACCTACACAAGGCCTACATCGACTATCAACTGAATGTAGACAAAACATGATTTAAACTACACGTAAACATTGAATTTTATCAATGGGAACGTAATTATGTTTTGTTTATGTGTGAGTTACACTAACACAACACCGAGTTTAGGTCAATGTGAACACTGTCTTAGTTGGTGACGCCTATGTAAAATTCAAAAGCTACTACATCTAAGGTTTTTCCCCTCGTTATTAGTTTCTGACCCTGTTTTTAACTAATCGAGTGTTGGTCAGTTGTTTTCTATGTTTGTGCTGTATGTTTACACAGTTTGGCTGCCGGATCCTAATTATTGTCCCAATAACCTACTATGTCTATTAGCGTTCTCCCTAGAATTTGTAAATATAAAAAATATAAACACTGTCATACAAAAAAAAAAGTAAAATCACAAAAAGACTGATCTCCGAGGAAAATTCAAAACGAAAAGTCCGTAATCAAATGCCAAATCAAAATGGAGGTTAAGCTAACTATATATTTAAATCAAATTTAACTCATCATTTTTTTTTAGAAAGTACCCGTTCCAAGCCCGGAGAAATAGCAGTTTTTACTTGTTCCGTTGCTTGCTTGAATTTGAATGGGTTTACGCTTTTTTATACTGTAATATTTTAGCCGTCATAAAAGCGTTTTGTTTTAAATATTTAGTTAAGGAAAGCACATCAATATACTTGAATTTGAAATTAAATAATCTATCTTTGTTTTATTAAACGTGTCTGAAGGAACTTCAACTAATTTCAAAAAGGTAAACAGTCGACTTGGATCAATTGGAATACCTACAACCTGCAGGTATATTTTACCTCCAATGTTAACAAATGGGATGTCAGTACGAAACTGTCGCATACTGATCACTTGTTTATCGGTGCCGTATGTTTTATTTTTTGGACTCATTTTAAATAAGATATGTGGGCACTCCTGCTATAAAATTAAAAACGGACATCCAAAAAAATTATAACCAATAGTACAGTCAGTATCCTGAAAATACAACCAGAGTTTATTCTATTACATAACAATAAATTCGATGCTACTCATGGTAACCCAAACATGTCTCTTTTAACCTGTTCAAATATTTTTGTTAATCATCTAACGAATAATAAACGGTAATATTTTGTTCCTCTATAATTGAATAGTTTTCATATTCGTATAGGTATGTCTGATTCATTTCAATCCTACATACTGATTTATTTGACATAAATGGATTTTATTCTACTTTCCATGCAGTTATTACATTTATAGACAGATTATTAATTTTCTCTTTATCTAGAAAAAAATTACAAAGGATCGATATAGAAATTTTTCCTTTGAAATTTAAATACTTTATTCACGGCATATTTTTTTTTCTGTCTTGTACAAATTATTGTACACGTTATTGATCCGTAATACCAAATGGCTTCAAACATCAAATGATTTCCTTTACATAAATATAATCTGTGTTATTCTTCAGCATATTGTAATTCGTTTTCATGCTATTTTCCCAGATAATTTAATAAATTAGGCATGGAGAACCGGCTCTCGTTAAGATTCTGGATAAATGTTCTCTTCATTAAACCAAACAAAGTAGTTTCTCTTCACTTATTCAGAAATACATATATTTTGTCATTTTTTATTACTTGTCGGGTAACTTCAATGGAAGAATAAATGTGTTTTGTCAAACCTGATAAATGATTTATGACAATTGAATGGTCGAAGTATTAGTGAAAATTGATAAATAACATAAACATTTGGTTTTCTCATTATTTGTAATGAAACTTATTGGAAATAAAGGGAGATAATTTCTGAATTTTTTCGTTGACGCTTTATTATATCAATAAACTGTATGTTATTAGGAACGTTTTTCCCTATGAAGTGTTCTTTAACGATGTTTTCTTAGATGCATCATTTCATGTAAAGTTAAATTTGCATTATCATTTTTAAAATAAGTTACTATTTAAACAAACTGCAAATGAACGTTAACTACATTTCTTCCCATCATTTTAAAATGATGCTTTACGAGACTTTCTCTTGATTTCAGAGAACTCTTTGGAATTTCCAGTTTTTAATGATTCACACTTTAGTATATTACCTTTCACAACAATTTTGATCCCAGCACCGATGAGGAATCGCATGTAGACGAAAATCATATATGACGTTTTGAATTTTACTGGTGCTAATACTTTTAGGTACTTTAGTCAAACCACTGTCTCTGTCGAACCAATGTATTAATCATCTTTTCATTTTCTTGACTGGTTTTATTTAGCATTGGCAATTGAGGCTTTAAATGTTCCATAGCTTCTAATTAAGACATTATTTTCTTTACTTATTCATTCTTATCTGCAAAACAAGTATTGATATTCTACTGCGAGATTATTGAAAAATGCTTCCATATATAAGTTTTAAGCATTAAGTGCTTTGGATCAAAGATTCACGATGTAATAGTCACTCGTAAGGTATCAGTTGTGGGATTATAACTAAGATTTATGCAAAATACATGTTACACTTTTAGTTATAGCTATCAGTTACATACCATACTAATACTATTGCATTACTTGGTTTTGTGTAGCTTTAATTGGGTATGCTAGACAACATGTAATCAGTAATACTATACGGGTATTAAAAATTGAATTTGAAATTGAAATATTTTTTTTTCATAAATGAAACATTTAAAGCTCACAAAAAGACACACAGATAATTAGCCATGAAATTTAGTGCGTTCTAAACGTGTCAAATCGGCAGATTTTAAACGTTTAATCATTATCTATTATATAAACAAGTATTTCAAAGTTCTTTCTTCTGGTTAATTTAACCAGGAAATGACAATCGTGGCAAAATGATAAAAAAACACGTTAAGAATTGTCATATAGCAAAACCGTAGCATTCTTGTTTTATGGTTGACATTTTGTTTATAGCCATACTCATAGGCTAAGGTGGTAAGCAAATAATTTTACAAATACTGATGGGTTATGATGTATTCTGTTTAACATAATTGATGAGTGATTAATTTTTGCCAGTAAGATTTGCATGTACAATATGTCTTTACAATCAATTGCTTTCTGATTGTCTTGATACAATAAAATTGAGAATGGAAATAGGGAATGTGTCAAAGAGACAACAACCCGACCATAGAGCAGACAACATCTGAAGGCCACCAATGGGTCTACTATGCAGCGAGAAACTTCCACACCCAGAAGAGTCCTTCAACTGGTCCCTAAACAAATATGTTACTAGTTCAGTGATATTAAACGTAATACTTAACTCAGAATTATACACAAGAAACTAAAATTAAAAATCATACAAGACTAACAAAGGCCTATTTATTATTACTGAATGAAATTAATAACCGACTTGTTACTTTGTATAATTAACTGAACTGGTATCATATATAAAACCGGACATAGAACCTACGATACATGAATCTCTAGTGCTTTTAGTTAGGTTCATGTTTGCTCAGTTTTCGTTTACTATGTAGTTTTTTGTGAACATGTTTGTAAATAACTATTTCCCATGACGCCATCAGTTTCCGTAGACTTATAGGTTTAATGTCCTCTTGGTATAATTTGCCTCTTTTTAGCTCAACTGGCCCAAAGGGCCAAGTCAGCTTTTCTCATCACTTGGCGTCCGTCGTCGTCGTCCGTCGTCTTGGTTAACTTTTACAAAAATCTTCTCCTCTGAAACTACTTAGCCAAATTTAACCAAACTTTGCCATAATCATCATTGGGGTATCTAGTTTATTAAATGTGACTCAGTCAACCAACCAAGATGGCCGCCATGGCTAAAAATAGAACATAGGGGGAAAATGTAGATTTTGGCTTATAACTCTGAAACTAAAGCATTTAGAGCAAATCTGACATGAAAATAAAATTGTTTACAAAGTCAAGATCTATCTGCCCTGAAATTTTCAGATGTATCGGACAACCATTTGTTGGGTTGCTGCCCCTAAATTGGTAGTTTTGAGGAAATTTTGCCGTTTTTGGTTATTATCTTGAATTCTATCATAGATACAGATAAACTGTAAACAGCAATAATGTTCAGCAAAGTAAGATCTACAAATTAGTCAACATGACCAAAATGGTAAGTTGACCCGTTAAGGAGTTATTGCTCTTTATAGTCTTTTTTTTCAAATTTTTTGGCTAAATTTAACCAAACTTAGGCATAATCTATATTAGGGTATCTTGTTTAAAAAATGAATGCGGTGACCCAGCCAACCAACGAAGATGGCCGCCATGGCTAAAAATAGAACATAGGTGTAAAATATAGATTTTGGCTTATAACTCTGAAACCAAAGCATTTAGAAAAAATTCTGACAAGGAATTGTTTATCAAGTCAATATCTATCTGCCCTAAAATTCAGATGAATTGGACAACTGGTTTTTGGGTTGCTGAGTTTATTATAGAAAGAGAATATTGTAAGTAGCAAGAATGTTAAGTAAAGTAAGACCTACAAACACATCACCATCACCAAAACACAATTTTATCATTAATCCATCGGTGTCCTTTGTTTAACATGCACATATACCAAGGCGAGCGACACAGGCTCTTTAGAGCCTCTAGTTGAGTGAAATATTTGATATAAATTAATAAATAAATAGAAATATGTGTGTGCTGCACATGTCTACAATACATTTCTGAAATGTTTGAAAAAATAAAATGTCAATGGTTTGTATCAATGATTACACTATACAAATGACGAAAAGACAGATATTTTTAGAAAACGACCGGCATATATTGTGTATGGTGGTTTGAAAATCTTTCAAACTTATCGATTATTGTCTGGTTGTTTGTGGTTTTGTAATTTATGCTTGATCATTTTGTCTTGCTTTTAGTTTTGACCCCAGAATCAGTTACGAATGCTTGAACTGTATACAGCTTGGCAGCTTGATTAATTTTAGGTGCTGTCATATTTTGTTCATTTTAAAAAAACGTCACATATGGATCCGTGATCGATGTTTATGATTAACTGATTACAGTTATCAGTTCGGGTTTTTAATCAAGCCGTCAAGTAACATGTATTATCGGAATAAATCATTTTTATAATTTTGTGTCTCATATATAATTATAAATTTTGGGACGATAAATTATGTTCTGATATTAATAAAAAGATAATGTTAATTAAACTTAACTGCTCTCTGACAAACTGGTACATTGAAAAAGATCTCAAGAGTTTTAGATAGAAAAAGAAAATATAGGCGCTTTCAAGTAGGGGATTAATAAACCTTTTTAATCAGGTGATTCTTCTTGTGACTAACAATATTCCTTCTGTTCTGCAAAAGTTCAACAAGATCATATTTTTACCATTCAAGCAAAAAAAAAAAAAAAAAAAAAAAAAAAGGCAAAATAACAAAAATACCGAACTCCGAAGAATATTTGAAAAAAAAACAAAGTCCGTTATTCCTCACATATCCTGATCTTTATTTTAGTATTTAATTTTAAACTACAGATCAGTAAACATGGTAAATTGTTCATGTATGTTAATAAGTAAACTCATCATAGACACTAGGATTACATTTTGTACATACGCCAGACGCGCGTTTCGTCTACAAAACCAATCATCTGTGACGCTCGAATCCAAAAAAGTTAAAAAGGCCAAATAAAGTACGAAGTTGAAGAGCATTGAGGACCAAAATTCCTAAAAGTTTTGCCATAAAGCTAAGGTAATCTATACCTGAGGTAGAAAAGCCTTAGCATTTCAATAATGTAGCGCTATATCATAACTTACATATTACATGTATTAATCTGGGTAAACTTGGTCTTTTCAATTAGTTCAAATGGGGTTTTTAGTTACTTTTCAGTGACGTCCGAGTACTTAGCTTGTTACTCTGTATACATCGTTATTTTATAATTTGTTTTGTGGTTGGTAACAACCTGGAAACTTATCCCTTTTGGCTACTTTATATGTGTTTTTACATTTAGGTATTATAAGTTTACCGATTTTCAAATATCGTTAAAAAATAGGGTCGAAAGATACAAGAGGGACAGTCAAACTCATATATTGAAAATAAACTGACAACGCCATGGCCAAAAATAAAAAGACAAACAGATACATAATAGTACACAGGACACACCATAGAAAACTAAAGACTAAGCAACATAAACCCCACAAAAAAAAAAACCGGAAGTGATCTCAGGTTCTCCGGAAAGGTACGCAGATCCAGTCACAGTAGACAAATCAAGGTAACAAAAGAAAACAGAATCAAACAGAATCACAACTGCCCACAGTAAAGGTGTAGGATAGTACTCATAATGTACCGTAGATATGAAATGGTTGCTCACGAGAAAATAGTTCATCAGTCAACTGTGGAATTTAGCAACTTTAGTTATTGTTAGTTCGTTTCTGTGTGTGTTACCTTTTAACGTTGTGTTTCTGTTGTGTCGTTTGTTTCCTCTTACATTTGAGTGTGAATTCACATTACTATAAAACGTGTCATGGTACTTTTCTATCCCAAATTCCAAGTTTTGAACAGCAGTATACTACTGTTGCCTTTATTTTGGGCACTTTCCAGCATGAAACTATAAGCAACACGGATATAATCAACTATGATTTGTTATCAGGCTGATAAGTTGATACATCAGGCGCGCGTTTTGTCTACATAACCCTCATCGATGACGCTAATATCATCATAGTTAGAAAACCAAACAAATATAAAGTGTAAGAGCATTGAGGACCCAATTGTGCCAAATACGGGTAAGGTAATCTATGTCTGGGATGAGAAAATCCTTAGTATTTCGAATAATTCATACTTTATTAAAAGTCCCTTATACTGCAATAGTGAAACAAATCAAAAGAAAATGCCAACTACCATTATCATGTAGTAAATTGTTCAACTTTGAATATGTAACTTTTTAAAGAACAATAACCCTTGAAAATATTTTAAACTTGTAAATAAAACTCAGCAGACTAGCAATAAAGAATCAAGAGCGGAATAAGCTTGCTTCAACCCGTTTTAGACAATAACTAAATGAAGCGTCATAAATCCAATACTGTAATATGCAGAACAAGAACAGATGTCTTTACTTGTTTGTCTTATGCCTGGTTACATGTATACATTAAGTAAAAGATACATTGTATTGAAGCTACAAAAGTGGAAAAAGCTATATATATAATGTATAAGTTACAATACAAAAATATAGGAGCTTACAAATGATTTTTATATTCAATTTTGCCTTCTGCATCAAAGAACCTAACACATAAAAACTTGTATTGGCATGCTTAGTTAAATATTAGTTATGAGTTTTTCTTGTTAGGTTATTGCACTTCGCCTGTAAAAACATCAAAAATATTCTATGAAATAGGATGAATGATTTATTGAAAAATAACATCACTTGTTCCAATCATACATGTGTAAATAATATTTTCCTTTATTTAAAAAAAAAAAATAGGCGGTAAATTTTCTCGTTTTAAACGATTCAAATTTGTTATTTAGGGGCCTTAAAGCTAGTAATGTTTGATGGGTTGAATCGACGTTGACGACCGTATGATAGCCTTTTGTTGCTTCTTTTCCGTTATAAGGAATTTGGTCGAGAGTTGTCTTATTGGCAATAACGAAACATCATTTTTTTTTATATACAGTATCAATAGGCAACAACTGAATTACATATGTATGCAGTTGACACAAAAAACACATATGGTATTAATAATTACTGAAATCTAGCTAGTTGAAAGCTAGATGAAATCAAACTAATATTAATAAATAAATCATGTCCTTCCTTATCAAATTATCGTTCAGTAAACATTACAAAACCTTTGAATAGACTTGTTAAGAAGGGATATAATTACGATACTGTTGTCAAGTCATTAAAGATTGCATATTTTGGCGTTAATATTGAGTCACTGATAAGGTCTTTGCATCGGAACTAAACACATTTATTCTAAAAACAGTTGTTGGCATGACACGGGTTATGTTCTTCTCATATATGTTATGATGGTATGATACTAAACCCCTAACGGGAAGGATTGTGCCTGATGTTCATATGATGAAATCATAATCTTTCAGTCAGTTTAATTGAAGTCTGGAGCTGGCATGTCAGTTAACTGCTAGTAGTCTGTTGTTATTTATGTATTATTGTCATTTTGTTTATTTTCTTTGGTTACATCTTCTGACATCAGACTCGGATTTCTCTTTAACTGAATTTTAATGTGCGTATTGTTATGCGTTTACTTTACTACATTGGTTAGAGGTATAGGGGGAGGGTTGAGATCTCACAAACATGTTTAACCCCGCCGCAGTTTTGCGCCTGTCCCAAGTCAGGAGCCTCTGGCCTTTGTTAGTCTTGTATTATTTTAATTTTAGTTTCTTGTGTACACTTTGGAAATTAGTATGGCGTTCATTATCACTGGATTAGTATATATTTGTTTAGGGGCCAGCTAAAGGACGCCTCCGGGTGCGGGAATTTCTCGCTGTATTGAAGACCTGTTGGTGACTCTCTGCTGTTGTTTTTTATTTGGTCGGGTTGTTGTCTCTTTGACACATTCCCCATTTCCATTCTCAATTTTATTCTACGAATCTGAGTAAAAAGTAAAATCACAACAAGTATGTGTCCCGAGTACACGGATGCCTCATCCGCACTGATATTTTCTATGTTCAGTGGACCGTGAAAATGGGGTAAGATCTCTAATATGACATTAAAATTAGAAAGATCATGTCATAGGGAACATGTGTACTAAGTTTCAAGTTGATTGGACTTCAACTTCATCAAAACTACCTCAACCAAAAACTTTAACCTGAAGCTGGACGAATAGACACACGGACGGACAAACGGACGCACAGACCAGAAAACGTATTGCCCATCAATGAGGCATACAAATACTACATTCCAAGGAAAATTCAAAACGGTAAGTCTCTAATAAAATGACAAAATCACAAGCTCAAACGCATCAAACGAATGGATTACGACTGTCATAATCCTGACTTGTTACAGGCAATTTTTTATGTAGCAAATGGTGGATTAAACCTGGTCTTATAGCTAGCTAAATCTCTTACTTGTATAACACTCGCATCAAATTCAATGATATTGACAACGGTCGGTGAAGAAAGCAAATAGTCATAGTAGGTTAAAATGTAAAATAGGTTTGCATCAGTCAGCATTTTATTATAACCTCATTACTATAAAAAAAAAACAAGGATGCACGAAAAGGTATTGTTACTTCGTGCTATGCCAAAATATAAGAAAACAGTACTGACAGGATGTATGATTATGAATCTTTATGAATGTACATACATGTAGCAATTTATATTACATGTCGTTATGCTTTTATTTAAAAAAAGAAGACTGCATTTATCTATGTACCAAAAAACTCTACAACGGTGTTAAATTGATAAACTGTAGAATAAAGTTTATTCAAAGTATTGTATCTGGATTTACGAGGCTATATAAACGAGACAATCGCGAAAAAAATCGACATTAAAACTCGTTTTAAAAATAAATCTACAAATACAATTAAACATTCTGACTTAATTTCTTGTAAAATGATGAAGTTGGTGTTCTGGGTTTCATGAGTGTTCGCTGTATGGAATACTTGGTTGTCATCCGGTGCATTTTATGAACTTTCTTGACACATCACTCTACCTTTTGGTAAACCTCTCATACAAGTTAGAGGTTTATCTAGCTTTAAAACCAAATCTATATGAGAAAATGTCTGTACCAAGTCAGGAATATGACAGTCGTTGTCCATTTGTTTGATGTGTTTGGGCTTTTGATTTTTCCACTTTATTGGGGACTTTCCTTATGAAATTTTCCTCGGAGTTCAGTATTTTTGTGATTTTACTTTTTGGTATTGCGGCTTAATATATGTGGATGTGAAACTCAAAAATTCAAAGTTTGACTTCAAATTATTAAAACAACATATTAATTTGCTTTCATATATGGTAAAATTGATAACTAATAAATGTGTCATTCATAGCATACATTTTGATCCCATATGTCACGTTATTTGTAATCTTTGAATTTTCAGACTGTTAGATATGACAGCTTTGAAAAAATTGTCATTACCATGCAAATTACTAAACATACACTGAACGACTTTAGAAACGCAACACCAGATTATTCTTTTTAATTCCCATTTTCAATTATGTATTTTTTGTAAAAAAAACTAATGAACAGAAAGTTACTTCAATGTTTTTAAAAAATGCAGTTCGAAAGTTAAATTGATTTCGTCATTTTCAATGTTCAGATATTGTGGTAAACACTGAAACCCAGCTGGTTGTTGCCTTGCCAATGAATGTGTCACCATCAAAAGCAACGACTGCCTGTAAAAAACGACAAAATTATTGTCAGAAAGGTCAACCAATTCTGTTCGGCACGTTTTGGTTTCTGTTTTGCACCTTCTGCTTTCGCCGTTGTTTTACCCATTACAATGAGTTTTGGCAATTATGCGGCTGAAGCTTTAAGGCTATAAATGTTTTTTTGGAGTCGATTCTTTGGCAGTTCGGTTAATTGGAAACATTTATGGCATAAATCTGTGCAAAATTTCATTCATCAATTTGGTTAGCAGTTGACGTTGCGGCCGTAGATCTGTCTCGCAAATGACGTTGTGTAATCAAATTATATTGACATTACCTTGTCACTACATGTTGATCTGGTCTTTGGTGGTCGTCGACAAATCCCGTCTACCGGTATCATTGTCGGAAGGACAGTAAGACGAGTTTCTGACGTCAAATTGTCTTGTTGCATCACGTTCATGTTTTCCTGTTTGCAGTATTATAATGGGTTGATTCAGTTTTTTTTATTCCTCAGTTTTGGCATTATGCATATGCAACTTTTTTAAATGATTTAAGTGTGGCCAAGAATGAAACAAATTGCTACACAAAGAAAAAAAATGATTTTTTTGTTTTATTGGTTTGAAATTTCGCTTTCTGAAATTCGTGCGATCTCAACAATCCAGTATATTCAATAACCACAGGTAAGTCAGATGAGAAAAAAGAGAAAGAAGTATGATGAGAAAGAATAGTAGTTGTATGAGGATCAAACATGACTTGGTAAAAAAAATCTACAAATACAAAAGGAGTCTTTAATCTCAAGGATGCTTATTTTAGATAAAGTCTTATATTTGAATATATTAAAGCTGAAAATATACAATTACAGCGTAATTTTTGAAAAAAATTGTCATTACAATGCAACTAACTGAACATATCTAAATGGTTTCTAGGCAATCATTTAAAAATAAATAAATGTCAAAATTAGAAGTGCGGCAAAATAGATAAGCATCCTTTGCCAATACTTAATGAAAACAACACACAAAAAAAGACTTTAATCTCAAGGATGCTAAGTTGGGATAAAAAAGTCACATCTGTATATATTAAAACCGAAAACATACAATTACAGTTTATACTTTTGAAAACAAAGAAAAACAAAAACAAGTTTAAAAGTTCTACAATGGATGATAGTTAACGAAGTGTCCGACTTTTCATGTCGGTATTGATTTTCATTTGTTACGGATGACTTTTGTCAACATGCAACGTTCTTCCAACAGAGCTGACAAAAAAAAAAAACGATATTTCAATTATAGTTGATATAAAATTAAATTTAATCAAATAAATGTTTCAGGATCATCTTTGATTTTTATTTAAAGCAACTTGGTCCCAAAAGAAGCAAACTTTCCCCAGATTTATTCGTTTATTTGGTTTTATTTTTGTTCGGATCCAGTTTCATTATCCCACCAGATGAAAAAAAAATCTTATTTCCTACATATATATTCAACCAAATTAATTTGTTAATTTTTTTGCATGTGTTCAAATTAAGTGAACACAAAAAGACCCTTAATACAAAACTTTGGCCAAATAAACAATTATTCTTTAAATTCATCGTCTTTTAACGCCTTCTTGATAAAAATCTAACCGTTAATACCTTCAAAAGTATTTTTTGATAGAAAATGTTTTTATAGACGACATATAGCAATAAAATACAAATGACGAATACTTTTGGCCATGTTTTGTATATAAATATGTCAATCAAACTGTTGGGAGTGGTGAAATATCGTAATACACGAGTTATAGTGGTGGAATCTGTTTCTTTATTAATTTTTATCCTTTCTTTTCAAAATTTGAGGAAAGTTGTGAACTTTTGATGTGACGTCAACAGACATGTTCGCCCTTTTATCTCACCTGGCCCGAAGGACCAAGTGAGCTTTTTTCATCACTTGGTGTCCGGTCGTCCGTCGTCCGTCGTCGTGGTTTACTTTTACAGACATCTTCTTCTCTGAAACTATAGCTACTTAGCCAAATTTATCAAAACTTAGCCACAATCATCACTGAGGCATCTAGTTTAAAAAATGTGTCCGGTGACCCGGCCAACCAACCAAGATGGCCACCATAGCTAAAAATAGAACATAGGGGTAAAATGCAGTTTTTGGCTTATAACTCAAAAACCAAAGCATTTAGAGCAAAGTTGACGGGGTGAAATTGTTTATTAGGTCAAGAACTATCTGCCATGAAATTTTCAGATGAATCGGAAAACCCGTTGTTAGGTTACTGCCCCTGCCTTGGTAATTTTAAGGAAATTTTACTGTTTTTGGTTATTATCATGAATATTATTTAAGATAGAGATAAACTGTTAACAGCAATAATGATCAGCAAAGTAAGATTTACAAATTAGTTAACATGACCAAAATGGTCAGTTGACCCCTATAGGATTTTTTGCCCTTTATAGTCAATTTCTAACCGTTTTTTCGTAAATATTTGTAATCTTTTACAAAAATCTTCTCCTCTGAAACTACTGGGTTAATTTAAATCATACTTGGCCGCAAGGCCAATTTGAATTAATCTTGGCCGCAATCATCATTGGGGTATCTAGTTTAAAAATGTGTCCGATGACCCGGCCAACCAACCAAGATGGCCATCAAGGCTAAAAATAGAACATAGGGGTAAAATACAGTTTTTGGCTTATAGCTCAAAAACCAAAGCATTTAGAGCAAATCTGACAGGAGGTCAAATTGCTGATCAGGTCAATTCTATCTGCCCTGGAATTTTCAGATGAATTGTATAATCGGTTATTAGGTTGCTGCCCCTGAATCGGTAATTTTAAGGAAATTTTGCCGTTTTATGTTATTATCTTGAATATTATTATAGATAGAGATAAACTGTAAACAGCAATAATGTACAGCATAGTAAGACCTAAAAATAAGTCAACATGACCAAAATGGTCAATTGACCCCCTAAGGAGTAATCGCCCTTCATAGTCAATTTTTAACAATTTCATAAAATTTGTAAATTTTCACTAACATTTTCCACTGAAAGTACTGGGCCAAGTTCAGTATAGATAGAAATAATTGTAAGCAGCAAGAATGTTTAGTAAAGTAAGATCTACAAACACATTACCATCACCAAAACACAATTTTGTCATGAATCATCTATGTCCTTTGTTTAATATTCACATAGACCAAGGTGAGCGACACAGGCTCTTTAGAGCCTTTAGTTTCAAGACGTCACAATAAGAGTATTCAGAAGAAAACAAGAAAATGTAACGTCACAATTAAATTTCAACCAATCATTTGCCGACAACAGATTTTTCACTAGTGAGTAAACTCATCATAGATACTAGGATTAAATTTTGTACATACGCCAGACGCGCGTTTCGTCTACAAAATTAGAATCATCTGTGACGCTCGAATCCAAAAATGTTTAAAAGGCTAAATAAAGTACGAGGTTGAAGAGCATTTGAGGACCAAAATTCCTAAAACTATTTTTCTCATACAAAATAGCACAAAAATTAGAGAAGAGACAATTAAACATCGACTAGCATATACCAAGAGTTCTTACATCTTCATATACAATATATTAAAGTCTGAATGCTTATCAGTTGTAAGTTTGTGTAACATTATTCAGATGCCTAATAAATATTAAATATACATCTAGAATTCGAAACGATTTCTCAACTAAATCAACAAGCCCACGAGAAATAATAAAAAAGTCGGTCTACTTACTTATTATCTAGTAGCCGTTATAGGACAAATAAAATCATATGTTTCGTTTAATTTGCATTTACATGAATTCTTTTCCAACATATATAGCCAGTGAACTAAAATTCATCTAGACTGTTTCTGACAAGGATGAGATAAATATGCATTTTCTGGCTTCGATCATACTTCTTTATAGATGGTCGTGTGTACTATTGATAGACACGATATGTTTAGAATAAAAGTCTACGACCAATTTGTTCGTGTTGCTTATTCTTTATTTTTATATGTTATGTCATGTGTACTATTGCTTGTCTGTTTGTCTTTTTTTCATTTTTAACTATGGCGTTGTCAGTTTATTTTCGATTTATGAGTTTGGTTGTCCCTTTGTCATCTTTCGTCCCTCTTTTGTTCCAGTTTGAGAAAAAAATCTATCGATGGAAAAGACTACAATTAAACTGTTAAATATTCCTGTTTCACTTAATTATGGAGCAAACATTTGCATGTGTTATATGAATTAATCAATGACTTACACATTCATGCATTTTAATCTGTTACAATTGTTTTGTGTTGTAAGTTGTGGAATCAAAATTTGCGATTGTCAATGTTTGATTATTACATAGTGGTATATGTAAGTTTTATTGGTGGAAGAAATTGAAGTGCCCTTAGACATCCCACCGGCCTTCAGTAGAACAATCAAAATCAGTTAAGATGAAAGCCAAACACTCCTTGCTTAAGCGCGGGGTTCGAGCTGAAAAGCTCCATATAAACAGACAAGTGATAACTGCGCATGCAGATGAATTAATTTGGCCACTGATTCTGAATGCAACTGGTAGTTACAAATTATCAAGACCAACTTTAGAATCGAAGGTAACCTTTACAGTGATAATCGTATTCGAAATTTACCAAATGTTTCCAACACTTGCATTCATCCTAGTTTGTTACCTTGTGATCCTATGGTGTTTATTTATATGTATAATCCTCGAAATAGATATCTGTGATTCAGTTGTCCTATAAAGTACAGATGAAGGATTGTTGTTTGCTTAGCGTCTAGTTGCAAATGATACTTCATGTTTAAGACGTGAATTAATTATCAATGAGAAACATAGGTTGGTTCCGTAATTAATTGCAACTTAAACATGAGAGTAATACAGATAGTAAATACAAGCAGACTTGTACATACCACCTAACAACCACCCTTAAAAGTTGCTGCGAGGTTCTCAACTGTCAAATAGCAAAATGTTTTCTCTACACATTGCATCGAATTTAGCATCATCCTCCTAGCAGAACTTGGTTACGAACACCTTAACAGACGCCCGATTTTTCGATAGTATTGAAAAACAAAGACAGAAAATAAACTTTCCATAATATTTGCCAAATTATAATAACATCTTGTATGCGGTCAAAACTGTATGGCATACACTTAAGCTGTCATACCGATTATGACATGATTCATTGCATATAGATTAACTTGATTTTTAAGGCTGCCGATAGTACATGTAAATGAATATAAGTCTGAACAGTAGTGCACAAATAGGTCAAAGCAACAGTGTATAATCAAATTTCACAAGAAAAGAAAACATATAGTAGAAAGTAAAATCACAAATAACTGAACCCCGAGGAAAATTCAAAACGGAAAGTCCCTTATTAAATCTCAGTATTAAATGGCAGAATTACAAACTTAAACAAATCAAACGAAAGATAATAACTGTCATATTCCAGACTAACAGTTTATCCCTATGATGTGCAATTAATAGAACATAGAACAATTCCTTTCATGTATAAATTATAAACAATCAAATGGAAGAAAAATGTATTAAATGGTTTGTTAATCTTTGACAATAATTTGATATGTGATTCATTTAGCTATCTAATTTAAATTCTGGAAATGAATCCGTTGAAGAATAACAATGAAACCTGAAGCTTAAACTCGTGTTACCTTTTATGTGTTTATACAAGATGGGTAATCTCAACTAATTGGATTTTAGTTACAATCAGTCTTCATAGTTCATTTGAAAGCAATATCAAAAGTGATACGCGAAAACATAAGGATAATTGTAATGTCAACAAATATTACTTGTGCACAGAACACACTATTTGTAGAAATGTAACAAGCTACAACCATGCTGTCCTCTTGTTCAATGATATGTTCATTATCAATAATAATCATTATCGCACTGCGGGTAATTTACCACCTTGTGATTGGTGAAACGCCGTCACGTGATGACCATCTATGGTGCCGTAGGGGTTGGATAATTTCAGAGAGAGTTCATGACTTCACCTTTTATATTAATGGTGACGTCATGTATTAATATTGTGGTGTTCCGTTTTATAGTTTTTTTTTCTACAAAACGCAGCAGAAAAATTCCCGATTGCGATAAAGACATAATACTTTCACTACTGACCCCCTACGGACCATTAAGGTTAAATAGAATTTATAGGAATTTCGGCGTTTGGCATCACTCTATGAATTTTACTAACCCTCCATGGATCCGCAGGGACCAGGAGTGAACCATATTACTTATGATATAGATATGAACATCCAGTCAAAGTCCATTCATTGACTCATAAAAGCCTTATAATAATACAAAACAAGCTAAAGATGGTATAACCTTCATATGTTTTACAAAATATTTCGGTTCTAAACTACTTGTATTAGAATTACACAAAATAAATTTAGGTAATCTGATAATATTCAGTTCTCATTCATAATACAAACGTCATAATATAACAATCGCATCATACTTGTCTCAAAACTACATCTTGCATGACTGAAAAGGAACGTTTTATAATACAATCCGGCCGTCCTGTATTTAGTAGTGTTTTAGGAATGACCGCCTTGCCTAGCAGCTAAATGTTTTCAAACTACCGCAGATTTAGGAATATTTTTCTATATATTTTTTTTCGTCGTTCATATTGCAATAACATAAACGGTACCAATTTTCCTGCACCAGATAAGCATATTGACAATACACGTCTCTTCAGTTATGCTCGTGTCCAAAATATTTGAAATCCAAAGCTTATAATAAAGATGAAGAGCTAAAATCCAAAAGGTCCAAATGTATAGCCAAATCCGTGAAAGGAATCAGAACTTTGCATGAGGGAGATACATTCCTTAATCTGTAATGATTTCTAACATTTTGTAACAGCAAATTTTAATAACACAAAAAAAAAAAAAAAATCCGTATTTTCATGCCAGTACCGAAGTACTGGCTACTGGGATGGTGATACCCTCGGGGACTAACAGTCCACCAGCAGAGGGATCGACCCAGTGGTAGTAATAACATTAACGGTACCAATTTTCCTGCACCGGATGCGCATTTCGACAATAAATGTCTCTTCAGTGATGCTCGTGGCCAAAATATTTGAAATCCAAAGCTTATATAAAAGATATAGAGCTATAATTTATCTTTCTTTGAAATTCCTCTGTTTCCATTCAAGGTCATATAAAGACACTATACAGTTTGTCCCTTATCTTCGAATGCAAAACACGTACGCAATTAACACAAATTTGAGGCATGTAAGGAATGTTTAAAAAAAATTAGAACGAACTTTACGATATACACATACTAATGCTTATTCAATTGAAAAGCCTTTTCCAGAAATGCATTATTTACATAATTTAATTATGATATTCGCAAGTAAAGACGTCAGAACAGGTTTGTTGCTATAGACACTATTTAGAAATACATAGCTTTAATTCTATTTTAAAGAAAAAGAATATAAAAATTTTAAAGAAAAAGAATATATTCAATCTACCTGACATCTTTTGTCTAATACTGATCAACTGAAAATAACTCACATGTTGAGGAACATGCTTTCTGGAAAAGAATATGCCGAAACTCAACATTAAATATAAAACACAAAACCTCGTTACGGTGTCCGGGGAACCCTGTATTTCGTTTGTGATTTCTCATACTCTTTATCTATGAATAAAATGCATTTAAATTACTGTTGTAACGATAAACTGGATATGCATGGTAATCGATCGACCCAGAGTCGAACAAATGAAATTTTTTAAAATATTATTTCTATTTTCATAAAAAAAGTTAAAAAAATGAGCAATAGGGAGAAAACAAATCAGATTAAAATTATTTTTTATTAACATGAAAATTTGCCACTGGGAGTAAGGTAAACAATTAGTCAATTTTATCACCAAGAGAGTAAATTAAGAAAATGCTTTTAAAAAAAGATGATTTCAAAATCAAAATCAGTGTTATTACCCTTTATCTTTGAATTTAATTAGAACCGTTTAAATAACCCCAGTATCAATAAACCCTAAATACATGGTCGTTAACCGCACACCGGAGTAATAACTAGAGTTTCACGTCTAAAATTTAACACTTGCGGTCATTCAACGAAGATTGTCTACAGTCAAATCTAACAACTGACGTCAGTGAATTTAATTGCAATTCATCTATCTTTCATATATTTTCACAAAAATGTATGCCTGAAATTATGAATTGTTGTCAAAACGTAAATATCAATATAATGACGTCATCAGCACATCATAGTGGACCTTTCTGCTTTAATTTTTCAGATTAAATGTATCAACTGCAGGTTTGATTTGAAATTAATTACATGAGAAATGTCTTCAAAAGTTAAAAAGTTTTTTCCGGAACCATTTTTTTAAGATGTTCTCATGTTGGTGCTTCCGTTGCGCTCAGTGACTTATACATCATGCTTTTTCGTAACGAAAACAAATAAGCAATCAAAATAGTTCGAGTGGAACGAAAGCCGAGTAGATATGCTTTCAAGCAGTCCTACTATGGAGTTGGTGAATAAAAAGTAGAAATAGAACCAATTCAAAAAAGGGGAATTCCATAGAAACTGACAAATTGAACTTTATCAACCAACAGAATAAATGGAAAACTCCTGACTTTTTTCAGGCATTTGCAAAATAAAATAAATGCATAGATAAAACAGGTTTTATAGCTAGCTAAACCTCAAACTTGTATCATAGCTCTTATTAGTTCTGAACTTAAAAATTCGATACCATATCCTTATTTAAGACATGGAATTGAACTTTATATATTGCGCACTCTTTTTTATTTGTTCCATTGATATGGGTAACGTTTCGGTTACGTACCTTATTTCAAACCTCAACTGTGATGAAGAGAGTTGTAGCCGAATTTTCAGTCAAATAATTTAACTTAAATTTTTAAGGTAGAACTGTCAATATCTTTTCTAGGTTAGCTCCATCACGTTTCCCACTAGTTTACATTTTAAAGTACTGTTGAAAATATACCTGTACCAAGTCCAAAAATGACAGTTGATTTTCATTCGTTTTATGTGTTTGAGCTTATTATTTGTTCCATTTGATTCGGGAATTTCCGTTTAAAATTTTTTTGTGCGATTTTTTTATTATTTTACTGTAAGGAAGTAACTTTAATAACATAAGTTACACTAAAATAATTATAACTAGATGTGTCAAAGCGAAACGAATGGCCCCGTCTCAAAAAGTTAAACATCTGCAATTTCAATAACACCTGTGTACACAAACATGATGGTAGTCTCACATATCAAAAATCAGCTAAAAAGTTGTACGCGTATAGAAAAATGTCCATATAACTGTGATTTTTAACAGTTTTCAAAGTTGAAAACCCTGAATTTTGGCCAAAATTGGTGGAGTGTAACGAAACTTAAACTTGATCTGTAACTCATCATGAGAAACTTGCATACCAAAAATCAGCCTAATATCTAAAAGCGTTTAAAAAAAAAAGTCCGTATAACTGTGATTTTCAACAATTTATCAAAGTCCAAAAGCCCGTAATTTCGGCAAAAATTAGCCGAGCGGAACAAAACTTTAACTTGACCTGTAACTTATCTTGGTTAACTCGCATGCCAAAAATCATCCCAATATCTGAAAGCGTTTAGAAAAAGAGTGCGTACAACTGTGATTTCAACAATTTATCGAGGTCCAAATCTCGTTATTTCCGCAAAAATTAGCGGAGCGGAATGAAACTTAAACTTGATCTGTAACTCATCATGGTTAGCTCACATACCAAAATTCAGCCCAATATCTGAAGGTGTTTAGATAAAAACTCCGTATAATGGTTTGTTGCAGAATGACGGAATGACGGAATTACGGAATTACGGAATTTCAGAATTACGGACAAGGGTAAAACTAAATGGCACCGACAACTTCGTTACTGGGCCATAACAATGTGCAATCCTTCATTAATGTCTGATAAAAGTTTTGATTTATTCCGACATATAATGTCGATTTCGAATCATGTATCCGTGAAATGTAAGAACACACTTGAAGCTTAAACTGGTGTTACCTTTTCTGTGTTTTTATATAGATTTATAATCTCAACTGTTTGGGTTACAAATCATACCTGGAATGTAATTACAATTAGTGTTCATAGTTTAAAATATCAAAATTATTAGTTTTTTTAAGCGTTACATGATATTACATGGTATCTCTGGATTCACAGCTGATTCAGTAATTTGTCCAAATCCAATTGTGATCAACTGAGATATATCATGACATATAGGATATATTTCAAATTAACGTGTCAAAGCATAACAATGAAAGCCTTAATTAATATTACCGTTTTATGTTTCCAATTATGTTTTAATCTTCAGAAAATAAGTAATAGCATTTAATAGCAATCAATTGTAATAGATACAAATGATATCAAGAACAGAGCTAAATGTATGTAAGAAACAAATTCAACTCAAGGATATCTATGACATCATATAGATCATGGCTTTTGTTTACGTTTAGCGAGAAGAAATGGGATGGCCAATCAAATGAAAACTTTATAAGTTTCGTGCTTTTTTGGATTTACCGTTATCCAAAGTTACTTTATGATTAAAAATATTTTTCTAAAGGTTATTGGTGTGTAAATAGTGTGTAAAATCTGAGAGACGAAATATACAATACAGACCAGTTTTCATTGGAGCCAGCATCTTGGACAACATATTGTTTTATCTTGTGGAGGTGCATGGAACAAGATGCTTTCCCACTGAATTACAGGTCCTCACTTTAGACAGGCACATAAATACAGAATGTGGCGGATTTAAACATGTTAGCGGGATTCCAATCAATATAGGAACTTCTTTTATTAGTAAGAACTCACTACAATGCCCAATGCTAAAATATTGCCGAGTCAAAATATTTTGTTCTTCAAATTGTAAACAAGAAGTAAATAACACAAATGTTATAAACACTTAAAGCAACTATTGTAACATTTCTAATAAATTTTTAAGGCTTACTAAACATTTTTTTTTAATTTATTGAAGACACAATAGTTTATAGTAGTGCAGAGCAAAAAATATTTCCCATAGAACGTAGTGAAGATTAAAAAAGCTTCACATTATCGACGAAATCAGAGAAAAAGATATTTATAATGATATTTTTTCAAGCTTTTAAGACAATAACAATCAGAACTCCACTAAAAACCGGGAGTGAAATCAGGTGCTCCGGAACGGTAAGCAATTCCTGCACCGTATACGGCACTCGTTGTGTTATTTCTTTGTTCAGTTCGGTAATGACGGAAGGTTATTGTGACTGAGGAAGAATATCAGATATGATTTCTGACGCATGTTTGTCATAATGGCCAATCAGCTCATGATGGCGACCGTAAAATTTCTTGAGTGATCACCTTAGTTTGATTGATTCATAGCCCTTGCTTAGCAACTTTTGAGAAAGCAGTATCCCTCGTTCAACAAAATAAACTAACTAGCTAGCTCTAGAATAACGTATCAATTGAGACACATATACTCCATATGCTCGTGCCGCTTGAATCTTGCTAGTACACAGAAATGGAAAGTTGACTATAGGATAATTTAAAATCATTGCGTTTGTCATAGGTTTTAGTATTCAACCTACCATCAGTAGTCATTTCGAGAAAAGGGTCTAAATATGAAGCAGATTTATCTGTGTCGGTAGTATCTTTAATTTCAAGTTCACTTGGATATATTAAATGTAAGTGAATACTGAATCTATTATTATTAAGAGACAGTACATCATCAATATACCGAAAGGTTGAATTAAAAGACTGGGCTAATTTCTTTTTTCCTTTCTGTACAAGCCCTTGGATAAATTCTGCTTTATAGGAATATAAAAACAAATCTGCAAGTAGAGGACCGCAATTGGTACCCATTGGGATTCCAATAGTCTTTTGGGAGACCAAACTTCCAAATTAAACAAATATTTTGTCAATTAAAAAGTCCAGCAAGGCAGTGATATCCTCGTCGGTATGTTTTTTCTTTGACTCTGTATGATTTTTCACAAAGTAAGCTGAATTCCAGCCCAAAACTAGATATTTAAACGTCTAATGCCCTTTCATTTTTTTTAGAAACATAAGCTGACGAGTTCTATCAGTCGAGCTTTAAGTTTAGTATGTGGAATAGTGGTATAAAGTGTTGAAAAATCAAAAGTTTTAATGATGGTGAAATTTCAAAGGTTTTAATGTTGGTGAAAGTTTAATGATTGAGATTTTAAATTCACCAATAACTCTATTGATTTTTTCAGTTTCCACATCTGATTAATACCACTTCTTGAATATGCCGTTCCGGAATATTTCTGAAGTTCTTCTTTGACTGCAGTGAGTATGACAGTAAAAACTTTAGAAAGGGGTTTAGTGGAACACTTGGAAGAACCTAGAATATACCTTTCCTTATAAGGATTCTTGTGAAGCTGAGGAATACAATATAAGGATATAAGATCCTGGTCTTCATCCTTTGGATTAACACAAAGGAAGATTATAACCGATTTGTGGTTTTCCAGTATCTCCTGTAAGCGTACTTAGTGTATGTGTAGGATTTCCAAGTATGTTATTTATCCCAAGTTCCTTAATCAGGCAGTCAATATAGTGTTTCTTGCAAACAAAAACAATATTGTTTGAGGCTTTGTCAGCTGGAACGACAACATGGAGGCAACTCCTCTATGACATGAGGGTCTTTAAAGATGGAAGGAGTTTTGGTGCTCATTGACCCTTTAAGCTTACTTACTCTTATCTGAATCAATGACCTCACTGATTTACCAACTTTGAAAGAGTGGCAACCTCAACCGTTTCTCTTTTTGGCCAGTCTTTTACATAACCCTCAACAGAATCCATTAGTAGTTTGAAGTTCTGCTTCCAATTGATTGGCTGAGTCTCTCTGTATTTCGGACCTATGGACAAAAGTTGTCTCAACTTGTAGTTATTAACTATTTTCAGGTCTCAAGACATTACATGGCCAGCAGGATTATACACGAAATGGGAATGTGAACAGGTAGAATCAGCTTTGAGGTCATCAATATTTAGATTCTGCAACACTTTTTTTTTTGTGATTAAAATTTTTAGATGCAACAGGGTTGGTGTAGGAATACGATACTATAGAAGAAGATTGATCCTTAAAGTAAGAAGAAATGTTTTTTTTACTCTTTTATGGTGAAGAATATTACTTATATTTATAGTATTAATACCCTTGTTTGTGAACTTCAAATTGATGAATGAACGTTTCTGCAGTTCCTCCGAATGTTCAAAAACGGGTCTGAATAATCTATGGTTAGTAATATCTATCACCATGGAATTATTTTATACTTCGTAGATCGACTATCTGTAGTGTGGCATTCTTCATACGCTTTCAATAGAGAGTTCAGTCTAGAAAGCGGAAGTGAGTACAGTCTAGAAAGCGCAAAATGAGTACAATTTAGAGCGAATGTGATGAATTCAAAAGGTTTGTTGACATGTTTGGCAAGACCATCTATAGAATTATCATGCATATCAGGTGGACTATAGCGACGGTGCCCATGGCTCCTCGGCCATGATCAATTTAAGTGCTGTACATTTAAAATGATCATGGAACAAATATTGCCGAATATTACCCGGACAGACATTTCCCGTGTTTCATAAAAGTCCGCTTATCATTTACTTCCTTCAGACAGAATCACAAATAACATGTTAAAGTTACATTTATTTTTTATTAACAGATCGATGCATTGCATATTTTTGAAAACACATTTTAAACATTGAAATAAAAGCAATAATTCTAACTTAATATACAACTTGATAAAAATAATTTAAAGTCAACGGTTCTGCTAGGAATGCATTTAAAATAAATCATCTAAGAGATAAAACTTAGAAAGACATTAAACAAAAGACAGATTTGATCATTTCAAAACACAAAAAAAAAAAAAAAATTATGCAAACAAGTTCACGAAATTTCAAAGTTTACATTAAAAAGTGCTCGGAATAATATATCAGAATTACATTAACAAAAAATGATCATCATGTGAAAAATAAACAATGCGCAAATCAAGACAGTAAGTTGAAACAAACACCAATCAGTTAGGGTTGTCCTCGTTTTTTTTTCTTATTCTAAAAACAGTTCATGTGCAATATATTTAAGATATTTCATTTGTAAAGGGTATGAGACGCAAGTTAATCAAACTTATAAAGTTATCTCCCAGAAATACTTTAATTATGAATAATATCGCATATCCTACGATACTAAAATACCAAAAATTAAGATTTCACAACAAAATTTCATTTGAAACATTCACATTAACCGAAATATAAGAGTTTGAGAATTTGCTTTACTGTACATGTGTACCAATAGTTTAATACTTTGGAAAAGCGTAAGATATCTGTCTTGACAAAGGTATACGTAATTCATGCATCTTTGGGTTAGACAACAGACAATACCAGTCGTCTGTGTATTTCCTTATCAGATTTTATGTTAGCTACAGATAAACAATGTGTGACTAATAGAAGAAAGTAAATGCTGACCCTACAGAATCAGTTTTGTATAACCCTGATATTGATTGGGGTATATTCCTTTCGCTTAAGATCTAGCTTTATGTGTGGTAGTGTCTGAAGTTGGTTGGTCTTTTTCTCTTGCTATAGTGTGTTCCGTCTTTGTTTGGCTAATGCCTTGTTATTTTTTGTCTCTTCCTTTGCTTGTTTTTACATATTGACATTTGTCTTTTTTAACTTTGGAGAATATTCGTATTGCTGTAATCTTCAGTTTAATATTTAACTTTTGTGTTATTTTTTATTGGAAGCCACAGAACATCTTGTGGCCACAGGTTAGATTGTATTGCACTTAGATCGAATTGTGTAGTCCTAAATATTCTAAATGGTTTGAATTTCCATTCAGTCATTAAGTTTTTTATTATTTCTGATGACTGTCGCTTTACGTGCCACGCCCACTCCATGATAACACCTTGCACATCTAGTCGTTTGAAAAATTCCTTAGCACCAAGAAATACCCTATGTTCATGACCTTCAACATCTATTTTAATAAATACTTTTTTAAACTTTTGAATCTGTGGAATAAATAAAAGGCTATCTAACGTGGCAGAATTTTCTTGCACTGTTTTCGTTTTGAAATGTCTTCCACTGAATTTCCGTTTCATCTTGTCCCATATTCCATCAGTATCAACATGGTTAAGTCCGAAATCAGAGTTGCCGGCGGTGTACCTTAACTCGCGTGTCCCACTGGAGTCAGACAAAATGTTATGAATCAATGTTATTCGCGATCCAATATTTAGATAATTGGCAGACGCACATACGTGTTCGATATTTGATTTTACGGCATCAATGGCGATTGAGTTCCTCCCAATCAATGCTGCAGCTATAGAATGTTGTCCGACATTTGTTCCTATATCAATTAAATTTATATTTGGATCTTGTTTCAGCTGATACAATACTCGGTTTATTGTGTTCAATTCAAAAGCACCTGCTCTCCTGATTACAGACGATATGCTATCGCTTAAAGAGTGTGTAAATATTTTCACGCTTCCAGCATTTGTTGTATATTTATATAAAGGAAAATCCTTGCGATTTATGAACATTGTGTATGGTTTACAAATGCTAGATAGTCTCCATTTATTGCCAATGAACGACCAATCAACTGGAATAGTATTTCCAGGTCGGCCTCGTTTACTATATACATCTGTAGATGTTGTTTTCACTGATGTACTTTTAAATCGTGTATGGTCTCTTGTTCTATGTAAATTTGTAGATGTTGTTTTCACTGCAGTATCCCTTAATCGTATATGGTCTCGTTTATTATGTAACTCTTTAGATGTTGTTTTCATTGAGGTATACTTTAATCGTGTAATGGGTAAATCTTTATCTTGTTTATAGTACAATGTTTCATATAAGGCCACTATTAATAAGCTGCACATAATCAAACTAATACAAATCCTTTTCTGCAGTTTTTGGTTGTAGTACATAATCTGAAATGAAAAACATAAACATACTTATATAATCAACCAACAATGTTTTAAAATGTAAAAATAAACTCATAACGTATATCAGGGTACAATTTTGTAATACAGGAGCACGTTTTACCTAAGAATGGCTCATAAGCGACACTCGGATTTTTACGATTAAACAGGCTAAAACGAGTTGAAGAGCATTGGGACCTAAAACCCCGAATTGGTTGGAAAATACAAAGATAATCTATAACTGGGTTAGAAATCCTCAGTATGTCAATTATCAGTTTTGTTAACAGTTAATTCACAGTTTAATACGACCATGTAAACTATTTTGCATGTTAAAACAGTAGCTGATACTGATACAGATTCGTGTTTTCCGAAACATCAGGTATAATTTTTACAGTTGATTCAAGTAGGTACATGAACATGATGAAGCTCGGCAAATAAATTGTCCATTTGATTTTAGCACAAAGGAATTTGATAACAAATCACATATTAGTGTAATGCAACATTAATATATAACAACATTTAGATGTTTCAAATTAGGGTTGAATTTAGATTTTGTCCAAGGTGTCGTTTGCTAAAACTATGCATGCAATATTTGCTACAAGACGTTAAGCGCGACAAACAAGTTTAACAAAATATTCGAACACATGGACTATAGAAGCTTGTTGATAAATTGAAAAACGCGTTTTAGATGGAAACATGATTATCAATGATATATAGGACCTACCTGATAATATTTTACTATACAGATTACATATAAGTTATTCTAACATCACACACACTCAAATGAACGTTATAAGTAACTGTATTTTCGCAATCATGTAGCAAATACGGTGTAGCTTTACGGTGATTATTTTTTTTAAATGTTTTTACCTATAACCATTCAGCATTGATATTAACTTTGCTTGATGGAACACATTTGTTTAGAATTCACCTATGTCAGATATCTGGGACATAATATCCAATTCATATACTATATATTACATTGATTGATCCAGTTGTGCACTGAAGAGGAGAAAATTTCAATAAAAGCTAGTAGCAAGATGTTTAAAAAGATATATTAATATTTAAATGCATATCTATGGTTGATTTATTTTGTTGATATGTGTAAGTTAATATCACGCTGCGGGACAATTAAAAGTATATCTGTAATTTATCTGTTGTTGCAGATCGATTATAGACCTTTCGTTTTTTATGTGCATTTTTATGTCTTTGTCCTCGCAATCTTTAAAATTATTTTAAACTTTTTTTCAATATCTTTCTACTCTTTTAAGTTCTGTCAAGTTCGAAGTGTCATATTTTCTAATTTATAATATAGGGAATCCACTTTCTCTGTTATATTGCATACATCTTTTGTTCTAGAAATTTTAAATTTTGATTTATATGACGATAAATAATTGGGAGGACAGATATACTGGTCATGGACCATTTGAAACTTGCTCAATCTATATTAAAAAGAAATTTGAAATAAAATCCACCTTCACAGTATAATCTGGTAAAATGGTAGGCTTCAAACGGGTTTTTAATCTTTCTTTTAAGATTTTAAATATAGAAATATTTAAAATTTAATTGTAGTGAAAAAATTAACAGAAAAAAAGGTTGATATTGTCAACACGTTAATTTTACAAATAAAGAACTTATCTCAGTAAAGTCTATAAAACATGAACCTCGTCCATTCAAGAACGGGACTGTCTTTTTTTCTGGTCACTTACTTTAACAAAGTATGAAAACATGACCATGAGGACCACATTTGAATAGTCATTAACTAGATAATGCTCCAAAATGGTAACTGGAGAACACGAATATGGTCATGTTGATCTTCTAAAACCCTTGCTTAATTGAGGCGTTCGTTTTTAGCTATGCGGGATATACAAGTGCCGGTCACGTCCGAGCAGCATATACATACTAAGTACGATGCCCTCTGATAAATTCCTCCGAGGTTTTAATTAGGTCTTTCCACCTTTCCGTGGAAAGACCTATTGATTTTGTTCTGATTATTATTATTATTTTTTTTTTTCTTCCGCCTAATTTTTTTCTTGCGTAATTTTGTTGTTTCAAAAGATGTCGCTTAGATATTTGGAATATGATATCGTATAGTTTATACGCTTTAAAACTGACAACCGCGCAACTAAATACTTTGCGTTGTAAGAGTTATCTCCCCAAACACTGTTTTTCTTGTGGCCACTACTCCTTCACCACTGAAAAAGATTACGACAAATTTATTTTACCAAATTGCTCGTTACATCTTCAGGATTCGGAGTTTAGTTTTGACCAAAGCTATCCGGAGACTCCATATGAGAGTTATGTATTTGATATAAGTGATATGCATTTCTATCTTGTAAACCATAAGTGATAGAGACCTAGGATCTTTTGATTTGAGGTCCCTGGTCCAAAAAAATGAAAAGTAGGTCAAGGTCAAAGGTCAAGGTCATATTCTAATTTTTGAATTTGTCTTATGTTCCCTCATTTTCATTAACATTATAAGATATCGACAAATTATTTTGTATAACTTGTTAGTTGCGACAAGTGGTAACTAAATAATTTTAGTTGAAAGGGTGTGTAAACAATGAATGGGAGTTTTCGCCCCTATCATATCTTAAATTATGTGTAAAGTGATATAACTTATTAACCATACATATTAGAGACCTAGGGTCTTATTTTATTAGAGACCTAGGGTCTTATTTTATTTGAGATCCTCAGTTTGTGACCTTGAAATTGAGGTCAAGGTCATAGGTTAATTTGACGTTCTAGATTTTGACCTTTGCTTTAAATTCATATCTATACATCATAAAGCCATATGAACTGACATTTTAGACTGATTTTTTATATTTTAATATCAAAATAGATATTTAACTGGTGGAAAGACCTTCAATTGTTCTCTGAACAATTGGTTTTAAATTATTGTCTGTTTTCATATGCATTGGCCGTGAATATAGGAAAAAAAGTACGTGTGCGAGAAGAGAAAGGGTTAATGCTTATTCGAGGATTTGAAGAAATAAATCAGTTTGATATACTTTTATTTAACGCTTCTTTCGTCACTTCATTACTAAACCTCGTCCTGGAAATGCATTAAATACTTGTCATTGGACATAAATTAAACAACAATAGATCTGTACACAACCTGCAGGCACATAACTCGACAGTCTAGTTTTCTTTTTTTTAAGGAAGTCTACGAAGGCTTTCACTAAATGAAAGTTTTTAAACGCCATTAAAGCATGCTCCGGATACATCCGACACCCAAACGATAATCGCAAGTTCATTTGTTACATTATAATCTCATTGATCTTTGTCTGGAGTTAGTATGTAGGTAATGACGTATTTATACGATAAAAATACATGAGGTATATTTTATTACATAAAATGAATAAATCCTGGGGGAGGTTCCACATGTTCCATGTCTAGTCAATTAAATGCAGTAAATGAGATTATTGAGCATCATCCTGTTGTCCTATGAAACTACTGCGTGCAGATCTTGAATAATTCCTATTGTGGACACAAACCTTCGTATGTATTCATCACCGGAATTTTGAGGTTTCATGTTTGGTGTGTAAAAGGCATGCAGATTAGTGTAAATTGCCACTAACAGTGTATACATGTATTATGATACCTTCCAAGTACTTGTCTATTTTTTACTGTCTTCTAAGAAGTATTTCGTGCATATATTTTACTTTTCGTGCATATATTTTACTTTTCGTGCATATATTTTACTTTTCGTGCATATATTTTACTTTTCGTGCATATATTTTACTAAGAATCGGTCTCTTATCATGTTTTTGTGCCCTCGCAGCATGAACTGAAATCGCTACGATAAATATGTGCAGGGACGTGTTCTAAGGATGTAAAACCGGTAAAAACCCTGATCAAACGGATAAACAATGTCATACAACAACTATAACACGCAATGTTTTGAAACATATATATGACAATGATATCTTTTTCCAAAGATACTCATTATGCTGATTCGAACCAGAAACATTTAACATAAAAAAGTATAAATGAACTTGAGTTTTTTCTTAACAGGTTTCCAAAGTTTCATGTAAGTCATTTGCACAATTGTGAACAATTCACGTACATTGTAGTTTGAACCTTTAAAAATGGCAGCAATTTATATAAAAAAAAATGAATAATAGGAGTTGCACATCTTCTCTGTATATATACCCATTGTTCAAAGTTGAAAAGTTCCTAGGTACGGAAACAAGTTCTGACCTCCGGTAAACACCCTTTAAGTTAATTGGGTCGTTGCTAGTGATTTTGAAAAATCAAAATTTATCAAAAAGCAAGAACATATTGCTTTTATTTTTAAGGATTGGCGGGAATTTGTTTGTCTCATCCGTTACTTCCTTTTTTCGGTTTAATTTCTCTCTTTTCTTCTAGATTGTATGTCTCTTTTGTAAAATCCATGCAAAAAACATACAGTGAAAAGGTGAAATTTAAATGGTTTTGTATTTATATATTTTCAAGACATTATATCATAATTGAATAGTCTGTTAAATGAATAAGCGATATAATTCAATAAGAAAATATTAACATGATAAACATATAGTGGTAGATTGATGAAGTAAAGACTTTAAATTGCCTTGACACAGGTAACGTTGTTGCAAATTCATTACGAGACACATTGTGGTACAAAATGTATATCGTCGATGCCCATAAAAAAACTAACAGATATGTTCCAAAGATCAAATTTCAGGGTTATAACGAGTACATCATCGATGCCCCATCATTACATCTCAAAGATGAGCTCTCAGCTGACGACTTGTCAAAATCATTATCATTTCCCTTAATGTCATCTTTTAGGAATAAAAAACTCAGTGACGACACAGAACAACTTCTTGAATGCATTACAAAATACAAAACTCGATTTGACAAAGACAAGTGTCAACATAAAGAGTCAATCCCTGCAATACATACACACAACTGCTGCAAGTCGCAGAAAACTTAACTTGATCTAAATATAATCAATGAGAACAGATTTGTACGAAATAGAAGATAGGGTTAAAAGACGGATGATCATAAAAACAATATATCTGACTCAGTAACATGATGATAAAGATTCTAAAGTAAGTTGTATACTTGCATAAAACATAACTAGGTTAGTATACAATGCAGATTCCCTAGAATGTTTAACATGATCTTATTTCTTATAATGGTAGAGAAAATTAAAATCACAAAAATACTGAACTCTGAATACTGAGAAAAAATCACTACTTTTTTAGATGTGTAAACTGTACTTTTATGATAATGCTTTGGATTTGGTCAATAATATAGCATTGTTGCTTTACATTTAAATTTTTATCATTTCAGGATGATCTAATTCGCAGATTAAAGAAAGATTCGTTCTACACCTATGGTGTTGCTTTGGTCCAAGGTGACTCTAACCTGTAGATAACGTTGTAAGAGAAGTACTAGCATGCAATTCGTCTTTTGAAACAAAATAGTATAGTGCATTACTAAAACACTATATTCCCCCCTGTGGATGTACATTGGGGAACAGCAGATAATCTTCCAGATAATACTAATCCATACATATCCGCACTACATGAAGAATATTCCTTTGTACGACCTTTGTGATATTTGTAGAAATTCTGGAAAGGACACAAAAAATGAGTTTGGGAAAAATGAAAAACATTATCTTTGTAAGCTGAGGCATACATTGCGTTTAAAAAACAATGCTAGAGACATCTATGACAATTAAATGGAGATAATTTATAAGGCAGTTGAAGTCATTTATTAATTAATCAGTTCAAGATCTGATCTCCCCAGAAAGTAACAGTAATACAAGAAGTCATACATATGCTGCAATTAAAAGTGAATCATACATAACATGTCTTAGTTAACAGGTAGAAAACCCACAACAGCAGTTAATTAGGAAATGGCGATGTACATCTAGTTGTAAATCTAGTTTCATACCATCTGTTTTATCAATACTAGAACACACCCGTGATATCGCAGGTCCGTGACTGAATTAAAGTATATAACTATGCGCAAGTCTTATTTTAGTATTAGTACTGTCATCTGATAAAGTCATGCCGATTATAAGATACACAATTTTCTCTGCTTTCAAATATTTCTGTTTGAACCCGTCGAACTGGAACTTATCAATTATTGGTAATATTAATTATTTGGAAAACAAAAGGTCCTGGAATGGAGTATTTTTTAATCAACAGCATTGTCCTATATTAGTTATAAATAAAGTTGAATTCTTTGATTCGCTGTTTTACGTCATGCCCGCTAACAAATTGAAACTTATTTTTAGTCCAGATTTTTAGTATTCGTATTGTTATCTTAGAAAGTCTTACGGATTAAAATACTACAATAGGTAACAATTTGACAATTTAGTAGTTTCAACCCTGTGATTATGACCCGTGTATATAGCATATTAATCCTGAATACACCGTTTGGTGGTGCGCCTGTCAGATGCGGAACGTACAGATAAGGTAATAGGTAACAGGCGATTATACTATTGGTATCGGTATCGGACTCGACCCGGAACTTCCTAATTATTGGCAATATTAATTACGTGGATAACAAAAGGGCCTGGAGTGGTGTAATTTTTAATCTACACCTTTGTACTATATTAGTTGTATATAAAGTTGAATTCTTTGATTCGTCGTTTTTACGTGATGACGGCTGACAAATTGGACCTCGTAATTTTAGTATTATAGATTGTCAGACCATAGATTAATGTTGACAAAAACATATATAATTGCTCGCCTTTACTTTTCAAGCTTCGGCTAAAAAGTCCGATGCGAACTTGTAAAACGTCGATCTTTCCTTATAATACAACATCAAGTATATTTGAAAGTCATGAAATTTAATCGCCGCAAAACGTGCCTAAAAGAACATAATGCGAAATTAAGTATTTGCGAAAATAAGTTGGTTAACAGTACATAGATATTTTCAGTATTGAAAACAAAGATTTTGAACACACCGAGAGATTTAGCATCGGATAGATCTGATGAATGAGACTATATTTAAACACCGATACAGAAGAGTACTACCATCAAAGTTCTATAAAGTAAAATCTCATCTACATCAATTTGAATTAGCAACACAAACAATGAAAACAGACGACGGACATTAATGAATGTTACCATCATTATACGATAAACTGTTGCCTGTTTCCTATTCACAATTCATTTTGAATACGGATATATAAAACATTGGCAAAAAGTAAAATCATAAAGAACTCAAAGGAAAATTAAAAAAAGAAAGTCTCTAATCAAATGACAAAATCAAAAGTTCAAACACATCTAACGAATGGATAGCAACTGTCATATTCCTGGCTTGGTACATTGATAATTGATAATTGATATCGTTAAATGAATGTGATTGTAAGATAAAGTTAATATGTTGCATTTTGAATTTGTTGTGATATCTTTAAAAAAACTTTTATTATTACATTTGGTTTCAATATTTCAAGATTATTTTAAAAAAATCTAGTTAATCAAGTGTGCTATATAATTAGAAGTCAAAAAAAAAAAAAAAAAAAAAAAAAAAAAAAAAAAAATACGTATTTCATTGTTCAAAACTCCGCTTCAATACTGAAATATAAACAATTTGATTATTAACTGTTCATACACAATACTAGTATTTGCAAAGAAATGTACAATAAACTATACATTTGTTGAAATGAATAAAAAAGGAATGATAAACGCACTTTAGTACGTGCGCAACAAACTTGTTTTCAAACTTCGTCGTTTTTTAACTCAATGGTAACGTTATCAAAATGAATTCATTTTGTAGACTCGGTCGAGCAAAAGCAACGCAAACAAGTAAAATCAAGTTTTTAATCGGTACACGTATTGAGAGAAATGAACTGTTAATGTTGTCTTTAAAAATCACCAGAAAACAATGAATTTTTCCCCAAATTGAACCAATTGTATGTTTCAGCTAACTTCTTTTGATTTTTCTTGATTGACAAAGAACAAGACAACCTACACAATACAGTAGGAAACCCGTTTAAAAATAGTATATTATAGTTCGGAGTCAAAAAGAATTTCTGTATAAAGAATGAAAGTCATGACATACGACAGTTTGACCTAGTAGCTAATGTTTTGTTAATCTATCCTAGCGTTATGTATACTTTTCTATTTTCTCGTTAAATGCAAGATGTCTTTGAATGTTTCTGTTTTTCCATGTTAGGTAAATGATATTATAAATGACATACAAAACGAAATTAAATGTTATTTTTCTCAATCTTAACATACACGACACGTACACAATTAACAAAAATCTGAAGCTGGTTGGGAATGTTTTGTTTTGTTTTAGAACGAAAGTGACGATATACACATGTTCTTTAATTGAAATTCTTTCCTCGGATTTATCTTCATTTTTTTTTTAAATTTAAATTGCAAATTTTTCTTGACAAGGTCAATGACTGAGAAAATGGGTCCATTGTTTTTCTAATTTTTGTATAAAAACAAAAGTCAGAAGCACGCCAGGAATGTTTAAAACACGAACAGATCAGAAATGAAGAGACAAACATATCTTAAATTTATTTCAGGAATTGCATGATTTGCATAATCCAATAATATATGCTCAACCACAGGCAGTATAACAGTTAGTGTCTACACTAAGGCATACAAAGTTCATACATTACGTTTATCTAGCCTATTTAATATATTATTCAACAAGCATATACTTTGGTAAGCTTGGTATATCTCAGATAAAAAAAAGGCAACTGTAGTATACCGCTGTTAAAAATTCATAAATCGATTGAAGAATAAAAAAAAAAAAAAAAAAAACAAATCCGGGTTACAAACTAAAACTGAGGGAAATGTATCAAATATACGAGAACTACGACACAACAGAGACACAACACCGAAACGTAACACACACAAAAAATTATAAAGTAACAATGGCTATATTCCGGACTTAGTAGAGGGCTTTTTATGAAAAAATGGTGGGTTGAACCTGGTTTTGTGGTATGCCAAACCTCCAACTTTAATGGCAGTGTTAATTATAACATTAAAATGACATAATTACACGACAGGGTTACAAAAAAAACCCCAGATCCATGGGAGAGAAACCAACGAATAATAGCCATCACAAGGTTACAGGTTAAAAAATATTTGTATACGCCAGATGCGCGCTACGTCCACACAAAACTGCTCAGATGTAAAAAATTTTAACGCCATAACAACTACAAAGTTGAAGATCGCCGAGGACCAAAAGTTCCAAAAAGTTGTGAGGCTATAGGATGGAGAAATAGAGGAAATTCAAAAGAAAAATTATTATATTGGACATTTGTTTCTCATACATTTGTAATTAACAAAGCATGTTTCGACGAACAGTGGGAAAAGCAAAACATCTCTAATTACATGTACCATTAAACTTTGAAAAAAATAATCGGGCATTTTTTAAAGATTAAATAAGCGTAATAGAAATAATTTTTCATAACTTTATAAAAACACATAGGGAAGATACATTGATAAGACTGGTGTCTAATAACCAGCTGTCGCGGTCAAAGGGTCAAAAAGCTTCCAAGGTAAAAGTATTGTGATTATCATTTATGTTTGAATACATGTCGGTCAACCTGATAAACATGGTCATTAACAATACCCAGTAATCATAGCTGTACTTACATGTCTTCTTTATTGAAATCTGGTGGTCATTCAACGAAATATCTCAAGTCGCAACTGACAACTGACGTCAAGAAGTAAATTACATAACACAGATCAATACCAGCGAATATGTTATTTGCCAGTTCCCGTAACATGCGTAATTGACCCTGTAATTAGAGATCCCTTCTTTCAATTGTCTCCCTTATGAGGGACATATTTTTTTATTTACAATGGAGAGCTAGCAAAAAGAGTAAATTTGCCTGTGCGTTATGTGAGTCATATTGAAGGTTTTTTCAAATCTTTCAATTACCTTAATTTGTTGTTCAGCGAAATACTTCAGACATCAGATAGTTAAACCGCCGATACATCATTTTCAATTCATCATGTTTTGCATTGGCAAATGTCATTTTTGTCCGGTATGGAACCAGTCTACGATTGACAACGGGAGGTAATTTGTTTGAAACGTGTGTTATAACAGAATTAAATCGGTAATTGGCAAATAGACTATTAAATATAGATGTATTTTTTAGACAAATAATTTGAAATTAATTTCGATACATTACTGTCGTTAATTCCAATCCTAGGTGATTAGTTTTGAAAATTAAAAACATCTTTCTCTAATTAAAAAACAAAGTAGGAAATTAATTTATATAAAAAAGATGTGGTATGATTGCCAATGAGACAACTCTCCACAACAGACCAAAATGGCACAGAAATTAACAAATATGAGTCACGGAAAGGCTTTCAACAATGAGCAAAGCCAATGATGACAACTTTGCCTTATATTGAATTGTTTCATTAAATTAGCATTATTAATTGTTATGAACACATTTAACTGATTTCGGTTGTGTTATAACAATAACATGCATAGATAACACCGAAGTGACCAAAATTGAGAGTTGCATTAATAATGTTTATGAGGGTTTTTTGGCACATTTTTTTTTTTTGAATTTTGGATCATTGAATAATGCTGTTCAACTTTGTACTTGATTGGCTCTATAAATATTTTGAAATGAGCGCCAATGATGAGTCTTATGTAGACGAAACGCGTGTCTGGCGTACTGAATTATAATCCTAGTACCGTTGATAAGTATTATTTCATAGCTTTCAGTTTCATATTTAAACATTTGCTTTTTGCCAACAATTCGAGATCAAGTTACACATATGTTTGTTTTTTAATATCAATCTTATATTCAAACAACCATTTTCCAGTACGTTTTTTTTTTCTTTTTTCATGAGCCTTCAGACTCCTTAATTTTTTCATATGTTTAATTATTCCTTTTCGCAACAAATCTAGACTAATTAAATATATTACAATGTTTTTCTCGTATATCTTTCTGATTTTTGGTATGCTTTACAATGTAGTTCTTTTGTTTGTGATAAATATATTCATTATATTAATGAAGCAATGCTTGATTTTTCATTTTTTTTCCTTCTAAAAGTAACGATTACACAAGTCGTTTTCCTTGATGATTTGAAAAAATGAGAATGGAAATGTGGATTGTGTCCACAAAGATTATCCTTTTTTCTAAGAATGTCCAGTACCAAGTCAGAAAAATGGAAATTGTTGATTATAGTGTGTGTTATTCTGTCGTTTGGTTTTTGTTGCAGTGAAGTGTTTCTGTTATTTCGTTGATTTCCACTTATATTTGATGTGTTTCACTCAGTATCAGTTTGTAACCCGGATTTGTTTTTTTTTTCTCAATTGATTATGACTTTCAAACAGCGGTATACTACTGTTGTCTTTATTTTTGGTAATCCTAATTTTCTGTACTAAAACAGGAATCAATATGTACTTTCATAGAAATATGATTTTTAATATTTATTAAGCCTTTGATCTTTTTTAAATATTCAGTTTGCTTAAAAGTACATGACTGTATAAAGTTATTAAAGGTACCACGATTATAATTTAGTACGCCAGACGCGCGTTTCGTCTACATAAGACTCATCAGTGACGCTCATATCAAAATATTTATAAAGCCAAACAAGTACAAAATTGAAGGGCATATCAGAGTTAACCATTATAGTACCTTGACTGACGTATAAATACAGGCAACATATAAACGTTGGTGCAAAGTTTATACTACCCGAACTTCAATACTGTAAAAGTTCAAAGTTGCTTCCTTGATATGAATTTTAATTTCAAAGTAGCAAATGTACTGTAATTTAGTCGATTAAGATATTTATAAGTTCCCATTAAAGGATTTGCATCATCTCTGGTATCGTACAACAATGCACTTTATATGTCCCTTAATTTAGCTTAATTCTCAAACGGGAAAGGAATCATTGGGTGATTAATTCCTCAAACCATTTACCGTGTGGTTGAATAATTTTAAGATTTCAAACATATGCATGGCATTTCGTCTTTTCGACAATAAATTGATTGAAAAACAAATGCAGTTTATTTTGTAATTTATCAAAATTGAATGTTTGAAAAAAAAAACGATGTGGAAAGTGTCTGCATTTTAATGATACAGACATGTTTGATTGATCGGCAATTTGTGTTTCAGGAGGCGAGGAAATCTATATTGTACCCACAGTTTAAATACATATCGGTGCAAATTAAGTAGGTATACACACGGCTCATGAAAGTAATAAATGTTTGAGGGTATGATAGTTCGCAAAAGATCCGATTATTCGTGCCACTTTTCAACCACGTGTACCGGTGTATAAAATATAAAAAAAAAGATGTGATATGATTGCCAATGAGACAACTGTCCACAAGAGACCAACATAACACAGATATTAAAAACTATAGATCACCGTACGACCTTCAACAATGAGCAAAGCCAATACCGCATAGTTTACTTTAATACTGAAATCTGTCCAAAATAGACATCAGAAAAACAAATTGCTATGACCATGATTATGATATAAAGGATGGAAAAAAATCAAAGTATATTATTCACTCTTAAGTGTTCAATTTCCTCAATTTAATAACTACATGTATATGATACATTGTGTCGTGTTGTGTCGTATAGGTTTTAACTCGTATCTTTTAGATAGTTTAACATATTAATGTATAGTGGATTGGGAAACAAGTTTTGCAACTTATATTAATCCCTTTCCACCTCGTATTTTTTGCTATGTGACAATAGGAAAAACTTTTTTATACAACCGAATTTCAGCTAGTAATGAACATTTGTTTTAGAGGAGCGAACGACAATTTGAAGTTTGATGTCTTGCACTAAATTTAAGAACACATGCATTTTAAAGTTTGAATGGGGTCTTTTAGTGCGTAAATGAATCATTCATACAATTGTTCGACAATTTCCCGTGGTCTTTACTAATCTTGTTTTACTATTACACGGATGTGTATGTCACCAGTGTTGACAAATAGGCAGTAACAAAGATTTCCTAAATGCCAAATGGAAATTACTTTAAATCTTCACTGGAAGGTCATCGACTTTAAACAACTGATTACAAATAATTTCAATTTAAGGTTACATGTACAAAATTAAATGAATTCTGAAGCTTGATGTAGTTGCCAGTTAAGACATGTGTACGTAATCAAATACTCCATAATCTCCTGACGAACATTGGTTGAATGGCATGGCTGCATATTATAATCAGGAAGGCTTTTACGTTTCCCTTAAATCAAATTTAATTAAGCAAGAATTAAATGCAATGGAAAAACAAACAATGCTTTGGTAAGAAACTGTTCACATTATAACATTGTTTGTTTAACCATACAAGATTTACAATTTCACTTTATTAACAATATTTATATTATGATATGTTATGGATATTTCAAATGTCAGGAAACATGTCTGAGTTAGAACTTTAATACACTACACGAATGAAACGGATTTTTTCCACCAACGATACTGCATAAGGCAACTACAAGAACTTCGCGGTCACCATAAAAATCGGCGATACAAAAGAAAAGACATTGATAAAGGTTTCTTTCGTGCTAACAACATTACCCAAGATGAACTTTTACGTCAATATAAAGACAAGATAGTCGACAAGATGGTGCCTTTTGCGTTGACTTATCATCTCAAATTAGATACGTTATCACACCTAATCCGCGAAAAATTGGAAAGAAAAAAAATAAAGAAAAAAAAAAAACAACCCAAACTATCAAAGATCTTTCCAGAGCCACCTGTAATAAGTTTCCGTAGGTCAAAAAGCCTTACAAGACCTGCTGGTGAGAGCTGATTGATCATTTAAAGCAGGCTCTTTGTCTTGAGGCTTTAGCTAGGGTTGCGAAACAAATATTGAGTACCCATACTATTAACAGTCACTCCACTGGTAAAGAATACACCATATTTTACTTGCAATACTACAAATACTGTGTATCTTCTACAGTGTAAATGTAGTAAACAGTACATTGGAGAGTCAGAACAGCCATTTCACAAACGAATGAACGGCCATCGTAGTGACTATGAATGCAAACTAGACCTTCTTCTCAGTCGACATTTGAGAACCCTTAGCCACATTAAAGCAGATATCCATCAACTGACCATAATAATTATAGCTAGGGAATGTAGACTCAACCTGGAAAGATTTTGCCTACGACAATTGAAAATTTTGGCACCAAATGAGATAAATGAAAATATGTAGTTCGAATTCGCGTAGTGCTTTTTAATTTGGTTTTTTTACATATTACTACAGTCTCTGTAGCTATTTCTTTAACTGTGCCAACTCTAATTTGTTTAAATTGCAGGGTTCTACTTATTTGAGAGGGGTGAATAAGTACGCAGTCACGTTCAGCTATTTAGCCTGAGTCAAAATTCATTATTATTTTCAATTTTTTATTTATCATAACCAACTGCTCTCTAACGGTTCTATTCATTTGAGAGGGATTGACAAGTGCGCAGTCACGTTCGGCGATTTAACCAGAGTCAAAACTCTTTATTATTTTCATTTTTTTTTATCATTAACCAACTGCTCTTTAATGGTGCTATTCATTTGAGAGGGATTGACAAGTGGCAGTCACGTTCAACGATTTAACCTTAGTCAAAATTCATTATTTCACTTTTTTTTTGTTATCATTAACAGATACCTATTTAATGGTTCTATTCATTTGAGAGGGATGGCCAAGTACGTAGTCACGTTAAGGAATTTAACCTTTGTCAAAATTTATTATTATTTTCATTTAATTTTTAATCATTATCCAACTGCTATTAATTTGAAATGTTTAAATACGCTGCCTATGTTATAATTACAAAATTGTACTCTTACCGTTGTCAAATTTGAAATATACCAGCTTAGATCGAGCTGTGCCTGTTTTGGGGAATGTATTTCCGGGCAATCGTTGTTGTAACATTTTAACTGTCGTCACCTTGGAAATTTTACAGTAAATATCTTACATAACTTCTTTTAACTTTGCGTTTTTTGTTGAAAAAAGCTATATTACCTACGACGTTTTGAAACTTTAGAGTTGTGTCTTTGTGTTTGGTTTTTACTGTTTTATTGTATAGATTTCAAGATTGTTATATAGTTTAATCAAATAGGTAACTACATTTAATGCTTCCTTTTTTTTTGTTATTGGTGTTGTTTAGTACATTTTTTAGACGTTTACACAGAGTCGAGTCACTCATTTTGCCTACCATCGCTATTTCTAACTTGTTCCCTGTAATCTAGGCCTCCGAACTGGACTCTTAAAAACACTTTTAAAAACTTGTTCCTTCTTCCAAACATCAATATTGAAAAATTTAACAACGTATTGATGATTGATAATTTGTATAGCGATTAATATTATTATATCAGTTTGTCTACCACATGTCAAGATAAGATTTACTTGACATCTTATTGATAAAAGATACAAGTTACATGTAACCGAAACATTAAAACATTTAGGAATCAAATCAAATCAAATATTTTATTATCGTAGAAACTTTACAGTTTGTGACCAACATATATTAACACAATAAACATATATACGTACATATGAAACATACACAATAAAAACAGCATTAAAATTTATAACAACAAACAAGCTGTTAAGAATCCCCTGCCCTTAGTTCTTATGACTTTTTCAAGATGGATCCTAATTTATTTGTTTGTAGAGGCGTCGATGGATTTAGTAAATAATGATTTTTTTTCTTCTTCAGCTAAATTATTAAAGTTATTATTTTCAGTACATATGTGTTGAAAAAAGGCATTTCTTAGAGTTTTATTATAATCACAATAATAAATGTTTCTCATCCTCTAGTATTTTTTCATTTTTAACTTTATATCGTTTTTTTATTTTTATTTACATCTTTTATGTCCTTACAAGTAGAAAGAATATTAAGGTCAACATTTTTTTTTGCATATGTATACCATGAATAAGTTCCTGTCAAATCTAAAGACTGTGGTAGAGAAATAATATTATAATTTTTAGTGATGTTGTACCCTTTTAGAAGAGGGGCGAAAGATACCAGGGGGACAGTCAAACTCATAGTTAAATTAGGTGGTTGGGACAGAAGCCAGTCGTAAAGCCCTCAGAAAGGAACTTAAGGATTATGTACCCTTGTGTTGATTCAATGCTAAAGATATGGAAATTTTATAGAAAATCCACAGCCTTTCCCCTTGTTCTCTCATATTTGGCAATTCGATGCTCGATAGCTAGAGGATTATTGCATGCAGTGCTAGCAATGATTTCCTTAAAACAAGTTTATAAATTTAAATATTGGTTAAAACAAATATAAATATGGACCAATTCAAGTACACCTTTTAGGGTGCACACGACTTTAGTGACTCACCACGAGGTGTTTTTGGAATTTAAAGGTTGTTTAGGACATTCTGTAAACAATAAACTCTAGCACATCATAGAAGAATATTAAAGTGAGTAATCTATGTTTCAAATTTTATAATAAAAATCTCTGTATTAAAATCTGTGGATTTTCTACAAAATTCTTGGTTTTAATTTCACCAAATTTTCTTTTTCTACTAAATGCAATTAAACTATAAATAGTAATGCTTTGCACAAAGTTACCCCTTGGTACATGTACAAAATGGCCCATCTCTATTATTCAATATCTTTTTGATGCTATTGCAGTTTGAAAATTTCGTAATTCACAGGCCACAGAAGGGCAGGGCCGTAACTAGCCCCTTTTAATACTGAGGCAAAATATATTCGCCGAGCGTAACGAGGCGAAAAAATTTTGGCGAGGGGTCTGGGGGCCGCTTAAGGACCCCAGAAGCTCTGAGAAAAATAACGCAAAATCGTGAATTCTGAGCGCTTCCAGGACTCTTTCTTACATGTAGAAACGCAAATCATTTTTAGCTATTTTTTCGACAATATTCTTGTCTCAAAGCAAAAACATAGATTTTTGTTTAAAGTTTTAGGGAAATTCAAAACATTAAAAAACCAATATGTAGGATAAAGCAAAAATCGTAATTCTCATAATCATTAATACTGGATCTGTCTGTCTGTTTTTGTCTTGTATTGTGTTGACTTGAGATTTTTTATGACTAGATTTAAATATAGTGACAGTCATTAGTGCAGTAATATACATAAAGTACTGCTCAAGTCGACACTAGGGACCATATTGACCTTGTTTTACGGTATTTAAGATTCTTTCATTATTGAAGACCCTCCAGCAACTACCAAGATGAAGGAACAAGAATAAAAACTTTGACCATTGATCATTTGTATTTTTTTCTATACATTGACATTGTGTGCGATTAGCTCCCGTGCACGTGTACTTCATATTCCTTTATTTTCTGTTAAAGGGTCTGAACACGACTAAATGCAAATTTAACCCTTGAATGTAAAAGGTCATATGGAAATACATTGATGTTTTTTTCAACAAATGATTTGATACCGGGAAATTGGTGGTCTTACTTTAATTTAAACCATGTCAGCTATCTAGTTTTATCCACAGGCGCTTGGGTATATGATACAGTTTTTTTTTTTTTTTTGTTTTTTTTTTTGTTGATTAAGATATTCAATTTTCTATATTTATAATACATATCTATCACTTCTGTGCATATCTCACCTACAGAAAATTCCTAATTTTGCGATCCATACTCAGAAAAATTGGGTATGGTTTTATAAACAAGAAAGGCAGTTTCGTATTCTTTGATATCAAGTTCAATTCTCTATGCAAAAACGACCACTGTTTTCTGTGTCCAGTATCATCGTATATTCTTAAAATATTTTCTCGCATAATGCCTGGACATCGGTGGACATGCAACGTTACACAGTGTGACACGTTTACAAATGAAAATCAACAGTCAGACTAGTCATTAAGTAGGACAATAAATGAACAAAAGACAAACCCGGGACACAGAAGTACAAACAATAGACCATCAACTCTGAAAACTAAAAGTAAAATAGAAACATGGATCACGAAAATATGCAGGGGCGACATCAGAGAGTGAAGAGAACTTGCTTCTTGCAAGACACTTTCAGTGAAAACAATTTGATATGAAGACAATCATAACTATGAAGACAATCTTTTGTTTTATTATTTTTTTTTTTAAATTTAAAACATGAGGCATTTGCCTCATTTGCCTCAATGTAGTTACGGCCCTGAAGGGGTCATAAACCTCAATAACACTCAGCGTAAGATTGGTGAAGTCATTGAGGAGAGCAGAATGAAGGAGAAATTATCAGATGGCACATGAAGACAGCCGCAGAATTGAAAGGAAAATGGAGGACCACAGACGTGACTTAGAAACCCAACTTGAAAATACAAATGTTGATAATAGATAATTGAAATTGAGGTTGAGTGGAGCTTTAGGACGAGTCAATGCTCTTGAAGCAATTGCCAGAAAATAAACTGACAACGCCATGTCTGAAAATAAAAAGACAAACATACAAATAATAGTACACAAGACACACTATAGAAAACTACATACTAAGCAATACGAACTCCACCAAAAACTGGGGTTAATCACATGTGATCAGGTGCTCCGGAAAGGTAAGTAGATCCTTCTCCACATGTTGCACCCGTCGTCTTGCTCATTTTTTACAAACGCGGTAAATAGTCTTAATTCGGTAGTCACATTTGTATTGAAAAGGGAAGTGGATTGTAGTCACGACCGAAAAATACCAGAAGGACAGTCAAACTCGTAAATCGAATATAAACTGACAACGCCATGGCTAAAAATGAAAAAGACAAACAGACAAACAATAGTACACATGACACAACATAGAAAACTAAGGATTAGCAACACGAACCCCATGTAACATCTGTACCTAGTGTCTTTTTGTTGTTGGGATGTATAAGTACATGTACCCACCCACGTCCACTTGTAGTTTTATCCATCTGATGAGTTATGACTTTTCGACTGATTTTTATAGTTCTCTCTTATCTTTTACTGTTATACACCTGTCCAAGATTAGGGGAAGGGTTGGGATCCCGCTAACATGGTGAGCCCCGCCACATTATGTAGGTATGTGTCCGTCCCAAATCAGGAGCCTGTAATTTAGTACATGTAGTTGCCGTTTGATTATTATTACATTTTTGTTTTTCGTTCATTTTTTATATATAAATTAGGCCGTAAGATTTTATGTTTGAATCGTTTTACATTGTCATTTCGGGGCATTTTATAGCTGACTATGCGGTATGGGCTTAGGATATAGTTAAAAGGCCGTACGGTGACCTACAGCTGTTAATTTCTGTCATTTTGGTCTCTTGTGGGGTGTTGTCTCATTGGCACTAATACCACATCTATTGTTTTGTATATATATTATATCCGATATAATTTATACTTGCTATATATATTATAATTTGCAGTGTATTACAGTGGTGGATCCAGATTTTTTTTATAAGGGGGACCCAATGACTGAGCTTTAACAAAAGAGGGGAACGCTCCATTCATGATTCAGTGATTCCCTAAAACCAAGTATTTCTCATAAATAGAGCTAGCTGTAAAAAAGTAAGTTATGTAGGAATATACAATTTCTTTCAACACACACTGTATACAACTGCCAACATTAACTTACATATTGGTTGGCCTTTGGTTTTCTCGTTTGAATTGCTTCGTGTTTTTATATGTCTGACCTTTGCTATGTGGTATGGTTTTAACTAATTGGTTGAAGCCATACGGTGACCTAAAGTCGTACAAACTACTGAAACAGTAGAATTGTATACATTCAAACTATTTACTGATGTTATTATTATTTTAATTTGTTCTTTGAGACAATATAGACATCACTAATTGTATTTTCCGTTGCATAACCCTAGTACAATTGAAGTGTTCTCGAAAGATAGGAAAACATTTACACGACAGACTTCTAGAAATGTTTATCTTTCTCAAACGAAGAGAAATGCAATTAATAGATCCCTGCTTTGATAATGATGTTACGGGAAAACTTCAACATGCAAAACGTACTTTAAACATATATCAATTTAAATGAACTGATATTAAAATATGCTTATATAATTACAAAACAAATGGGATAAATTCAAACATCCTGTTAAGACTTTGTTGATCTTGTTTTAGTTAGTAATACTTAGAAATGTAATTAGAAAGTAACCGATAATAACTTTGTCGGCTTCTAATGATTGCAAACATTTTCTACGGAATTCTCAAAAACTAGATTTGAAAAGCATTGCTGATTTTTATCAAAAAAGATATGAAAGAGCAATTAAAAAAATTAGAAATTTATCGAAAAAGCTACTAATATTAAAATTATAACATAGGGCTATGTATTCTTGATTGAATTTTATCACATTTTAAGAATGCTCGCTACTCTGTTTCAAAATAACAAACTTTTTAAAAGACTATTATAAATTATGAAACTAAAAAAGTAGAAACAAATAAATGGTCCGTGTGCTTGTTTTCGAGATATTAGCTATTGAAAATCTGGCAGGAACAAATTATCTCTAGACTTTTCATACATTTAACATTGTCACCTTTTTTCTTTCAAAAACATTAATGTCCTTGATAGTTCATGTACCTGTACACACGATAATGTCTTATCAATGTCTGGAACGCTGTATTTATATGCATGTCAATAAGTATCGAACGCTGTATTTATAAACATACCAATAAGTTTCGAACGCAATACAAGTCCGGCTTCAGTAGATGAGACTGTAAATAAGAAATATGTTACAAAGAAAAACCCGTTCTGCTACAGTTCATGTAGGTAGGTTATTGATAGCGTTTTGCATAATACGATTCTTCTTAATAAATTAAAGATATATACTATAATATATCTTGAAACTTACGGAAATGGATTGTAAAGTATTAGAATGGAAGGTCTCATAGAGTAGTTTATACATCGGTCAAATTATGAATGGTTGTCAACTAAATTTAATGCTGGCGTCCCACAAGGTTCGGATCAGGTCCTTTTCTGTCTATTAATGACATAAACACTGATTTCAAAGCCCAAATAAGCTTTATACTGACAACCCACGTCTCTATTGAACTGTTGAAAATCCAGTAGGAACTGCTTAAATTCTTAAAAGCGATTTAAACACAATTCACGAATGGCCCAGGCACGACTTGTAAGATTTCAATATATAGAATTCTGAAACCATGATTATAATAATTAAAAAAGCAAAACACTATTGTCTAACTTTAATTTTATTAACGATCAATTACACGTAGTCCAAAAGCCCTAGCATCAGGGAGTTGAAAAACAAGGTTAATGGAATGTATATGTTGATTATATTGTACAGAAATCTTACAAAAAACATTAATATAGTATTAAAGTAAACCAAAACACTTTTAACAAATAGATAGTCCTATAATATATGAACTCGGGGGCATTATTTTCTATTTCCATTTCCTTTTACTGAATTTGCTTTTTTTTTATTATTATTATCAAAGTGCCACTCGCATTAGACAAAAAAATAAACAAATTAAAATATCAGCATGAAAGCGTTAAATAGTGAATATATAATGCGAAGGCATATATATTATAGTATGGCCGAGTTCACTTGAAACTCTTCAATCGACTTCAGAGTTAATAGATTATCACGTGAACGCACTAGAGTTGATATTCGGAACAACTCTAAGTAACTCTAGGGTAAGGCCCTGACCAAGGATAAAAAAAAAAATATTCTCATTGGTTTGACGTCATTCAAGAGTTTCTCGAGTTTAACCCTGGCTCGGTGAGGGTTGGAACCAGGGTACGAGGGGTTAACTCGAGTGGTTCAAGTAAAATCGTTTTGTTGAAACCAAAATCGTTTTGTTGAAACCCGAGTAAGTAAAGTTAACTCGAGAGTTTCAAGTTAACTCGGCCATGGATAGAATGACTTAGGGGAATACAATTTTAAAAAATCTGTTATAAGACCTATATCTTTTAACAGTCCCATTACCAATGAATATGCCGTTGTTATAAAATGTATCTGGAATTCAAACTTTAATGAATTTAATAGAAAACACCTATTTGGTTGATGCTCGTATAGTAACAGGGGGACTAAACTCTAGTATAGTCTACACAGTCGGAAATTTATTTAAAATCGACCGCCTTTCCCCTTCATCTCTTATAATTTACAATAGTGTGCTTAAAATATAGATGAGTATTGCAAACAATGCTAGCAATGATAACCCTAAGAGAAGGTTATAAATAAAGATTCTGGTTATAAAACAAGTATAAAATTAACTTAAGTAAACTTTTTAAGGTGCGCTCGATTTGAGTGATTCAGAACGAAGTATTTTGGAAAGGTTGTTGAGAACTTTTTGTAGACACTAGAACATCATCTGGTATTAGTAGGTTTTTGATAGTGGAATTGGCAGTGAGGTCTTTTCATAAAATTACATAGATATGGTATTTCATGAAGCTTACATATATTAAATGGATTGAAAACTATTTGAATCCAAGGTCTCAAAGGATAGTCTATACATGCTTCAAGTTCTGTCTGGCGTTCTACAAGGTTCAGTAGTAGGTCCTCTTCTGTTTTTATTATTCATTATTGACATATATAGCCACTGATATCAATGCCCCAATTAAACTTACTACTAATGAAACCAGTATATATGCAATTGTTGCAAATCCAGTAATAGCAATTTGAATAAGAAGAAAGGAAAGTTGTACTTGTTGTTTATATTGATGAGAAATCTTTAAAAAAAAAGACAAAGGAAAACAAAACACACTAGAAATAATGACTGGTAATAAAAAACAAGGTCTTTTATACATGTTATGATACGTATCATTTAATGTGGACGCTGTTCGTGTATATTTATAGGTACAGGCCTAGGGTGGGGAGAGAACTTTACTCACAAGTACAAAGAAGTTCGGCACATTCAATACTTAGGGCATATATTGACGGATAGAAATATGGTCACTTAGGCCTATTCCGTTTGGCGGTACAAGAACGTAGCCACGTTTAGTCGGAATGGTGATGTTCAATTGGAAGTCTTTAGTTAAGAGTATCACTCTCTTTGTTCACTACGAACCCTTGAAACAACTCTTTGGTGGGATTGTAGGCGGCTTGTTGCAAGGCAAGTTTCTATCCCTATCCAGTTACATTCATTCAATATCAGAAATCAAGGCTCTCCCTACCGTCCTATTGTTTTTGTTAATTTACTCTCGTCCTTAACATGCAAAATATATTTGCCACCGGACGTTAAGAAATCGACAGTCTTCAATCTTCTTTCCATATTTTTGTTGTATTTATCATTCTTTCAAAGTATTGGAAAAATTAAAGACTGTTAATGCAATCACCCTACATATGCATGTAAAAAGTTTTGTTCGTGTAACTGCAATGTACTCAATACATTATAAATATGATAACCTTCCTTATATTTTAACTACTAATTTTACGCTTTATAATAACATGTTATGCAACAAATTTGACAAATAAACACATCACTAATTTCAATAGCTGAAAGCCACTGGAACTGGAAAAGCAATTGTATTTTAATTGAAATGGTCATTCATGTAGAAAGAGGGATACATTAGAGAAATATTTCGAATAATTAAAACAATTATTTACATAGTTATTCTGACCATTTCAGTTTAGGATTAAGCATTTTAATGTGTTATGTTATTGTTCTTGGGAATGTTATCAACAGAGATTTCATTTGTGTTTGTATGTCTTTAACATCACTTTTAAGCACCGCTTTTGGGCTATTTCTTGTCGGTCAGTTTTTACTGGTGGAGGAAGCCGGAGTGCCCGTAGAAAACCACCGACCGTTGATAGGAAAACTGACAATACTAGTCAATTAAGATTGGAGTCGAGTGCATCCGCACGAGCGGGGTTCGAACTCACAACCACAGTGTTGACTGGCTAGGGATTACAGTAGTAACTATTTAGACCACTCGGCCACCGAGATCTTTGACACTTCGAAAGAACTGCACTGTAGTTCTAAAATATAATACACGTATCCATTACAACGAAAGGTAAACCATGTCGCTGTGATTATAAGAATGGTGAGAATTTCGCATAATTATATAGATATAGGTAGATGTGGTACATTGTATAAGTGCCAATGAGACAACTCTCCATCCAAGTCCCAATTTATAAAAGTAAACCATTATAGGTCAAGGTACGGTCTTCAAATCTTGTTGCGTTTTGAATCTGTTTGTCTCAAGTCGCCAGGAGCGTGTACATTGATTTGTAGTTGCTGTCTACCATTACCTTTTGTTAATTGTTTTGCACAGTAATCAGGCCATTAGTTTTCTAGGTTTACATGTTGATGCCTTTTTATATCTTACCATGCAGTATATGCTTTTTGTCAATTGTTTGAGACCGTACTGTGAACGTCTCATTGGAAGTCAAAGCAATTTGTATGCTCTATTTTTCTATCAATGTCTTGGTTCAGAACAGGATTACCAGAATTCCAATCACTGAACATTCAGATTTGTAACTCTACCATTTTATTCACTTTACTTATATCTTTTATTTATTTAGTCCAAACAGTATACGTCATTCAACTTTTATGAAACGATATTCTGTGATTATTACAAGATTTCAAAAGATACAAGAACCAATTTAGAGATAATTAAAGAATATATGTTCATCAGTTATTTTCTTTAAATCCAAGACATAACCAAATGATTGACAATTGAATTATTCGCAATGATTGACCTCAGAATTCTAATATCAATGCTTATTAAGCGGTAATCCCTCAAACACAAATATGCAGCTGAACTACTAACTCGAATTTGGTTTGTTATCTTAACAGGTTGAATAGTCAAGGGTTGAATAAGAGTTGAGATGAATTATGTATATCTCTAATAATTTGCATTAAAAAAGAACTCTGGATATTTAAGTGCAGAGCCGGCACTTGTAACATAACTTGATTGTCATACTTGATAATTGTAAACATATTTAACATTGTTTACAAATTAACTCTATCATGGTAAACTACACCAGGAAGCAAAAAATCCGGAGCTGAGTCCACAAAATATCAAGTCTAAATCAATGAGCGTGTTGAAATACACAGACATGTGCCACATAGAGGAACAGGAAAACCTTAACACATTTTTATTACCAGACTCCTCGTTTGTATGCCCCACTTTTGGGCATTATGTTTTCTAGTCTGTGCGTTCGTTCGTTCGTCCGTTCGTCTGTCCCGCTTCAGGTTAAAGTTTTTGATCAAGGTAGTTCTTTATTAAGTTGAATTTCTGTCAACCTCAAACTTAGTAATCATGTTCACTATGATATCTGTCTAATTTTAGAGTTTTGACTCCAATTTCACGTGCACTGAACATATAGAAAATGATAGTGCCCGCTGCAGGTAACAGTTTTTAGTCAAGGTAGTTTTTGTTGAAGTTGAAATCAACTTGAAACTTAAGTAATATTTATGTAAAGGCCTAAATATTTTCACGTATATTACTGTACTTCTCCAGTCTGTTTTGTCATGATCTATTTTTTTTGTAACTATACAGTAGACCTATATATGATGTAAAACATTTGTCATGATTTGGTTAATGAAGAACTGATTTGATATATTTTGGTATATTTGGATAAAAATCCAGGCGTTAGTCATAAAAAAATATTAACAATTTAACTATATTTTGGGAGCTTAATGAGACTATGTATTGTACAACCAATAGCAGTTACTGACAGATATATTTTACTGTCATTGATCATACCTTGCAGACTGATGTATTGCCGCTATCAAGTCGGGCTCTGACTGTCGGTGCATTTCTGTTAACTGCACGTGATGTAAACATCTGATAAATCTGGAAAGGAAACAGTACGAACCGTTGTCCCCATAACTTGGGTTGGCAACAGGTGGCAATTGAAAAAAATCCCCTGACAAAATCAGCTGTACTCCACCAAACGAAGGAGTTTGTCTTATTTCACTTAGCACACACTCAATTTGTTCGAACAACTTAGTGCTTAGCATGGAAATTTCATCAATTATAAGGCAGTCAATTGTTTTAATGTTTTTATTTTTTGTTGAGAAAGATTCTTCACTTTGAAGAAGTGAAACCAGCTCTTCGTTTGAATATCTTCCATCTTTGAGTCCTAAAAACTTGTGGACTGTCGACACTTGTAGTTTTGATGCTGGTGGGATTTTCCCTTGGAGGACCTGTGCAGCCTTTCCCGTGGTTACAGTAACTGCAACTACTTTGCCAGATAATTTTAAGTTTTGGGCAATCTCGGAAATTACAAACGATTTTCCAGTGCCAGGAAATCCTGTCACCAAGACATTATGTCCTGCCAATGCCATGTGAAGAGCTTTGTTTTGGATTTGATCCATCTCTTTAACTCCCGCCAATTTTTACATTATTGAAATCTAAAATACCGTAGACTTCCAAAAAACTTTACAATTGTGGTAAAATCCCGAGAGTTCCGAAAATATATTTTCCGGTAGGTGTCGCTTTAGTACTTTCATTTTCAAATGTAGGGCCTCGATTCGTTCTATTTCAGAATGTCAAGTTTGTTTTAAGGATTACAATAGTTATAGAGGTTACTTTAGGTAATAAATATATGTCATTGAAGAGATAATTCAAGTGGGAACAGATTTATCCAGGTCACAAAGTAAGTGAAAGTCTTGGAAAAATTTTGAAGTGATAATTTGAAGCATTGTCGCAAATGAGCTTCCTCCCTTGTGTTTTTTTAGGGGTTCGTATGGATAGTAAATCCGGCAATTGTAACAAACCCCTGTGGCTAAAGTAGTTAAACGATGTTCAAATCTCGTAAATCGAACGAGAAGAAATAAATCAAGGTAACAATCAAAAACTGAGGGATCGCGTAGAAGCGAATGCATCGACATGTTACGTGCCGCCTGTTATGCATGCACCCGCTCTATGCGAATCTACACTCAGTAAAATTTCACAATCGGAAATATTACGCAACCTGTAAAATTTCAAATGACTACGTATACATTGGTTTAACATTTCTAAAATATCTTTAAGATCAAATACTGCAAAAAACATCTTAACCTAGTTGAAAAACCGTCACGACGTGTTGGTAAACTGATTCATGAGGGTGAAGGTAAAATGTATGATACTTAGATTTTTAGTCGTTCTTCCTCGTATCTTTATTCGGGCAGTTTTTGTGATGTCTGTATAGTGTGAACATGCACGAGCGTAACGTATTATATATGTAAACGCCGTACGTTTGAGCCTATGGTATCTTACTGTTGAGAAATGGGAAGTTGACAGTTAGAAAGTTGTTATCATCACGTTTGTGATAGATGCTATATATACATGTAGCTAGTTTGAAATTGTCTAACTGTGAATATCAAGAAAAATATGATCTACTAAACACCCATTTCATTTTTCTGTGTTATTTTATGTGAGAGGTAAGCACTCATTAAAATGTTGGTTATTGATGATAGGACATCCTTAATATATCTGAAATGAAATTAAATTATTATGTAAGATGTTTATAACTTAGTATAAGCCAATGGGAATATCAACCTGCAAAGACTCAAACGTGCTGAATTTGTGTTATCAATGTCAAAAGAGATGCGACATATACAAATAGGATAGCCAAACTCAGAAGTCAAAAACAAACTGACAATGCCATGGCAAAAAATGAAAACCGAAAAGTAATGTTTAAATATTAATTTTACCATATAATTTGTAATAATACCATTCACAAGAGAAACGCGTAGTTTTTTTAATTGTTAATCAAGTAACATGTATTAGATAATCATGGTACATGTATTTGGTAATGCAAGGTTTATATTTTTGATATAAAATAGACGTGAGGTATACGTCAAAGAATCAACAATGAAACACCAAAACAAAACTAAAATACATCTAGATGGCAGCATACAGTTTTTTGCAATAGACAATTGAATATGCGTATGTATACTTTATCCTTTTTACTCGTGCTTATCAGTACCCCAAAAAGACACCGCTCTTGGTTGATTTTATTCAATTGTGATTGAGGTGAATACAAATTTGTTCATTGTTATTTTCATTTCAGTCGAAATTTTATGACATGTGTTGAGGAAGTATCACTGTAAGAGAGATAACTCGAGAAAGATCTACTAGAAATCTGCATTATAACTTTTTAAAGTCGTCTAATTAAAAGTTATGTTTTGTATTTTCCGTGTGTCATACATAAAAAGTTTTCATGGAATCATATATTTTGATTCGAAACAGTGTACCAAGTCTCAAATGACCTTGTTTATTATATTAACTTTGTTTAACTGAATCTGCTTGCTCTACAATATACAATAGTTCATTAATGAAGTTCACTGTACAATCAGTTATACTGCACCTAGAACACTTCGAGGGATTGTATCCACCAAATATATTAACAAAAGCATGTTTCAAGCAATGTTGATTTCATGTTCCTTCACAATATGGGGTTCGTTAAGTGATGGGTAACTATATTTATTCAAATATTATTGGGGCAATTTTTACCTGCAGTCAAAACAAAATTATTAGGTAAATGTAAAATATAATATGATTTTTGTATTTGGCACCTCGGTAAACCTCGACCTTCCTCATTGACTAAGCCTCATACACAAATGACTATATTGTCTGACCTCGATCTAACATTGTATATTTAAGCGAAACCAGATTATACAATAATGGATAACACATTTAAGGCATAGTTTATGCTAGTCAACATGCCAAATATTGATCTTACAGGCAGAATGAACTTTGATATTGAGTAATTTACATTCCTGCATAATAACATGAATAAGTGCATCGTAGTTCCAGTCAGTAGTACAAATGGGAAAATAATTTTACAGTTTAATTGTGATACATAACAGGGAGCATGAACATTGATAAAGGAATTAAAATATAACAAGGGCATACACAAACTATAGGTCCTATAAAATAGACAATAGCGTTATTAAAAAGGAAAACCACGAAATATCAAACAATAACAAAAGTAGTATAGCCAAAAGCCAAAAATGGAGCAACACAAACTCTAACAGGAATTAGGAAATAAATTAACATGCTCCGGAAGTTGTACCATCCTAATACTCGTGGCCGTACACATACGGTTATTAGTTGCATTCGGTGATGTCGCAATGGTGAAAGTAAGATTGGATTAGGGTTACGACAAATTGATCATATCGTTCGTCGTTATTGACACTGAAATTCCGTTACGGTCACTCAAATAATAATGAAGTATTGCAACCTGCAAAAGGTTTATCTTTCGTTTCGTGTCATACATGTAGTAAAACTTGCAAAGGTTTTACCTTATCCATACACAATATTACTTGATTTACAATTCAGATCATCGCCAGTCCCGATGAAGCAAGTATTATAATATGTTGCTAAATTAAATTAAGTGAAGTGAGGCAAAAGATACCAGAGGGACGTTCAAACTCATAAGTAAAAAATAAACTGACAACGCATGGCTGAAAAAAAAAGACCAACAGACAAACAATAGTACACAAAAAACAACATAGAAAACAAAAGAATAAGCAATACGAACCCCACCAAAAACTGGGGGTGATATCAGGTGTTCCAGTAGGGGAAAGAAGATCCTGCTCCACATGTGGCACCTGTCGTGTATCTCATATTAGTACAAACCTGGTAACAAGTCTAATTCGGTAGGTCACATTTTTGAAAATGGGACGGGATTGTAGTTACGAAATTAAGAACATATCCGCTATCATCTGTGTAACGGGTATTCCGTAACCATATATCAACTCGTGATGGCGTCCGTAAACTTTACGAAGTGATTACATGTACGTTTAGTGGCTGTCAATGTAAATATTAAAACGGGGTTTGTACTGGAATTCTGAACGTCTGTCATGTCGTTCTTTCGATTTCATAGTTTACAGCACTTCGTAAAGTCGTGTTACTATAACGATATACATTTGTTAACTTCCTTATCCTGAGTTGATCGTAAATGCCCACTATTTGTGTCTTATTTTACCACTAAACATTTCACTGTAATGAAACAACAAGTATTTTTATAATATGTCGAGTTTGCACTATGCAGCACATATCTGTAATCTGGTAATGCAAAATATGTTCACTTATGTAACACATTTAAATAAGGGGCTTTGTTTAATTGATAAAACTTAATTTTTAGCTCACCTGGCCCGAGGGCCAAGTGAGCTTTTCTCATCACTTGGCGTCCGTCGTCCGGCGTCGTCGTCCGTCGTCGTCGTTAACATTTTACATTTTGAACTTCTAGTGAACCACTGATTGGAATGAAACCAAACATGGCATGAATGTTCCTTATGAGGTGCTGACCAAGTATTGTTACTTTGGAGCCGATCCATCATCCAAGATGGCCGCCAACGGGGGCCTTAGTTTAACATAGGACCTTATGGGAAATGCATATAAATGACTTCTTTTAGAGAACCACTAAATGGAATGAAACCAAACATGGTATGAATGTTCCTTATGAGGTGCTGGCCAAGTGTTGTTACTTTGTAGCCGATCCATCATCCAAGGTGGCCGCCAGCGGGCGACTTAGTTTAACATAGGACCCTATGGGAAATGCATACAAATGACTTCTTTTAGAGAACCACTGAATGGAATGAAACCAAACATAGTATGAATGGTCACTATGAGGTCATGACTAAGTGTTGTTACTTTGTAGCCGACCCATTATCCAAGATGGCCGCCAGTGGGGGACTTAGTTTAACATAGGACCCTATGGGAAATTCATACAAATGACTTCTTTTAGAGAACCACTAAATGGAATGAAACCTAACATAGTATGAATGTTCCTTATGAGGTGATGACCAAGTGTTGTTACTTTGTAGTCGATCCATCATCCAATATGGCCGCCAACGGGGGACTTAGTGTAACATAGGACCCTATTGGAAATGCATACACATGACTTCTTTTAGAGAACCACTGAATATAATGAAACCAAACATAGTATGAATCTTCCTGACGAGGTGCTGACCAAATGTTGTTATTTTATAGCCGATCCAACATCCAAGATGGCCGCCAGTTTGGTGACTTTGTTTAACATAGGACCCTATTGGAAATGCATACAAAAGTCTTCTTCTAGAGAACCACTGAATTGAATGAAATCAAACATAGCATAAATGTTCTTTTCCTAATGAGGTGGTGGCAAAGTGTTGTTACTTTGTAGCCAAATTTTATCTTTTTTTATATGATTTCAAAAACCCAAGTAGTGTCAGGTGAGCGATACAGGCTCTTGAGAGCCTCTAGTTCCTTTTGTAGGCCTCAATTGCAGGACACTTTGTACCATATATTTATTGAACCTAGTAAGATAATGCCAATTTATTTGTTAAATATTTCATTAAGGTTTATCTTATGATTTCAATTATCAAACACATTCAATTTTATTATATCAAAGGAAAGTTCATTCTAAACAATTGTAAAAAAGTAATGTGGGCTTATTAAATATTAAAGATGTATCAGCTTATAACACAGCCTTATTTATTTGATAAAATGATCAAATCTATTTATTCATGCTATTAGATGCAAAGATTTGGATAAAAGAATTTTTACATGAAAAAAATAAATTAAAACATTTACATAAGCTAAAAGTGCTATTATTAAAGCATTACGGAAGACTGCATTTTAATCATTTTAATATGCCAGCAATATTTATTTGATAAAATGATCAAATCTATTAATTAGATGCAAATCAGAAAATTTGGATAAAAAGATTTTTACATGAAAACATAAAATTAAAACATTTACAAAAGCTAAAGTCCTATCATTAAAGCCTACACAAAAAAAAAAAATCAACTAGGTTAGAAAGAATGGTTTCTATGTAGATGAATGCGATTAAAAGTTATATTGACTTTTCCTTTGGTCATTTCTGAATAAATTTCGTAAACGTTTTTTCAAGCTTTTCAATTTTAATTTAGATCGGGTATTTTCTGACATCTTGAATTGTAATATAGCAGAACACAAGCAGTCTAGGTCCTTACTTAAACTACAAATGTTGCGTAACGATTGTCATTCATTTTAATCATTTCATCTTATCGAAGAATAATACGTAGATATAAGAAGATGCGTTAAGAGTGCCAATGAGACATCTCTCCATCTAAGTCACAATTTGTAAAAGTAAATATTATTACAACTGTGCTTTCCAAATACAGAATTGTTTTTGTTTGATTCAATTTATATCACTTTTGACATATAAGAGAAGATAACTCAGAAAATGTTACTTTTAAATCTGGCAATTCTGAACAACCTGTAGCTTGATAAAAAAAAACTGACCCATACTTTCTATTCTGTTTTTGACAAAAAGCATGTTATATACTACATTCTGACAAATTATGATTTAATTTAGACTCATATACCTTCAAGGTTAATGTTATCGCATTGTTTCCCGAAAAAAAAATGTCATCTTCTTCGACGGCCTTTGTAATTTTCCTAACGATTTTCCAATAATCAGCGAGTTTGATTAAAATAAGGTGAGCAATTTTATCAATGAACTTTTATTCATTGTGAACCTTTGATCTGGTTTTGATGATACACGATCTCTTCTTTCTCTGATAGGTCGATTGAAGTGACATTGTATTATCAATACCAGCTTTAAAACATCTTGTCTACGCCATGACAATTAACATTTTCAATACTAGTAATTCATAGACTTTTCGAACGTGCAAGTCTTTTCTCGTCAAAGACTAAAATGTTTCAAGAAGTAAACTTTCAGAGGTTAATTTGAGGAGACATTTAGTTTTAAAAACCTTAGTACAATTGCAATATAATTGATAGATGATCCTCATTGGTGTTTTCTTTGTTAAGTATATGTATATTGATTATGTTTATAACTTTTATTTGCCAATTAGACAATTGTGATTTATATTTGTTGCTTAACATCTAGTTTCAAATATGCAATTTTAAGACGAAACCAAGTTGAGAAATATATAGGTAGGTTCTGTAAAATAATAAGCACAAAATGAAGCACAGAACATTTTAACTATAGCGTCAAGAAAATGATATATTGGATAGGACAGTTCGGTTCTTCCTCTCTTTACCTGTCTGAATAAATGAATTTACCACTTGATAAAAAAGGACTAAACTATCGACATGAATTGTTTCTCGCATTTACTTCATAAATTTTTTGCAAACAACTTTAAAATAACGATGCATGTTCTGAAATTGACATATTAACAACCAGTAACAACTGTAAACAGGGAAAAATAGTTAACCTCGGAAAGAAATATTTTAAGCCAAAAGTCAACTTGCGGAATCCTCAAAGAGATTGCGCAACGGGTTTTTAACGCGAAGAGAGTGAGGCATGCTCTTACAGTATCGAAATTTAACATACCCATTCAGCATGTTTAGACAGACGTATTTTGAAAATACAAAACCGGCAAACGATCGCCATTTATAATGGACATGAAAAGCCAATTTAAACGAATTTCTTCGTCCAAGTCATTCATTGAGTTTAGACATTTTAGCAGGTAATCAAACAATATGAATAAAAAGAGCGCGTTGCATGAACGTCATTTCAGTTTTTTTTTTTATTCCCGAAATGACAAAAGGAAAGCAACCATACGTTTTATAATGAATTCCTGCACTATATTAATTACTTACCTATTTTGATCACAGTTAATATTGGCTACTCTTCGAAATACTTACAGAAACATCATTTGATAGATATTATTGATAATACCTACAGATATTTATATGATATATTCTAAGTAATCAATCTAGATTCCACTGTATTTAGAAATAACCATGTTCAAACCTCTACTCACCTGTTCAAATATAACGTCAAAAAGTAACGATATACTTTTTAGCTCTTCAGATATCACTATATTAAGTAGTTTTTGTTGTTGTTGATAAGATGATGTTATACGATAATTTCCCCAACCTTATAGCAATATACCAACTTCACCTGCATATGGGATATACATTTCCGACCTCATTCGGTATTCAAGAGCTTGCAGCTGCTACTCAAACTTTGTAAAACGTCACCTGTGTCTGAGAAGAAAGTTGGCGAACCAAGGGTATGTCAAAGAACGTCTCGTCCTTTTTCTAAAAAAAGTTCATCGGAAGATGCCAAGACCTTGTTGATAAAAATTCCGTATCAACTTCACAAATAATACACCATGGTCTTGAAGTATAGATTCTAGGTACTGACGCTTTTGTATTCTTGTCTTTCGTTTTTGCTAATATGATTTGTCTATATGCCTTTTTGTTTGTCTTTGTTGACATATTTGCTTTTTTTGTAGTGATTCATTTGACGTGGCTCAGTACTTGTACATCCCGTCAATGTGTTGTTGTTTTATGTTTTTTTTTTGTATTCTTGTCTTTTGTTTTTGCTAATGTGCTTTGTCTGTATGCCTTTTTGGTTGTCATTGTTGACATATTTGCTTTTTTTGTAGTGATTCATTCGACGTGGCTTGGTACTTGTACATCCCGTCACTGTGTTGTGCTATGGTAAATTTTCTTGTTCTTGTCTTTTGTTTTTGCTAATGTGCTTCGTCTTTATGCCTTGTTGGTTGTCCTTATTGACATATTTCCTCGTTTTTGTAGTGATTAAGATTGTCACACAATGTTGACTGCTGTACCCCTATTTTTGATATTTTTACTTTTTATGTCTGTCCACACATCGTTGTCATGTAATTTAATTTTATGTCACTGTCATACAGACGAGAGGTTTGGGTAGCTAAAAAATACCATTTTCTACATAAGAAAATGCCTGTACCAAGTCAGGAATCTGACAGTTGTTATACATTCTTTTGATGTGTTGGAGCTTTTGATTTTGCCATTTGCTTAGGGATTTCCGTTTAGAATTTCCTCGGAGTTCGGTATTTTTGTTATATTACTTTATTTTGTAATGTCGTATGTGAAGAGTAAAAGTCATGACTGCAAAACGGAGACTAAAAAGAGCTCCAAAAGATCTTAAAAACTCCAGTTATTAGATAATAAGTATTGTTTATGTCTTTGATTCTCAAATACTATATATGGCGTTTACATTTGATAACATTTAGTTAGATGCCTTTGATATATAACGTTTAAAATCATAAGCAGTTATTTATAGTCAGGTAATGATATGGTTGTTAAATGCATCGTCAAAGGCGGAGGCGGCCTCGGAACCTCATGACTACGTCCGTTTATCCAAGAGGAATATTTCGTCACAGTTTTCTTGGTTTCTATGATAATAATGATTCAATATTTGGTCTGCAGCTTGATAAAGTTGATTTGTAGCAATTTCTACGATGTATCCACTTCTTGTTTCCGATGGTTAGAAATTTTACAATACTCACATTACAAGGATAATTTCGTCACAGTTGATTTGGCTCCTATGGAAGGGAATGAATGGTTTAACTTTTGGTCTGAAGCTTGGTAATGTTGAGTTGTAGCGAGTAAGCATTTTTTACATTTCCCATGTAGCATCATCGATGTTTGCGGATAGCTTGACATTTGACAATACTCGTAGCGGAAGGAAAGTGTTCATGACATTTTGGCTTCCGTGGAAGCTTTTTTTACGTCCAGTGGTAAATATGTAATGTATACCAAGGTCGAAAAAAATGAACTGTACATCATATTGGACTTATTTGTTATGACTGTAAGAAACAGCTCAGTGGCAGGAATTTTCGTGAGTGCGTGGAATTTATTAAATGTATCTGGATAGAATCTTGACGTTTTATTCGATACCCTGTTTCGAGAAAATGCCACACTCTGCACTTTCAAGAACCCTCTCAACTACTATGTATGGGGTACGAAGGTTGTCGCTTTCAAGCTCAAAATATTATGTAAAAAGCATTCCTATTTTATCACTGGCAGTCAAAATGTTTCAAACTTAACATTTATAATAAATATGTGATTGAAATATAGTGTTGTAAAAACCATTTATATGTAAGGAATGCCCTTTTTCTTCGAGGGATAAACAATAAACCCTTAAATTTGCATATGCGACTGTAGTTGGATGTCTTTGATAGTATTACGTATCCTGACAATGCTCGATTTTCTTTATCAGCTGACTCTACTTAAATATGAATAAGCAGTATATTGAAGGCATTCGTAATTGCTTGCAAATCGATAATCACGCTACTTAAAACAGTAACTTCCATGAAATTAGTGTTTTCTACCTTTATAAGTAGTGCAATACCTTGGCATATATGGTATTTACTTGGAAGTGTATGAAACCACAATATTTCGATAACCTTTCGAATCATTAACCAAGTCACAATATGAACGTAGTATTAGAGTTACTTTTAATTTTGAATTCCATGCATGCGAATGCCTTACAACGAAATTTAAATACTGTCAATAGCAAATTTTCAAGCATCTATCCAATGTGTCTTTTGAATCCTGAAATTAAGAAAATATATGTTCAGTCTGAAACACGCTGTGCTAGTAACTGTATATCTAATATACGTGAACCTTGCAATGCATTTATTTGGAACAGAACAAGTAAAACATGTATGGCTTTTGGAGGAATCAGTAGAAGTATTGATGCCATGACTTCTGAAGTGGAAATTTACAATATGAACAAATACGGTTAGTATACTTCAATGATACTTATTTTTTTCTTCTTCTGTTTTTGATTTTTTTAACACTTATTCTTACCCTTGCATCTGTATTGATTTTAGAAGAACATAAATCTTATTTACGAGCTTACTTAATCAATGTAGAAGAACAGCGAGCAATGCAAGAGACAATGAGTATTATCTAGTATTTAATCATCACCATTTCATTGTATTCATTTGTCCATTTGATGTTTAGTAGATTCGGACAGTCCTAAAATTGCAAACATGAGTTTTCATAGAGCAAGACAACAAACTGCATTCCTTATATAGATGTGGCATGTGTCAAACCTCCATGGTGCAAAACAAAAATATCAATCCTCTGAATATACTACTTAACAACCCGATGGCAGTGTATTTTCCTATGATTGACTTTTTCATTATTTTATTTAAGATGATTATTTTGGTATCCATTTTTGTAGAAATAGCTCTTTTTAATGAAATGACGTAGTCGATAGTTCAATTGACTATATGGAATAGTAATACAAATCGTAGACATATCTTGATATGACTGCAAAATAATAAATATTATAATTGAAGATTTGAGGTATATCTTTCGGATTTTTCAGAATTCATATCTGATTGAGATCACTTGTTGAATATATCTCATCACAATAAATTTTTTGAAGGCTATCGCTTAATGATGATAAGAAGAAGTCAACGAAACATCACAAACAAGGAAAGAAAATACACAATAGGAAAAGACAAGTCCTTTTTATCGTTATTTTTGGCTAACATGTGAATTTAAACATCAAGGTCTTCTTAATAATTCATAAAGGGTTCGGCGGACCCTTTTGTCGCATCTTCGACTGACTGTCAGCGCGACTCTTCATATCATCACTATACAACAAAATAATCAAAACACATTGTCAAAGTAAGATGGATAAACATTAATGGACAAACCAATAAAGTACTGGAAAATATCCGGTTCATTGAACAAAATAAGGCTGATTTTCATTAAGTTGCTGGAATATTTACTACCATGAGGTTAACATCTCATATATAGCAAGGTCAAGAAAACATCTAACATGGTAGTATTTATTTTACAATTAGACAACTACTGCAATTACCTATGAAAGAACGTTGTAAAACATAACAAAAGTTATCATCAAGTAGAATAACGAATGTTAGGTTGCACTGAAATGAGTGGAAATAAGGATATGTTGTTTTTTTATCATTTTTGTACGGAGTTATTTTAAAAACGAAAACAACCCTTTAAAATTTTATGTGCCCGAAGCTTTTTTTCTGAATAAACTTTCACGAAGAACGCTCAAAGCCAAATATTTGAAAGTCAATGGTGTATTAGAACCGAAATAGTAGAAGAGATGCATGACCAAGTAGAACCTATAAATAATAGCCAAAACAATCTAAGGTCAACTTTGCCTAAGGTAGGTAAAACTTAGGTTTCTTAATAATTTCAAAATTTATAAACAAACGATTAATCTGCAGTTCGAAAAGAAAAGAACATAAAATACAGGTCTCCCCTTTTAGTACTATATGTTAATATTAACCCCTTTTTTTTCATTTTAGGTTGTACAAATAAAGGATATTACTATGATCCAAACTTCAATACATGTTTGAAAATGTTTTCGGATCAGAATCGAAAAACATGGAAAGAAGCTAGACAACACTGCCAAGTGAATGGCGGTGATTTAATTAGTATAACATCGAAGGAGAAATGGGATTTTGTTTTAAATTTTACAAGCTGTAAGTTCACAGATATATGGTTAAAATGAATTTATTTAAATTGTTTGTTCAGGTCTGTCATTTGTACAAGTTATATGTAAACATTATCGTTTTAATTGTGCAAATAAAGGCAACAACAGAAGTATACCGCTGTGCTAAATTGACCCATACAAATTACAGAGTATTATATGAATTGTTTAAAATTTGTGAAAGAGTTTTTAACCTCAACATATCGTTTTAAATAAAAATCCCAAGTTTTGCATGTTTTGTACCTATTTGTTCAATACATGCAACGTTTAGGGATAATGCTGGGTCTTCAATGTGCTCCACAAACTAGACCTGTTTATAAACTATTGACATCAATTTCACCAGTTATTGTAGCCGAGCATCAACGTTACGTTTAAACTATTTACTCTATTTTCGATATGGGTACGTTAATGTTCCAAATATCTATAAAGGTACATTGTACATACACTCTAAATCTGTCTTATCTTTTAATAGTATTAAAACATTTGACTTGTCTAACCTTAACACAAGTATTACTTCATGTACTTGTTGCAAAATAAAAAACAAACTAAAAAAAATGGTACTGCTTTGTTTCATTAAAACGAATGGTCAACGTAGATACAAGTATCTTATCCTAGTGAGGGACACATCTTGCTATTTAAAAATCACTCTTATTAGAAAAAAAAGTTCTCTGTAACTGATATCAAGATGCTTCATATTTGTGACGTTTTGAGGACGTGTTTTTAAAAATCACTCGGAATTCCCATGAACACAAACTGTGCTTCTCTTCGAAACTTTCCAGGAAAAATTAAAAAAGCTACTAGCACGTTCCGCTATATAGATGATGTCATCTCACTGTATTAGTCTGACCTCAACCTCATTTCATGGACCAGAGAACAAGTGGTCAAGTCCGTATCTCAGATACTATAAGTAGCGAGTCAAATATATTGGGTGTATGGAATGGTAGCTAAGTGTATACACGTCTTTGTGGCAGAGTTCATATGACCTTACCTCATTTACATGGAATATTGATAAAGTTAATTTTATTTATAAATACTAGTTGTATACTATAAAAATATGTAAACGTGGAAGTAATTATAGGCAATTATACGGCCTTCAGCAATAAGAAAGACCCATACCGTATGATCGGCTATAAAAGGCCACGCTAGGAACATTTTGAAAATTTTTTTTGACAAAATTAACGGCCTTATTTATAAAAAAAAAAACAATTTACCAAAAAAATATGACAGAAATGAAACACCAACAACCACTCAAATACCGGCTCGATCCTTACTTGTGACAGGCATATACATAATGTATAATCCTTTTCTCTACGACTTTCGACATACATTGTAATTCAGTCAGTTAGTAAAACATGCTGTACCAGTAGAATCCTAGTTTTTACGATAATAGTGTTTATGGTCATTCCTCTCTCAGAATATTGATGACGTCCTTTCATTAGCCTTTATGTAAGATCGTTGAGGATTTAAATGTGTGTTTCATGTCGATTTGATGAATCAACTGTTGTTTTGCATATTGTTCGTATGTTGTGTGTTGCTATGCCATTGTCCAAGTAAGGGAAGGGTCGAATGATCACAAACATGTGTAACCCCGCCAAATGCCGTATGTGTCTGTTCAAATAATTTTAAAACTACCAATTTGGTTTTTTGTTCATTTTTATGTTCACAGAAACAAAAACAAACATTCCAATATTATTTGAAACATGGTAAATAGATTTAACATGCATGCTTGGCACATATAGGTAATTTGCTTCAGTGGTTTGCCTATAGCCAATTCAGTTTTGAAATTACTACAGTTGTGTCTGCTGCTGTATAATTTATAGCACACAGTGGTATATTTTTTTGTAAAACACGAAATTTAGAAAATCGTGACCACTAAATCTCAGAACGATAATCATTATTGAAAAAAAATGTATTATCCTATAATTTGCCAAACAAATTAGCCTTGTGCTATTCCGTTAACTAGAGAACTTTTTGGACACTGGGAATCTTACTATAAATAATTCAAATTTTGCTGACTATGTTGAACACTTTAACCTCATCGAACCTGAAATAAAGGATGCTACAGATACAGTCAATAGATATAAGTCTTGACTTGCATCTATAATTTGACAAAAGAAATGATTTCAGCTTCCCAATTGTGAACTTTTCATTTCTATGTAGCATCATTCCAACAGTGCCTGTATAAGGAGTATATATTTTCAAGTTTATGCAATATTCCACAGCTTGAATTTTGCATCATGATTCCCCGTTGATATGATTGCTGCTTACAAGTAAGCTATGGAACAACGTTTTCATAGTGGTGAAGTTGAAATCATGCCTTCGAAAATTTTACAAACACCGACATGAGTTCGTTGATCGATATGGAATATATGTTGAACTGATGATGAGTGATATGTTTCAATTGTTGTAGCCATAATCCCGTCCACTTTTCCTCGAATGTGACCTACCGAGGAAGACTTGCATGGGCATCCGACGGATGGCGAAAGTGGAGCAGGATATGTCTGTTGGTTTACGTAGAAAACACCCTTCGAAAGTAAATACCACAAATATTGTGAAAAGCATGAGAACGACAGTGTCGAGTGTTATAAAGTAATCGTTCTTTTGTCTCGTCACCTAGAGACATTGAAACTGCTACATTAATAAAAAAATGCAGATGGAAACATTAATTTATCGGTCCTTGGCCCGAATGTTCAATAAAGAGGGGAAATAGCAGTTACTTTAATTTAGGATTAACAACAGGTGTCTTAACAACGTATATCATGTATATGCTACAACTGGCAATACTTCGAAACTAAAATGCCAAATTCGATGGGATCGTTCCAACAATGCTATCAAAGCATAATTAAAAGTTCCTAACACTGTAAAATGTTCTTGCTATGTGTATTGAAACGCCCTTTTTCGAATAGCATTGAACACATTATCATATTGCAAAATTTCCATTAGTTTTCATAAGTTTGTCACACAGTAGATAATTAAGATCGGTGGCGATAACTTGATTGATTGTAGTTAGCTTAACTTCCAATTGCAAATATTTCATACAAGTTCAGAATAAATTATCAAGAAAAAATCCAAAGTATTTCTACTGAGGATATGGAGGGTGGGTTATCAAGACGATATTTAACCGTAAAAAAAGGTATGTTGATTGTAACTTTTGTTTTTAATTATAACTCCCTTGCTTAAATTGGGAAGGCTATGTCGATATCATTTGAAATCAGTTCAACAAGGACTTAAGGTGGTACCTAACACTACAGGGAGATAACTCTGTAAAATCAGCAGAACGTTTTAATGACGTTGTGTTCATGAGGGAATATTAAGCTTCTCAATGATCAAAATAAGTGTTTGTCAAACTGCTATATAACCAGTGTAATTTTTCTGATTAAACGGTTGGTTCAAATTTTTTGAAATTTTTATATTTTTGTCAAAGGGTCAAAGTAAATAATTTGTCAAAATTTTAAGAAAATTAAACAAGCCAAATTAATGTTAGTTAAAGTGTTAGGTACCACCTTAAATAAACACCGAAGAAAGTTCACCTGTATATGTAATTCGCATTCTTCATTCTTGAAAAAAATCTAAATTCATTTGCACAATGACAGAATTAGGAATGAAAAGCATTCTAGTCTGCAAGTAGTCATTATTATCTAGTTCTTAACTACTTGTATCGCTATTTACATTTATAAAATCACTTTTCGAAACAAACACTAAATAGGACTGTATGCTGAAATGTGAGCAAAATAAAATAGGTAATGCTGTATAATTTCAGGTGTGTCAAATATGTGGATTGGTTTGAAAGGCGAATACTGGGTGACAAATAAAACATTTGAGGATATATATGAAGTTAACACACAGCTAAATGGTTTTGACGGTATATATTCAAATGAAACGGAGGCAGATTGTGTACGATTTGATTATACGAGTAGTTATGTTTTGTCAGATTTCAGCTGCAACTTCAGACGAAGGACAAACTATTTATGTGAAATCTTGATGCCATAGCAAAGCAAAGTAACACTTTTGACTGAGCAACTACTTATCATTTTTACGGATGTCATCAACCCAGGGTTCTGGTCTCAAAAATATTAATATATTCAAGGAAAAGACTAGTTATGGTAACACCCTCTCCTCTGCTTCCGCCTGATGCACTTGGATGTCATCAACCAGTAATCACTGCCAACACAATAGCAATAGCCTGCTATGCATGAACAATAGCGAACGTTATTCTTCAACTTGGATCTTTTTATCCCCACTTGTTAATTTTAAAGACCAATAAATCAGTTTTATACAATGCGGTGTCGACTATGTATACCTTTTGTAAGACGTTTAGCGCCCTCTCCTCATAACCAACAAACCAACTGTGCCTATCGTGCCAACAAAAAAGGATGAAGGTAGATATGCCCCATTTTCTTAGTTTCGGGATACAGTATCATACACAACATTACAATATTAAAATTCATGGAGGCACACGGATAATATGGGATATTCACGAGAAGAAATGGTATTAATTAGCTAGACACATGCAATATAAATATCAAGCCTTCTAGGTGACGGTTTAAGCACCGCTACACATACATGTAGACTAAGGCATGGTCCAATGAATTTATTGTAGTTAAAAAAGCAATACAAAATCAGAACTATCAAATGAAAATATGTCAACATGATATTAGGAAATGTATTTTATCTTCAACATAGCCAGGGGCAGTTTTGTTTTTACATGTTCTCTCAAATCACCTTTTATATCAACCCAAAGTTGTTCGAACGTTCAATACTTCAAAAGTTTTCGAACAGAATCATTAATTTTGCTTATATAATGTATGAATAATTTTGCAAAGTGTATATATTACTCCTGTATTTATTTGTTAGATATACAAAAACCGTCGACAGTCTTTAAAGTTTTGCTTGATTTGAAAGGATTGTAATAACTTTGCATCAGATTAGAATGTTATGTTAATGTTATGATTCTCTCGATTATGCATCTGTTAGCAAGCTGAATTCAGTTGGAAGATGTTTAAAAATGAAAACAACACGTTATAAATGTAATTTAATTTTTTTTTTTTTTTTTTTTTTTTTTTTTTTTTTTTTTTAAATGTTATAATATTTTATTTGAATTTTACATTTGTTAGAGATACAAGAAGTACCGGTACCTTATCCCGGCCTCGTTAACATTAGTATATAGCATTTTATTGATAAGTTAGTACTTGTTAGTGCACAATATGTATATATAGTAATAATGACATGTATGTAACTGAATAGAAATATGATAACATGATGTATAATAAATTCTAATTTATGAAATTAATTTAATTTTTGCTGCAACCAGATTATGGAATTTTTCGTATTTGCCTTCTTTATTTATCAATATTTCATGATATTGAAGAAATTCTTTTTTGAAAATTTCAAACATATTAATTTGTAATTTAATTAATTTTTCGGATTTACCTTTATCAGAATATTTGAAAGCCAAGCAAGAATGCACTCAAGAAACAGTTGAAGACCGATATAATCAAAAATGACATAAATACTTCAAAGGCGAACTTTGTGTGAGGGGTTTGAACCTTAAATCTTTACCAGCATTTAACTAAAAGATGCAGAAGATAACAAGGGAACTTTCAAAACTCATAAGAGACACTGACATCGACATGGCTGTTAACATACGACGACTAAAAAAATAACAAGACACCCACAAACTATATAGACATCTTAAGACTGCGCAACAACTAGTTATGCCTGCGGGATTGAGGTACTGACAACTAGAACATATCGAGACACAGATTTTCCATCTCTGTTAACCTACTCGTAATGCCATGCGTAAAACGTCCAATGTGATGACTTTAACACTAAGCACCTTTAATTCAATAGCTTCCTTGTAAGCAGCAGCACGAGAATTATGATAGGAATAGCAACTTAAGAATATCTTATCAACGGGCTGATATATATTTTATATGTAGGCGCTGCTTGAATTAAAAGAGAATCGTACTAGTTTTGATAGTACAGCTATCGTAAGACATTGTTAGCTGAAACTAAATATTAAAGGTGCAATTTATCACACTAAATATTTCAGTGAAAATTTTCAGGTTAAAGTCCTAAACAATTGTTACTGTAGTTCAATGCTGGATGCATTATATCTCAAAAAAAAAAAAGGTCTGCAAAAATATAGGAGAATTGGTTAAAGATATGATAAAAAAAAAATTATGTAAATAACATCCGATATTTGCTAAACAATTTTGATCTGATAATAAATATTTCAATGCATACGGTATAGGTCCCTTTGAAATTTATTCGATTTCTTCTGTTTGTGCATCTTAATTTGATTTGTTTTTCTTAATAGATTTATGAGATTTAAACACCGGTAAAACTACTGTTGCCTAAATATATTTGGGAGGGTTCAAATATTTCCTTGGTGGCTGAAGTAAAAATTGCCGTATAGACACCTCTCTGTTGATGACTGAAAAGTTTGTTGGTATTTTTTTTTTACGATTGGTTTCGGTTTCATTGATATATAACCAAAATCTAGTATGCTAGTGTAAGCAGTAAAATTGAGAGTGAAAATGGGGAATGTGTCAAAGACACAACAACCCGCCAAAACTGCTGAAAAAAGCCGACGGCCACAATTGGGTCTTCAACACAGCGTGAAAATCCAGCATCCGGAAGCAGGCTTCAGCTGGTCCTTTAATAAAATGTGTACTAGTTCAATGAATATGGACGTCACACTATACTCCAAAACATATAAATGAACTAAAATTAAAAAACATACAAGACTAACAAAGACCAGAGGCTCCTGACTTGGGACATGCGCAAAAATGCGGCGTGGTAAGACATGTTTTGTGAGATCTCAACCCTCCCCCTAGACATGTTTTGTAATTCAATATCAATCCATTTTTTTTAATTGGGAAGAAACAGCTCTTCATTATGATAATGAAAACGATACCGAATGCAAATATGTTAAAAGTGACTTCATCTGTACCAAAAAAAAAAAAAAAAAAAGGACAAAAGTAACTAAAATCAGTGATGATAGCAACTCGTAATTTTAGAAATTGATAACAAGGAATTTTATGATTTCCTGATGCACATCAAATCCGTTAATGGGCAAAATTAAAGTGTTAAGTAGGAAATTTTACAAGATAGATGCAGTGGGTGCAAAAGGGCAGGGTAAGGAATTTAAGAGGTAGTTTTTTTACATTTTTTCTAAGTTACGTATATGATCGCCGAGCATTGGATTGGATGTCTTTTAGCAGTGTTTTTCTGAGGCAATTTGCCGGAAAAAAAGAACCATAATTAATTTTTTTACTGTTCAAACGTGTGTAAAGCTTGATAAAAAGGTATCAAATGTACTAAGATAACAATAAAAAATTCTCAACTAAGTAAAAAATACTATGGTCAAAGGTGTAAATGACGTAGAGACAAACATGATGGTGTCGTCCAGAAATAGACATTTTTCAACTGATTTTTATAGTTCGTTCTTATGTTGTACTGTTATAACAGTGTCCCAGGTTAGGGGGAGGGTTGGGATCCCGCCAACATGTTTAACCCCGCCACAGTATTTATGTACGTGCCTGTCCCAAGTCAGGATCCTATAATTCAGTGGTTGTCATTTGTTTATATGTTATATATTTGTTTTTCGTTCATTTTTTTTATACAAATAAGGCCGTTAGTTTTCTCGTTTGAATTGGTTTACATTGTCATATCGGGGCCTTTTATAGCTGACTATGCGATATGAACTTTGCTCATTGTTGAAGGCCGTACGGTGACCTATAGTTGTTAATGTCTGTGTCATTTTGGTTTCTTGTGGATATTTGTCTCATTGGCAATCATACCACATCTTCTTTTTTATATTGTGATAAATTGTTATTCATTGATAGTGGAAAAATCACCAAAAAGATCATAAATAAAATCATGACATGCAAAAAAAGGTCAGGGTAAGGGAAATAAATCCTGAAATGCCACTTCACATCGTTCATCTGTACGCCAATAAACGTCGGAATGAATCAGCGCCAAAACGACATAGATTTAGTGAAACCGATACAGGTGCTTCAGAAATTGCCGATTTTTTGCAATCTATGACAGAAGACGATGATTCCACAAAAATGAAGGTGATCTTAACCAAATTCGTTAAAATCACTATTCGTCATGACAGTCTTGACACTCATAACGGTAAAATGTCAGCTTCTCATTTATCAGGTGACAAACCTCAAAATATAATAACGCGCTGAAGTACGTCCATTATTCATAGTTCATTATTCATTATTCAATAATGAATAATGAAATAGTTCACTATTCACTATTCAATATTGAAAAATGAATAATGAATAATGAAATGGTTTATGTTTCATTATTCAAATTGAAGCGGTGAATAGTGAAAAAAATATAAAAAAAATTGACTGTGACACTATAGCTATATTTTGATTCGAAATGACCATAAGACGGTTTACGGAGGACCTAAATGTCACAATATGCATAAAAATGAGGAAATATAAAAAAGAAGATGTGGTATGATTGCCAATAAGACAAATATCCAGAAAGACCACAATGACACAGACATTAACAACTATAGCTCACCGTACAGCCTTCAACAATGAGCAAAACCCATACCGCATAGTCAGCTATTAAAGGTTCCGCAACGAATATTAGAAGACCTAAATGCCAAAATACGCGTGAAAAAAAAAGAAATAGCCAATTTTAAATAATGAAATGGATATTTTGAATAATGGAATGGAGTGCGGCGACCCTTTAGCCCTAATTATAGATAAATCTTATATCTCATTCGAAAGCTGATTACAAGAGGAACAAAATGTATATAGTCAATATGTTCCACAACGAATATTAGAAGACCTAAATGCCAAAATACGCGTGAAAATTAAGGAATAGCCAATTTTGAATAATGAAATGGATATTTTGAATAATGGAATGGACTGCGGCGACCCTTTAGCCCTATTATAGATAAACCTTATACCTCATTCGAAAGCTGATTACAAGACGAACAAAATGTATATAGTCAATATGTTCCGCAACGAATATTAGAAGACCTAAATGCCAAAATACGCGTGAAAATTAAGGAATAGCCAATTTTGAATAATGAAATGGATATTTTGAATAATGGAATGAACTGCGGCGACCCTTTAGCCCCTAATTATAGATAAACCTTATACCTCATTCGAAAGCTGATTACAAGAGGAACAACATGCTTATAGTCAATATGTTCCGCAAACGAATATTAGAAGACCTAAATACCAAAATACGCGTGAAAATTAAGAAATAGCCAATTTTGAATAATGAAATGGATATTTTGAATAATGGAATGGACTGCGGCGACCCTTCAGTCCCTAATCATAGATAAACCTTATACTTCATTCGAAAGCTGATTACAAGAGGAACAAAATGTATCTAGTCAATATGTTCCGCAACGAATATTAGACGACCTAAATGCCAAAATACGCGTGAAAATTAAGAAATAACCAATTTTGAATAATGAAATGGATATTTTGAATAACGGAATGGAGTGCGGCGACCCTTTAGCCCCTAATTATAGATAAACCTTATACCTCATTCGAAAGCTGGTTACAAGAGGAACAAAATGTATATAGTCAATATGTTCCGTAACGAATATTAGAAGAGCTAAATCCCAAAATACGCGTGAAAATTAAGAAATAGCCAATTTTGAATAATGAAATGGATATTTTGAATAATGGAATGGAGTGCGGCGACCCTTTAGCCCTTAATTATAGATAAACCTTATACCTCATTCGAAAGCTGATTACAAGAGGTACAACATGTTTATAATCAATATGTTCCGCAACGAATATTAGAAGACCTAAATGCCAAAATACGCGTGAAAATTAAGAAATAGCCAATTTTGAATAATGAAATGGATATTTTGAATAATGGAATGGACTGGCAGGACCCTTCAGCCCCTAATTACAGATATATATTATACCTCAATCGAAAGCTTATTCAGAGAGGAACAAAAGGTATATAGTCAATTTGTTCCGCAACGCATATTAGAGGAGTAACGACGGACTTAAATATCGAAATACACCTGAACATCGAGAAATAGCCAATTTTAAATAATGAAATGGGTATTTTGAATAATGGAATGGACTGGCGGGACCCTTCAACCCCTAATTACAGATATATATTATACCTCAATCGAAAGCTTATTAAAAGAGGAACAAAAGGTATATAGTCAATTTGTTCCGCAACGCATATTAGAGGAGTAACGAAGGACTTAAAGATCGAAATACACCTGAACATTGAAAAATAGCCAATTTTGAATAATGAAATGGGTATTTTGAATAATGGAATGGACTGGCAGGACCCTTCAACCCCTAATTACAGATATATATTATACCTCAATCGAAAGCTTATTAAAAGAGGAACAAAAGGTTGATAGTCAATGTGTTCCGCAACGCATATTAGAGGAGTAACGAAGGACTTAAAGATCGAATTACGCATTAACATTAAGAAATAGGCAATTTTGAATAATAAAATGGATATTTTGAATAATGGAATGGACTGGCAGGACCCTTCAGTCCCTAATTACAGATATATATTATACCTCAATCGAAAGCTTATTCAGAGAGGAACAAAAGGCATATAGTCAATCTGTTCCGCAACGCATATTAGAGGAGTAACGACGGACTTAAAGATCGAAATACACCTGAACATTGAGAAATAGCCAATTTTGAATAATGAAATGGATATTTTGAATAATGGAATGGACTGGCAGGACCTTTCAACCCCTAATTACAGATATATATTATACCTCAATCGAAAGCTTATTAAGAGAGGAACAAAAGGTATATAGTCAATTTGTTTCGCAACGCATATAAAAGAAGTAACAAAGGACTTAAAGATCGAATTACGCGTGAACATTGAGAAATAGCCAATTTTGAATAATGAAATGGATATTTTGAATAATGGAATGGACTGGCAGGACCCTTCAGCCCCTAATTACAGATGTATGTTGTACCTCAATCGAAAGCGTATCAAGAGAGGAACAAAAGGTTTATAGTCAATTTGTTCCGCAACGCATATTAGAGGAGTAACGAAGGACTTAAAGATCGAATTACGCGTGAACATTGAGAAATAGGCAATTTTGAATAATGAAATGGATATTTTGAATAATGGAATGGACTGGCAGGACCCTTCAGTCCCTAATTACAGATATATATTATACCTCAATCGAAAGCTTATCAAGAGAGGAACAAAAGTTATATAGTCAATTTGTTCCGCAACGCATATTAGAGGAGAAACGAAGGACATAAATATCGAATTACGCGTGAACATTGAGAAATAGCCAATTTTGAATAATGAAATTGATATTTTGAATAATGGAATGGAGTGCGGCGACCCTTTAGCACCTAATTATAGATAAACCTTATACCTCATTCGAAAGCTGATTACAAGAGGTACAACATGCTTATAATCAATATGTTCCGCAACGAATATTAGAAGACCTAAATGCCAAAATACGCGTGAAAATTAAGAAATAGCCAATTTTGAATAATGAAATGGATATTTTGAATAATGGAATGGACTGGCAGGACCCTTCAGCCCCTAATTACAGATGTATGTTGTACCTCAATCGAAAGCGTATCAAGAGAGGAACAAAAGGTTGATAGTCAATGTGTTCCGCAACGCATATTAGAGGAGTAACGAAGGACTTAAAGATCGAATTACGCATGAACATTAAGAAATAGGCAATTTTGAATAATAAAATGGATATTTTGAATAATGGAATGGACTGGCAGGACCCTTCAGTCCCTAATTACAGATATATATTATACCTCAATCGAAAGCTTATTCAGAGAGGAACAAAAGGCATATAGTCAATCTGTTCCGCAACGCATATTAGAGGAGTAACGACGGACTTAAAGATCGAAATACACCTGAACATTGAGAAATAGCCAATTTTGAATAATGAAATGGATATTTTGAATAATGGAATGGACTGGCAGGACCTTTCAACCCCTAATTACAGATATATATTATACCTCAATCGAAAGCTTATTAAGAGAGGAACAAAAGGTATATAGTCAATTTGTTTCGCAACGCATATAAAAGAAGTAACAAAGGACTTAAAGATCGAATTACGCGTGAACATTGAGAAATAGCCAATTTTGAATAATGAAATGGATATTTTGAATAATGGAATGGACTGGCAGGACCCTTCAGCCCCTAATTACAGATGTATGTTGTACCTCAATCGAAAGCGTATCAAGAGAGGAACAAAAGGTTTATAGTCAATTTGTTCCGCAACGCATATTAGAGGAGTAACGAAGGACTTAAAGATCGAATTACGCGTGAACATTGAGAAATAGGCAATTTTGAATAATGAAATGGGTATTTTGAATAATGGAATGGACTGGCAGGACCCTTCAACCCCTAATTACAGATATATATTATACCTCAATCGAAAGCTTATTAAAAGAGGAACAAAAGGTATATAGTCAATTTGTTCTGCAACGCATATTAGAGGAGTAACGAAGGACTAAAAGATCAAATTACGCGTGAACATTGAAAAATAGCCAATTTTGAATAATGAAATGGATATTTTGAATAATGGAATGGACTGGCAGGACCTTTCAACCCCTAATTATAGATATATATTATACCTCAATCGAAAGCTTATTAAGAGAGGAACAAAAGGTATATAGTCAATTTGTTTCGCAACGCATATAAAAGAAGTAACAAATGACTTAAAGATCGAATTACGCGTGAACATTGAGAAATAGCCAATTTTGAATAATGAAATGGATATTTTGAATAATGGAATGGACTGGCAGGACCCTTCAGCCCCTAATTACAAATGTATGTTGTACCTCAATCGAAAGCGTATCAAGAGAGGAACAAAAGGTTTATAGTCAATTTGTTCCGCAACGCATATTAGAGGAGTAACGAAGGACTTAAAGATCGAATTACGCGTGAACATTGAGAAATAGGCAATTTTGAATAATGAAATGGATATTTTGAATAATGGAATGGACTGGCAGGACCCTTCAGTCCCTAATTACAGATATATATTATACCTCAATCGAAAGCTTATCAAGAGAGGAACAAAAGTTATATAGTCAATTTGTTCCGCAACGCATATTAGAGGAGAAACGAAGGACATAAATATCGAATTACGCGTGAACATTGAGAAATAGCCAATTTTGAATAATGAAATTGATATTTTGAATAATGGAATGGAGTGCGGCGACCCTTTAGCACCTAATTATAGATAAACCTTATACCTCATTCGAAAGCTGATTACAAGAGGTACAACATGCTTATAATCAATATGTTCCGCAACGAATATTAGAAGACCTAAATGCCAAAATACGCGTGAAAATTAAGAAATAGCCAATTTTGAATAATGAAATGGATATTTTGAATAATGGAATGGACTGACAGGACCCTTCAGCCCCTAATTACAGATGTATGTTGTACCTCAATCGAAAGCGTATCAAGAGAGGAACAAAAGGTTGATAGTCAATGTGTTCCGCAACGCATATTAGAGGAGTAACGAAGGACTTAAAGATCGAATTACGCATGAACATTAAGAAATAGGCAATTTTGAATAATAAAATGGATATTTTGAATAATGGAATGGACTGGCAGGACCCTTCAGTCCCTAATTACAGATATATATTATACCTCAATCGAAAGCTTATTCAGAGAGGAACAAAAGGCATATAGTCAATCTGTTCCGCAACGCATATTAGAGGAGTAACGACGGACTTAAAGATCGAAATACACCTGAACATTGAGAAATAGCCAATTTTGAATAATGAAATGGATATTTTGAATAATGGAATGGACTGGCAGGACCTTTCAACCCCTAATTACAGATATATATTATACCTCAATCGAAAGCTTATTAAGAGAGGAACAAAAGGTATATAGTCAATTTGTTTCGCAACGCATATAAAAGAAGTAACAAAGGACTTAAAGATCGAATTACGCGTGAACATTGAGAAATAGCCAATTTTGAATAATGAAATGGATATTTTGAATAATGGAATGGACTGGCAGGACCCTTCAGCCCCTAATTACAGATGTATGTTGTACCTCAATCGAAAGCGTATCAAGAGAGGAACAAAAGGTTTATAGTCAATTTGTTCCGCAACGCATATTAGAGGAGTAACGAAGGACTTAAAGATCGAATTACGCGTGAACATTGAGAAATAGGCAATTTTGAATAATGAAATGGATATTTTGAATAATGGAATGGACTGGCAGGACCCTTCAGTCCCTAATTACAGATATATATTATACCTCAATCGAAAGCTTATCAAGAGAGGAACAAAAGTTATATAGTCAATTTGTTCCGCAACGCATATTAGAGGAGAAACGAAGGACATAAATATCGAATTACGCGTGAACATTGAGAAATAGCCAATTTTGAATAATGAAATTGATATTTTGAATAATGGAATGGAGTGCGGCGACCCTTTAGCACCTAATTATAGATAAACCTTATACCTCATTCGAAAGCTGATTACAAGAGGTACAACATGCTTATAATCAATATGTTCCGCAACGAATATTAGAAGACCTAAATGCCAAAATACGCGTGAAAATTAAGAAATAGCCAATTTTGAATAATGTAATGGATATTTTGAATAATGGAATGGACTGGCAGGACCCTTCAGCCCCTAATTACAGATGTATGTTGTACCTCAATCGAAAGCGTATCAAGAGAGGAACAAAAGGTTGATAGTCAATGTGTTCCGCAACGCATATTAGAGGAGTAACGAAGGACTTAAAGATCGAATTACGCATGAACATTAAGAAATAGGCAATTTTGAATAATAAAATGGATATTTTGAATAATGGAATGGACTGGCAGGACCCTTCAGTCCCTAATTACAGATATATATTATACCTCAATCGAAAGCTTATTCAGAGAGGAACAAAAGGCATATAGTCAATCTGTTCCGCAACGCATATTAGAGGAGTAACGACGGACTTAAAGATCGAAATACACCTGAACATTGAGAAATAGCCAATTTTGAATAATGAAATGGATATTTTGACTAATGGAATGGACTGGCAGGACCTTTCAACCCCTAATTACAGATATATATTATACCTCAATCGAAAGCTTATTAAGAGAGGAACAAAAGGTATATAGTCAATTTGTTTCGCAACGCATATAAAAGAAGTAACAAAGGACTTAAAGATCGAATTACGCGTGAACATTGAGAAATAGCCAATTTTGAATAATGAAATGGATATTTTGAATAATGGAATGGACTGGCAGGACCCTTCAGCCCCTAATTACAGATGTATGTTGTACCTCAATCGAAAGCGTATCAAGAGAGGAACAAAAGGTTTATAGTCAATTTGTTCCACAACGCATATTAGAGGAGTAACGAAGGACTTAAAGATCGAATTACGCGTGAACATTGAGAAATAGGCAATTTTGAATAATGAAATGGATATTTTGAATAATGGAATGGACTGGCAGGACCCTTCAGTCCCTAATTACAGATATATATTATACCTCAATCGAAAGCTTATCAAGAGAGGAACAAAAGTTATATAGTCAATTTGTTCCGCAACGCATATTAGAGGAGAAACGAAGGACATAAATATCGAATTACGCGTGAACATTGAGAAATAGCCAATTTTGAATAATGAAATTGATATTTTGAATAATGGAATGGAGTGCGGCGACCCTTTAGCACCTAATTATAGATAAACCTTATACCTCATTCGAAAGGTGATTACAAGAGGTACAACATGCTTATAATCAATATGTTCCGCAACGAATATTAGAAGACCTAAATGCCAAAATACGCGTGAAAATTAAGAAATAGCCAATTTTGAATAATGTAATGGATATTTTGAATAATGGAATGGACTGGCAGGACCCTTCAGCCCCTAATTACAGATGTATGTTGTACCTCAATCGAAAGCGTATCAAGAGAGGAACAAAAGGTTGATAGTCAATGTGTTCCGCAACGCATATTAGAGGAGTAACGAAGGACTTAAAGATCGAATTACGCATGAACATTAAGAAATAGGCAATTGTGAATAATAAAATGGATATTTTGAATAATGGAATGGACTGGCAGGACCCTTCAGTCCCTAATTACAGATATATATTATACCTCAATCGAAAGCTTATTCAGAGAGGAACAAAAGGCATATAGTCAATCTGTTCCGCAACGCATATTAGAGGAGTAACGACGGACTTAAAGATCGAAATACACCTGAACATTGAGAAATAGCCAATTTTGAATAATGAAATGGATATTTTGAATAATGGAATGGACTGGCAGGACCTTTCAACCCCTAATTACAGATATATATTATACCTCAATCGAAAGCTTATTAAGAGAGGAACAAAAGGTATATAGTCAATTTGTTTCGCAACGCATATAAAAGAAGTAACAAAGGACTTAAAGATCGAATTACGCGTGAACATTGAGAAATAGCCAATTTTGAATAATGAAATGGATATTTTGAATAATGGAATGGACTGGCAGGACCCTTCAGCCCCTAATTACAGATGTATGTTGTACCTCAATCGAAAGCGTATCAAGAGAGGAACAAAAGGTTTATAGTCAATTTGTTCCGCAACGCATATTAGAGGAGTAACGAAGGACTTAAAGATCGAATTACGCGTGAACATTGAGAAATAGGCAATTTTGAATAATGAAATGGATATTTTGAATAATGGAATGGACTGGCAGGACCCTTCAGTCCCTAATTACAGATATATATTATACCTCAATCGAAAGCTTATCAAGAGAGGAACAAAAGTTATATAGTCAATTTGTTCCGCAACGCATATTAGAGGAGAAACGAAGGACATAAATATCGAATTACGCGTGAACATTGAGAAATAGCCAATTTTGAATAATGAAATTGATATTTTGAATAATGGAATGGAGTGCGGCGACCCTTTAGCACCTAATTATAGATAAACCTTATACCTCATTCGAAAGCTGATTACAAGAGGTACAACATGCTTATAATCAATATGTTCCGCAACGAATATTAGAAGACCTAAATGCCAAAATACGCGTGAAAATTAAGAAATAGCCAATTTTGAATAATGTAATGGATATTTTGAATAATGGAATGGACTGGCAGGACCCTTCAGCCCCTAATTACAGATGTATGTTGTACCTCAATCGAAAGCGTATCAAGAGAGGAACAAAAGGTTGATAGTCAATGTGTTCCGCAACGCATATTAGAGGAGTAACGAAGGACTTAAAGATCGAATTACGCATGAACATTAAGAAATAGGCAATTTTGAATAATAAAATGGATATTTTGAATAATGGAATGGACTGGCAGGACCCTTCAGTCCCTAATTACAGATATATATTATACCTCAATCGAAAGCTTATTCAGAGAGGAACAAAAGGCATATAGTCAATCTGTTCCGCAACGCATATTAGAGGAGTAACGACGGACTTAAAGATCGAAATACACCTGAACATTGAGAAATAGCCAATTTTGAATAATGAAATGGATATTTTGAATAATGGAATGGACTGGCAGGACCTTTCAACCCCTAATTACAGATATATATTATACCTCAATCGAAAGCTTATTAAGAGAGGAACAAAAGGTATATAGTCAATTTGTTTCGCAACGCATATAAAAGAAGTAACAAAGGACTTAAAGATCGAATTACGCGTGAACATTGAGAAATAGCCAATTTTGAATAATGAAATGGATATTTTGAATAATGGAATGGACTGGCAGGACCCTTCAGCCCCTAATTACAGATGTATGTTGTACCTCAATCGAAAGCGTATCAAGAGAGGAACAAAAGGTTTATAGTCAATTTGTTCCGCAACGCATATTAGAGGAGTAACGAAGGACTTAAAGATCGAATTACGCGTGAACATTGAGAAATAGGCAATTTTGAATAATGAAATGGGTATTTTGAATAATGGAATGGACTGGCAGGACCCTTCAACCCCTAATTACAGATATATATTATACCTCAATCGAAAGCTTATTAAAAGAGGAACAAAAGGTATATAGTCAATTTGTTCTGCAACGCATATTAGAGGAGTAACGAAGGACTAAAAGATCAAATTACGCGTGAACATTGAAAAATAGCCAATTTTGAATAATGAAATGGATATTTTGAATAATGGAATGGACTGGCAGGACCTTTCAACCCCTAATTATAGATATATATTATACCTCAATCGAAAGCTTATTAAGAGAGGAACAAAAGGTATATAGTCAATTTGTTTCGCAACGCATATAAAAGAAGTAACAAAGGACTTAAAGATCGAATTACGCGTGAACATTGAGAAATAGCCAATTTTGAATAATGAAATGGATATTTTGAATAATGGAATGGACTGGCAGGACCCTTCAGCCCCTAATTACAGATGTATGTTGTACCTCAATCGAAAGCGTATCAAGAGAGGAACAAAAGGTTTATAGTCAATTTGTTCCGCAACGCATATTAGAGGAGTAACGAAGGACTTAAAGATCGAATTACGCGTGAACATTGAGAAATAGGCAATTTTGAATAATGAAATGGATATTTTGAATAATGGAATGGACTGGCAGGACCCTTCAGTCCCTAATTACAGATATATATTATACCTCAATCGAAAGCTTATCAAGAGAGGAACAAAAGTTATATAGTCAATTTGTTCCGCAACGCATATTAGAGGAGAAACGAAGGACATAAATATCGAATTACGCGTGAACATTGAGAAATAGCCAATTTTGAATAATGAAATTGATATTTTGAATAATGGAATGGAGTGCGGCGACCCTTTAGCACCTAATTATAGATAAACCTTATACCTCATTCGAAAGCTGATTACAAGAGGTACAACATGCTTATAATCAATATGTTCCGCAACGAATATTAGAAGACCTAAATGCCAAAATACGCGTGAAAATTAAGAAATAGCCAATTTTGAATAATGAAATGGATATTTTGAATAATGGAATGGACTGGCAGGACCCTTCAGCCCCAAATTACAGATATATATTATACCTCAATCTAAAGCTTATCAAGAGAGGAACAAAAGGTATATAGTCAATTTGTTCCGCAACGCATATTAGAGGACTAACGAAGGACTTAAAGATCGAATTACGCATGAACATTAAGAAATAGGCAATTTTGAATAATAAAATGGATATTTTGAATAATGGAATGGACTGGCAGGACCCTTCAGCCCCTAATTACAGATATATATTATACCTCAATCGAAAGCTTATTCAGAGAGGAACAAAAGGTATATAGTCAATTTGTTCCGCAACGCATATTAGAGGAGTAACGACGGACTTAAATATCGAAATACACCTGAACATCGAGAAATAGCCAATTTTAAATAATGAAATGGGTATTTTGAATAATGGAATGGACTGGCGGGACCCTTCAACCCCTAATTACAGATATATATTATACCTCAATCGAAAGCTTATTAAAAGAGGAACAAAAGGTATATAGTCAATTTGTTCCGCAACGCGTATTAAAGGAGTAACGAAGGACTTAAAGATCGAATTACGCATGAACATTAAGAAATAGGCAATTTTGAATAATGAAATGGATATTTGGAATAATGGAATGGACTGGCAGGACCCTTCAGCCCCTAATTACAGATATATATATTATACCTCAATCGAAAGCTTATTCAGAGAGGAACAAAAGGTATATAGTCAATATGTTCCGCAACGCATATTAGAGGAGTAACGACGGACTTAAATATCGAAATACACCTGAACATCGAGAAATAGCCAATTTTAAATAATGAAATGGGTATTTTGAATAATGGAATGGACTGGCAGGACCCTTCAGCCCCTAATTACAGATATATATATTATACCTCAATCGAAAGCTTATTCAGAGAGGAACAAAAGGTATATAGTCAATATGTTCCGCAACGCATATTAGAGGAGTAACGACGGACTTAAATATCGAAATACACCTGAACATCGAGAAATAGCCAATTTTAAATAATGAAATGGGTATTTTGAATAATGGAATGGACTGGCAGGACACTTCAACCCCTAATTACAGATATATATTATACCTCAATCGAAAGCTTATCAAGAGAGGAACAAAAGTTATATAGTCAATTTGTTCCGCAACGCATATTAGAGGAGTAACGAAGGACCTAAAGATCGAATTACACGTGAACATTGAGAAATAGCCAATTTTGAATATTGAAATGGATATTTTGAATAATGGAATGGACTGCTGCAACCCGTCCCCTCTTATTGAGGAATTTTTTTTACACCAAATTAAAGCTTATTAATAGAAGAATAAACTGAGAATAAACAGTATGTGCCGCAATGACCATTACAGGGATTACAGAGGACCTAAATGCCAAATTACGCTTGAAAATTAAGAAATAGCAAATTTTGAATAATGATTCGGTATTTTGAATAATGGAATGGAATGCTGCGACCATTTATCCCCTGAATATAGGTATGCTTTATACCTCATTCGAAAGCTTATTACGAGAGGAACAAACGGTATATAGTCAATATGTTTGGCAACGCATATTAGAGGAGTAACGACGGACTTAAATGTCGAAATAATAGATGAATAAATTGAGAAAAAAAAACAATATGTACCGCAATGACCATTTGAGGGGTAACGGGGGACTTAAATGCCAAAATTCGTGTGAAAAATAAGAAACAGTCAATTTTGGATAATGAAATGGATATTTTGAATAATGGAATGGAATACTGACCCTTCAGCCCTTTATTACAGATCTACCTTATATCCCATTCGGAAGCTTATAAAGAGAGGAACAAATGGTATAGAGTCAATTTATTCCACGGAGTAACGAAGGACTTAAATATCGAAATATCCGTGAACATTTTGAGGGGAATTTCTGCTGGGACCGGACCGAAAAATTCGAAAATCTTGCACGCTCATTGACGAGGTTAAGAGGGAAAAAAGTGGGGGTTGGGGTCGTGGGAAAATGTATCTTTGTGGAAGAAAGAAAACACACCAAGAAAAATCCACAGATAATAAACACAATGGATTGTAAGATTACAAATATGTCTGATCAAAGAGAGAATATGGCGTAAGAGGTAGAAATTTTGGAAAATACTGCTGAGGAAACTCTCAAATGGCGAGAAGTTAGTCAGTACTCACCCTGGATTGTCAAAGACATTAAAGATGTTGACACGAAGTTGACACGAAATTTGGGTTCGCAAAAATCATAACCTTGTGCTGCAAAGGGAAAAATATCCGCACTTGGGGATGTGAAAGACTAAACAAACAGCTGACCACCGTCGGGGCAAAGAGAGAGACCGATGGAGCAGTGCAAATCGTGAGCTATGGGATGAAAAAAACCAGGCGCACCGGCTATGATTACCACGGCTTTTATATTTTTGATAAGGACGGTATGATTGGAAGTGTTAGGATATGTTGTTTAAGCCTGAAAATCGGGTTTAAAACCATTGAATTGAGTTTTTGAGGCAGGTGACGACTTTCCCAAACTCGGCATCATAGATCTGTTCATCATTAGCTAAAGCAGAGCTGATACATTGCTCAACCAAGGACTTTTTGGACTGGGGCAATCGCAAGGTATCGTGGTGTTTCTTTTTTTTTTTTTGGTTACATGCCTAGAAATTAGTGTGAGATCCATTACGGTGGTAGCATTCAAGCAAGCTAGAAACCCCAGAAGAAGTGTGGCTATAAGACCTGTACCGTTCAAAGCTGAACCCAGGGTACTGCTGGTTAACACCAAACTAACCACAGAACAAGCACCCAGTGCTACAGATACAGCTTTGTCCAGACGTTTATAGGCATTCAAGGTAGTTTGATACCTTCAAATTTCTGCATCGAGTTGATTCGACACACATAGTCGGTACCAAGAATCTAAATCGTTCATTTATTTTATAGGAGCATACCGAGGAGGGGAATGTTTTTGAAGGGACTGTAAGCATCTAAATATAAGATCAGAACGGCTCCGTCGTGGAATTGCTGACCACGCTCCAAGTAGAGTCCATACCCATAGGTAATCCGGGCGTTTGGGGATTTGAGGTAGAGACCGTTGCCACTGGGATTCACTGTGTAAACGCAAGAAGATGAAAACGGATAGTTCACCTCTGAGATCGATGAGCCTACCGTCTTGATCGTTGAGATATGTTTGCATGCGATTGCTGGTTCGCAAGATGACTAGCAAGTATACTACCAAAAGGTGCTTGGGGGTTTGAATGATTTTCATACCAGGACCGTCTGCGGGAAAAAAAGCTGTAGATTGAAGACTGTTGTGTACCATTTACATAACTTCATGGTTGATATCACCATTCACCAGAATGCTGTTGATTCTGATGATATTTACAATGTGCTCCCCTTCTGTATAACCGTTTGTGATCATACCGAACGTGTAAATCTGCCACTTGGATCCCAAGACGGTGTTGATGTTATTGACAACTTTGAAGTCTACTTGATAGAGTTTGGCGAGGGTCAGCGTTGCTTTAGGGTCGCCCGGTTGGCATCGATGATGATCTTCGTTTTGTGTTTGTTGAGCCGTAGCTGTCGCTGGATTTCATTGTTGATGTCTTCGATGTCATAGGAACCTGTGCTCAGTGCGATGGAAAACCAGTTGGCACCATCATCGGGAGAGTAGCGGAAGGAATGGTTACCTGTATACATATGAATGTTAGGGGTGGAATTATTGGTTTTCAGATTTACCAATGCCATCTCGTAGGTCTTTGATTCCTTGAGTTGCAGTGGAGGTTGAACCGGGTAAGAATTTGGCTATCGTTTCCAGAAACGATGAAGGAAAACCCATGCTTGGGGTTGGTGATTTTAGCAATTGCTGAAACCATGTGTTATCCGTTTATTTATGGTACACCATTGTCACATATTTTTGCTTCCACTCTTCGATACCGTCATACTTCTCAGTTGTTGATCACAACGATCGCATAGACTTCGGCAGGGCGGCTGGCAAAGAGGAATTACTTGTAGGTGAATTTTATCCATTTTTTTACTTTTTGTACACGACGTTCATCTTCTGACTATCGGATTCAAATGGACTGGTGACTCACATCAACGACAAACAGTAGATACAGATCGTTGAAATCGGAGGGGTTAATGTTGCAGTTGCTGATAAAACGGTCCATGTTGAAGTAGTTAGAACTCTGCGACATTGTACTCTCTGGCGATCTTGGTTTGTGTGAAACTGGCATTGAAGTCTACCGCCAGGTAGCGTTCTGCGTTGAGGGTGACGTAGATAGTTCGCAACCGGCAGTGGTCGAACACGGCTTCATTTTAAGTCCGATCGTACTTTTACCGGTCTGAAAGGCTACGATGATGTATCTCGGTTTCTCCCGACCGCTCTTGGCAGACAAACGCCAGTGGAACTGTAAGGTTTCGGTAGCACTTGTAGAATCACACTGTCGTATTTGGAAACCACAATCGATCTTACTCTTGCTTTGGATGGTCTTTTACAACCGCAGTTTTTTTTTATCGGAAGGAAGGAAGGACGTGAGGAACAAACCAAGAGATCTTACTCAGGTTGATTTTCGCCACGTCGTTGACGGCAGCAGCAGGATGGCATTGTCGTCCGAGTCGCGCACGAGTGACAATTCGTGCTTGAATCCATACACAATCTTGTTGTAATCGTCTGCAAAGCCGAAAATATGTCTCAGGGGTATGGTGAATGAAAACGATCCTTTTATTGGCGGGCTTGGTGATAATATACCCATGACGTGCTCCAAAGCCTGTGTTTTCGGTCTCGGCTTCGGTAGATGAATCTTTGTACCACAGCTAGTTAAGACCTTGGGATTTGGAGAAATTGTTGGAAAACATGCCCAGCATAGTGATGTCAACGACTGGGTCGTTGATATGTTCGATCAGCTGGCATGAGAGCTTGCATTAATTGTAACTGATAGTCTTGAAGAGATACATGATTCCATTGTGAATGAGAGACACTAGATCTGCATTAGCATATGCACTACCGTGGTTCTTTAACAGGATGGAGGAACAAGTCTTGGGTTTCGATGTTGATTCGGATCTCACCTGAATTATTCAGGTTGGCACCAGCTTGAGGTTCGTATTCGTGAACCTTATATTTTTGGAGATTTTCGTCGTAGATCAACCCTTCGGTGATTATAAGGCTGTTGGACATTATGTATTTATTTATAGCGCTGCACAAAGTCGTGGCTGGTATCAATGCCAGAACCGGAGATCAGGTTGTTCAGCTGGGTTTGCTGCGGTTTGCTGATTGACCATTGGACTGTTGAGTGGACATTCTGCGTTTTCGGGGGCGGGTCACTTTATCAACCACATGGTCGACGGCTTTGGGGCCCCTTTTTCAACACCTCTCAAGGCTGCATTGGTGTTTGCACTCTCGGCCTTACTTCCTATGGTTTTGGTGGCAGAGGAAGTAAACATGCGTCTAGCCAAACTGGCAATTGTGCCAAACAATCCTCTACCACTGTATGCCTACTTTCAGGCGTAACCTTTCTTGATTTGCAACATTTATTATAGGATACTATGATGAAGCTCCATATATTCTTCGATGCTGATATATCTACCCTTTTTCATAGCATGGATAATCGACACAATTTCGTTGCGCACACCATTATTTCCTGCTCGGTATGCTGCAGCACACAGTTCCAAGCGATCGAGAAGCTGCTTGAAGTTGGAAAAAAACACGGTTTGCAGCTCACTGCCAAACTTATACTTCTGGTAGATGTGGGACACGATTCCCTTCCACTTGTTGATTTTCGCCTTCGGGGTTCTTGAAAAGATGGAATTGCCTTTATACATATCATCGAAAATTTTCAGGATCTCTGCATTGTCGTCAAGGTCGTCGTGCTCGAACGATTCTGGTTTCTTTTTCACCATAACTTCCCAGAGGCCAAGGGTTCCTTTGTACTTTACACTATCCATGAACAAATTATCGCCGTCAAAAGTAACTGGTCAGCTTCTGATGAAGATACCATCGTTTTCAGATCGCAATCAAAAGGTGTGGTCGGCGGAAGTAGTCATACTGAGCTGCAAATGCTGCTGTGCTCGAGCTCCAAGGACGGTTTCTGTAGGTGGTGCAATTAGTAGTGGGTCGGCAAACTTGGGCGGTGGAGGAGGGAGTACTGGCACTGTTGCAGGAAGGTCTGCGATCTTTTTGGTGATCTGTGAAGCTGCCTCTCGCTAAGCCTCAACCACAGACTTGAACACCTTGTAAAGGTCCCGGCTAAGTTCAATCTTGTAGAGGCGATGCTGCATATTACTGGCTTGAATCTTCCGTTTGGTGTCTTGCAACTCCCTGACAAGTGCCTCACGCTGCTTAGGGTCGATAATCTTGATAAATGTCAGTTATCTAATAGGATCGAATGCTGTTGAACGCCCCTAAGCGTTGGTGTGAACGCCCCTAATCAATGAGTTGCGCATGAAGGTATTACACAGCTGATACGGATCCCTTTTCTTCGAAAGATTCAAGTGTCATGGGTATGTGCACCGGTGGCCTCAAAGCGTCTTGGCAGGGCATTGGGGTTGAGAAAATCACTACACCTTACCATAATTGTGGAGTTCTATGCATTGAAATCACCTCCATCGCTTTAGATCGGTCGAAGGATCACGCAACATGGAACCCACTCAAAATTGCATTTGCAAGGCCATTTGAACTTGCAGGGCTGGGGTTCCTCTGTGTCCAGATATTATCTATTTATATTATCTTATACCTCAAAGAACTCATTTAATTTGCATATTTTCCATTTGCCTTGGTGCTTGTAAAATCGATGGTTACAAATCCATAGGGCTTGGACCAGCAATGCTTACACAGAGCGTCAAACTGTACTGTTCCTTGGTGAGATCGTTGCAGTGATCGCGTCGGATGTGGTCGATATTCTTAGCATTCTGCTGAAAGAGGCAGGAGAAGTTGGCATTCTCCCGGATCGACTGGCGGGGCAGTGTGAAGTAGTTCTGGCACAGGTAGAAACAATCGACGTTGTCTTCACACGTGTTCTGTTTTCTCAGCATCAAGTCGTCGAAGACCATGAGGTTCACCATGAGGTTCTTACGGCTGGAATCAAGTTCTCGGGGGTTTGGTACATCGCTCCCTTGATCGAAAAAAAGTCTCGATACCACTTCGGTGTCGTGGTGGTGATAAGGTGTTGACCACATCGATCAACGAGTAGGGTGACTTGCCCTTGCACTGTAGGAGGTCTGGATATCTTCTTTAGGGAAGCTTTTTTCCAGCGCTTGCTCCAACAGTTGGTAGATAGGTTGGTGAAGCGATTATCCGTAGACGTACAATCGATTGTAGTCGGAGCCATCCATCGCGCTGGAATAGGTTGTTCAGCAGCGTCGTCTTACCACAGTCCGATTTCCCAATGATCAACCGTCTTATCGATTGCTGAAGTAGGAGGTAGTGATTACTCCTCGTGGGGGCGTTGGCACTGTAGGAAATGTCTTCAACGTTCATTTATTACAATAACATAGAGATGATTTTCTGCGTGAAAGTCATAGAAAGACGTACACAGTTAACACAAGCGAGGTAATGACCAGCAACGGGCGACGGAGAAAGGTTGGCAACTGCAAGGTGTGCGATGCCAAGAAGTCTCAGTTCGTTGCTACAACCGGTACAGGGTTCATGAACAAACTAATCAACCGATTACCCATGGAAATGCATGTACCCGGACACAACTTCACCGGGCGAGGGACTAGACTTAGAAAGCGACTACTTCCCGATGGCACCCGAAAGCTTGGTCAAAACCCATTATTCAAGTTGACCAAATATCACCACGATCTTTGTTATGCCCAGCACAAGGATGCAACCGCACGCAACACCATCTGTGACGAAGCTATGCTAGCCTCGCTTAACACCATTCCCAACTGTACCACACACGAACGCTTGGACTGCAGTATCGTCGGACCAATCATCGGTACCAAAGTTCGATTCGGTCTGGGTGTTAAAAAACTGTTCGCTGGACCGATGAGCTAGCTGAGGAGTTGCACAAACCAGTTCGACGTTAGTTTCATAAACGCTGTGTAGCGGTGGGTGGTGTGGATGAGACCTGGGCGGCCGACCTCGTTGATATGAGTGACTTCTCTAGGGACATTAAGGGAAATAAATTTATCCTGAGCATTATCGATGTCTTCTCGAAATATGACTGGCTGATACCACTCAAGAACAGGAAGGGGGTGATGGTGCGGGATGGCTTCCAAGCGGTGTGCCCAAGAAGCTATGTACAGACAAAGGCAACACACATGTAAATCAGCTGCTTCAAAAGCATGGTATCGATCTCTACTCCACCGGGAACGAAGATAAGTCGAGTATTGTCAAACGTTGAAACCGCACCATGAAAGAGAAAATGTTCAAATACTTTTCAGCCAACTCCACACGCACCTATATCGATGTCCTGGACGATCTTGATCGCCAGTGCAATACCACCAAGCACCGCTATCAAGATGGCCCCTGTTGCCGCAAGTCATAAGGAGCATGAAAACAAGTTGTATCGGAACCTTTACGGCAGCATATCTCCCATTAAACCACCGCGATTTTCCAAATCACCAAGAAGAAAGGTACATTCGAGAAGGGATACACCCCCACTGGACCGAGGAAGTATTCACCATTTCCCTAGTTTTGTCAGAGGTCCACCGGGCAATCTTTTCTACGATCTTTTCATCTATCTCCTCAAGGGTTTCAACCAAGTCCGTGGCCGCGGTGAAAATCTAATTTCCAGAGTGAAAGTATCTCTCGTTCTCATCATCCGCCTTACCTGTTGGATTAATCTTTTCAAAGGTACAGTGCATGATCACATTGGTTTGCCCCTTACAATGCCCATATTCTATAAGTTCCCCACGTGACACCCGAGATACCTCAAGGGAGGTCTGCACATCCATGCCATGATGGGGTCATATTCCAGGTAGTAAATACATCTTTAAAGGCTTTCTTCGGCGAATGTACCTCAATGTTATCCCCAATGGCTTTCCTATCTTCCCAAATCTTTTCCTGCACCTTCTTTAGCAGTCGATCTATCGACAGCCTGGTAACCCCTTTCAACCCAAGTTGTTTTGTCTGGGTGATAATCTCCTTCCTCGTGTGGGGTTTGGGACGATGATGAAATTTAAGATTTGTCTTCGTTTCTATCACCTCTCAACCAACTGATCTTTCCTCAACCGGGAATACCCTCGAAGGTGGTTCATTTTGGCTATACCTCTCAGGGCTTTGACGTTTTCAACTACTAACTCCATGTTCACTATTGGATTCATGTCTTTATCCTAACAATAAAAAAATCAATTTAGGTCACCCCAAAATCACCATCCCCAGTTCACAGTTTTGGGGCCTACAAAACATATCCTAACACTCTCGATCCTACATCCTTATGAAAAATAAGAAAGTCGTGAAACGTACCCGGTGTGTCTGGATTTTTTAATCCCATAGCTCAAAAATTGCACAGCTCCATCGGTCTCTCTCTTTGCCAAGACGGTAGAAAGCTGCTTGTTTAATCTCTCACATTCCCATGTGCGAATAGTTTCCCCTTTCGAGCAAAAGGTTATAATTTTGCAGACTTTTACTTCGTGTCAACATCTTTAATGTCATTGACAATCCATGTTGAGTCCGGCCCTACTCCTTGCCATTTGAGAATTTCCTCATCATTGCAGCGCTGTTCTCGATTGGCCTTAGCAGCGTCCACTTTTTTTTTTTTCAGAATTTATACCTCTTGCGCCGTATTCTATCTCTGATCAGACATATTTGTAATCGTAAAATCCATTGTGTTTTTTCTTTTTGTGAATTTTTATTGTCGAGCCTGCAACTTTTGTTGCAGAAAGCTCGACATAGGGATAGTGATCCGGCGGCGGAGGCGGCGGCGGTGTTAGATTACTTTTTAAAAGCTTTATATTTTAGAAGGTAGAAAACCTGGATGCTTCAAACTTTATATATAGATGCCTAATGTTACGAACTTTCCGTCAGACATATGTCCAATGTCATTGACCTCATTTTCATGGTTCAGTGACTACTTGAAAAAAGTTAAGATTTTTTGTCATGTTAAATTCTCTCTTATTATTAGTAATAAGATAACTATATTTGGTATGTGCATACCTTGCAAGGTCCTCATGTCCGTCAGACAGTTTTCACTTGACCTTGACCTTATTTCATGGATCAGTGAACAAGGTTAAGTTTTGGTGTTCAAGTCTATATCTCAGATACTATAAGCAATAGGTATAGTATATTTCGTGTATGGAAGGACTGTAAGGTGTACATGTCCAACTGGCAGGTGTCATCTGACCTTGGCCTCATTTTCATGGTTCAGTGGTTATAGTTAAGTTTTTTTGTGTTTTGGTCTGTTTTTCTTATACTATATGCAATAGGTCTACTATATTTGGTGTATGGAATGATTGTAAGGTGTACATATCTAGCTGACAGGTGTCATCTGACCTTGAACTCATTTTCATGGTTCAGTGGTCAAAGTTAAGTTTTTGAATTTTGGTCTATTTTTCTCATACTATATGCAATATGTTTACTATATTTTGTGTATGGAATGATTATTAGGTGTACATGTCTAGCTGACAGGTGTCATCTGACCTTGACCTAATTTTCATGGTTCAGTGGTCAAAGTTAGTTTTTGAGTTTTGGTCTATTTTTCTAATACTATATGCAATAGGCCTAGGTCTACTATATTTAGTGTATGGAATGGTTGTAAGGTGTACATGTCTAACTGACAGGTGTCATCTGACCCTGACCTCATTTTCATGGTTCAGTGGTCAAAGTTAAGTTTTTGAGTTTTGGTCTATTTTCTAATACTATATGCATTAGGTCAACTATATTTGGTGTATGGAAATTATCTACATACTTATCTATAATAAAATTATGTCATTCGCGCAGGTTTTATTTTACCTTGACCTCATATTCACGGTTCATTTCTAAGTGCTATGTGTTTGTGTTTTGGTCGGTTTTTCTTAATTTATAAGCAATAGGTCAACTATATTTGTTGTATAGAAGAATTGTTAGATGTACATGTCTGCTTGGCATGGTTCATCTGACCTTGACCTTATTTTCATGGTTAATTGATCAATGTTTCATTTTCTTGGTTTATGTTGAGTTTATGTGACAGTTGTAATAAAGCTTTATATTTAAGACTATCAAAATAATATCAATGATTAGTAAAGAAGGCGAGACATTTCAGCGTGTGCACTCTTGTTTTTGTGTGTGTGTGTGTGTGTGTTTCTTTCTTCCACAAAGAATGTCTTGATTAGGGACTGAATGGTTGCAGCAGTCCACTCCATTATTCAAAATAAGCTATTTTTTAATGTTCAAGCGTATTTTAATATTTAGGTCCTTCGTTACTCCTCTAATATGTGTTGAGGAACATGTTGACTATATACATTTTGTTCCTCTCGTAATAAGCTTTCTAATGAGGTGTAAGGTTTATCTATAATTAAGGGCTAAAGGGTCACAGCATTCCATTCCATTATTCAAAATATCTATTTCATTATTCAAAATTGGCTATTTCTTAATTTTCACGCGTATTTTGGCATTTGATCCTCCGTAAACCCTCTAATGGTCATTGCGGCACATATCGTTTATACTCAGTTTATTCCTCTATCAATAAGCTTTAATTTAGTGTATAAATTTTGCCTTGATTAGGGACTGAAGGGTTGCAGCAGTCCATTCCATTATTCAAAATAAGTTATTTCTCAATGTTCACGCGTATTTCGAGATTTAAGTCCTTTGTTACTCCTGTAAAATCCGTTGTGGAACATATTGACTATATACATTTTGTTCCTCTTTTGATAAGCTTTCGATTGAGGTATAATATATATCTGTAATTAGGGGCTGAAGGGTCATAGCAGTCCATTCCATTATTCAAAATATCCATTTCATTATTCAAAATTGGCTATTTCTCGATGTTCACGCGTAGTTCGATATTTAAGTCCTTCGTTACTCCTCTAATATGCGTTGCGGAACATATTGACTATATACATTTTGTTCCTCTATTAATAAGCTTTCGATCGAGGTATATATAATATATATCTGTAATTAGGGGCTGAAGGGTCCTGCCAGTCCATTCCATTATTCAAAATATCCATTTCATTATTCAAATTTGGCTATTTCTCAATGTTCACGCGTATTTCGATATTTAAGTCCTTCATTTCTACTCTAATATGCGTTACGGAACATATTGACTTTGATACCGTTTGTTCCTTTCTTTATAAGCTTTCGATTGAGGTATAATATATATCTATAATTAGGGGCTGAAGGGTCCTGCCAGTCCATTCCATTATTCAAAATTTCCATTTCATTATTCAAAATTGGCTGTTTCTCAATGTTGACGCGTATTTCGATATTTAAGTTATTCGTTACTCCTCTAATATGGCGGAACATATTGACTATATACATTTTGTTCCTCTATAAATAAGCTTTCGATCGAGGTATAATATATATTTGTAATTAGGGGCTGAAGGGTCCTGCCAGTCCATTCCATTATTCAAAATTTCCATTTCATTATTCAAAATTGGCTGTTTCTCAATGTTGACGCGTATTTCGATATTTAAGTCCTTCGTTACTCCTCTAATATGCGTTGCGGAACATATTGACTATATGCATTTTGTTCCTCTATAAATAAGCTTTCGATCGAGGTATAATATATATTTGTAATTAGTGACTGAAGGGTCCTGCCAGTTCATTCCATTATTCAAAATGTCCATTTCATTATTCAGAATTGGCTATTTCTCAATGTTCACACGTATTTTGATATTTGAGTCCTTCGTTACTCCTCTAATATGCGTTGCGGAACATATTGACTATATACATTTTGTTTCACTATTAATAAGCTTTCGATTGAGGTATAATATATATCTGTAATTAGATTAGGGGTTGAAAGGTCCTGCCAGTCCATTCCATTATTCAAAATATCCATTTCATTATTCAAAATTGGCTATTTCTTAATGTTCACGCGTAATTCGATCTTTAAGTCCTTCGTTACTCCTCTAATATGCGTTGCGGAACATATTGACTATATACCTTTTGTTCCTCTTTTAATAAGCCTTCGATTGAGGTATAATATATATCTGGAATTAGGGGTTGAAGGGTCCTGCCAGTCAATTCCATTATTCAAGATATCCATTTCATTATTCAAAATTGGCTATTTCTAAATGTTCAGGTGTATTTCGATATTTAAGTCCGTCGTTACTCCTCTAATATGCGTTGCTGAACATATTAACTATATACCTTTTGTTCCTCTCTGAATAAGCTTTCGATTGAGGTATAATATATATCTGTAATAAGGGGCTGAAGGGTCCTGCCAGTCCATTCCATTATTCAAAATATCCATTTCATTATTCAAACTTGGCTATTTCTGAATGTTCACGCGTAATTCGATATTTAAGTCCTTCGTTTCTCCTCTAATATGCGTTGCGGAACAAATTGACTATATAACTTTTGTTCCTCTCTTGATAAGCTTTCGATTGAGGTATAATATATATCTGTAATCAGGGGCTGAAGGGTCCTGCCAGTCCATTCCATTATTCAAAATATCCATTTCATTATTCAAAATTGCCTATTTCTCAATGTTCACGCGTAATTCGATCTTTAAGTCCTTCGTTACTCCTCTAATATGCGTTGCGGAACAAATTGACTATAAACCTTTTGTTCCTCTCTTGATAAGCTTTCGATTGAGGTACAATATATATCTGTAATTAGGGGCTGAAGGGTCCTGCCAGTCCATTCCATTATTCAAAATATCCATTTCATTATTAAAAATTGGCTATTTCTCAATGTTCACGCGTAATTTGATCGTTAAGTCCTTTATTACTTCTCTTATATGCGTTGCGGAACAAATTGACTATATACCTTTTGTTCCTCTCTTAATAAGCTTTCGATTGAGGTATAATATATATCTGTAATTAGGGGTTGAAAGGTCCTGCAGTCCATTCCATTATTCAAAATATCCATTTCATTATTCAAAATTGGCTATTTCTCAATGTTCACGCGTAATTCGATCTTTAAGTCCTTCGTTACTCCTCTAATATGCGTTGCGGAACAAATTGACTATAAACCTTTTGTTCCTCTTTTAATAAGCTTTCGATTGAGGTATAATATATATCTGTAATCAGGGGTTGAAGGGTCCTGCCAGTGCATTCCATTATTCAAAATACCCATTTCATTATTCAAAATTGGCTATTTCTCAATGTTCAGGTGTATTTCGATATTTAAGTCCGTCGTTAGTCCTCTAATATGCGTTGCGGAACATATTGACTATATACCTTTTGTTCCTCTCTGGATAAGCTTTCGATTGAGGTATAATATATATCTGTAATTAGGGGCTCAAGGGTCCTGACAGTCCATTCCATTATTCAAAATATCCATTTCATTATTCAAAATTGCCTATTTCTTAATGTTCATGCGTAATTCGATCTTTAAGTCCTTCGTTACTCCTCTAATATGCGTTGCGGAACAAATTGACTATATACCTTTTGTTCCTCTCTTGATAAGTTTTCGATTGAGGTATAATATATATCTGTAATTAGGGCTGAAGGGTCCTGCCAGTCCATTCCATTATTCAAAATATTCATTTCATTATACAAAATTGGTTATTTCTTAATTTTCACGCGTATTTTGGCATTTAGGTCTTCTAATATTCGTTGCGGAACATATTGATTATAAGCATGTTGTACCTCTTGTAATCAGCTTTCGAATGAGGTATAAGGTTTATCTATAATTAGGGGCTAAAGGGTCGCCGCACTCCATTCCATTATTCAAAATATCCATTTCATTATTTAAAATTGGCTATTTCTTAATTTTCACACGTATTTTGGCATTTAGGTCTTCTAATATTCGTTGCGGAACATATTGACTAAATACATTTTGTTCCTCTTGTAATCAGCTTTCGAATGAGATATCAGATTTATCTATAATTAGGGGCTAAAGGGTCGCCGCAGTCCATTCCATTATTCAAAATATCCATTTCATTATTCACAATTGGCTATTTCTTAATTTTCACGTGTATTTCGGCATTTAGGTCTTTTAATATTCGTTGCGGAACATATTGACTATATACATTTTGTTCGTCTTGTAATCAGCTTTCGAATGAGGTAGAAGGTTTATCTATAATAGGGGCTAAAGGGTCGCCGCAGTCCATTCCATTATTCAAAATATCCATTTCATTATTCAAAATTGACTTTTTCTTAATTTTCACGCGTATTTTGGCAATTACTTCTTCTAATATTCGTTGCGGAACATATTGACTATATACATTTTGTTCGTCTTGTAATCAGCTTTCGAATGAGGTATAAGATTTATCTATAATTAGGGGCTAAAGGGTCGCCGCAGTTCAATCCGTTATTCAAAATATCCATTTCATTATTCAAAATTGGCTATCTCTTAATTTTCACGCGTATTTCGGCATTTAGGTCTTCTAATATTCGTTGCGGAACATATTGACTATATACATTTTGTTCGTCTTGTAATCAGCTTTCGAATGGGGTTTAAGGTTTATCTATAATAGGGGCTAAAGGGTCGCCGCAGTCCATTCCATTATTCAAAATATCCATTTCATTATTCAAAATTGACTTTTTCTTAATTTTCACGCGTATTTTGGCAATCAGATCTTCTAATATTCGTTGCAGAACATATTGACTATATACATTTTGGTCCTCTTGTAATCAGCTTTCGAATGAGGTATAAGATTTATCAATAATGAGGGGCAAACGGGTCGCTGCAGTCCATTCCATTATTCAAAATATCCATTTCATTATTCAAAATTGACTTTTTCTTAATTTTCACGCGTATTTTGGCAATTAAGTCTTCTAATATTCGTTGCGGAACATATTGACTATATACATTTTGTTCCTCTTCTAATCAGCTTTTGAATGAGGTATAAGATTTATCTATAATTAGGGGCTAAAGGGTCGCCGCAGTTCATTCCATTATTCAAAATATCCATTTCATTATTCAAAATTGGCTATCTCTTAATTTTCACGCGTATTTCGGCATTTAGGTCTTCTAATATTCGTTGGGGAACATATTGACTATATACATTTTGTTCGTCTTGTAATCAGCTTTCGAATGGGGTTAAAGGTTTATCTATAATAGGGGCTAAAGGGTCGCCGCAGTTCATTCCATTATTCAAAATATCCATTTCATTATTCAAAATTGACTTTTTCTTAATTTTCACGCGTATTTTGGCAATCAGATCTTCTAATATTCGTTGCGGAACATATTGACTATATACATTTTGTTCCTCTTGTAATCAGCTTTCGAATGAGGTATAAGGTTTATCTATAATTAGGGGCTAAAGGGTCGCAGCAGTCCATTCCATTATTCAAAATATCCATTTCATTATTCAAAATTGGCTATTTCTTAATTTTCACGCGTATTTTGGCATTTAGGTCTTCTAATATTCGTTGGGGAACATATTGACTATATACATTTTGTTCGTCTTGTAATCAGCTTTCGAATGAGGTATAAGGTTTATCTATAATAGGGGCTAAAGGGTCGCTGCAGTCCATTCCATTATTCAAAATATCCATTTTATTATTCAAAATTGGCTATTTCTTAATTTTCACGCGTATTTTGGCATTTAAGTCTTCCAATATTCGTTGCGGAACATACTGACTATATACATTTTGTTCCTCTTGTAATCAGCTTTCGAATGAGATATAAGATTTATCTATGATTAGGGGCTAAAGGGTCGCCGCACTCCATTCCATTATTCAAAATATCCATTTCATTATTTAAAATTGGCTATTTCTTAATTTTCACACGTATTTTGGCATTTAGGTCTTCTAATATTCGTTGCGGAACATATTGACTAAATACATTTTGTTCCTCTTGTAATCAGCTTTCGAATGAGATATCAGATTTATCTATAATTAGGGGCTAAAGGGTCGCCGCAGTCCATTCCATTATTCAAAATATCCATTTCATTATTCAAAATTGGCTATTTCTTAATTTTCACGCGTATTTTGGTATTTAGCTCTTCTAATTTTCGTTACGAAACATATTGACTATATACATTTTGTTCCTCTTGTAATAAGCTTTCGAATGAGGTATAAGGTTTATCTATAATTAGGGGCTAAAGGGTCGCTGCACTCCATTCCGTTATTCAAAATATCCATTTCATTATTCAAATTTGGTTATTTCTTAATTTTCACGCGTATTTTGGCATTTAGGTCTTCTAATATTCGTTGCGGAACATATTGACTATATACATTTTATTCCTCTTGTAATCAGCTTTCGAATGAAGTATAAGGTTTATCTATGATTAGGGGCTGAAGGGTCGCTGCAGTCCATTCCATTATTCAAAATATCCATTTCATTATTCAAAATTGGCTATTTCTTAATTTTCACGCGTATTTTGGCGTTTAGGTCTTCTAATATTCGTTGCGGAACATATTGACTATATACATTTTGTTCCTCTTGTAATCAGCTTTCGAATGAGGTATAAGATTTATCTATAATTAGGGGCTAAAGAGTCGCCGCAGTTCATTCCAATATTCAAAATATCCATTTCATTATTCAAAATTGGCTATCTCTTAATTTTCACGCGTATTTCGGCATTTAGGTCTTCTAATATTCGTTGCGGAACATATTGACTATATACATTATGTTCGTCTTGTAATCAGCTTTCGAATGGGGTTTAAGGTTTATTTATAATAGGGGCTAAAGGGTCGCCGCAGTCCATTCCATTATTCAAAATATCCATTTCATTATTCAAAATTGACTTTTTCTTAATTTTCACGCGTATTTTGGCAATCAGATCTTCTAATATTCGTTGCGGAACATATTGACTATATACATTTTGGTCGTCTTGTAATCAGCTTTCGAATGAGGTATAAGATTTATCAATAATGAGGGGCTAAAGGGTCGCCGCAGTCCATTCCATTATTCAAAATATCCATTTCATTATTCAAAATTGACTTTTTCTTAATTTTCACGCGTATTTTGGCAATTAGGTCTTCTAATATTCGTTGCGGAACATATTGACTATATACATTTTGTTCCTCTTGTAATCAGCTTTCGAATGAGGTATAAGATTTATCTATAATTAGGAGCTAAAGGGTCGCCGCAGTCCATTCCATTATTCAAAATATCCATTTCATTATTCAAAATTGGCTATTTCTTAATTTTCACGCGTATTTTTGGCATTTAGGTCTTCTAATATTCGTTGCGGAACATATTGACTATATACATTTTGTTCCTCTTGTAATCAGCTTTCGAATGAGGTATAAGGTTTATCTATAATTAGGGGCTAAAGGGTCGCAGCAGTCCATTCCATTATTCAAAATATCCATTTCATTATTCAAAATTGGCTATTTCTTAATTTTCACGCGTATTTTGGCATTTAGGTCTTCTAATATTCGTCGGGTGGAACATATTGACTATATACATTTTGTTCGTCTTGTAATCAGCTTTCGAATGAGGTATAAGGTTTATCTATAATAGGGGCTAAAGGGTCGCCGCAGTCCATTCCATTATTCAAAATATCCATTTTATTATTCAAAATTGGCTATTTCTTAATTTTCACGCGTATTTTGGCATTTAAGTCTTCCAATATTCGTTGCGGAACATACTGACTATATACATTTTGTTCCTCTTGTAATCAGCTTTCGAATGAGATATAAGATTTATCTATAATTAGGGGCTAAAGGGTCACTGCACTCCATTCCATTATTCAAAATATCCATTTCATTATTTAAAATTGGCTATTTCTTTTTTTTTCACGCGTATTTTGGCATTTAGGTCTTCTAATATTCGTTGCGGAACCTTTAATAGCTGACTATGCGGTATGGGCTTTGCTCATTGTTGAAGGCTGTACGGTGAGCTATAGTTGTTAATGTCTGTGTCATTGTGGTCTTTCTGGATATTTGTCTCATTGGCAATCATACCACATCTTCTTTTTTATATTTCCTCATTTTTATGCATATTGGTGCTTTTAGGTCCTCCGTAAACCGTCTTATGGTCATTTCGAATCAAAATATAGCTATAGTGTCACAGTCAATTTTTTTTATATTTTTTTCACTATTCACCGCTTCAATTTGAATAATGAAACATAAACCATTTCATTATTCATTATTCATTTTTCAATATTGAATAGTGAATAGTGAACTATTTCATTATTCATTATTGAATAATGAATAATGAACTATGAATAATGGACGTACTTCAGCGCGGTAAATATAATTGCCAATGTAAGGATGCAAACATTTTCCAACAGGCCAAGCTTCGATGAATGGAACCTCTACTAAAAAACATATCATGATCAAAAGACTTAAGAACATGCGACGTATTGTTTGTCAACATTAAACTATTTGTACTACATGTATGCATCTATATAACATTATCATCGTAACATTTCATAATGGTCTACACAATCTAATTAAAATATAGATCTCCGATTTCGTTATACTACGTTACTACATATGAGTAACGTAGTATAACGAAATCGGAGATCTATATTTTAATTAGATTGTGGTCTACACTACTTGTCACTTTCCTTCACTGCATGGAATTATTGTACTTTATTGACGCACATTGGTCATGAACCTACAGAGAAAATATAGATCAGCAGCAAACATCTAATGCATTTAGTTTCCTAAAATAGAAGCAGGCGTTTTCATTATAATTATATATATCCTTTCATTAGTGACCGATCGAATTAACCCTCCCTTAACACATCAAATTATAGTCTTTTTATTTGTTTCTTCTTTGTTTTTACCTATTAATATATATTTATTTCTTATGTATGCTTTTACCCATACACCCATTAACGTGTGTCATACAAATAGCAGGAATTTCTGGAGATTGTATACTAGTACACGTAATTTCTATATAGAGCAATGTGGTAACTACTATTTAAATTAGGTTAATTTTGAATAGTCTGTATAGTTTACAAATAGGCAGTTACATGTTTTATATGTGTTGCAATTCATGTACTAATGAATATGGATAAATAAATATTTACCACTGCGAATGCCCAAATTTGGAACTATGTTATGAAATCTCCAATTTATTATACCAGATGTTTATATTTTCGTTATATAAAATCAGTGTAATAATACCGCAAACAACCCCTGGGCCAGATATGTATTTCAAAAAACACAAATCATTGGTTTAAATGTCCATTTTATACGTCATCGTGGTCATAAGGTTGACCCTATTTATATTGAACTAGATATATATAACTCCTGTCCTGCCTATTTTTTTCAAATTTCATCCTAGCCCCCCCCCCCCCCCCCCCCCCATAAAAATCAAATGGTAGCTCCCTTAGTTCAAAAATTATCATCGCAGCCAGAAAATTCCACACACGGAGGCGGAATTCAGCTGGCACCCTAACAATAATGTATACTGGCTTGTTCCGAAAAATGCATGCCACACTTAACTCGAAACATATGAATGGACCAAAACTTAACACAAGACTAACAAAGGGCCGGCGGGGTTAAACATAGTTTGTGAATCCTCGACCATCCCTCCATAACTCTAGCAGATGAGGAATAAACACAAACACTTTAATACGCACAGTAAAAAGTAGTTTAAAAGATGTCAAATAAGTTCGATGTTATAATGGGTAAAAGGAAAAAAATTGATCAAAATAAATGAACAATAAGTTGAATAACTACTAGCAGTTACGTATACTGACATCCCAACTTAAGACCTCAATATTAATTCAAAACAATTGTCAACTTTAATGACTTGACAACATTATCGTAACTATATTACTTGTGAAAAAGTATGGCAGTAAATGAATTGCCCCATGCATACCAATTATTTCTCAATGTTACTCTGTCACCGAAAGGGTTAGCAAATTTATTGATTACTTTTTGATACCTATAGTTAAAAGACAGAACAGTTTCATTAGAGATAGTGGGGATTTCAAAAAATAAAATAGAAAATTTAAGGCCTGATCGGGATTGCCTTTTAATTTCTTTTGACTGCACCAGCATGTATACCAACATGGAGTTCAATGAACTCATTCAATCTGTTGGACGGGCTTATAGCAGTGCAGTAAAAGAAGATTATCCGATAAAATTACCTAGCTGTGACACAATTATATCGTTAGTAGCCACAGTGTTGAAAATCAATTATTTTGAATTTCATGACAGATACTTTGTACAGAAATAGGCGCTAGTATGGGAAGTAAATGCAGCCCAGAAATTTGTGATATTAGAGCATTCGAAGTTATCAATGAACTTATTGAAAAATATAAGTATAAAAATAAGATCTTATTTTATGGAAGGTATAGAGATGATGCGTTTATAATAGCTCATTCGTCACGAGAAGAGGTTGAGGAGTTTCTTTCAATAGCAAATGATCATCACCCTTTATATAAGTTTACTTCATGAAATTTCAAACGAAGAAATTATTATTCTCGATACAGTCGTACATAAAGGTTAAGGTTCAGGAACACTAGTATCCTTGATATAGAGAGCTACACCAAACCTACTAATAAGTTTCAATATTTAGATAGGACGTCTATGCATAACCCAACAGTCTTCTCCGGATTTATAAAAAGGGAAGCTATTCGCCACCACCGAAACAACAGCAACACGCAGAATTTTAAAGAGACAATTTGTAAATTCAAAGGTCATCTTAAGCAAAGGGGATATAAGGAGCATGAAATACTTCGGAATTGTGAATCGGCTCTCAATATCGAACGACCAGAGTTACTCCGCTTTAAACAAAAATCTGACAAGCAGATACCACTAGTATTTGTAACTAAATACCACTTTTCGTTAGGAAATATAAATAAAGCTTTACGAAAACATTATAAGAAACTACTTCGCAATGCGAAATGTAAGGAGCTATTTCCCAAACAACCAATGGTGGCGTATAGTGGACATCGGAACTTTAAAGAAATACTGACTAGATCGGTAGTCAAAGCTTAGTACAACATGAAGGATTGGGTCAGGACCCCTGATGAAGCACCCACCATTCATATGAGCCACGGAATATTATAGAGTTTGTCCTATTCTGTACTGCAGAAACACGATGTGTTGGGTCCTGGAGAATAGGCAAACGGGGCTGATAGGTACTTCAAGACATTCAACATTCAAAACAATTGTCATCTTTAACGACTTGACATCATTATCGTAACTATATTACTTGTGAAAAAGTATGTTTAAAGGGTGGTCAGCTTTTGAGGTGAATGAAGACATGCTTGTGTTTTGTATAGTATATCATCATAAAATACGGAATGTGAAATATCTGAACATCTTATGATCAAGTATAAGAATTGGAAAATGAACGAATTTGCAGATGTCTTAGGGTTTGAAAAAAAACAACAAAATAAGCTTTCCCTTATGGAGAACCTGAGATCAATACCCTTCTTGTTATTTAAGATCTTCGAATTGGATTCGGAATTGATATAGCAAATTACTTTTCCGCAATATTATTGGTAGGAAAGTTAAAGTAATTACTGGGTGTACAAACAACTCTTAAATTCTATATAACTGGAATGTTTGGTATTTTGTTTTATTTAGGGATACATGGTAGCTTTAAAACACTTTAACTGACTTCAGGCGAAGTGTTTGAACAGTACTTAATTTTAGAAAGGAGATATAAAGTAGTTTAAACATTGAATTAAAGACAGAATGACGTGTATATACATGTATATGCATTTTCCTTTGTCATATATTATACAAGTGGGAGGTTTAGCCAGCTATACAAACAGATTTTACCCAGCATTTTTCTCGGAAAATCCTGTTCCTAGCTAGGAATACGACAATTGCCTTTCACTTGTTCCATTTAATGAATGGCTATTATCTATTTTGAATTTATTGAACCATAAAACTAATTTTTGACTCTTCACATTACATAATCCGCGAAGCGGATTATGTTAAATGTGAAGAGTCAAAAATTAGTTTTATGGTTCAATAAAATCAAAATAAATTAGTGCCATTCATTATAAATAAATTTCTATCAAAAATAAGGCTCAAAGAACTTTTTATATTATTTATATTAACAATAACAACGCACACACATGTTGGCGTATGAATACACAACGTCAGAGTGGGCGTGTCCACATCAAAATTGACAACACTGAAAATAAAACTAATAATTTTAACCAATCAGAAGACAGTAAAAACACCAAATTTATTTATTAGCTCATATCATTTGATTTTGTCAGTTTTTACGGACTTTCCCGAGCTTGAATTAGCTTTGGAGTCCAGTATTGTAGTTACACGTTAAATAATCAAGATATGTTCTACCCAGAAAGGCCATTATTTCGTATTCGGCCTATTGCAGTGAAGGATAACGGAGGGCACAATAGACTGCATGAATTGTTTGCTCGTTGAATACACATACTTTGTTGGAATAAATTTTATTTAAAAATTACTACTATTTAATTCTTTACATATTTTGTTATTAAATTTTGGGTGATTTCATTGACAACAACCTTAAAGGGAATAATTAGTTCAGTGACCGGTAATCAAATACACCCATCATTACTTCGTCATTTCACTTGACCAATATATTTTTCTCTCAAACGATGAATTCTTAAAACTCATAAATCAAATTCAAGTTTGAACAAATAAAAATAATGGAATCTGAAGCGTGATCCTATTCTCATTTTTAAGGAATAAGATTAAAACAAGAGTTTCAAACACGCTGGAATGTAAAAGGTGTACACGACTTGCTCTTCTACTTTCTTCTATAATTTATTTCAAGATACTTTTGTCGAAGGTAAAAATTCAGATCACTGATGCATCTTTCTGATAGTACTGTGTCACCTTTCCGTAGTATTTTATCAAATGGAATTTATGAGGACGCATCTGCAGGAAAAAATATGATTACAATTTTAAATTACTGAATCAGTTAATTTGTTTATATCTTGTCTTTAATTATTATGATACATGGATTCTAGGAAAAGTCCGTACAAACGTAGGTGTAATTTAACATCAATGTTCTTAAACGGTTTTTTCTAAAATATTTGGTGTTTAATTATACAAATACATATGAAAAACATGTACGGACTATTTAATTGAATTTTTGTTAAGTAAGATGATCTTTTTTAGTTTTATGACCAGTTTATGATAGCATGGGAATATTATATTTACTGGTATGTGTATCCTTCCGTTCTTTCGTTCTGTTCAAATTATAAAACATTTAAAAATATATACCAACTATTAGTTTGACCCAGATTAGGTGTTGCACTGAACATGGAAATATTATCATGTGAAGGGGCACGGTGTCTTAAGGCCACACATTCTTGTTGCAAATGTTCTGATAAATAAACGTTCATGTTTATACATCTTCCAGACTCATAACTGTCTCTTTGGTCGCGCGCTCGTCTCGACAGTTACCTCGCAAAGGTGATCAAGGGAATGGAAATATGGTCAGCATTGGTCTTGATCAGTTAAACCATTGCCAAAGTGGAGAGTCCTTTTAGATGAGCGGGATGTACAAGTACGCAGTCCCGTGCGTTCAGAGTGGGGACATTAAATCCAATGCTTCTTTTAGATACAATGTCACGACCTCTACATGTTAATTATGCATGAAATATTTGCCACTGAACGTTAATCAACTAACTGTCAATCAATCGACAGTAGCGTAACTTGAACTTTATTTCTGGTGAGGCAAATGATTTGAATCTTGGCAGTTAGAGCCTCACCTTGCTTTAAAGACGTTAATGCCAGTAGGTAGTGGACGGTTAATTGAAAAAAATGAATCGCAAAATAGGTGTAGGTGATCATACTCTTGATAGGTCACACAATGGTAAAAAAGGTACTGTTTTTGAAAGTCAAGATTTGTGGAATTCTATCATGAAATAATATTTATAGTGCGGATTTAATCAATATATGTTAACGAAACTTCTGGTTAAAGACTCAATTCTCAGTAGTCGGTTAGGCATTAGAATTCAAATAGGTTCCTGATAAAAAAAAATTAAAAAAAATGACAGAATTATATGTATGACCTCCTCTTAAATGCTTTTGTACATATTTGGGGACACTAAGTTTAAGATCCACTATGTCTCCTAACTCATACGTTTAGCTTTTGTCAACATGTATGTATGATAATAACTGGGTGAACTATTACGTCTTGCTTATATTAAACAAGGTAGAAGAGTACTACATACAATGTAGGAATGCCAAGTGTCTGTTGAAAACTTTGCCCACCAAAAGTATCAAGTTCGTTGTCAAAAAAATCAAAATCAAGCATCATGTTGTGTAATTGCCCAGTAGTTCTAGGGGGTTTCCTCTGTCTGGTGTGATCTACTGGTAAAGAACAGAGAGACCCGAATGGTGACGTGTATGGCCTGGTAGAGACTGGAGAGCCCCGAATGGAGACATGACACAAGAGTCACGCTTGACCGGATACAGCCTCTTCTTGACCTGGATGATCACGATATAAACCTATCTACAAATAGACGAGATAAATCCCTGTAGGAAACTAAACCATAAAGTAAATATCTACACATATTTACACCTGTTACATACATAACCCCAGGGGTATACGTAGAGCCAAGCTAGACAGGCCAAGTAACACTTTACTGGTAGTTGCGGGTGGTTTAAATTTTGGTCCTGCAGAGGATTTGGACGCCATCTTGGCATCTCCAAAATTTGGAGCGCCGACAGTGAACCCTGGGAATTGTAGTTTTATCTTGGGGGGTATCGTCAGGTCCTATGTTTAACTTTTTGGGTTAAAAGCTAGATGGATACATCGTTTTAGAGTACTTTTTGGGCCGGGAAAAACTTTTTGAAAAAGTTTATAGCGAGGTCACGCGAGGTGTTTTGCCGCGAGATTTGGACGCCATCTTGTACTAAACGGATGTAAACAAACGGATGTAAACAAACAGAAGAGCTAGTATTTTTACATTGTTCCGTTGTGTATTTTAATACTGACTTGACTTTTTATTGAATAAAAACTATTATTGTTTTGTATATATAACTTGTTTCTGATTTATATTGAAATAAAATCAAATAAATTTATTAAACTGAGTATATAATCCTAAGTCATTATGCAGAGTCGTAAGGGGTATATGATCAATATTAACACCTGTCCTAGAGTTATCCTTACCTCCATACCTGGCATAGGAGAGGCTATAGCAACAAGAATCATGGACATCAGGGAAAAAGGGACACATATTGACCAAGCTGTTTTGTCCCAAATTCCGTACACGAAGGTAACAGAAGGTACCCTAGGCCTTATAGATTTCTCACCGCGACCTCAGGCAGAAGTTAGTGAGTTAAATGGTGGTAGACCAGGATCTGTGAGTATGTCCACTCAAAAGTCTGACCATGTAATTATTGATATAGACCAAGAGGAGTGTCACGGTACAGATCTAATGGGTACAAATATTTCATGCATCCTACAGGATGAGGCACCACCTTATTGCCCTGCCCCTAGAGATACACGGACAGAAGATCAGAAACAGATAGCACATCTGCAAGATTTCAACGCGAACATTCGACAATGGTTGGAAGAATGCGATACACAAGATGATGAAACATCATATTGCTCAGAGGAAGTAACTTGCCTTAGCCTTGAACAATGTCCTTTACAACGACAATTACACCTTTCGACATATTCAACCTTGTCCGAGCAGTCGCTTTGTGAACCACCACAAGAAAGCTTATCTTCGGAAAGCTTAAACTCAGATAGAAATGTTTGTCGAAGCGAGTATCGTACTCCATCACCTAGAACCAACATGGTTGTTCGCCCTCAACCAGACAGTCAACATGACCGTGATGCTCAAAAACAACCAGATGACAGAGTGTTCTCACCGCTTACCCTTGACTGGAATATTCCACACCCTGTAGTCGAGGATTGCCACCGTCAACAAGAGGTGCAACAGACGCCACCGAGATATAGTCCTGAACCACTTATTAATTACCACCAACAACCAAGGTTTTTACATACGCCTACACCTGAACAAGTTCACTTTTCATCAAGTGTTCAACAGGAGCCACCTTCAACAAGATCAACGGGTAGCCAGCCATCTTCAACAGGCTTCACCGGAATATCATAGGTCGTCAACTGGTGAGAATATGATACAATATAGAAATATATACAGACCTGACACACCAACAGTTGAACGTGTCCAACCGTTTCAACCACCGGTTCAACATGATAACATTAACCGTCAACAAGATTTCAACAGTCCTCTTGACCAATCATTCCTTGTTGACCGTCAACCAACAACATCACCACAAATTGCACAACTTCATCAACCAATATTTGACCACAGTCAACAAGACGTCAACCAATATCAACATAGCTACAACAGTCCACACCGACTAGAAGCCAACCAAAGTCAACTACCAAGCATGAAAAATCCTGATGATGTCTACAATCATCATACATTACCATCTTTTCAACAGCACGGGAGTTATCCTACCAACCAACAACAAGATGTCAACAGAGTACAACAACCTTTGTCGCATATTCAACGAAATGTGCAAATTCAACATCAAGTGCAAGGCCTACAACAAAGGCTAGATCAGCTTCAACTAGGGATAAATAATTCTGTCCAACCTGAAAAACAACAACATCGAGCTGCACCGCCAGTTTCTTTGCCTCAACAGCAGCCTCAACAACATCAGGTTAGTGCAATTGTCCACCAACAACAAAATTATCAAGAATCCAGGTTCCAACCACCCAGTTCTGCACCCACCATTCAACAACCTAAGATGATTGGTCACCCAACATCAATGTTTCAAGCTCCTAGAGGTGGACCGACCCCACAGGCACCATCAAATTTTACGCCTTACAACCAACAATACATACCTGGTGTTACCTATTCTGGTTTAGGTCAGTCTAACCCTACAGGCTTTCAGCAACAACCATTACAGGCGCCTTACCCACAATTACCTATTCCTGGCGTTCAACAACAACCTCTACGATCAGGAGAGCCTCAACCATATTACAACCAACCTTCGGCGAGACCTAAGGAGTATAACAGCGATTACTATGGGATACAACGAAGAAGTGATCCTGGATATAAGTATACAGGTGATTCTGACACGTCAGATGTGTCCGCCTTCCGCCATACAAGAAATAAGCGGAGGTCAGAGCCTGAGTACAACAGAGAAGATTCTTCACCAATTAGGAGTATAAGGAGTTCTCCTTTACACTGTACTCGTACTAGTCCTAGACGGTTTACCGAGTCACCATCAGAATCGGACACAGATGGGCGACGTTCTAGACACAGTCGGGGTAGTAGGAAGAAGAAAGATAAAATAGAGAAAAGACAATTTTTGTCTTCCATCCCTAAAACATTACGGTACAACGGGAAAGGTAACTGGAAAGCCTTTTATACAAAGTTTGCTGGCTATGCTAAAATTGCAGAGTGGACAGATGATCAAAAACGTGAACAGCTCTGCTGGTGTTTAGAGGATGCTGCTAGTGAGTACTACACCTTACTTCTAGAAAATAACAAAACAGCCAGTTTTTCCGACATCATTTCAAACATGAATAAAAGATTTGGTCACCAAGAACTGCCAGAAACCTCACAAGTTCAATTTCAGGCCAGTGCTCAAGGTGAAAAGGAGACCTTGGAGGAGTGGGCAGAAAGAGTCCTGTCTCTCGCCACAAGAGCCTATAGCAGGTATAGCGAACAATTAATGACGGAACAAGCAATCATGAGATTCTGCCAGGGGTGTAATGATACTGTTGCAGGAACAGAAGCCTGCATTTCAAAACCCAAATCTATGGATGCAGCCTTGGACATGATACGATGGTGTCAGCATACCAGAAAGGCAGTCAGCGCGATTTAAAAACCTGGTAAGCCCGAGTCTACTTCAGAAAAATCTAATAATTCACCGGTAGTCCTTGGTGTTGGAAGCACTAAGTCCAATATGGATAATCGTCTCTCTCGTATGGAAGAATATATGGAGAAAATGATGTCGACAGTAACCAGCTTGGTACAGGAAAAATCTGGCAAGAACTTAGTCCAACTTCTAGGTCACCAAACCAAGACAACAGATCTTCCAATTATTCACCTAGACGTAATTATGGCCGAGGACGTGGGCGTAGAAATAACTCCACGGACAGACGACAAAATAAAAGGGGCTATGATACAGGTGAATGCTTTTACTGCCATAAGCAAGGCCATTAGAAAAGAAATTGTCCAGATCTATGGCGGAATAACAATCGTCAACAAACAAAACAATTGACGCCTAAAAAGAATACTCAAGATGAAAGGAGAGTCGAGTTTGATGACGACAACCTAGTGCACGATGAGCAAGAAAAGACTTCAACTGGAGGTACATCTGTCGGTACTTTAGGTTCCGCACACTTGTTCAGATGTGTAGTTAGAATTCAAAACAAGGAAGTTAATGCCTTGATTGATACTGGATCAGAAGTAACCATCTTAAAAGACAGTGTTTTTGACGCCTTGACTCAGAAACCTTATATTATAAGAGAAACAACCATGCATGGTGCAGGAAGAGACATGCGGATGACATGTAGGATTACTAACCCTACTGAATTTTCAATTGAACTCCTATCATTCAAAGAAACATAACACGTAGCACCGATAGATTGTGATATGCTGATAGGAGCAGATTTCTTAATCAAACATGGAGCTATTCTGGATGTACCTGCTAAAAAGATGAATTTAAGAAATACACAAGTTAATTTGAAATTAGGAGGAGAAACTTCTACAACTAATTCTCCAATAGTAAACAGAGTTACAGTTCAACACACTGTGATAGTACCACCAAATTCAGCTCTTCGTATTGACCTAGAGTCAGCCGACATGGCCACAGGTTACCTTATTGAGCCTAAAGGCAATACAACTCTACTGGTCCCTAGAACAGTATGTGCAAAAGGTCAAAAACCAAGTTTATGTTTTCTAAACATAACAGATAATCCTGTTAAAATTCCAAAGGGTGATGAGGTAGGATATACACAAGAGGTCAGGGTCATACAGTCAATGGACGAAGAACCTGTGCCAAGTGTTGGTACTTGCACTACCCCTAGTACCTTGGAAAAAGGCAGTCCCAAGTCGGGAATACCAAGTCATTTAAAAGATTTGTACGAAGACTCCTGTTCTCTATTATCAACTTCACAAAAATCACAACTTAGACAATTGCTTATAAAGTATAAAGATGTTTTCGCCAAAGAAGATTTTGATCTTGGAAGCTTCAGCGCCATTGAACATACCATTGACACAGGGGAGGCTAAGCCTATTCAACACCGAATGAGGAGAACCCCTGCTTGTTTCGTGGATGAGGAAGAAGCTCATTTACACATTTACAAAAAATGTTAGACGCTGGAGTCATACAACCTTCCATATCAGAATGGGCCTCAGCTCCAGTGTTAATAAGGAAGAAGGACGGGGGAGTACGCTGGTGCATAGACTATATAAAATTGAACTCAGTTACGTCTCGTGATTTATTTCCTTTGCCTCTCATTGACGAGTGCCTGGATACCTTGTCTGGAAACATTTGGTACTCTAAACTGGACGCTAATAGTGCGTATTGGCAAATCAACATCAAGCCAGAAGACAGGAAGAAAACAGCCTTTGTTACCAAGTATGGCTTGTTTGAATGTGTTAAAATGGCGTTTGGCTTATGTAATGCACCAGGGACCTATGCCCGAGTAATGAACCTAGTCCTTAGGGGACTAACATGGAAAACAGTCCTTGCCTTTTTGGATGACATCTTAGTCTTAGGAGCTTCCTTTGAGGAACATCTTCACAATCTAGAAGACGTATTTAAAAGATTCAGGGAATATGGCCTGAAACTTAAACCAAAGAAATGTGCCTTGTTTAAAACATCCGTTGAATATTTGGGACGGAGTGTCAGCACCAAAGGACTTAAAATAGGACAGCAACATTTACAACCAGTTAGCGGCTGGGCTGTGCCTACCTGTACTAAAGATGTTGAACGGTTCCTTGGATTTGTGAATTATCACCGTTCGTTTATCAAGGATTATGCAAAGATTTCAGCACCCTTGTATGAAGTTACAGGTAAAAAACCATTTTTTTGGACTCATCAGGGACAATTAGCTTTTGACACCTTAAAGCATAAATTAACAGTAGCTCCAGTGTTGGCTTTACCCAATAACACAGATAGATTCATTTTGGATACAGATGCCTCCCAGAATGCTATAGGAACTGAGCTAATACAAGTCCAAAATGGAAGGGAGAGAACCATAGCCTATGGTAGTTTTATTATGACACATGAGCAGAAAAATTATTGCACTACACGAAAGGAATTACTGGCTGTAATAAGATTCACCCGTCAGTTTCGACACTATTTGTTAGGCAAAGAATTTACCGTGAGAACTGACCACAGCAGTCTCACATGGCTTATAAATTTCAAAGAGCCACAAGGACAATTAGCCAGATGGCTAGAAGAACTAAGTCAATATGATATGATTATAAAACATCGACCAGGGCGTTTCCATGCAAACACGGATGCTCTGTCTCGACCACCAGACACATTAAAGGAGTGTTTACACTACAAACCAAATGTCAGCCTTAAGCAATTACCTTGTGGAGGGTGTGAGTATTGTCAACCTGCTCATAGGAACTGGGCCAGATTCTTGACAGAAATAGACGAAGTAATACCATTGGTAAAACCCAGAAAAAGACAGAAACAGTTCAAAAATGTGTCTAGTGCCATGTTACAATTGTTTGGAACAACATGTGAGACCTTGGCTACACCACAAGCTATTGAAACAACTGAATCTCAGACAGTCCCTGATTCTCCTAATGTGGACTGCAACCTCGACCTTACAGCCTCAGCACCTATTCTTGATCAACTAAAGGAAGACGATACATGGTTCTCGACTCGTATCGATTTGATATGTCTACCAACAACTGCACATATCGTTATCCATCATGATACAGCTTGCCATGTGGCATCCATATCACAATCTGAGGGGATAAATTTTAAAGGTTTCACAAATGAAGAAATTAAGACTAAACAGTCAGAAGATCCTGACCTGCTATTGTTACTAAATTGGTTAAACGATCAAGTAGAGCCAAGTCAGAACACCTTGTTTTCAGCCTCACCAGCAGTCAAGAGCTATTGGATAAACAAAGAGAAATTCTTTTTGGACGATAATGGCATCCTAAAAAGTTATCCAAAAGATGAAGGAGCAAGTGTTCGGCTAGTAATTCCGTCCAGCCTAAAGGACACCGTGATGGAGCTCTGTCATGAGCTACCTAGCGCAGGGCATCAGGGTATGGTTAGGACAATGGCTAAGGTTAAAACAAGATACCAATGGTATAGAATGACATCTGATATTAAAGCCTTTGTTGCAACATGTTCAGTTTGTAACAAGAACAAGAAACCTAACAGGTATGGCAGATGTCCTATGATCAATTATCATGCTGGTTCACCTATGGAGAGAGTACATTTAGATTTTATGGGACCACTACCTAAGACCAAAAATGGACATGAGAATATACTAATGTTAGTTGACCAATTTACGAAATGGACCGAGTGCATTCCTTTGCCTTCGCAAACAGCTGAAGTTACAGCACAGGCGGCTATCAATGAATTTTTCTCGAGATTTGGATATCCGTTCGAAATTTTTTCAGATCAAGGTCGAAATTTTGAGAGTTCCCTGTTTAAGGCAGTCTGTGATCTCCTACAGATACATAAAGCCAGGACTACACCATACAGACCCTCAGCTAATGGCCAGGTAGAACGCCAGAATAGAAGTTTAATGGATGCTGTAAGATGCTTTGTGGACCAACAGCAAGATAGCTGGGATGAACACTTAGCTCAGTTAGCAGGGGCTTTAAGGGCTAGTGTAAACAGGAGTACTGGATACACTCCTAACAAGTTAATGCTAGGAAGGGAGACCAATCAACCTGCTGAATTAATGTTTGGTACTACTGAAGATCACAAGTACACTGGGACTGAAGAGTATATAATAGGCCTTGAAAAGGCTATGAAGACATCACATGAAATAGCTAGGAAAACATTAAAGACTACTCAGGCTAGGATGAAGAAAGATTATGACCTTCGCGTGTTAGAACGGCAATACGCGCCCGGTGACCTCGTGTATGTTTTAGATACTGCCCAAATTAAGGGGGAAAGTAAAAAATTAAGCTCACCTTGGAAGGGGCCCAGTATAATTATTGGTAAAATTACTCCCTTTGTATACAAGGTAAAACTACAGAGGGTGGTCTTTAACACAAATCATGACCGGTTAAAGCTCTGCAAAGACAGAAATATTCCTGCATGGCTAAAAACCTGTCATGAACAGTTTAATCTAGGCATAGATGTTCTTGCCCCAAAAACAAAGACAAACATTAAGCAGTATTGTATATGTAGGGGCCCTGACACGGGTGAACCCATGATCCAATGTGATCAGTGTAAGGAATGATTCCATCTTACCTGCGTAGGCATATCTGTCAGTGAAGTGGAAGAGATAAACATCTACACTTGCCCAAACTGTTCTTTAATTGATAGACAGTTACCCCCTGTAACAATGGGGACGTAACTTATTATATGTGAATGTTAATGTTTTTTATCTTTGTCTTTCCAGAATGTCGTACAAGGGAAGCAAAGTAGAGGAAGATCCCAAGTTGGGAGGTATGTCGGATGTAAATAATAATTTGCAAAATTTAGCCATAACCCCTAAACCAAAGAAAGGCAGAGGTACCACCATAGAGGGTATTGGTGGTACCTATGAACTAGTTTCTGGTGTTGGCTTTGTGCTAGTGGAGGAGGCCTCCTCTACAAGCAATTTAAAAGTTCAAGTAGAACAGGCCCCCTTGCCTCCAGCCCAAGAGACAGCCTTGTCTATGTCAAAAGAGGACCAGAAGGCAGATGAGTTCTATGACTACAAGTGTCCTAGAAGCGGCAGGATGGAGAGATCCTACCTGATTAGTCAACGGGACCAGAGATGCCCGGTGCGTGGGTGTCCAGTGATGACTAGGAGCGTCAAGAGTCATGTCTTGGGGGAACACCTATCATTTATGTTTGCCTCCACTCAGGAGCCTCACCATATGAGGGACCCTTCCTTTCATCGATACAGGGGTCATATGGTCATGGTCTTGGCCCAGTGGTTAACCGGTATTACCTCTGCCACTTATGATGACATGGTGCAGTTCCTTAGAAGAAATGCTAGAGTTCCCATTGGATATCCCCAGGCGGGAGAGGATATGCCTGTGTTCCGCACAGTTTGCAGGGAGATGGGGTGGCCTACCCAGGCATGGTTTAAAATAGCGCCTGTGTCCAAGATCAGCAGCCCTGTGTGCATCCTACACTGGCGGGTGATGTCCAGTGTGTTGCATTTCTTAACTCCTACACATCAAGACATGATGTTCACGGAGAGGTATAACCAGAGGGAGGACAACCTCAGCCTTGAGGTATTGCAGCACATGAACAAGCTGTTCATGGCCTCACCTGTAGTGAGTAATTTGGTACCTGCAGGAGCTGAGTCCAATAGTTCTGCATCTGTGCACAAGAAAAGCATCATCCCAGATGCCCCTGTGGTTGGACAGCTATGTGCCGCCGTGGCAGTGGCCACTATTTAAGAAGAAGCCCAGGAGGCAGAGAAAATACCTCAGGAGGAAGCCCTAGAGGTAGCTACATCCTCTAAGGCAGAGATATTAGAGGGAAATGTATCGTCCAAGGAACAGCATCTTCAGGAGAAGGAAGTCAAACAGAATCCTGGGGATAGGTGTATCGTGTTCCTAGTCTGGGGAAGCATCAGGAGAATACTGCCGGTTCACTCTTTGGACGATTTGAGGACTCTGGCAGAGGAGCGGTTCCCGGGTAATGGGGCTGCAACACTTTTCTTCAAGGACATTATGATTGATCCTTTGATAATGTTACAAGACATAGTGGAGATGGAGTCGCCTAGACCAACCATAGAGGTCCGCTTCCTAGATTCAACCAAGTTGTAAAGATAAATCTTACTAGGACAGCTCAACAGCTCAACAGCTGGCCCTTGATGGGCGTTACTATGTGTAACAGCTACGGGATGTGAGGTCGGATTAACCTAATGAATTATATGATCATAACAAAAATGAGGAACATTTATGTGTTAGTATCGAACATTTATTTTATATGTGACATTATTTTTATATATCTTCATGTGAAGGAACAGTTAATTATGTATATGGAACTATGGATTAATAGAAGATGTGTGGATTTATAAATATACAGATAACACCGTGATTGGACAGTGTGAAATATGGACAATTATATTCAGTGAAATAACTGTTGGAAGTATACAGTTATAACAATTAGAAATTTTAAATGTTCGCCTCACATCCCATGTACAGTGTAAAATTCCTTGGAAGTAGATCAACCGACAGGACTTGGTATTACCAGCATGACCAATGTAAATATTAGTATAAGTAGTGTAGGGGTTAATTTGGTGATGGTGGGATTTGGACCATAGGTCAACTTTTAATGGTCATGTGTTGTTATCCCAATTTGGGAGTATTGCCTTCTTTGTATATTTTGTCCTTCCTTGTCGTGTTGATGTCTTTAAAGGGGAAATAATCTGTGTAGCAGTAGTTAATTGGAAATTTAGGGCGGTATTAATGAATTTGTCTTGAGGACAGTAGTTGATTGAAAATTTTGTGTTTTTTAACTGGTAGTATTTAGTATTTCTTTTGGCTAAGAAAGTCAGAGTAGGATAATTTTTTATTTTTTTTTTAATAAGCTGTAGGTTTACCCATTGTTCCCATATTGTGGAAAGGTTACGAATCTATTAAGTTTTGCTGTTTAGTTCCTTCATTTTTTAGGGAAGTTAAATGATTTTTGAATCCATATCCTAGATTCAGGGGGGTGGTTATTTTTTAAAGATACCTTGTGTCATGCTTGAGTTAGTAAAAGACGTTGCCAGTCTTATCCAGTCTTATCCAGGGGAGTTATAAGTTCTCTAGTGTCCCTTGTCGGAACTAAAGTTCCTCCTTTTTAAGATGGAGGGGGGTGTTGTGTAATTGCCCAGTAGTTCTAGGGGGTTTCCTCTGTCTGGTGTTATCTACTGGTAAAGAGCAGAGAGACCCGAATGGTGACATGTATGGCCTGGTAGAGACTGGAGAGCCCCGAATGGAGACATGACACAAGAGTCACGCTTGACCGGATACAGCCTCTTCTTGACCTGGATGATCACGATATAAACCTATCTACAAATAGACGAGATAAATCCCTGTAGGAAACTAAACCATAAGGTAAATATCTACACATATTTACACCTGTTACATACATAACCCCAGGGGTATACGTAGAGCCCAGCTAGACAGGCCAAGTAACACTTTAATCATATCAGTTTCACGGGTATGACCTCTAGTTTGGATAAGTTTTTTGCGAGTTATACTTTGTCTGTTACTTAAAAAAGTATTTGTATCTACCTTGTTCATTTTAAATTGCATCTTGGATCCGCATCTGTCAACAAAATCTTATGATATTATGTAAACTGAATGATACTAACATGTTGAAAGACAATTCAATTTTTTTTCCGGAGAAAAAAAAAATGTCAAAAACCAATATCAAATACAAAAACTCGGAACGATTTCCGAGGAATCCTGTATTTTGTTTGTGACTTCTGATTACTCTTTATCTTTAAATAAAATTCATTCAAGTAAGTGCAGTAACGATAAACTGGATATTATGGTAATCGATCAACCCAGAGTCGAACATATAAAATGTCTAACATATTATTTCTAAACGAAAAATTTAAAAAAACAAAACATGAGCAATAGGAAGGAAACAATCAAGGCTAAAACATTTTTTATTAACATGAAATATTTGCAACTGAGCGTAAGGGAACAAACAATAAATGTCATCACCAAGAGAGTAAATAATGAAAAGGCTCTTTAAAAAGATGATTTGAAAAGCAAAATCTGTGTTATTAACCTTTAACTTTGAATTAAATTAGAACCGTTTAATTAACCACAGTGTTAATAAATCGTATATTCATGGTCATTAACCGCACACCAGTATAATACCTGCAGTAACACGTCTTATAATTGAACACTCGCGGTCATTCAAAGAAATGTGTCTACAGTCACATCTAACAACTGACGTCAGAGATTTTAATTGCATTTCATCAATCTTTAATATATTTTCACAAGTAATTAAAATTAATATATGCACTCGATTGCATAAAAATTGAATTAATGTCGATTTATTTTCCAATTATGCATGCATTTCCGAGACATATATTATGAAATGAGAAACTGTGGTCAAAAACGTAAATTTCAATATACAAATGACGTCATAAAAACATAAAAATGGACCTTTCTGTTTTTTTTTCTTTTCAGATTAAATCAACTGCCGATTAGATTTGAAATCAAATACAAAAGTTTTAAAATGTCAAAATTTTTCCGGGCACATTTTGTCAAAGATATTCATATGATGGTGCTTCCTTTGTGATCAGTGACTAATATAACATGCTTTTTTCAGAAAAAAAAAGAAAGCAATCAGAACAATGTGAAGAAACAAAATTAATCAAGCGAAACGAAGGGCGAGAAGATATGCTGCTCTGAAACAGTCCAACTATGAATTAGTTGAAGAGTGCATAAATTAAATAAGTCAAAAAGAGGAATTACATAAAAACTGACAAAGTCAAGCGTTTGACTTTACCAACCAACGGAATGAATGTCAAACTCCTGACCATGTTCAGGCATCTGCAAAAGAAAATAAATGCATAGATGAAACATGTTTTATAGCTAGCTAAACCTTAAACTTGTATTATAGCTCTTATTAGTTCTTAACTTGAAAAAATCGAAACAATATTCTTATTGAAGACATGAAATTGAACTTTATATATTGCGCACCTTTTATTTGTTTCACTGATATGGGAAAAGTTTAGGTTATGTACCTTACCCTGCAACACGTACTTTTTAGTTGTAGTACATCACAGTTAATTTTTAAAAATCTCCAAGAAATACTAATCAAAACAACATAGGAATAAATTATTCTTTTGTTGAAAAGGACATTCTGTTAGGTAAAACCACGGGAGAACTAAAATATGATAATTTTTAAACATAATTATCACATATTTTAAATGGACACAAAGGAAAATTAGGAATTCAATAAAATTTAACAAAAAGCCTAAAGCACCGCAAGGTATTTATAAAATCTGGAAACAAAACATGAAAAATAATCTAAAATTTGTTCTTCTTTTGAAAGGCGTTGACATCATTGATAAGACAAAGTTGGATTCGGTAATAATGACAGTAAATATAGTATGAGCTTGAGTCGAAGTGCATTGTATAAGAATATCGACTTTATCAATTTATACAAACATAAATAAAAATAATAAAAAAAGTTAAACTATCATGTTTATTTTAGTAAATGCAAATATTTTGTGTGGATATCTTATTATTTACATGTTACTATTTTGAAATTAATGTATAGAACTGTTAGATGCTTCTAACATTATATGGATATATTTTTTACACTAATTGTAAATCTAAGGTAAAAGGTGGACTACATTTTTATTGCTTTCTATTTCCCCTGGATAGATGGTTCAATTTGTAAAAAGGGACCCTTCGCCTGTTCCTGGACGACTAAGGTAATTGTATACAGGAATTATTTAGGAATAAAACGTGTATATGTCTCAAAAAAGGCTACGTACCTTATTTCTGACTTCAACTGTGATGAAGAGAGTTGAAGCCGAATTTTCAGTCAAATATTTTAACTTGTATTTTTGTCCATCTGATGAGTTAAGCCTTTTTCAACTGTCGTGATTTTTTATAGTTCGTTCTTATGTTGTACTGTTATACCACTGTCCCAGGTAAGGGGATAGTTGGGATCCGGCTAACATGTTTTACCCCGCCACATTATTTATGTATGTCAGGAGCCTGTAATTCAGTGGTTGTCGTTTGTTTATGTGTTACATATTTGTTTTTCGTTCACTTTTTTTATACAAATAAGGCCGTTAGTTTTCTTGTTGGAATTGTTTTACATTGTCATATCTTTGCCTTTTATAGCTGACTATGCGGTATGGGCTTTGCTTATTGTTGAAGGCCGTACGGTGAACTATAGTTGTTAATGTCTGTGTCATTTGGTCTCTTGTAGATAGTTGTCTCCTTGGCAATCATACCACATCTTCTTTTATATTAAATGTTTTAATGTAGAACTGTCAATATCTTTCCTAGGTTAGCTCCATCACGTTTCCCACTAGTATACATTTTGAAGTACTATTAAAAACATACCTGTACTAAGCCAAAAACAAATAATGACAGTTGTGATTTATTCGTTTGATGTGTTAGAGCTTTATATTTGTTCCATTTGATTCGGAAATTTCCGATTTAAATTTTCCTCGGTTTGCGATTTTTTTATTATGTTTCTGTAAGGTTAACTCCATTAACATAATTTAAAGATGAAGAGACATACAAACAATTGATAGGAATCTGTTTTGCTCTATTTCTGCAAACTAATGCATAAACTATACCATACCCAACGTGTATTCCCAAAGGTTCACTAAAAAAATATAAAAATGTGCAATCCTTCATTATTGTCTGATACAAATTTTGATTTATTCCGACATAGAAAGTCAATTTCGAATCATTTATCCATGAAATGTAACAACAAACGTGAAGCTTAAACTGGTGTTACCTTTTATGTGTTAATATTAGATTTATAATCTCGACTGTTTGGGTTACAAATCATACCTGGAATGTAATTACAATTAGTGTTCATAGTTTAAAATATCAAAATTATTAGTTTTTTTAAGCGTAGCATGATATTACATGGTATCACTTGATTCACAGCTGATTCAGTAATTTTTTTCAAATCCAATTGTGATCAACTGAGATATATAGATAGGGTCAATTTCGAATTAATGTGTCAAAGCATAACAATGAAACCTTACGCGTTAATTGATATAACCGTTTTATGTTTCCATTTATTTTATAATCTACAGAAAATAAGTAATATAATTTAATACCAATCAATTGTAATAAAGACACATGGTATAAAGGAAAGAGCTTAATTTATGTAAAAAAACAAATTCAACTCAAGGATATCTATGAAATCATATAGATCATATGGCTTTCGGTTTACGTTTAGCGAGAGGAAACGGGATGTCCAATCAAATGAAAACTTTATAAATTTTGTGCGTCCAAATGATTTTCTGGATTTACCGTCATCCAAAGTTACTATATGATTTTTTTTTAGAGGTTATTGGTGTGTAAATAGTTATCAAAAGTACGAGGATTATAATCTAATACGCCAGATGCGCGTTTCGTGTTCATAAGACCCATCAGTGACGCTCAGATCAAAATAGTTAAAAATCCAAACAAGTACAAAGTTGAAGAGCATTGAGGACCCAAAATTCCAAAAAAGTTGTGCCAAATAAACCAGGGCGATTTACTCACAACTAAATAAAAACTCGAAGGAATTTAATATTAAGCTTGTGAGTAAGAGCCCCAGTTTACACATCAATAACCTCTAGAAAAAATGTGTTGAATCCTTATGACTATAAAGCCAAATATTCAATTTCAAATATTCGATATTAAATTTTGGTGAAATGGCTACTTTTAGTACCATCAACTTCAAAATTGACAGGTCGTAACAAAGGATTTGCCCGCCATATCTTTTTTAAATCCATAAATGAAATGCATAAGAATTATTACAAAATAGTACAAGTGTTCTACCGAATCAGCATAGTGTTTTTTTTTTAATTTGTTTCTTTTAAAATACTGAATTTGAAATGCAATTTGACGTTAAGCAAATACTAATTAACAGCTAAAGCGATAAAAGATATAATTGTTTACACCAACTTGAGGTTGTTATACCCTAGGTCTTTTGTTGTTTCAATCTGCAACTCTTTTACCCCAACATTCATTTCGCTAGTATTTATCTTTTGTCTTTTGTACATGTAGACATTTATGTCTCATGTATTTTAAAACGACTCATTTGCTCTTTGTTTCTGTCTTGAAAGATTCGATAAATGTGTTGCAATAATTCTTTGAAAATGTTTGAAAAAATACCAAATAAGTTAAGTTTAAAAGACATTTAAATGTATATTTAAATTGAAAGGAAAATGTAGAATGTTGATAACAATAAAGATATTAATTTGCAGAATAGATAAAAAAAAAAGATGCCAATGAGACAATTCTCCACAAGAGACCAAATGGCACAGAGATTAAGATCTATAGGTCACGGTACGGCCTTCATCAATGAGCAAAGCCCATACCACATAGTCAGCTATAAAAGGCTCCGAAAAGACAAAGGTAAAACGTTTCAAACGAAAAACTAACGGCCTAATTTATGTACTATAAATAAACGAAAAACAAATTTCACATCAACATCGAAAACCACTGGATAACAGGATCCTGACTTTGCAGAGGCACATACATACAGAATGTGGCGGATTTAAACATGTTAGCGGGATTCCAACCAACATAAGAACTCGTTTTATCATTAAGTATTCACTACAACGCCCAATGCTAAAATATTGCAGAGTCAACATATTTTTTCTTCAAATTGTTAACAATAAATAAATAAAAACAAGTGTTATGCACTACTTGCAGAAAACACTTACAGCAACTATTGCACCATTTCTAATAAAGTTTAAGGCTTACTTAACAATTGTTTCTTTTAATTTATTGAAGACACAATACGTTTATAGTAGTGCAGAGCATCATATTATTTCCCACAGAACGTATCTAATATAAAAAAAGCTTCATATTATCGACGAAATCAGAGACATCTTTTTAATGATATATGTTCAAGCTTTTAATTGCTGTACAATTGAAATTATCATGGAACAAATATTGGCGAATCATTTCCCATGCTATATAAAAATCCACGTATCATTTACTTCCATCAGACAGAATCATAAAGGACTTGGTACATGTTATAGTCACATTTATTTTTTATTAACAGATCGATGCATTGCATATTTTTGTAAACACATTTTAAACATTGAAATAAAAGCAATAGTTCTAACTTAATAAACAACTTTATATAAATAATTAAAAGACAACGTATCTGCTAGGAATGCATTTAAAATAAATCATCTAAGAGACAAAACTTAGTAATACCCAACATTAAACAAAACACAGTTACATTTAATCATTTCAAAACATTACAAAAAATAAAAATATTTTGCAAACAAGTACACAAAATTTCAAAATTTACAATAAGAAGTGCTTGGAATATTAAATAAAAGTTACATTAACAAAAACTGAACACCATTTGATATATACACAATGCGCAAATCAAGACAGTAAGTTGAAAAAAACATCAATTTGTAAGGGTTATCCTCGTTTTTTTTTTCTTCTTCTTCTAAAACAGTTCCTATGCAATATATTGAAGAAATATTTCATTTGTAATAGGGACGGGATGTTAATCAAACGTTTATAGTACAGTTATCTCCCAGAAATACTTTCATTATTAATAAAATCGCTTATCCTACGATACGATTCAAAAATTAAGATCTCACAACAAAATTTCATTTGAAACATTCGCATCAGCCGAAATATAAGTTTGAGAATTAGCTTTATTGTATACCAATAGTTTAATAATTTGGAAAAGTGTAAAATATCGTTAACAGTCTGTTTTCAAAAATTTGGTAATTCATGCATCGTTGGGTTAGACAACAGACAATACCAGTTAACTACTTCAGAACTGTGTATTCCCTTATCAGATTTTATTTTAGCTACAGATAAACAATGTTTGACTAATAGAAGAAAGGGAATACTGACCCTACAGAATCAGTTTTGTATAACCCTGACATTTATTGGGGTATATTCCTTTCGCTAAATATCTAGCTTTATGTGTGGTATTGTCTGAAGTTGGTTGGGTTTTTTTCTCTTGCTATGATGCGTTCCGTCTTTGTTTGACTAATGACTTATTTTTGTAATCTCTTCCTTATCTTGTTTTTACATATTAAGACATTTGTAATCTTTCACTTAGGAGAATCTTCGTATAACTGTCATCTTTAGTTTAATATTTAACTTTTGTGTTATTTTTTATTGGAAGCCACAGAACATCTTGTGGCCACAGGTTAGATTGTATTGCACTTAGGTCGAATTGTGTAGTCCTAAACATTCTAAATGGTTTGAATTTCCATCCAGCCATTAAGGTTTTTATTGTTTCTGATGACTGTCGCTTTACATGCCACGTCCACTCCATGATAATACCTTGCACATTTAGTCGTTTAAAAAATTCTTTGGCACCAAGAAGTACTCTATGTTCATGACCTTCAACATCAATTTTTATAAATACTTTTTTGAACTGTTGCATTTGTGGAATTAATAAAAGGCTATCTAACGTGACAGAATTTTCTTGCACTGTTTTCGTTTTGAAATGTCTTCCACTGAATTTCCGTCTCATCTTGTCCCATATTCCATCAGTATCAACATGGTTAAGACCGAAATCAGTGTTACCGGCAGTGTACCTTAACCTGCGTGTCCCACTCGAGTCGGACAAAATGTTATGAATCAATGTTATTTGCGATCCAATATTTAGATAATGGGCGGACGCACATACGTGTTCGATGTTTGATTTGACAGCGTCAACGGCGATTGAGTTTCTCCCAATCAATGCTGCAGCTATAGAATGTTGTCCAATATTTGTTCCTATATCAATTAAATTTATATTTGGATCCTGTTTCAGCTGATACAATACTCTGTTTATTGTGTTCAATTCAAAAGCACCTGCTCTACTGATTACAGACGAAATACCATCGCTTAAAGAGTGTGTAAATATGTTCACGCTCCCAGCATTTGTTGTATATTTATATAAAGGGAAGTCCCTGCGATTTATGAACATTGTGTATGGTTTACAGAGGTGAGATGGTCTCCAATCATCGTCAATAAAAGACAAATCTACTGGAATAGTTTGTCCCGGTGGGTCTTGTTTTCTATGTAAATCTGTAGATGTTGTTTTCACTGCAGTATCCCTTAATCGTATAGTGTCTCTTTTGTTATGTAACTCTTTAGAGGTTGTTTTCACTGAGGTGTCCGTTAATCGTGTATGGTGTAAACCTTTATCAGGTTTATAGTACAATGTTTCATATAAGGTCACTAATAATAAGCTGCACATTATCAAACTAATACAAATTCTTTTCTGCAGTTTTTGGTTGTAGTACATTTTCTGAAATGAAAAAAAAAACATAAACATACTTATATAATCAACCAACTATGTTTTAAAATGTAAAAATAAACTCATTATGTATATCAGGCTTACAATTTTGTAATACAAAAGCACGTTTCACCTATGAATGGCTCATAAGCGACATTCGAATTATTACAGTTAAACAGGCTAAAACGAGTTGAAGACCATTGGGGACCTAAAACTCCGAATTGGTTGGAAAGTACGACTAAGATAATCTGTAACTGACCTGGGTTAGAAATCCTCAGTATTTCAATTATCAGTTTTGTTAACAGTTAATTCACAGTTACGACCGTATAAATTATATTGCATGTTAAAACAGAAGCTGATACTGATACAGACATATTCGTGTTTTCCGAAACATCTGGTATAATTTTTATAGTTGATTCAAGTAGATACATGAACATGATGATATGAAGCTCGGCAAACAAATTGTCCATTTGATTTTAGCTCAAAGGAATTTGATAACAAATCACATATTAGTGTAATGCAACATTAATTTATAACAACATGTTTCAAATTACGCCTAGGGTTAAATTAATTTTTTTTTAGTTTAGAGAAAAACGTTTAATATACCCCTAGTGTGAAATAAAACGTGAATAAATTTTAAAACAAATGCCTCGGTAAATTACAAGGCAATCGTTAAATATTATGGCATGCCTATTTGTTCACATAGTTTGCCTATCCCTAAATAAGGCTAATACTACATTTTTCTTCTCGTGACTGTTCGTTTTATTTCTTACGGTAAGTCTATTCCAAGTGACATTTCCGATGCTGCCAATCAATAAAATTGAGCTTAATCGTAATAATATAAAATAATGTTGGTTGTCTAAGTTGTTGAGAAACTATGCTTGCAATATTTGCTACAAGACGTTAAGCTATAAACAAGATGGATAATATAGCCAAACACATGGACTATAGAAGCATGTTGATTAATTGAAAAACGCGTTTTAGATGGAAACATGATTATTAATGATATATAGGTCCTATCTGTTGATATTTTACTAAATATAACGGAATTTGATGAGACTGTCATTAAAGTGAGAGGGTTAGCGCTATAGAACCAGGTTTAATCCACCATTTTCTACATTTGAAAATGCCTGTACCAAGTCAGGAGTATGACAGTTCTTGTCCATTCGTTTTTGATACGTTTTGTTATTTGATTTTGCCATGTGATTATGGACTTTCCGAATTGATTTTCCTCTAAGTTCAGTATGTTTGTGATTTTACTTTTTTTTATATAGATTACATATAGGTTATTATAAACATCATACACACTCACATAAACTTTACAAGTAAAATTGAGAATGGAAATGGGGAATGTGCCTAAGAGACAACAACCCGACCATAGAAAAAAACAACAGCAGAAGGTATGGTTTACAGTAACTGTATTTTCGCAATCATGTAGCAAATACGGTGTAGCCTTACGGGGATTACTTTTTTTTAATGTTTTTACCTATAACCATTCAGCATTGATACTAACTTTGCATGATGGAACACATTTGTTTGAAAATTATTCACCTATGTTTCATATCTGGGACATAATATATTTTTGACATTGTTTCCAGTTCATATACTATATATTATATTCATTGATCCAGTTGTGCACTGAAGAGGAGACAATTTCAATAAAAGCTATTAGCACGATGTTTGAAAAGATATATTAATATTTTAATACATATATTTGGTTGATTTATTTTGTTGATACGTGTAAGTTAATATCACGCTGCGGGACAATTAAAAGTATGTCTGTAATTTGTCTGTTGATGCAGATCGTTTGTAGACCTTTCGTTTTTTGTGTGCCTTTGGGTTGTTTCATTGTAGTAGTCCTCACAACCATTACAATTAATTTGAAACAGTTTTAATGTATTCCTACTTTTTTAATTTTATAAAATTTCCAATGTGAGATGAATTAATAATAAATGATAAAATATATTTTCCAAATGAATACATAATATAGGGAATCAACTTTCCCCGTTGCATACAACTTTTGTTCTAGAATTTTTTATATTAGTTTATATGGCGGTACATAATTGGGAGGATACATATAATGATTACAGACTGTTGGAAACTTGCTCAGAAAAAGACACCCAATCTACATAAAAAAAAGAAATCTGAAATAAAATCCACTTTCTCAATTTCTCTGGTAAAATGGTAGTCTTAAAACAGGTTTTTGCTCTTTCTTTAAAGATTTTAAATACAGAAATATTTGAAGTTAAATTGTAGGAAAAACTTAACAGAAAAAGAGTTGATAAATCAACACGTTAATTTTACAAAAAAGAACTTATCTCAGTCAAGACTATAAAATATGAACCTCGTCCATCCAAGAACGGGACTGTCTGTTATCCTGGTCACTGACTTTATCAAAGTATGAAAACATGACCATGATGACCACATTTGAATTGTCATTAACTAGATAATGCTCCAAAATGGTAACCGGAGAACACGAATATGGTCATGTTGGTCTTTTAAAACCATTGCTTAATTGAGGCGTTCGTTTTTGGCTATGCGTGATATACAAGTGATAGTCACGTACGATGGTTAATTTTCAATTACATTTGTTAGATTTTTTTGTCCTGAACGTGCATGAATTACCTTTCAATGGAAGTTCTATTGATTCAAGTATCAACATATGATAACAGCATTGTACATGAAATAGAAATAAGATGTAAATGAAACTGATGAAGCAAAACATTTGATTACAAAAAAGGTCTCAATAGAATTTGTTACACTGATGATGTCCAAATGTCAGGAGACAGTTGTTTAGATAATTTTTAACGTCAGTCCCATCTAGCAATTGACAAAACCATGACCTTTTAAAAGCTACTCTAAGACTTTACATACTCTATACGGGAGGGAGATCCAAACTTCTTTCATCATACATTTCAATGAACTTCCTTTATATACTAGGCAACAAAAGAAACGTTACATTGGTTTTTAATTTGAAAATATCACATATATTAATTTCAAATATTTTCATGATTAAAACTAGTAACCTGAATGATTTATCTATCAAATTTACTCATTTATAAAAATATCGGAAATGACGTGACGTCATTTTCTGATTTCAAACAAATAACCATTTTTTCAAAAATTTACCTGTATAGAGTTTGAATCGAGTTGTCCTTTTTGTCATTTATTGTGTCGAACACGATTGTTAACAAAAGGTCGCATTAAAAAATTGAAAAAGTTACACGTAAAACAATGCCCCGTCTACGCCAAAATGAGAGAGAACGAGCTATTGGGATGTTGGCAGCAGGAATGGCTCAAGTGCAGGTTGCAAATAATTTTAATGTCTCTAGAATGGCTATTGCAAGGCTTAAGACTCGTCTTAGAGATACTTGCACAACAAATGATCGCCCCCGTAGTGGCAGGCCATGTGAAACGACGTTACGTCAAGACATACACATCCGCATCAATCATGTCCGGAATCGATTTGTAAACGCGTCACAAACTGCACGACAAACCCACGGAAGACATAACAACAGAATATCTGCTCAAACAGTTCGTAACCAAATGCGTCAAGTTGGTCTAAGAGCCCGTCGTCCATTGAAGGGATCTATCCTTACACAGCGTCACAGGATGGCGCGACTTCAATGGACACGGGTACGGATTCGATGGAATATGCAAACATGGAGAGAGGTTCTTTTTACCGATGAATCTAAATTCAACTTGAAATTTAGCGACGGCAGAGCCAGGGTCTACCGGAGACGCAATGAACGATGATGCGTGCGTGCAGGAAACAGATCGGTTTGGTGGTGGCGAAATCATGGTATGGGGCGGAATTACCTACCAGGAACGCACCGAGCTCAAAATCATGGTTTGTAATGTAAATGCAACAAGGTATAGGGACGAAATTCTGGCTCCAGATGTTCTCCCGTTTCTCCGAAGACATCGTTTTAATCACGTTTTTCAGCAGGACAACGCCCGTTGTCACGTGGCACACATTTCGATGACCTTTTTGGAGAATAACCATGTTCGTGTGTTGCCTTGGCCAGCAATGTCTCCAGATTTATCACGAATTGAACATCTTTCGGACGAACTTGGACGACGAATCAGAAATAGCCAAAATCCACCGGAAACGCTAGCCCATCTCCGAACACCACTTTCAGGGAATGGAACAACATCCTTCAAGATTTATTCGACGTCTTATTTATTCCATGCGACAGAGGTGTCAGGTGGTCATAAATGCAAGAGGTGGTCATAAAAGGTATTGACATGTTAACCCGAATTCTGTACTCGTCCTGTTAAAATTGTCCGAAAATGTGCAATATTGTTTTCAATAAAGAAAACGTGTTATTGTTTTCTTCAAAATCATGCTAGCTACCTATTCCATTAAATTTTTGTTATCAATTTTTTTGTTTTAAAAAATTATAATGATCTTATAAGTATGTAACGTTTCTTTTTTTGCCTAGTATATATTGGAAATCATCTTTTTTTTTCTTGCATAACCTACACTAGAAGATTTGTCTGTACCCAAAAGTCAGAGAGCTAAAGTTTTAAAAAAATGATTTTGCCAATATTTGTTTATTTCTGTACACCTATGATTTAAAGTGCTTTTCCTGATTTGGTTTTGTTTCTGTATAATTTTCTACTATTTTATCCCCAACAGTTTAAAAGACCTTGATTTTTACCATGATATTGTCATATTTGGTAGTAGGTTTTTTATTACAGCCTTATCTTGAGCAAGTCCATATGGATTCAGTTTTATCTACATTTACTCTTAAACCAACAAAAGCAGCAAACCAATCAAATATATGCAAACCTGTTTAAGAGATTCTTCTTGTCATCAGGAATCAGACATGAGTCATCTATCTTCAAATAGGCCTCATAAAAACTCTTGGATGCGTTAATTTATGTAACACTTATGAATGAAAAAAACTCTATTATTATAAGACCAATGGCTTGTTTCGCCGTTTCCACTTTAATATTATATGAAATATGCATTGCATTGTATCGTCTCTATGTTGACGAGTATATAACATAATACTTATTAGACTTACCGTGTTACAGACTGTACGAATGTACTACCAACATATAGCAAACTTGCATGATGTTTGACACAATTTAACGTACAAGTTCACCAGCTATTACATTTAAGGACGGAACATGTTTTTTTAAAATAAAAAGAAGTATTATGAGACAACGTGCTACCAGTAGACCAGATGACTTGGGGGTTAACATGTACAACTATAGGTCATAATTATATTATTCATAAACAGCGAACTTGAAATCCTTTACTTGCATGACTTTTGACACAGATTAAATTAAAAGGTTATGTTTATATTAGTATTCATTCCCATCGAATGGCCTTTGAAACCTTTTATAAGTTTTAAAATATTTTATTTCACCATTTTAGTTCAGACTGGTTCCACATCGTTTACATTCTATTCAATTAAGTCAAGTCAGATTCGATTGATATTTATTTTGTGTTGTAATATGTTGAGTTTAATTATTAACTAACAAAAATTACAACAAATTAATGTTTTACAGACCGTACTGTGCACTCTGTAATTAACTATTCATTCTCATGGCCTATTTTGATAAATCTACGTATAAAAATATAAAATCAGTTTTTTTCCCTAATAATATAGTGAACATTCTACTACTTGCAATTACATTAATATAATACTATTATTTATATTAGTTTGTGCATTGGATAGTTTGAAGTTAAAAATAACTAAAGGTAAAAAAATGTGGATGAAATATAGTTGACATATATAACCATTATATAAATAAAAAGTGTTTACAGGTAAAACATATATTCGATTTATATCAACACAGAACAATATATTTTCACCATCAAATGTTTCATTTGTGAGTTTAAACTACTATGATCTTGATGATAAACAAGTTATAAAAAGTTATATACTCGACGCCGAGGTAAACAAATTAAGATTTTAAATTTGAAAATGTATTTAAACATTGATTATCGATTGAAACCGGTAAAATTCAATTTGCCTCATGTTAACCAGGCTACCTTAACACTTCATAATTTCTTTTAAATCATATTGGTTTACAATAATTATTTTCTGGTATCATATGCATTGGCCGTGAATATAGGACGATAAATACATGCGCGAGAAGAGACAGGGTTAATGCTATAGTCAAGATTATAAAACATGAACCTCGTCCATCCAAGAACGGGACTGTCTGTTATCCTGGTCACTTACTTTATCAAAGTATGAAAACATGACCATGATGACCACATTTGAATTGTCATTAACTAGATACTGCTCCAAAATGGTAACCGGAGAAAACGAATATGGTCATGTTGGTCTTCTAAAACCATTGCTTAATTGAGGCGTTCGTTTTTTGGCTATGCGGGATATACAAGTGACAGTCACTTACGATGCCCTCGGATAATTTCCTCCAAGGTTTTAATTTTCAATTAAATTTGTTAGATATTTTTGTCCTGAACGTGCATGAATTACCTTTCAATGGAAGTTCTATTGATTCAAGTATCAACATATGATAACAGCATTGTACATGAAATAGAAATAAGATGTAAATGAAACTTATGAAGCAAAACAATTCATTATAGTTGTTTAGATAATTTTTAACGTCATCCCATCTAGGAATTGAAAAAACCATGACCTTTTAAAAGCTACTCTAAGACTTTACATACTCTATACGGGAGGGAGATCCAAACCTCTTTCATCATACATTTCAATGAACTTCCTTTATATACTAGGCAACAAAAGAAACGTTACATTGGTTTTTAATTTGAAAATATCACATATATTAATTTCAAATATTTTCATGATTAAAACTAGTAACCTGAATAATTTATCTATCAAATTTACTCATTGATGAAAATATCGGAAATATAACGTGACGTCATTATTTGATTTCAAACAAATAACCATTTTTTCTAAAATTTACCTGTATAGAGTTGGAATAGAGTTGTCCTTTTTGTCATTTATTGTGTCGAACACGATTGTTAACAAAAGGTCGCATTAAAAAATTGAAAAAGTTACACGTAAAACAATGCCCCGTCTACGCCAAAATGAGAGAGAACGAGCTATTGGGATGTTGGCAGCAGGAATGACTCAAGTGCAGGTTGCAAATCATTTTAATGTCTCTAGAATGACTATTGCAAGGCTTAAGACTCGTCTTAGAGATACTGGCACAACAAATGATCGCCCCCGTAGTGGCAGGCCACGTGAAACGACGTTAAGTCAAGACAGACACATCCACATCATTCATCTCCGGAATCGATTTGTAAACGCGTCACAAACTGCACGACAAACCCACGGAAGACATAACAACATAATATCTGCTCAAACAGTTCGTAACCGATTGCGTCAAGTTGGTCTAAGAGCCCGTCGTCCATTGAAGGGATCTATCCTTACGCAGCGTCACAGGAGGGCGCGACTTCAATGGACACGGGTACGGATTCGATGGAATATGCAAACATGGAGACAATTTCTTTTTACCGATGAATCTAAATTCAACTTGAAATTTAGCGACGGCAAAGCCAGGGTCTACCGGAGACGCAATGAACGATTTTCTGATGCGTGCGTGCAGGAAACAGATCGGTTTGGTGGTGGCGGAATCATGATATGGGGCGGAATTACCTACCAGGAACGCACCGAGCTCAAAATCATCGTTGGTAATGTAAATGCAACAAGGTATAGCGACGAAATTCTGGCTCCAGATGTTCTCCCGTTTCTCCGAAGACATCGTTTTAATCACGTTTTTCAGCAGGACAACGCCCGTTGTCACGTGGCACACATTTCGATGACCTTTTTGGAGAATAATCATATTCGAGTGTTGCCTTGGCCAGCAATGTCTCCAGATTTATCACCAATTGAACATCTTTGGAACGAACTTGGACGACGAATCAGAAATAGCCAAAATCCACTGGAAACGCTAGCCCAGCTCTGAACAGCACTTTTCAGGGAATGGAACAACATCCCTCAAGATTTATACGACGTCTTATTGATTCCATGCGACAGAGGTATCAGGCGGTCATAAATGCAAGAGGTGGTCATAAAAGGTATTGACATGTTAACCCGAATTCTGTACTCGTCCTGTTAAAATTGTCCGAAAATTGTTCAATAAAGAAAACGTGTTATTGTTCTCTTAAAAATCAGGTTTGCTAACTATTCCATTAAATTTTTGTTATCAATTTTTTGTTTTAAAAAATAAAAATGATCTTGTAAGCATGTAACGTTTCTTTTTTTGCCTAGTATATATCGGAAATCATTTTTTTTTCTTGCATAACCTACACTGGAATATTTGTCTGTACCCAAAAGTCAGAGAGCTAAAGTTTAAAAAACAATGATTTTGCCAATATTTGTTTATTTCTGTACACCTATGATTTAAAGTGCTTTTCCTGATTTGGTTTTGTTTCTGTATATTTTCTACTATTTTATCCCCAACAGTTTAAAAGACCTTGATTTTTACCATGATATTGTCATATTTGGTAGCAGATTTTTATTACAGCCTTATCTTGAGCTAGTCCATATGGATTCAGTTTTATCTACATTTACTCTTAAACCAACAAAAGCAGCAAACCAATCAAATATATGCAAACCTGTTTAAGAGATTCTTCTTGTCATCAGAAATCAGACATGAGTTATCTATCTTCAAATAGGCCTCATCAAAACTCTTGGATGCGTTAATTTATGTACCACTTAGAAATGAAAAAAAAAACTCTATTATTATAAGACCAATAGCTTGTTTCGCGGTTTCCACTTTAATATTATATGAAATATGCATTGCATTGTATCGTCTCTATGTTGACGAGTATATACCTTAATACTTATTAGACTTACCGTGTTACAGACTGTACGAATGTACTACCAACATATAGCAAACTTGCATGATGTTTGACACAAGTTAACGTACATATCACCAGCTATTACATTTAAGGACGGAACATGTTTTTTTTTTAAATAAAAAGAAGTATTATGATTACTAATGAGACAACGTGCTACCAGAGACCAGATGGCTAAGGGGTTAACATGTACAACTATAGGTCATAATTATATTATTCATAAACAGCGTTGAAATCCTATACTTGCATGACTTTTGACACACATTAAATTAAAAGGTCATGTTTATATTATTATTCATTCCCATCGAATGGACTTTGATACCTTTCATAAGTTTTAAAATATTTTATTTCGCCATTTCAAGTCAGACTGGTTCCACATCGTTTACATTCTATTCAATTTAGTCAAATCAGATTCGATTGATATTTATTGTGTGTTGTAATATGTTGAGTTTAATTAATAACTAACAAAAACTACAACAAATTTATTTTTTACAGACCGTACTGTGCACTCTGTAATTAACTATTCATTCTCATGGCCTATTTTGATAAATCTACGTATAAAAATATAAAATCAGTTTTTTCCCTAATAATATAGTGAACATTTTACTACTTGAAATTACATTAATATAATACTATTATTTATATTAGTTTGTGCATTGGATAGTTTGAAGTTAAAAATAAGTTAAGGTAAAAAAGTGGGTGAAATCTAGTTGACATATGTAACTATTATATAAAAATAAAAGGTTTCTTCAGGTAAAACATACATTCGATTTATATCAACATATGACAATATATTTTTACAATCAAAATGTTTCATTTGTGAGTTTAAACTACTATGATTTTATGATAGACGAGCTATAAAAAGGTATATACTCAACGCCGAGGTAAACAAATTAAGACTTTATATGTGAAAATGTGTTTAAACATTGATTATCGATTGAAACCGGTAAAATTCAATTTGCCTCATGTTAACCAGGCTACCTTCACACTTCATGATTTCTTTTAAATCATATTGATATTGGTTTACAATTATTATAATTATTTTCTGGTATCATATGCATTGGCCGTGAATATAGGAAGAAAAGTACGTGTGCGAGAAGAGAAAAGGTTAATGCTTATTCAAGGATTTGAAGAAATAAATCAGTTTGATATATTTTTATTTAACGCTTCGTTCGTCACTTCATTACTAAACCTCGTCCTGGAAATGCATTAAATACTTGTCATTGGACATAAATTAAACAACAATAGATCTGTACACAACCTGCGTTCACATAACTCGACAGTCTAGTTTTCTTTTTTTGTTTAGGAAGTCTACGAAGGCTTCCACTGAATGAAAGTTTTTAAGCATCACTAAAGCATGCTCCGGATACATTCGACACCCAAATGATAATCGCAAGTTCATTTGTTACATTATAATATCATTGATCTTTATCTGCAGGTAGTTCGTAGGTAATAACGTATTTATAGGATAAAAACTGCATGAGGTATATTTTATTACCTAAAATGAATAAAACGGATCTTGAATAATTCTTATTGTGGACACAAACCTTCGTATGTATGCATTGCCGGTATTTTGAGGTTTCATGTGTGGTGTGTAAAAGACATGTAGATTAGAGTCAATTGTCACTAACAGTGTATACATGTATTATGATACCTTCCAAGTACTTGTCTATTTTTTACTGTCTTCTAAGAAGTATTTCGTGCATATATTTTACTAAGAATCGGTCTCTTAATCATGTTTATGTGCCCTCGCAGCATGAACTGAAATCTCTACGATAAATATGTGGAGGGACGTGTTTTAAGGATACAAAACCGGCAAAAACCCTGAACAAACGGATAAACAATGTCATAGAACAACAACTATAACACGCAATGTTTTGAAACTTTACATATATATGACAATGATGTCTTTTTCCAAAGATCCTCATTTTGTTGATTCGAACCAGAAACATTTAACGTAAAAAAAAGTATAGATGAAATTGAGTTTTTTCTTTACAGGTTTCCAAGGTTTCATGTAAGTCATTTGCACAATTGTGAACAATTCACGTACATTGTAGTTTGAACCTTTAAAAATAGCAGCAATTTATATCCAAAATAAATGAATATTAGGAGTTGCACATGTTCTCTGTATATATACCCATTGTGCAAAGTTGAAAAGTTCCTAGGTACGTAAACTTCTGACCTCCAGTAAACACCCTTTAAGTTAATTGGGTCGTTGCTAGTGATTTTGAAAATTCAAAATTTAACAAAAAGCAAGAACATATTGCTTTTATTTTTAAGGATTGGCGGGAATTTGTTTTTCTCATCCGTTACTCCCTTTTTTCGGTTAAATTTCTCTCTTTTCTTCTAGATTGTATATCCGTTTTGTAAAATCCATGCAAAAAACATACAGTGAAAAGGTGAAATTTAAATGGTTTTGTATTTATATATTTTCAAGACATTATAACATAATTGAATAGTCTGTTAAATGAATAAGCGATATAATTCAATTAGAAAATACTAACATGATAAACATATATTCATATCAATGATGCCCCATCATCAAATATCAAAGATGAGATCTCAGCTGATGACTTGTCAAAATCATTTCCCTTCATATTATCTTTTAGGAATAAAAAACTCAGTGACGACACAGAACAATGCATTACAAAATACAAAACTCGATTTGACAAGGACAATTGTCAACATAAAGAGTCATATCGGGCAGACGAAACACCCAGACGGTCACTCGAATCTGATACATCCATGCAATACATACCTACAACTGCTGCAAGTCGCAGAAAATCTTAATTTGATCTAAATATAATCAATGAGAACAGATTTGTAAGAAATAGAAGATAGGGTTAAAAGACGGATGATCATAAAAACAATATATCTGACTCAGTAACAAGATGATAAAGGTTCTAAAGTAAGTTGTATACTTGCATAAAACATAACTAGGTTAGTATACAATGCAGATTCCCTAGAATGTTTTACATGATCTTATTTCTTATAATGGTAGAGAAAATTAAAATCACAAAAATACTGAACTCTGAATACTGGAAAAAATACATACTTTTTTAGATGTGTAAACTGTATTTTTATGATAATGCTTTGGATGTGGTCAATAATATAGCATTGTTGCTTTACATTTAAATTTCTATCATTTCAGGATGATCTAATTCGCAGATTAAAGAAGGATTCTTCTACACCTATGGTGTTGCTTTGGTCCAAGATGACTCTAACCTGTAGATGACGTTGTAAGATAAGTAGTAGCATGCAATTCGTCTTTTGAAACTACATAATATAGTGCATTACTAAAACACTATATTCCCCCCTGTGTATGTACATTGTGGAACAGCAGATGATCTTCCAGATATTACTTATCCATACATATCCGCACAACATGAACAATATTCCTTTGTACGACCTATGAGTGATATTTGTAGAAATTCTGGAAAGGACACAAAAAATGAGTTTGGGAAAATTGAAAAACATTATCTTTGTAAGCTGAAGCATATATTGCGTTTAAAAAACAATGCTAGAAACATCTATGACAATTAAATGAAGATAATTTATAAGGCAGTTGAAGTCATTTATTAATTAATCAGTTCAAGATCTGATCTCCTCAGAAAGTAGCAGTAATACAAGAAGTCATACATATGCTGCAATTAAAAGTGAATCATACATAACATGTCTTGGTTAACAGGGGGAAACCCACAAAAGCAGTTAAATAATTAAGAAATGTCGATGTACATCTAGTTGTAAATCTAGTTTCATACTATCTGTTTTATCAATATTGTCAGAACCTATAATTTATGTTGACAAAAAATATATAATTGCTCGCCTTTACTTTTCAAGCTTCGGCTACAAAGTTCGATGCTAACTTGTAAAACGTCGATCTTTCCTTATAATACAATATCAAGTATATTTGAAAGTCTCGAAATTTAATCGCCGCAAAACATGCTTAAAAAAACATAATGCGAAATTAAGTATTTGCGAAAATAAGTTGGTTAACAGTACATAGATATTTTCAGTATTGAAAACACAGATTTTGAACACACCGAGAGATTTAACATCGGATAGATCTGATGAATGAGACTATATTTAAACACCGATACAGAAGAGTACTACCATCAAAGTTCTATAAAGTAAAATCTCATCTACATCAATTTGAATTAGCAACACAAACAATGAAAACAGACGACGGACATTAATGAATGTTACCATCATTATACGATAAACTGTTGCCTGTTTCCTATTCACAACTCATTTTAAATACGGATATATAAAACATTGGCAAAAAGTAAAATCATAAAAAACTCAAAGGAAAATTAAAAAAAGAAAGTCTCTAATCAAATGGCAAAATCAAAAGTTCAAACACATCTAACGAATGGATAGCAACTGTCATATTCCTGGCTTGGTACATTGATAATTGATAATTGATTGAGTTGTATATCTTTAAATGCATGTGATTGTAAGATAAAGTTAATATGTTGCATTTTGAATTTGTTGTGATATCTTTAAAAAAAACTTTTATTATTACATTTGGTTTCAATATTTCAAGATTATTTAAAAAAAAATCTAGTTAATCAAGTTATATAATTAGACGTCAAACCAAAATAAAAAAAAATAAAATACGTATTTCATTGTTCAAAACTCAGCTTCAATACTGAAATATAAACAATTTGATTATTAACTGTTCATACACAATACTAGTATTTGCAAAGAAATGTACAATAAACTATACATTTGTTGAAATGAATAAAAAAGGAATGATAAACACACTTTAGTACGTGCGCAACAAACTTGTTTTCAAACTTCGTTGTTTTTTACTCGATGGTAACGTTATCAAAATGAATTCATTTTGTAGACTCGGTCGAGGAAAAGCAACACAAACAAGTAAAATCAAGTTTTTAATCGGTACAGGTATTAAGAGAAATGAACTGTTAATGTTGTCTTTAAAAATCACCAGAAAACAATGAATTTTCCCCCAAATTGAACCAATTATATGTTTCAGCTAACTTCTTTTGATTTTTCTTGATTGACAAAGAACAAGACAACCTACACAATACAGTAGGAAACCCGTTTAAAAATAGTATATTATAGTTCGGAGTCAAAAGGCGGAAACATGAGAATAGTCTTTGAATTTCTATATAAAGAATGAAAGTCATAACATACGACAGTTTGACCTAGTAGCTATTTTTTTTGTTAATCTATCCTAGCGTTATGTATACTTTTCTATTTTCTCGTTAAATGCAAGATATCTTTGAATGTTTCTGTTTTTCCATGTTAGGTAAATGATATTATAAATGACATACAAAAACAAATTAAATGTTATTTTTCTCAATCTTAACATACACGACACATACACAATTAACAAAAATCTGAAGCTGGTTGGGAATGTTTTGTTTTGTTTTAGAACAAAAGTGACGATATACACATGTTCTTTAATTGAAATTCTTTCCTCGGATTTATCTTCATTTTTTTTTTCTTGACAAGGTCAATGACTGAGAAAATGGGTCCATTGTTTTTCTAATTTCTGTATACAAAACAAAAGTCAGAAGCACGCCAAGAATGTTTAAAAATCGAAAATATCAAAAATGACGAGACAAACATATCTTAATTTTATTTCAATATATTCCCGTTCAGGAATTACATGATTTGCATAATCTGATATGCTCAACCACAGACAGTATAACAAATCTGTTGCTATAGTTTTTTCCACACTAAGACATACAAAGTTCATACATTACGTTTATCTAGCCTATTTAATATATTATTCAACAAACATATACTTTGATAAGCTTGGTATATCTCAGCTAAAACAAGGCAACAGTAGTATACCGCTGTTAAAAATTCATAAATCGATAGAAGAGAAAAAAACAAATCCGGGTAACAAACTAAAACTGAGGGAAACGTATCATATATACGAAAACTACGACACAACACCGAAACGTAACACACACAGAAACGAACTATAAAGTAGCAATGGCCATATACCAGACTTGGTACAGGGCTTTTTATGAAAAAATGGTGGGTTGAACCTGGTTTTGTGGTATGCCAAACCTCCCACTTTAATGGCAGTGTTAATTATAACATTAAAATGACATCATTACACGACAGGGTTACAAAAAAAAAACCCAGATCCATGGGAGAGAAACCAACGAATAATAGTCATCACAAGGTTACAGGTTAAAAAATATTTGTATACGCCAGATGCGCACTACGTCCACACAAAACTGCTCAGATGTTAAAAGTTTGAAAGCCATAACAACTACAAAGTTGAAGATAGCCGAGGACCAAAAGTTCCAAAAAGTTGTGAGGCTATAGGATGGAGAAATAGAGGAAATTCAAAAGAAGAATGATTATAGTGGACTGTTGTTTCTCATACATTTGTAATTAACAAATCATGTTTCGACGAACAGTGGGAAAAGCAAAATATCTATAATTACATGTACCATTAATCTTTGAAAAAAATTAATCGGGCATTTTTTAAAGATTAAATAAGCGTAATAGAAATAAGTTTTCATAATTTTATAAAAACACACAGGGAAGATACATTGATAAGACTGGTGTCTCTAATAACCAGCTGTCGCGGTCAAAGGGTCAAACAGCTTCCAAGATAAAAGTACTGTGATTATCATTTATCTTTGAATACATGTCGGTCAACCTGATAAACATGGTCATTAACAATACCCAGTAATCATAGCTGTACTTGCATGTCTTCTTTATTGAAATCTGGTGGTCATTCAACGAAATATCTCAAGTCACAACTGACAACTGACGTCAAGAAGTAAATTACATAACACAGATCAATACCAGTGAATAGGCTATTTGCCAGTTCCCGTAATTGACCCTGTAATTATCCCTTCTTTTAGTTGTCTCTGTTTTGAGGGACATATTTTTTTATTTGCAATGGAGAGCTAGCAAAAAGAGCAAATTTACCTGTGCGTTATGTGAGTCATCTTGAAGGTTTTCGAATCTTTCAATTACCTTAATTTGTTATTCAGAGAAATACTTTAGACATCAGATAGTTAAACCGCCGATACATCACTTTCAATTCATCATGTTTTGCATTAGCAAAAGTCATTTTTGTCCGGTATGGAACCAGTCTACGATTGACAAAGGGAAGTAATTTGTTTAAAAAGTGTGTAATAACAGAATTAAATCGGTAATTGGGAAATGAACTATTAAATATAGATGTATTTTTTAGACAAATAATTGGAAATTAGTTTCGATACTTTACTGTCGTTAATTCCAATTTTAGGTGATTAGTTTTGAAAATTAAACACATCTTTCTCTTATTTAAAAACAAAGTCGGAAATTAATTTATATAAAAAAAGATGTGGTATGATTGCCAATGAGACAACTCTCCACAACAGACCAAAATGGCACAGAAATTAACAAATATGACTCACCGAAAGGCTTTCAACAATGAGCAAGGCCCATGATGACAACTTTGCCTTATATTGAATAGTTTCATTTTGATTAGCATTATTAATTGTTATGAACACATTTAACTGATTTCGGTTGTGTTATAACAATAACATGCATAGATAACACCGAAGTTACCAAAAGTGAGAGTTGCATCAGTAATGTTTATGAGGGTTTTTTTGGCACATTTTTTTTTTTTTTTTTTTTTTGGAATTTTGGGTCTTTAATGCTTTTCAACTTTGTACTTGTTTGGCTCTATAAATATTTTGAAATTAGCGTCAATGATGAGTCTTATGTAGACGAAACGCGCGTCTTGCGTACTGAATCATAATCCTAGTACCGTTGATAAGTATTATTTCATAGCTTTCAGTTTCATATTTAAACATTTGCTTTTTGCCAACAATTCGAGATCAAGTTACACATATGTTTGTTTTTTAATATCAATCTTGTATTCCAGCAATCAATCAATCAATGTATTCAAACAACCATTTTCCAGTACTTTTTTTTTTCTTTTTTCATGAAATGCCTTCAGACTCCTTTATTTTTTTCATATGTTTATTTATTCCTTTTCGCAACATATCTAGACTAATTAAATATATGATAATGGTTTTTCGTATATCTTTCTGATTTTTGGTATTCTTTACAATGTAGTTCTTTTGTTTGTGATAAATATATTCATTATATTAATGTAGCAATGCTTTATTTTTCATTTTTTTTCCTTCTAAAAGTAACGATTACACAAGTCTTTTTCCTTGATGATTTGAAAAATTGAGAATGAAAATGTGGATTGTGTCCAAAAAGATTATCCTTTTTTTTCTAAAAATGTCCAGTACCAAGTCAGAAAAATGGAAATTGTTGTCTTATAGTGTGTGTTATTCTGTCGTTTGGTTTTTGTTGCAGTGAAGTGTTTCTGTTATTTTGTTGATTTCCACTTATATTTGATGTGTTTCACTCAGTATCAGTTTGTAACCCGGATTTGTTTTTTTTTTCTCAATTGATTATGACTTTCAAACAGCGGTATACTACTGTTGTCTTTATTTTTGGTAATCCTAATTTTCTGTACTAAAACAGGAATCAATATGTACTTTCATAGAAATATGATTTTTAATATTTATTCAGCCTTTGATCTTTTTTTAAATATTCAGTTTGCTTAAAAGTACATGACTGTATATAGTTATCAAAGGTACCAGGATTATAATTTAGTACGCCAGACGCTCGTGTCGTCTACATAAGACTCATCAGTGACGCTCATATCAAAATATTTATAAAGCCGAACAAGTACAAAGTTGAAGGGCATATCAGAGTTAACCATTATAGTACCTTTACTGACGTATAAACGTTGGTGCAAAGTTTATACTACGCGAACTTTAATACTGTAAAAGTTCAAAGTTGCTTCCTTGATATGAATTTTAATTTCAAAGTAGCAAATGTACTGCAATTTAGTCGATTAAGATATTTATAAGTTCCCATTAAAGGATTTGCATCATCTCTGGTATCGTACAACAATGCACTTTATATGTCCCTTAATTTAGCTTAATTCTCAAACGGGAAAGGAACCATTGGGTGATTAATTCCTCAAACCATTTACCGTGTGGTTGAATGATTTTAAGATTTCAAACATATGCAAAGCATTTCGTCTTTTCGACAATAAATTGTTTGAAAAACAAATGCAGTTTATTTTGTAATTCATCAAAATTGAATGTTTGAAAAAAAAACGATGTGGGAAGTGTCTGCATTTTAATGATACAGACATTTTTGATTGATCGGCAATTTGTGTTTCAGGAGGCGAGGAAATCTATATTGTACCCACAGTTTAAATACATATCGGTGCAAATTAAGTAGGTATACAAACGGCTCATGAAAGTAATAAATGTTTGAGGGTATGATAGTTCGCAAAATATCCGATTATTCGTGCCACTTTTCAACCACGTGTACCGGTGTATAGAATATAAAAAAGATGTGATAGGATTGCCAATGAGACAACTGTCCATAAGAGACCAACATAACACAGATATTAACAACTATAGGTCACCGTACGACCTTCAACAATGAGCAAAGCCAATACCGCATAGTTTACTTTAATACTGAAGTCTGTCCAAAATAGACATCAGAAAAACAAATTGCTATGACCATGCATATGATTATGATATAAAGGATGGAAAAAATTCAAAGTATATTATTCACTCTTAAGTGTTCAATTTTCTCAATTTAATAACTACATGTATATGATACATTGTGTCGTGTTGTGTCGTATAGGTTTTAACTCGTATCTTTTAGTTAGTTTAAACATATTAATGTATAGTGGATTGGGAAACAAGTTTTGCAACTTATATTAATCCCTTTCCACCTCGTATTTTTTGCTATGTGACAATAGGAAAAACTTTTTTATACAACCGAATTTCAGCTAGTAATGAACATTTGTTTTAGAGGAGCGAACGACAAATTGAAGTTTGATGTCTTGCACTAAAATTAAGAACACATGCATTTTAAAGTTTGAATGGGGTCTTTTAGTGCGTAAATGAATCATTCATACAATTGTGCGACAATTTCCCGTGGTCTTTACTAATCTTGTTTACTATTACACGGATGTTTATGTCACCAGTGTTGACAAATAAGCAGTAACAAAGATTTCCTAAATGCCAAATGGAAATTACTTCTTCACTGGAAGGTCATCGACTTTAAACAACTGATTACAATTAATTTCAATCTAAGGTTACATGTTCAAAATTAAATAAATTTTAAAAAACGTAAAGCTTGATGTAGTTGGTAGTTAAGACATGTGTCCGTAATCAAATACTCCATAATCTCCTGACGAACATTGGTTGAATGGCATGGCTGCATAATATAAGCAGGAAGTCTTTTACGTTTCCCTTAAATCACATTTAATTTAGCAAGGATTAAATGCAATAGAAAAACAAACAATGCTTTGGTAAGAAACTGTTCACATCATTACATTGTTTGTTTAACCATAAAAGATTAACAATTTCAATTTATTAACAATATTTATATTATGATATATTATGGATATTTCAAATGTCAGAGTTAGAACTTTCATACACTATACGAATAGAACGGATTTGCTTCACCAACAATACTGCAAAAGGCGACTACAAGAACTTCGCTGTCAGCATAAAAATCGGAGATACAAAAGAAAAGACATTGATAAATGTTTCTTTCGTGCTAATAATATTACCAAAGATGAGCTTTTACGTCAATATAAAGACAAAATAGTCAACAAGAGGGTGCCTTCTGCGTTGATTTGTCATCTGAAATTAGACAAGTGATCACACCTAATCCGCGAAAATTGGAAAGGAAAGAACAAAAAAAAAACTATCCAAGATCTTTCCCGGGTCACCTGTAATAAGTTTCCGTAGGCCTAAAAGCCTTAAAGAGCTGCTGATGAGAGCTGATTTATCCTTTGAAGCAGGCTCTTTGTCTGTAGACTCTTGCAAGGTTTGCGGAAACAAACAATGTCTAACTTGCAAACAAATACTAAGTACCAATACTATTAAATGTCTTTCCACTGGTACGGAATACACCATATTTTGCAATTTTACTTGCATTTTATGCTGTGTATTCTTCTACAGTGTAAATGCAGTAAACCGTTTTTTTGGAGAGTAAGAACAGCCATTTCACAAACGAATTTCACAAACGAATGAACGGCCATCGTAGCGACTATGAATACAAGCCAGACCTTCTTTTTAGTCGACATGTGAGGATCCTTAGCCTCACGAAGTCAGATGTCAAACAAATGACCATAAAAATTATAGCTAGGGAGAGTAGACTCAATCTGGAAAGATTTTGGCTAAAACAATTGAAACTTTGGCACCGAATGGGATTTATAATGTAGTTTGGAATCGCGTAGTGCTTTTTATTTTGATTATATTATGTACATATATTAACACTGTATCTGTTGCTACTTCTTTAACTGTGCCAACTCTAATTTGTTTTAATTGTACAAGTTATTATAGGATTAAACACATTTTTTCTAGAGGTTATTGATGTGTAAACCGGGGCGATTAACTCACAAACTGAATAAAAGTCCGAAGGACTTTTATGTTGAGTTTGTGAGTAAGAGCCCCGGTTTACACATCAATAACCTCTAGAAAAAATGTGTTTAATCCTTATAATTCTTCAGCCAAACATTTTTTTGTTGATGGCTACTATATATATTTACCATCAAAAGCACAATGGCAAGTTGTAACTAAGGAGTACGCCGCCATCTTGACTTTCTAAAAACCATAAATGTCCGATAAATACAACGGAATCTTAAATGAAATAGCACCTACCTCAAAAACTTCATTTTACTTAAATTTTATCCGAATTTGAAGCGTACACGTAACGAAATAATCTTTCCCTGGAAAATTTCCATTCGTATGACGTCGTGTTTTGCCATGACGTAAATTCGCCAATTCCTTCATGAAATTTCGCGGAATTTTATTAAATTTATTTTTTTGTACATTTTCGAAGCTTTAGTGCAATAAATTTATTTCTTTTTTTGATATATATGCACTAGAATAGTCACAACTGTTATGCAATTGTTTTTTAATCTCAATTTGCTGAAAATCCCGGGACCACTGCAAGCTTGTGTATCGCGCATGAATAGATTACAAAAGTAGTTTCGGAAACATGGTTTATCGAAGTGTAAATTTAGAGAAAAATTCTAATTGACCAATCCAATTCAAGTATTTATAGATATGCAAATCAAATAAGAATTATAATTGCAGAGTTCTATTCATTTGAGAGGGATAAACAAGTACGAAGTCACGTTCAACGAATAACCTTTGCCAACATTTATTATTATTCTAATTTTTATCATTATCCAACTACTATTTATTTGGAGTTTTTAAATACGCAGCCTATGTTGTAATAACCCTACTGTTGTCCAATTCAAAATATTATACCAGCTTAAATCGGTCTGTGCTGTTTCCTTGACATTTATAACCACGCAATCGTTGTTGTAACATCTTAACTGTCGACAGCTTTAGAATTTTAGAATTGTACCAGTTCATATCGAACATTAACTTTTTTTTATCTAAAGCATTATGATATCGTTGCATTTTCTGTTGTAAATAATTGTGTAACCTGCGACTTTTTGAAATTTAAGAAGCGTACACGCGTTTTTGCGTTCAATGTAACTGTTGTATTGTATAAATATCAAGATTGTTATAGTTTAATCAGAAATATTTATACATGCAGATAACTATATGTAATGTTTCCTTTTTTTTTTGTTATTGTTGTTGATTGTACACTTTGTAGACGTTTACATCACAATTAAAATTAACAACAAATTAAATCACAAAAATACTGAACTCTGAGGAAAAATCAAAACGGAAAGTCCTTAATACCACTGCCAAATCAAAAGATAAAACATCAAACGAATGGACAACTGTCATATTCCTGACTTGGTACAGGCATTTTCAAATTAGAAAATGGTAAATTGAACCTGGTTTTATAGCGCTAATCCTCTCACATTTATGACAGTCGCACCAAATTTCATTATTTGTACAACGATGCGTGAACAAAACAGACATACTCGGTAAAATAGTCAAAATATAGTTACGGCAGTCATCACTGTGTCACTATCTCAACAAACACATGCATTGTCATCAAGTGACTACTCCTGCAAGCCCGACCTCCACATAACTCCAACGCTGATCTAAATAATACCTTACCATCACCATCAGAGACCACAACAAGGGTTGGTAAAGGGCCAACAGACTTACTTTGTACAGATTTTGAATAAGAAAGGAAAAGACAGTTTCTCTAGAGGGCATCAATGGAAAAAACATATAATGAGTCACTCACTTTCCCAACCATCACTAAGTATTGTTCTCTTGAACTTAGGTTTCCGTACTGGACAGTCTCTTACAATTTTAAGAAATTAGTTCTTCCCTCCAAACATTAATAAAAAAAATATTGAAAAATTTAACAGCGTATAATAGATGATTGATATTTGTGCAGTGATCAAGATTATGGTTTCAGTTTGTCAACCACATGTCAAGATAAGATTCATTTGACATCTTACTGATGAAAGATACAAGTTAACCAAAACATTTAACATTTGTTAATGATATTATAATTTTTATTGATGTTGTACCCTTTTAGAAGAGGGGCGAAATTACCAGATGGCACTTCAAGACAGCCGCAGAATTGAAAGGAAAATGGAGGACCAGAGACGTAACTTAGAAACCCAACTTATATTACAAATGTTTATAATAGAGAATTGAAATTGAGGTTGAGTGGAGCATTAAGACGAGTCAATGCTCTTGAAGCAATCCTTGCTAGAAAATAAACTAACAACGCCATGGCTAAAAATAAAAGACAAACATACAAATAATAGTATACAATAAACGCCATAGAAACTACATACTAAGGGGACGACCATTTGATATTCTGAGGGAGAGGGGGAGGAGGATTTTGAAAAAAAATAACTGGACCTTGACAATCACAAAAAAAATAGTTTGTTCTGTGGTAGTTTGAAAATGAATAACTCGGCAGGTCTAATCGAAAGTGGGAGACGGCACCAGGTTCTTCATAAATTCATTTTTTTACAAAAAAAAAAAATCAAAAAAATCGGGAAACACTACCCAAATTTTTTAATAATAAAAGTACAAATATTTTTTAGATATACTTGAAATGTCTGAAAAATGGGTTTAATTTAACTTGAGGTATATATATTGTCTCAGGAACACTTACCGTACTTTTATTTAACAGGGCCATAACTTAACTATAAGGCAAATGCCTTATGTAAGAAATTTCAAAACCAAACTCTTGTCTTCATATCAAATTGTGTTCACGGCGAGTGTCTTGCAAGAAGAAAATTCTGTTCTCCCTCGGACGAAGCCCCTGTTGTTTTTTTAGATCAATGTTTCTTATTTAATTGTCTTTTATTCTTTGATTGCCCTTCTGCATTCTGTCTGGGTTGCATTGCTTTTGAAATGTAGTGATTTTGTTATTGACATTGATCAGAGTTTTAATAAAACAGCAACCCCATACTTTATAACTATGTGAATTACATTTTTGCTTTATCCTATACATATTGGTATTTTGATGTTGTCCGTAGAAATTGAAGTCGTACACTGAATCTATACATTTTGCTTTGAGACCAACATATTGTCAAAATATGATAAAAACAGAACTTGCAGTTCATATTAAAAAAAATTCTGGGAAACACCCGGAAGGCATGATTTTGCATCATTTGTTCTAGAGCTTCTTAGGCCTTCAGCGGCTCTAAAATTCGTACAAAAACATGTTGCCTTGCTCCGCTATGCGAAATATTTTGGCAATACTTTTAAAAGATGCCAGTTACTGACTTATTTGAATATAGTGTACATGGTGTATGCATGCAATACATGTATACAGTGGATATCACTTCTAACCTCTCATTAAATCTGTCAGAATATGCCAGGAGAACTGTTCTAGAACAGTGCGTAGAACTGTCAGCCTGACACCTTTTAGTCAGTTCTAGCTAGAACAGTTCTAACCTAGAACTGATCCTGACAGTTCTACCTAGAACTGACCAAATTTTAAGTAAATTTTACTGACTTCTAGAACAGTTCTACGGTGAGAATTGATTACAAATTCTACGGCTAGAATTGATTTATAAATTCTACGGCTAGAATTGATATATAAGTTTTAAGAACTCTTTGTCCAAATATAAGGCTTCGGCAAAATAGCGATTAATATTATATAGAATTTGCTATTTTGCCGGTTTTTATTTCAGATTTTGAATCAAGAAAACATGTTTAACCCCGCCATATTCTGCATGTATGTGCCTGTTCCAAGTCAGGAGCCTGTAATTCAGTGATTTTCTTTTGTTGATGCGCTACAACAATTATTTGTTTTTCCATCATTTTTGTACATAAATTAGGCCGTTAGTATTAGGGGAGGGGGCATGAATTGTTTTACATTTGTCATTCCGGGAGTCAGGATGGCTCGTATAACAAAATTATCTAACCTCATTAACAAAATGTCAATGAATGTAATAACTTATTTCCCAATCCACTATTATAAATAAATATGTTTTTGAATAAAACTTAAATTGACCATATTTGCTCTTCATCAAGTAAATATATATACATTTAGCCGCACACTGCAGAACCGGTAATCCAGTTATATTTTTAGGCAAGGATGTATTGTACAAATGACAGCAATTTTATATTGGAAAACAATGACTTCAAAATTTTGTTTGCACTCAATTGATAGTACTAGTATGTCCTCTTTTTATTCAAAATATTGAATCGTAAACAAATGTGATATCTGTTAAGGAGTTGTTTTCATACCTCGGACGAACATGTTTAACAAAATCTTTTGACTGCATCAATCTAAACTAACATTATTTGCTCTTTTTTTTCTGCAAATTTATATAACTGTATAGTAATTCAATTATAGACAATGAGGAATTGTAATACACAAGTTACAGCAATATTGGACAACAATGACCATATGTGTTTGTTTGTACTAATTTATAGTGTCAGCATATCCTCTTTTTGTTCAAAATATTGAATCGTAAAAAACTATCAGTATTTTTCATACTTTAGACTGAGTCGTGTAATAAAATCTGTTGACCGCATCAACCAAAACTGACCATATTGGCTTTGTTTATGTACATCAATTTAGCGTGCCATTATTTCCTCTCTGTAACCATAATAATGGACCGTCACTAAAATGACTTTTCAAGTCAGTAGTTCGAGATGGTTTGTTTTTTAAACAAACCTTTTTAACGGCATCATCCTACACTCACATGACTGATTCATATACTTTATTTTAAAATAAAAAGTACATGTATGAAAAGTTCTCTTCTTGGAATATCATACTGACAAAGAAACATGATGGATTTTATTGTAGCCTAACGTCCAGGGGCAAATGTTTCATTCATGTTCAGATCGAGTATATTTTCCTGACGTTCCAGACTCCAAGACATCATTTATAATCGTTATCATGGATTAGCCTGGCTAAATTACCGAGATGGTGCAAATGCTCAGTGTAAATGTGCATACGTTTTTTTAAACTTGTACAACACTTTTTTCATTAATATCCCATAATTCATCCACTGTACAATTTTCGTTTGATCATTTGTCAAAACAAATTCATAAATAATGAATGTAAATCGAAGTTGTTTTCAGGAAGAGACTGTTAAAAACGGGGAACGAAGCAACGTAAACCACGATGTTTATATACAATCTTATACAAATATTTCTCCGATGAGTTGGATAACCTTTCTACCCGCTTTGATATTTGTACATAAAAATATAGAAAATCTGCTATTATATAGTAAAGTAATTGGAACTGGGTTTGTTCTTCTAAATTCTAAAGTGCCCTTACTGCAGTGACATCATTTAGAACTGTTCTACAGTCCTGACTGATTTAGTCAGTTCTAATGACTGTTCTACTTAGAACAAAGTAGAACTGTTCTAGGACAGGTTAGAACAGTTCTATGACAGATTACTCTGACAGTTCTAATGAGATGTTAGAAGTTATCTCCGCTGTATATGCAGTTGTGAATGCAGGAAATTCATTCCCGTAGAGGAGGACTACTTCTGATTAAATGGTACATAATGACTTGACTATACATGTATTATTTATAAAAAAAATATAATTCAAAAATTGTATTTTTTCAAATATTTATTGTATTTTTTCAAATATTATAAATATAGTTACTGTTGTGGAAATAATCAGTCCCTTGTTTTAAATGAAAATGAAAAATCTTGCTTCAACAGTGCAAAAAATATATAATCTGTCCTTTTAGTTTACAAAAATAATAATAACCGATTCAAATTAAATCCTCCTGACCCCCACCAGAACATAAAATTGTGATCCCCTAAGCAACACGAACTCCACCAACAACTGGGGTTAATCACATGTGATCAGGTGCTCCGGAAGGGTAAGTAGATCCTTCTCCACATGTTGCATCCGTCGTGTTGCTCATTTTTTTTTTTTTTTTTACAAAAACGGTAAATAGTCTTCATTCGGAAGGTCACATTTGTGTTAAAAAAAGGGAAGTGGTTTGTAGTTACGAGATAAGGAACATCTGTACCTAGTGTCTTTTTGTTGTTTCGATGCATAATTATCCACCCACGTCCACTTGTAGTTTTATCCACCTGATGAGTTATGACTTTTCAACTGATTTTTATAGTTCGTTCCTATGTTGTACTGTTATACCCATGTCCCAGGTTAGGGGGAGGGTTGGGATTCCGCTAACATGTTTAGCCCCGCCACATTCTGCAAGTATGTTGCTGTCCAAAATCATGAGCCTGTAATTTAGTAGTTGCCGTTTGATTATGTGTTACAGATTTGTTTTTCGTTCTTTTGTATATATAAATTAGGCCGTTAGTCTTTATGTTTGAATCGTTTTACATTGTCTTTTCGGGGCATTTTATAGCTGAATATGCGGTATGGGGTTTGGATATAGTTGAATGCCATATGATGACCTATAGCTGTTAATTTCTATGTCATTTTGGTCTCTTATGGAGAGTTGTCTCATTGGCACTTATACCAAATATGTTTTTTTTTATTTTATATATATATACATGTATATCCGATATCATTTATACTTGCCATATGTTGTATTTTGTAGTGTATAACAGGGCTGATCCAGATTTTTTTTATAAGGTGGACCCAATGATTGAGCTTTAACAAAAGGGGGGACGGTACATTCATGATTCAGTGATTTCCTAAAACCAAATATTTCTCATAAATATACTAGTCAACAAAAGAAACGATACATGAATTTAGAATAAAATTTATCAAAAAGTATTACAACTAAAACAAAATGAGATACACTATTTTAAAAAGCATTCATTTGCAATGCACATAATTGATAATGAAAATCAAAACCTGTCGGAAAGTAAATAAATCCCGTACGTGTAAACAATCATAGGGTGCACATGATTTTTTACGGAAAGATGGACAGAAAATCGACACACAATTTTCCAAGTACCAAAATAAATCTGTTTAACAATATTCAATATGCCAATCAAATTATGTGCATATTGTTACGTATGGGTTGAAATGCTGTTTAAAAAACAAAACACTGTAAATTTGGAACCTATCGGATAAGTTTTAAGATTGTTAATGGTTTTTTAAATTTCACTTTACACATACTGTCAATGGTAAATTGTTTACATTTTAACGATTTTTTGTGGGGCCGAACTTTGCTTTACAAATAAACAAAGCAACTGTACGATTTTGAAAAAAAAAGAATTGTTGGCAAACATTGTCTTTATCTTTAAATGAGAGGTTGACATCATTAGTTGGAACTTCTGTTTTTAAATTTGTCGTTTTATGTAGATTTTGCCCCCAAAAAATAAATTTGACCAAATGACGTCATGAAAGGCAAAACAAAGTGTTTTAAACGGATTTATATTTCCAAGGTCATTAAATATTACTACCTTCAATATTGGTCATATAAACGTGAAACTTAATCTTTATTTTGAAAAAGAAGTCGTGTATCGTTTTTCGTTGACTAGTATAGAGCTAGCTTAAAAAAAATGTCAATTATGTAGGAATGTACAATTTCTTTTAACACACACTAGTATTGCTTACAACTACCAACATTAAATTACATATTGGTTGGCCTTTGGTTTTCTCGTTTGATGTTGCTTCGTGTTTTTTATATGTCTGACCTTTGCTATGTGGTATGGTTTTAACTAATGGGTTGGAGTCATGCGGTGACCTAAAGTCGCACGAACTACTGAAACAGTATAATTGTATACTATTTACTGGTGTTATTATCATATTAATTTGTTCTTTAAGACACTATAGACATCACTAATTGTATCTTCCGTTGTATAACTCTAGCACAATTGAAGTGTTCTTGAAAGAGAACATGATTGGAAAGAAAATTACACGACAGACTTCTAGAAATGTTTATCTTTCTCATACGGAGATAAATGCAATTAATAGACCCCTGCTTTGATAATGATGTTACAGGAAAACTTCAACATGCAAGACGTACTTTAAACATATATCAATTTAAATGAACTGATATTAATATGCTTTTTTATTACAAAACAAATGGGATAAATTCAAACATCCTGTTAAGACTTTATTGATCTTGTTTTAGTTAGATAGAAATGTAATTAGAAAGAAACTGGCAATACTTTTGTCGGCTTCTTTTAATAATTGCAGAAAATTTCTACGGATTTCTAAAAAAAAAAGATTTAAAAAGCATTGCTGATTATTAGTAACAAAGGTATGAAAAAGCAATTAAAAAGTAAAATTTATCGAAAAAGCTACTTATACTGTCATAATAAATAAAGGCAACAGTAGTATACCGCTGTACAAAACTCGTAAATCTATTGAAAAAAAAAATACAAAATCGGGGTAACAAACTAAAACTGAGGGAAACGCATTAAATATAAGAGGATACAATACAGATACATAACATCCCACCCCTGAAAAGAAAATTTCCCAAATTTTGTACAAAAACATAGGGCTAGTTTTTCTTGATTGAATTGTTTCACATTTTATACCTGACTTTTTGTTTGTTTGGATGTACAAGTACCTGGCCACGTCCACTTGCATTTTGGTCCATCTGATGAGTTGAGGCTTTTTCAACGTTCGTTCTTATGTGGTACTATTATTCCACTGTCCCAGGTTAGGGGAGGGTTGAGATCACGCTAACATTTTTAACTCCTCCACATTATGTATGTATGTGCCTGTCCCAAGTCTGGAGCCTGTAATTCAGTGATGTCGTTTGTACATGTGTTACATATTTGTTTTCTCGTTTGAATTGTTTGATATTGTCATTTCGGGGACTTTTATAGCTGACTATGCGGTATGGACTTTGCTCATACGGTGACCTTTAGTTGTTAATTTCTGTGTCATTTCGGTCTCTTTTGGATGGTTGTCTCATTGGCAATTATACCACATGTCCTTTTTTATATTTACAGTATGGGTTCTAATCGATCACACGCCTTTAAAAAAAGTCCCATCATGTTCATACCAATAGGTTGTATTACGTACATGGGGGGGGGGGGGGGGGGGGCATGTACCTGCCTCCCAATGCCACTAAAGTTATATTTGCTTAAGAGCAACAAAAACACTTCTATTTCCATAACACGTTTATTTCAAAGAGACAGATAGCATCACATGACAAATATGCATCATCATCATACAAAGGCACACAACTCTCACGACTTAACTGTAAAACACATACAGTGTACGACCATACGATACAGATAAATAACAGTTGACACGAAACGAAATTGAACTTAATGCAACAGGAATAGAGGATACCTTGCATATTATAGAACCTTCCAAAACATCTGATTTTGACATCTTAGATCCAAAGTTATCAAAAGACGCTTCATTAGTAATTAAATTTCGTCTATGCAATTTATTCAATATCTCAGTAAGGAAAGCTGAATTTCCGAGTCCGTGGGATAAAAAACGAATGCCCTACATGTACTCCTCTTTACGAATATTTCATCAAACGATGGTATATATTACCGACGATTATTTCTTCCTAATGTCTTATTAAAGTGTATTGAACGCTGTATTTATAAACTGTTACATATCCATAAATATCTAACACAACATCAGTCTGGCTTCTGTAGATGAGACTGTAAATAAGCTAAAAGATATCTTAAACGGTTTCGGGAAAGCTTTAAATATTGTCAAAAAAAATATGTTGATGCCACTGCGGGTGAATATTTTCCCCCGCGGGTATCACCATCTCAGCCCAGTAGTCAGCACTTTTGAGTTATCATTGATATATTCATAATAATAAATAAACTGTTAACACAATTTTGAATTTTTGTAATACTAACTTAAGGCTTGAACCTTACATGTACATGTAGCTGTATTTGGCCAAACTTTTAGGAAAAAAGGTCTCAAAGGGTAGTTTATACATGGGTCAATTTCTGAATGGTTGTCAATCAAATTAAATGCTGGTGCTCCACAAGGTTCATGATCATGTCCTCTTTTTTTATATCTCTTAATGACTTAAACACTGATTTCAAAGCCCATATAAAGCTGTATACTAACGACTCAATTCTAATTTATTGAACTGTTGAATATCCAGTAAGAGCTGCTAAAATTCTTTAAGGCTTCACGAATGGCCAGAAACGCCTTGTAATATTTTAATACAAAGACATCTGAAACAATGGTTATAAATTATCCTAAAAAGGCAAAACATTATCTTTCACCTTTAATAATCAACAACGATGAATTACTGTAACATGTAGTCCAAAAGCACTAGTATCTGGTATTTAATTTTACAAAAAAGGTTTATGGAATGTACATGTTGATTATTTTGTACAGAAATCTTACAAAAGACTTAATTGTATTAAAGAAAAAACAAAACACACATTTAATAGAAAGAATGACTTTGAAAAATAAAATTAAAACAAAATCTGTTATAAGCACTATATCGTTTTTAAGACCCCTTATCATTGATTATGCCGGTGTTGCAAAATGTATCAGGGATTTACGCAATCAAACTTTAAAAAATGTACTAGAAACGCCTAGTTGGACAATGTTCGTATAAATACAGAGGGGACTAATCTCTAGTCTAGTCTAAACAAGGGGGGGGGGGGGGGGGGGGACGAAGCACGAGGAATAAAATAGTAAATATTAAGGAAATAAGTACCAGAAGTTTTTACTCATTCGTTCTTGGATATCATGCAGCCTTGCGGTCAACTTTAAACGTCCGCTACTTGCATCTTATTTAAAAAAAAATGTATTCATAGTAATTTGATGGACTTCATTGATACCATACATTTTGCAAAAGTAGAATAGTAACAACATTTATCAATTATTATTAACCAACTAAGTACATTATTGCCAAAAATGACTGGTTATTAAAAATAACATATTTTCTGTAATGGCCCTGTTTTTCTGTAATGGCCCTGTTTTTTCTGTAATGGCCCTGTTTTTTTCTGTAATGGCCCTGTATTAATGCCCGGTTTGTCTGTATAAGGCCAAATAAAAATATATGTGTGGTTCCAGTAACCCTACCGTCCCTACTTTTTTGGCTTAAAAATAGCCTACCCTAAAGATTTTATTGTCATTTTTCATTAAGCACTGTTAAAGTCAGAATGATGCTCCCATAGACTCGATGTAAAAAAAAAAAATAAAAAAAAAAAAATCCCTACCTACCTACCTTAATTTTTTTTTCAGATGTAACTGGAACCACACATACTTTTTTATTTGGCCTAAAGCACAGTTAGGGTTTTTAATAAAGTTAATAAAATTAAGTTGTAAAGAGTATAATACTTTTTTGTATTTTATTTAATTTAGTAACCAGCAACCAACATTAAAGAACCATATATAGGGATCACTGTTCCTCCTGTTTTTCAACACATAACTTCTGTCAACTTAATATCTTGGATATTTGATATATTAACACATACACTTTTATTCAGTTGGTTAATAAATGTATGAAGAAATGGGTGTTTTTATAATGGCTCTGTTATATGTCCTCGGTCAGTAATAATGGCCTCGAATGTCTGTAATGGCCCTCGGCATTGCCTCGGGCCATTGCAGACTTCCTCGACCATTATAACAGACCTTGGACATATAACAGGGCCATTATAAAAACACCCATTCATTAATACAATACTATTAGATAACACAAATTTCAGAAGGTATTATAACACACTGACTTCTTAATAAAATGCGGGACATGCACGAGAAATCCAAAGGACCGACACGCAACACGGAAAATAAATACGGGGAAACACGAGAAAACGAGAAATAAAACGTCAAAACACGAAAATACGGGAAATAAAAAGGCCGAAAACGTTGCACGAAAACAACCCTTTACCACCCTCAGTATAAAATGAACCTATTTAGTAAATTCTTAGGGTGTGTTCGTCTGAGTGATTCAGCACGAGGTTTTTTGGATCGTAAAGGTTGTTGACTTTTTGTAGACAATAAACACTAGCACACCATCTGTGGTATTAGAGATTTCAAACCAAATGGCATACGTACCTATATTTAACTCGACGTACGCACGCAACGGGACAGGTTATTGCTAACCTATTAATTTTGTTAAATGCATCACTCAAGTTTTAACTACATGTAAGTATTCATAAAATATAAAACCCATTCCTAATAAATTTTATCAATATCATATATTTCTAAGACATTCGTCAGGCTGTCATCAATCTGTGGATGCGGATGTTGATGTGCCAGCTTTAGAAGATGAGGTGATTGAGGAGGATAAGGAAGGTGCAGAGAAAGAGAATTTGAGCGATGAAGAAGTTGTTAGACCCAAAGAACGGCAATCGGGAAAAGGCTAAAAATCAAGAAAAGAATTTGGAAATCAACCATAGAAAATGTTGGGGGAAGCAAATGAATGCTACCTTAACGATCGATTCGGATCGTGGAAGGCCATTAGAGCCAGAGTTGATGAGATGCATGGACACATTTTTAGACATGCAATCTGCAGTAATTAATTATTAGTTTTAATTCAGTATTGATAATTAAATCTGTTTGTTTGGAATAAGATAATTTTATTTATTAGTTATGCACAAAATACAGATAGATATAGGAAGATGTGGTGCGAGTGCCAATGAGACAACTCTCCATCCAAATAACAATTTAAAAAAGTAAACCATTATAGGTCAATGTACGGCCTTCAACACGGAGTCTTGGCTCATTTCGAACAACAAGCTATAAAGGGCCCCAAAATTACTAGTGTAAAACCATTCAAACGGGAAAACCAACGTTCTAATTATCTATATAAAAAAAAACGAGAGACGAGAAACATATAAATTACATAAACAAACGACAACTACTGTACATCAGATTCCTGACTTAGGCCAGGTGCAAACATTTGCAGCGGGATTAAACGTTAATTTTTAATGGTACCAAACTTTCTCCCTTTTTCTGAAACAATAGCATAATATCACAGAAAAGAAAAACATACGATAAAATATCAAGTGGAAGGCTTAACTCAATCAAAAAACTATGAACGAATAAATTTGATCTGCGGTATTTGAATGCAAATGCACAGTTAATAAAATATTAGGGACAAACATTCAAGGCCAATAAGCAAACAACCAAGTCCAACCAAAGCCATGGCAAGACACCACTGCGCGATATTTAACCTATCGAAAAATATCACGTTTGAAAAAAAAAAAAAAAAAAACGGTTTTTATAATACACTGTCGGGTAAATCTTGAAATTTATACAAATGTAGTAAGTGAAAATAAGAAGATATTCCAAATAATCAAAGCTGGTATATAGACAAGATCCATATTAAAATAAAATAACAAAAAAGCATTATAAACAGTATCAATAGGTCGAATTAACAAGCAAATACGATTTGAGAGGAGTACTCACAGTTAAAAGCCAAAAACAATTAATAATAAAAAAATCATGCATCAGAGACTAAAATCAACTATAGCTTTGTTTTTATTTAAATTAGAAGAAGCTTCAAAATATGACAGTAGTCAGCCCATGAATCATTAAAATACATTTATTTCTATTCCGTTATATTTGGAATTTCCCTATTCTATTTCTATCTTTAGACTTGTGGTACAAGTTTGGCTAGTATGTAAATCAGAAGTGGTCTGATGTTACTGTTGTTTTCTGCACGAATATTTCGAGGGCGGTAGTACGGGTGGGGTTTTATAGGCATATATAAGTCCTGATTACGTTTGATTATTATCGATGTGCTCGAGTAACTTTGATAGACGAAGTTAACGTTAAGCTCTGCATAATATGTCCGAGGAAGGCTCCGACCATGATGAACGCCGTGCTACTACTCAACATGCTGAAAATAGTAACGAAACAGAGTTAAGTACGGACGGGGCTATTTCGCTTTTCACTTCAGCTTTAAACAATGCTTTAGAGAAGCAAAAACTTTCCTTGATTAATCATTTCGAAGCTCGTTTAGGAAAAAGTGTTAAAGCAACCGGTGTCGATCAACCAGAATTTGTATTCCATAGTGAGGGAATTAAAGTGCAACATTCGTTTAATACCGAGCGTCTGGAGAGGCTTGCTGCCGTTGAAAGTTGTATAAAGCTTGGAAACGCTTCCGAAGTTAGTGAAATCATTTCCCAGGAAAAGGAAATCATCCGTAAGCGTAACAAAATTCTAAAGATAGCCGACAAGCATGGATGGGACACGGTTAAAGAATACTTGGATAGTCCGTTGGCCGACAATAAAGAAGATGCTAGTGATTTGCGTGCTGCTATTTCCAGGGCTTCTCGTAAAAGAAGTTCCAAGCCGTACAGTAAACCAGAATCTTCCAATAGTGGTTCCGGAAAAACAGAATTCAATTCTAGGAGTTTTTTTCGTGGCCTTGGCCAAGTCAGTGATACCGAGTTCTCCAAAGCAGGCAAGTCAGAAAGTTACAAGTGTTTATATTGTAACCAGCCCGGGCACTTTGCAAGGAACTGCCCCGAAAAAAGGATTCCTACAGCGACAGTTGGTGCAACAAAGTTCCAGGAACAGAACACAGGAAAGACCCAGTAACAAAACAGATACAGACATTGATGAAGTTGAGTATTGTTTTCAATTTGTTAACAAGTATGAGAAAAAATCTGGTCAAAATCTTATAAATGTGAAAGGAAATTTAAGAAAACATGCATTGTTTTGGAAAAATGTACTTAACGCTAATGATTTTATAATGAATGTTATTAATTTTGGTTATAGAATTCCTTTTCTGAATGAACCACCGACTATTTTTCTAAGTAATAATAGATCCGCGTTAAAACACTCAGAATTTGTGGAAAATTCTATTGAAGAACTTTTAACTAAAGAATGTATAAAAGAAGTAAATCGACCATTTGTCGTTAATCCACTTACTGTGTCGGTAAATAGTACGGGTAAAGAAAGATTAGTCTTAGATTTGAGACATGTTAATAAATTTGTCGAGAAACAAAAAGTTAAATTTGAAGGGGTTAAAGAAGCTATGGCATTTGTAAATTTTAGCGGTTTTGGGTTTAAATTTGATTTAAAGTCTGGTTATCACCATATAGAAATTCACCCTGATCATCAAAAATATTTAGGATTTTCTTGGCAATATGGTGATACAGTGCGTTATTTTACTTTTTCGGTTTTGCCTTTTGGACTTTCATCAGCTGGTCATATATTTACCAAGACAGTACGTGTGTTAGTTAAATACTGGAGATCTTTAGGATTTCCCATGGTGGTTTATTTAGATGATGGTATGGGTACAGCAGAAAATTTTGATACATGTTTTGAATTATCGAAAACAGTAAAAAATGATTTACTGCTTTCCGGTTTTATTGCTAATACAGAAAAGAGGGTCTGGGAACCAGTACAAAATATTGATTGGTTAGGTTTTGTTTGGAACTTTAAAGATTGTACTTTAGAAATATCGCTTAAAAAATTATTTGCTTTAAAGCTGGTAATATCGAGTGTAGTAGATGGCAAAACTATTTTGACTTATAGATGTATTGCTAAAATATGTGGAAAAATCATTTCTATGATTCCTGCTCTTGGTAACGTTTGTCAAATGATGACGAAGCATATGCATATGCTAGTCTGTTGTAGATCTGCATGGGACGATGTCATCCCTATAAATGACAACATTTTGAAGGAACTAAAATTTTGGTATTTTGAATGCGAGTCATTATCTTTCCAACGCATTGTACCTATAAATAGAATACCACAGCGTGTAATTTTCACTGACGCTAGTCAGTATGCCGGAGCAGGGTTTATAATGAATGATAACAAAATTGTACATTTTATGTTTGATGGTCATGAAAGAAGCAAAAGTTCTACATGGAGAGAATTGAAAACTGTAGAAAAGAATATTTCTTCTTTTAAATCTGATTTAACAGGAAAATTTGTTAAACTTTATACAGATAACCAAAATGTAGTACAGATTGTTAAAAAGGGTAGCATGAAAGTAGAATTACAAGACATTGCTTTAAGCTTATTTCATATTTGTTTGTCACATAATATTTTCTTGGATGTTGAATGGATACCTAGAGATAAAAATACTTATGCAGATTATCTGAGCAAATTTTTTGATTATGACGATTGGGGTGTTTCCTATCAAATTTTTATATATTTTGATAAATTATGGGGACCATTCACATGCGATCGTTTTGCAGATTCGAAAAACAAAAAAGTAGACTATTTTAACTCTAGATATTATTCACCGGATACTTCCGGGGTTGATGCTTTCGCATATGATTGGTCTGCTCATAATAACTGGTTAGTTCCACCAGTTTGTTTAGTTAGCAAGTGTTTAAATCACATGCGATTATGTAAAGCTAAAGGCACTTTAGTTGTACCTAAATGGCCATCAGCGTTATTTTGGCCTATCTTAGTGAATAGGTTTTCAGACAGATTTAAATCTTTTGTTATAGACTTTAGAGAGTATGTAAAACCTAAGAACTTTTTTACAAAAGGTTCACAAGAAAAGAGTATATTTGCACAGAGACCTTTTAACAGTAATGTATATGTTTTGTTGTTGGATTTCTCGGAGTATTGAGATTTATGCATTGAATGTTGTATACAGACTGTAGTTGATTTAAGTTTTCTGCGATGGTTAAATGCCGCATTCATTTATAGTAGTAATGTTAATTATATTTACTTTGTTTATAGTTATTACTTGGTATTCATTATTATATTTATTTTACAGATCAATGGAAACAATTTGAGTGTTATGCCAATGATTCAAGATTTGCCAGTATCATACGAGATTTACCCTCTTTTGTCGAATCGTCTAGATCAAATTCTACAATTAAGAAATACAAGTGCTATTTTAAAAAGTTTGAAAAATGGTGTGTTTCATGTTCACTTGAGTGTTTACCAGCGACAACCACTACGATTTCTATGTATATAGGTGGACTCATTCAACAGGGATCCAGTGTTGCGTTTTTAGATGCAAGTTTTTATTCAATAAAATGGTTTCATGACTTTAATTTCAAAAATAATCCTTGTTCAGACAAATTCCTTGGTCTTATTTATGAAGGAGGAAGGAGATTGCTAAGTAAACCTATAAACAAAAAAGAACCTATTACGCCAGATATATTAAGGAAAATTGTTTTGAAGTTCGGAGATCATAATAATCTCAAAAAATTGCGTGTAGTAGTATTATTTCTGTTAGGATTTTCTGGATTTTTGAGGTATAGTGAATTGGCTAACATTAAGATGAATAATATTGAGTTTCAAGTCAGTCATGTTAAAATTCGCATTGATAAAAGCAAAACTGATTTATACAGAAGGGGTAATTCTGTTGTTATAGCTGCAACAGGTACAGATTTATGTCCAGTTTTTTGGTTAAATAAGTATATCAATTTAGCTGAATTGAGTAAAAATTCTGATAGCTATATTTTCAGAGCACTGTCTTTTATGAAATCGAAAGATGTTTATAAATTATATAATGTAAATAGTCCATTGTCCTATACCAGAGCGAGAGAAATTTTGTTAGAGAGTTTATCAGATATTGGTTTAGATAAGCTTAAGTTTGGGCTTCATAGTTTGAGAAGTGGTGGCGCTTCTACGGGGGCTAATAGAGGAGTCTCTGATAGGTTACTTAAAGTCCACGGTAGATGGGCTTCTGATAAAGCCAAAGATGGGTATATTAAAGACAATTTAAAATCTCAAATGGCTGTTTCCTTGAATCTTGGCATATAGTTCTAAAATTATTTATTCCTTTGTTTTATCGAAGTTACTGCGAGCAAACAAACCTAAATTATGACTTGTCTCTTATTTAGCCATGTATGTCATGTATTTAGTATAGACATGTTTTAAATTCGGACGAATTCATGAGGGAGAATTTAAATTTATTTCTATTCCGTTATATTTGGAATTTCCCTATTCTATTTCTATCTTTAGACTTGTGGTACAAGTTTGGCTAGTATGTAAATCAGAAGTGGTCTGATGTTACTGTTGTTTTCTGCACGAATATTTCGAGGGCGGTAGTACGGGTGGGGTTTTATAAGCATATATAAGTCCTGATTACGTTTGATTATTATCGATGTGCTCGAGTAACTTTGATAGACGAAGTTAACGTTAAGCTCTGCATAATATATTACAGTTATGTTTGTATTGATATGTATTTAGAGGACATTGTGAATGTATATAGATGGAATTGTGGTATATTTTTGTAAATTGTAAAATTTTCACAAGATATTAAATGTTGTTTCGCTGAGAAAATAAGAAAGTTACTGCGAGCAAACAAACTTAATTATGACTTGTCTCTTATTTAGCCATGTATTTAGTATAGAAATGTTTTAAATTCGGACGAATTCATGAGAGAGAATTTAAATTAATTTATAACATTTTCGTGTTATTTTATATATAATTGTGGCTACTTCTTTCCAACTTTTGAAAAACATCTAGTCGACCCTTGCAAGAAATATACATTATCTTGTTTGGAGTTTAATTTAGATGTAGATAATTTGTTCAGATAATCAAACAGACTATATTCCAAGAAGTATAAAGGAATGCAACTATATTAAAATATAGAATCGAAAAACACATTTAAACCACACATACAAACTACAACTACTGAACAACATGCATAGGACAGTTACTTGTTTAGCGACAGTCTTACCAAAAAATACGGTAGAGCGTTCCATTTGTTTGTGGTCAGGATATAAATTTACTCTGTACTCTATTATACTCAAATCCAGGATCAATTGAAAAAATAATAAATGCTTATCATACTAAAGATTTTGATGAGAACATTGAAAAAAAAGAAAATTGTACGGACAGACTGGAGGACGGACAGACAGGGTGATTGTAATATGAATACAATATTTTGTCAGTGTATGCATCTTAGACACTATTTCAAAAAGGTATAATTTTACTTGTTAAAATATTTTATATTATTTAAAATAATAACTGCATGCCTACTAAATATAACTAATAATAGCGATTCACAAGGAGAATGCATATGGAAGCTGTGAAAAACCATTTTACATTAACAACTGAGCTTTTTGATACAAAGAAACAAGCAGAAAATTTTTTAAAAAAATAGGCAACAAATGGTTATATAACAAAAGTGTTGCTAGAAAAATAATATAGTATAAACATAAAGGGGCCAATTGAAGCACGCCTCCGGTTGCGGAATTTTCTAATTGCATTGAAGATCCATTGGTGGCCTTCGACTGTTATCTGCTCTTTGGGTTGTTGTCTCTATGACACATTCCCTATTTCCATTCTCCATTTTTCATAAAGCATAAAATATTTAAACAGGTTTATATCAAATATGGGATTGACTTGTAGCAGGCTAGCCTCGAATGACTGCAAAACTAGATTTTTTTTTGGCTTCTTAACAAAGCATGATGCATTCACGAGTCCGAACAAGTATTGGTTTATTCGAAGAAAGAAAAGTGTGTCTTTGTCGCGGGTACGCTTACTCGTTACTTAGCATATATAATGCTACTGTAAGTGTTGGTCATGTACAAAAATCTTTATCATTTCATCATCCTTAACATATATGTTCATTTTTTTATATAAATAAGGCCGTTAGTTTTTTTCGTTTGAATTGTTTTACATTGCCTTATCGGAGCCTTTTATAGCTGACTATGGGCTTTGCTCATTGTTGAAGGCCGTACGGTGACCTATAGTTGTTAATGTCTGAGTCATTTTGGTCTCTTGTGGACAGCTGTCTCATTGGCAATCATACCACATCTTCTTTTCTTATATATATATATATTTATTACAGGTTTATATCAAATATGGGATTGACTTGTAGCAGGCTAGCCTCGAATATATATGTAATATTTGTCGCTGGATACAAAACATACATCAGTATCATCATTAATATTATAGCTTGAGGTCTAAATCTTCGTCTAAAGTATTATAGCAGGAGGCTTAATACTAATTTCATATTTTAGCTAATTTTTTTCGAGAACTTGTTTGATGCATGCATCTCTTTGCAAATGTCGGAGTTGAAGCCAAAAGAGATTTATTTTTTAAACATATTTATTTATAGTGGATTGGGAAACAAGTTTTGATCAAAGGAGATCATAGAATAGATATAGGAAGATGTGGTGCGAGTGCCAATGAGACAACTCTCCATCCAAATAACAATTTTAAAAAAGTAAACCATTATACATATATGTAGGTCAATGTACGGCCTTCAACACGGAGCCTTGGCTCACACCGAACAACAAGCTATAAAGCGCCCAACATTACTAGACTGTGTAAAACCATTCAAACGGGAAAACCAACGGTCTAATTTATATATAATAAAAAAAAAAAACGAGAAACGAGAAACACGTATAAATTACATAAACAAACGACAACTACTGTACAATAAAGAATGTTTATAAAATGTCATGTCTACTCATAATTAAAACAGTAAGAAAGGGATTGACTCGTCCGACAGAAACGAAGCACAAATCAGCAAATAAAATGTACTAGTATTTCCAAATTAACTAATGTACAGATCTAAGTGTATTCACAGATACTGAACAATATATAATGTATCTTAAAAAAAACAATATCAGAAAAAAGAATATGTGTCCATTAGATTACACGTCAGTATCGCATGTCCGTGTTTAGTGAGCTACTAAATCCAGGAAAAAATCAATTCAGCATGTATACGTAGTCTTTATATTTTAAATTTCATGCGCCTTTATTTAATAAAGTTGAGCGACAATAAATTTGTTTGTGCAAAACAAATGTTGATTTTGGCCGGATCCAAGTTATTTGAAAAAAGGTGTACTTCGAAGTTCCGATTGTTAAATTTATACTGCCGAGCGCACCGATTAAAAATCAATTTGAGCGAATTTATACTAAAAAATTGTATAGATAACGTATAAAACATGAGATTTTTAAAATTATTTTGCACTCTAAAGAGGGGATGGAGTATGCCCTCTACCCGTGTATCCGCGATTGCACAATTAGGTATGAACGAAAAAACTCATGCCATGCATTATTATAATTAGAGACGAAAAGTACTATTTCATAAATGTATCAAATTCACAATGATATTAAATTCTGCCCACGTTAAATTATCCTGAAATAATTTTTAAAAAAGTAAGTCGCGTACACCTTTTTACATTTCGGTGTGTTGGAATCTTATTTTTAAACGTGAAAACCTTTAAAAACCAAAATTGAGATAACCTTATCGCCTCGGATTTCATTATTTTAATATTTTCATGCTAAATTTTGGCTATGCAGTTTTTAAAAGTCTTAGTTTGAGAGGAACTGGAATATGGGTCAAGTGAAATGACTAGAATTTGTCGATGTGTTTGATTACAGGTTGCCTACTAACTTATTCCATTGTTATATTTTTTGTCAATAAAATCATTCAAATTTTAATCCATAATATTCGAAGATTAAAAAAGTAGTTGGGGTTGTTTTTTACTTAAGCCTATTGCAGCAAAAAATGTGTTATCAAAGAGCAAAATTTGCATGCATGCTGTGTATGCTCCCCTCCTTTATGCTTCAATGCAATAGGACAACGAAATACGTTGTATTGGGTCGGTTATATAAGTACGGAATTTGATAGTGGTTTGTAGAGATGTCTTTTCATTAATTACATATATATATGGTATTCAGATGCGGATTTAGGCCCCCCTTTTCTCGGAAAAATTTGGTTGATAGGGAATCACTGAAACGTGACAGAGGAGGATCCCCTCTTAGGCAGTCAGTGGGTCCCCACTATCAAAATTTCTTGATCCGCCACTGGAAACTTACTTAAATGGATATAACATTATTTGAATCCAAGGTCTCAAAGGATATATATACATGTTTCAAGTTCTGACTGGCGTTCTACAAGGTTTAGTTTTAGGTCCTCTTCTGTTTTTATTATTCATTAATGACAAAAGTCACTGATATCAAAGCCCCAATTAAACTTTGTTCTAAGTAAACCAGTAAATACATGTATTCAATTGTTGCAAATCCAGTAATAGCTATTTGAAAAAGAAATAAGCAAATTTTAATGAAATGACTTGTCAAATTCAACCAAAAGAACACTAAAATAATGAGTATTTCCTTAAAGGGGCACTAGTTACGAGATATATAAAAAATCTGAAGTTTGATTTTTTCCTGTTCAATCAATAATGAAAGTAAAATAGTGAAATAACAATTCGTTTTTTGCAGCCAAAAAGGTTCAATTTTGTCAAATTACGCCAAAAAACATTGATAATTAGTAATTCACTTGCAAGTGAATGAGTCGACCTCTTTAAATCCGTATTCACGTGAACTTCAATTTAACCCCTAGCTAGAGATTGGCAACGCATGCATTGTACGTGTACTGGTTATTTAAAGAAAAAGAATGTCAACAATGAAAGTGAAACTACGGTAAATCATTTGATTACTAATTCGATGCACATAAAATCATTCTTATACGGTTAAAAACAATGAGAAATATATATTTTTAATCTATAAAATAAAATCAAACAGACCTATAAAAATCCAATTGCACATGTTGGTTTAATCTATTCATATCTTTATTTATGTTTACATCGCTTATATGGTCATCTGAGGTCAAATCGATAGGTAATTAGATGGCGTCTGGACTAAAATACACACGAAACGAACCTATATATTATCTACCCCATGCTCTGTAAACTGTTTATTTTAGACTTTTGATGGTTTGGATAAATGTTTTACATTGTTATAAATCAAATATGAGAATTTGAGTCAAATCGGTGACCATGAATTTGACAGCTTGTGGTCCTTTAAAAACTACAAAACCCTATCATTCGCTTTTTAAAAATGAATAACGATAAATTACACATAACCGAAATGCTCAAGCATATGGCAGTTAATTTTTAGGATGATGGTTCATGTATTGAACAGGTTGGGAACAAACCCTCTGAACGGTGATTATACCTCTATATGGGGTTTATCCGCCTGCACGGGTATAAAAAAAGACCGCGAATCGAGGATATGTATTTTTCATTTGGAAGCTTGGTACTTGAAAGTAACACAGATCCGCATCATGTCAACTCATGTGGTATGTAAATGTGAACTTTATCTTTCTAATTCTGTAAATAATATTCCATAATATTAACCATATAGTGATTGAACGTTAAGAATAATACACTCACTTCAACCGGAATCTGTTTTATAAGCTTCAATTTCTTCTCAAAATGTGTATTTTTCAACATTTTTTCGGAAAAATTTTGCACAGCTACTTTTGTTTCGTTGTCTTCTACCATTTTGAACAATTACAGAGATCACGAGATCAATATAACCAATCAAAATTCACCTTTTAAAACAAAGGCGCAAGCAAAAGTATGGACCGCCAATTTCACAAGAACACACTTACTTGAATCATGAACGTAATGAATAAAGTTTTATCTAGAGAATCTTTATATCAATTTTTATTGTTTAATTTGTTGTTGAATCAAATATCATAATTTCAATATTGAAACTACAGATATATACACCAAATGATCATTGCCCATAGTCGTGGGAACATTGAATATCAGTTTTCTCCTTTGAATAAATGATATCTGCATCATAAATGCTGCAAGATACATTAAAAAATAGCCACAACGGAGATTACTCATATCTTCAAACTAACTAAGTATATTAGATATACCTCACTTCTTTTGGTTTTTGATTTTTTAATTAGTATCTCCCTTGTTTTTTTTTTTTTGTTTTTTTTTTTTTGTTCGTGTTCTTATTCTAGAAAAAAAAAAAAACGATGATGGAATAAATATTCAATTTTTATCAATGTTCCGTTGCCTGATAGTTCTATACATTGGTGTATTGTTTTGGAAAATCTTCTAAAATAATGCTTAGAAAAAGCACATTACCTCACTTATTTACTAGGTACTGATATTTGATAGGGTAGTCCGATTGTAAGATGACTAAGTTTTGGATTTTGATAAACTAAGTGTCAACGTACGTATACATTCAGATTATTTCTTTTTTTTACGGTTTGTTTTAATTATTTGTATGTTATTGGGTAACTTTTATTGAGGTGGTCTCATCATTGAATCATGGAAATTTCAAAACCACGATAAAGAATGAAACAAAAATTATATATAAATAAATAATGAATCACAAATTTAATTTGTGTAATTTAATATCCATATTTTTAATTATTGCTACTTTTACATATCAAACAAATACAATACATAATTCTTACATTCACTTTGTTATTTTCCCAAAACGAATGTATGTCTTCTTCATTTATAATATAATAGTAATGAAAATTTAAAATGAAACTTATAAAAATTGAAAGAAATTCGAAATATGTGTCTTAACATTGTTAGATAATATCAACAAATACTGCAATCATTGATACTCAGAGTTGGCATAGATTTTATTTAACAGGAAAAAGTCAGTAAAGGTGGTAAAAAGAGTTTGCATACCATCAAGGTGCCACCAAAACCAACCAACAGTAAGAAAAGGGGACTAAGAACGATGGTGGCGTCTAATGATATCAGCAAGTGCTTTTCAGGAAGAAAAGACACATTGTTCCAAAAGGTATGAAATAATAACAAAATTAATATAAAATATTAGAATGTAGTTAATTATTTCTCTTTCATTTATTTATCATGCTTAATCAATATAAAAACCTATTATTCAATTCAAGAATAAAAATGCAAGCATACCTCAGCAATAATTTATTACTTGTCAAAGCTTAACCTATTAAAATGCCAAAGGAATTTGGAATTGTAGTACTTAATATATTCGTTTAAATTTAGAAAACCCTTTCGGAATCATAAATTGGTTAATGTTTTTAAAATTATTCCAAAAACTGACAACTATATATCTCCAAAATTACATACATGTTAGCGAATAGTAGAGCATAATGCTACCTTCAATTATGAGTATCTTCGATTAGTAAAATGAATTTAAAGTGTTTAAAAAAATGCATGGAGAAACCTAACGGGTTGATTTCTATACCGGCGTTTTTGTTTGTGTTATTTTCCGGGTTATTACAAATAGTAATGCTTAATAAGTATTATGATTTAACATTGTAATACAATATGTAATATTGATATGTTACACATGTATATATATATATATTTAATGGTAATTAAACACTAGACATAAGTATGTGCGGTTTTTATATCTTTAGTTAATACATGAAGTTCTTTTTTGTTCTTTCCCTTAATTTTCATCCACCTTTTTGTTAATTTCTCGTCATCAAACCCTTCAAATTCTAACTCTACAGCTTTCACTATATCTGTTTTTGTTCTTCTTGATATATCAAAATATTCATTCTGCTCAGCTGGGGTGATGAATACCGGCTCATATTTTTTTTTTTTGTTGCTAGGTTATTCTCCACCACTTGTGATAGGAAGTCATTCCTATGATCCCTACTTTTGTTTGTGAAATTAATTAGCTCTCGATCTAATGGTGTGCCTTGGAGTGTTGTTTGCTCTTTTTGGTCAAAATATGACGAATTACGAATTATTTTTCTAAAGTTAAAAATTTCTTCAGATAGATCATAGGAAAATACGTAATCATCGTTAGCAGGTTGTAAGTGCAGTATGTTGTACATGTGATCTTGTAGCTGAAATAGTATGAAAATAAAATAAGTATAGGAAGATGTGGTATGAGTGCCAATCAATATAAAAACCTATTGTTCAATTTAAGAAAAAAATGAAATCTTTTTGTTATGTAATTTTTTTTTTTCAATAGACATTTCGGAGGTGGTAGATGTGCTCAACACATTGGACTAAGCTGATTGTAGCAACATTATTTCCTGCTATTCCTTCCAAAAATTGGATTAGACTCGAATTTCTGTTTGACAGACAATCTATAAAAAAAAATCAGTTGCAAATTACCATTTGTTTTAACAGTTTGACATTTTTTTCGACACCTACTACGTGTTTTTTTTTTTTTTGTTTACGTCATGCTTCATGTAACTAATATTATTAGTTTTTTTTTTTTTCAGATCAATTTGTCTATTGGAACTGTACTTATTGTATTTTTTTTGGTTATTTTTTGGGGGATGGGGGTGGGGGGGGGGGGGGGTGGGTGGGGTGGGGACGTTTGAATTGTTTTGCAACAGAGGTTGCTTTGCACTACGGACCAAGAATCCTCCTAAAATGCCACACGATTGTCCTTAATTGCTTAATTCAAATCAATCTTGTTTTGGATTGTTTAGTGGTCTCATTACTAATCGATAAATATCTTAATATCCTCCCTCGACACTTAGACTAACTTTAAATATGTAAAGAAGATGTGGTATGATTGCCATTGAGACGAATCTCCAAAAAGATCCAAATGACAGACATTAGCAACTTTAAGTCACCGTTTATCATCTTTTTTAAAAGCAGTCGACAAATATTATATATCATAATTCTTTCATACTACATTATAAATTTAATAGGTTTAAAGTTTTCAAGAAGTCATCATTCTTGTATTGTTGACTGATTGTGGATGAATCGTCGAATACCAACTTATGTTGTGATCTTCCAAGTGCCCTGGAAAGTTTAACCATGTCCTCCTCTTCCAAAATACCGCTGTCAAGGGCAGAAATAACAGTATCCACACTCTGTGTGAGGCTGGTCACCTGGTCTGTTTTTGTTTTTTTTTGGTAAGTGGCTCTTGTATTTCAAAGTTGGCTTTTCCGTATTCATAGCAGACATTACATAAGTATTTTTAATATGGTGTCAGGTCCCCTCTCTGTATGAATTCATTGATCAGACTTCTTATCGTTTTCCCTTCTATAGTGATTAAGCGTTGGATGGTATTATCAGCACAATACAGGACATGATTTGTACAGCTGCATTTTCTTCTTAAAGCCAAAAGCACGTTTATACAGAGGGTAAGTTCTCAGGTTTGCCGCCAATGCACGGGTAACATGCGAATCCATGATTTGTATGCTTTATTTTACACATGAAAACAAATATCCACTAGTTCAAGGACAAATTTACCCTTCTACAGTAGGATAAATCCCATATCAAGGTATAATCACCGTTCAGAGGGTTTGTTCCCAACCTATGAAACGTGTTGATTATATTGGTGAAAAATCTTTTAAAAAAAAAAGACAAAGGCAAACAAAACACATTAAAAATAATGACTGGTAATAAAAAAAATGTTATGATAAGTATCATTATATATGCTTATGTAATCAGGTTCAACCCCATCCCCGTTCGGACGCTGTTCGTATACATTACAAGGGTTGGGGAGAGAACTAGCTGCCGTCTAAATTGGGAGAGAGTGCTCCAAAAAGATTGGAATAATTCTCTTGTACTCCCTCCACAATTACATCTAACTCCTCACTGGAACAGTGAGGTATTCTCGGACTGATTTTTTTCCATAGTCAGATGATCTCAGATATTGTTGTACTTATTTTCGTCTGCTAATTTCTATGTTACATACCTCCAATGAAAAACAGTGCTGTTTTCGGGGATTCCCGTGCTATAAATAAATAGCGATTGTCTAGCGATCAAAAATTCTAACGATTCTTCTGCGTACGGTTTATCAAACGCACGTAGACGTCATCGTTATGTAGTCGTTAGTTACACGTTAAAATTAACATTAGTCGTTATTAGCGATTGTTTTATGAAACGGTTGCCACGTCTTTACTCATAAGTGCAAGGAATTCCTTGCATATAGTAATTAGGGCATATTGACGGATAGAAATATGGTCACTTAGGACATTTCCGTTTGGATGTACAAGTACGTAGCCCCGTTAAGTCGGGATGGAGATGTTCAATTCAATATCTTTTGTTAAGAGTATAACTCTCTTTGTTTGCTACGAACCCTTGAAACAATTATTTGGTGGGATTATAGGCGGCCTGTTGCAAGACAAGTTTCTATCCCTATCCAGTTACACTTAGTCAATATTAGTAATCCTTACTCTCCCTACCGTCCTATTCCTTTTGTTAATTTACTCTCGTCCTTAACATGCAAGATATATTTGCCACCGGACGTTAAGAAATCAAGTCTTCAATCTACTTTCCATCTTTTTGTTGTATAATAATTCATTATTCTTTCAAAGTATTGGAAAAATTGAAGACTGTTTATGCAATAACCCTACATATGCATTTAAAACGTTTTGTTCATGTAACTGCAATGTACTAAATACATTATAAATATGACAACCTTCCTTATATTTTTATTACTAATTTTACGCTTTATAATAACTTGCTATGCAACACATTTGACAAATAAACACATCACCTAATTTCAATAGCTGAAAGCCAGCAGAACTGGAAAAGCAATTGTATTTTAATAGAAATGGTAATTCATGTAGAAAGAAGAATACATTAGAGAAATATTTCGAATAATTAAAACAAATATTTACATAATTATCCTGGCCGTTTCAGTTTAGGAATAAGCATTTAACTGTGTTATGTTATTGTTCTGTTGCTTTTTAATGTGAATGTTATCAGCAGAGATTTGTGTGTTTTTATTAAACGTCACTTTTAAGCACCGATGTTGTGATATATCGTGGCGGTCAGTTTTCTAATGGTGGAGGAAGCCCGGAGAAAACCACCGACCTTCGATAGGAAAACTTACAATACTAGTCAATTAAGATAGGAGTCGAGTACATCCGCACGAGCGGGGTTCGAACTCACAACATCGGTGTTGACTAGCTAGGGATTACAGTAGTTATTACTTAGACCACTTGGCAACCGAGAGTTTTGACACTTCGAAGGTACTGCACTTGTAGTTCTGAAATATATACACGTATCCATTACAAGGAAAGGCATGCAATCCTTCAAGTTGCCGCTGTGAGTATAGGAATGGTGAGAATTTCGCATTATTATATAGATATAGGAAGATGTGGTATAAGTGCTCCATCCAAGTCACAATTTATAAAAGTAAACCATTATAGGTCAAGGTACAGTCTTCAACACGGAACCTAGGCTCACATCGAAAGAGCAATCTATAAAGGGCCACACAAAATACTAGTGTAAAACCATTCAAAGGTGAAAACCAATTATTTGGACAATTGTACATTACATGACCTGATTTGAGACACTTTTTGACACCTTCATAGCTCACTAAATTTGGACTTGAATGGAAAATTCTTGCTAAATACTTCCAAATCTGAAGATTTCTTGGAATGAATTTTTCAAGTAATTTACTTATCACTAACCTATCTCCTGTTTTACAATTCGTTACTTTTCCATCAATCCTGAGTCTTTCTCTAGAAAAAGCCTTAATATAACACCCCTGTAAAGCATGATGAATATGTCTATCATCCGCTGAAAGAGGAACGTTTTTCATTTTTATGCGTATCGTATCAGGTTTTAAAAAGTTGGATTGATTATGAGGGTTTTGTGAATGCAAGGAGACCTGCCTGCCACGTAGGTTTATACCTTGCACTAACAGCGACAGTTTGTCTTCTTCATTATCCATGTAGATACGCCACATTTCTCTAATGCATTGGATGCATTTAATACATTCCGCGGGGACCTTCTCTCCGACAGCTTTATAAATATCAGCATTTGTTATCCACATAGACCGCCTTGGTTTCATAGAACCATGAACGTCACTATCTTTAAGAAATATGGGTTTTACAAAATTACTGGAATTTGAAGCTGAAGTTGAGTTGGTTGAGTATCATTTGTGTTGACATCGTTGTCATTGTTTTGTTCTGTGTTATTATTTTTTCCGGACAGTGCTTCACTGTAAGACGCCATTTTTCTTTGTTTTGATTTTGAGTTTTAAGTTCACTGTTATATTCTGCGTCTACACCATGTAGACCCTCAATCAACCTCTTAAATCTATCATTTGTCATTTTTCTACACATTGCTTCTACATCTATATCCATTTTCAGTTGTGTTTACCTTAATTTAACGATTTTTCTGGAGAGCTATCTCAGTTAGCCTTAACATACCAAGAACGGCAACTCATCTTTTCATATCTTAAACCTAATGAATTGACATAGGATCATTCAAACAATCCAAATCACCTATACCCTATCATGAACCATTCTTATATAAAGCAATTCGTTTTTACACTATAGCGAAAGTCTGCTTAACTCAACGTTTGTATATGTTTTCATGGATTGTATTAAGAATAGTGGTACTATTTTGCTTTTTATTTACTCCTTTGGAGCGAAGTGAATAAATTAGTTCAACAATTACACCAATGTGCAGATAAGTTATCCCTTCCATTCTGATTTACCTAATGCAGTCTCTTACATGTACATCAGAGTGGGGAGAAATCTTTTCTACTTTACATTAATGTAAAAGATATATAATTTATTTGCCTCCTATTAGACGTTTTCGGAAACTAAGTTTACAAAACATTTAAGTTGACGATGATAATTACAGGTAAACTTACCTGTGGGTCATCTCAAAATACATAATGTCTCGAAAAATGTGTCTACATGCTCAATAAAAGAAAACAATGAGAGATATAATTTTAATGAAAATCAGCTATTTTTCACCATTTTTATAAACAAATACTGTTTTTATTCGTCTGAATCAGACGAGGAGCTGACTCCCAATGCTTTCAGTAATTTATGAATTTTCTTTGACATAAATTTTTCAAAGGTAAACTGATTTTTTTTTTACGAACTGCATCAATGATGCTTTTTTGTGAGTTATTGACCACAGGACAAGACAACTGTTGGTCGGGGTTTTTCCAGTGGTAGTGTCGCCACCGCCGGATATTGCAGTTATTTTATTGTAAAAACTCTTCCTGAACCATTACTTGGACTTAGATATAGAATTATAGATGAGGCCGTAGACACTTGGGAGGGAAACGATGTTATTTAAATAGTTTCACGTTATTTATAGTCTTTTTATCAAACAACTGGTGAAACACCCGAAACACTTTTAGACATATTGAGACAAATTTGAAATTATGTTTTCCAGAATGACACTGGCAGGCCATACAAACTTTCCCAAAGAAATAGAGTTATGTTGTTCATGCTTTGGCTAAAATCATTTCCATGTTACCACATTCTTACCTTAATTTTTGACGTAAGCGTTACCACAATACATGATGAAATTAATCGGTGCATTCCCGTGTTAATCAACATTTTCATCATCTGGTATATTGGCCATCTCTTAATGAATGAACAGCAAAGATGGAAAACTGGGAAAAACTCCCAACGGCAGTGGGTGCTATTGACGGTACCTTAACGGAAATTTACAGGCCACTTGTTGAGCCTCAGGAGCTTTATTATTCTGGACATCGCCACTTTCATTGCGTACATACTCAGGTCGTCATCGATTATTGAGGCAAAATATGTTATATTGATGCCGGGTTTTTGGGATATCAAAATGACGCACAACAGTTTGCAATGGTGACGTCAATTGGTAGAAATGCGGAGCTTGACTTTCCTGAAGGAAAAGTTTTACTGGCAGATATGACACTCTATACACGTCAGCATATGCAGTGAAAACCGGACAATTTAAAAGGAGATGTCGCAAAATTAATAATTTAATCAAAGAATACAGAGTCACTGTTGAACATTCTATTGGAGAATTGAAGAATAATAGAGTTATGGGAAGTCTTTGGAGACATCCGAGGAGAAAACTTCGTCATATAGTAAATATTTGTGCTGCTTTTGTATGCAGGCGTAACAACTTGTTTCGTTGATTTGAATAAAAAAAAATAATATTTGAGTTGTTTTCAATTTGTCAATATTGTACACTTGGAAATGACCCCTGTATAATTATCTGTAAATGTCATCATAAATGTAAACATAAAAGTGTAAAACACTTTCCGAAAATGTCTAATGGAGAGTATGAAACAAAGCAAAGACAATTACAATTAATCATATACAAACAACACGAGTTATGATTTACACAGAGACAGTCAATAAAGACGGTATCACGACGAAAAGTTCAATTATTTACATTGTTCTTTACAGTTTGAAGATAGCTTATGTCCTACTAGCAGCAGTTGCGGTTCTGTAACAATTTACAAGAATTGTAAATAAAGTTCACACACATGAAGTTAAACTGTTCACGTTCGTCATTCTGTAGATCAAATAGGTGTCACAGGCAAGAATACAATTAAGCAATTTATTGTCAGTCATATTTCCTAAGTGAACACTAAATGTAATCGGGTTTATGTCTAGAACACTCCTCCAAAATTGATTTCGAGCATCAACTGTATAGTCACATGATAGTATTGCATGAGTACAAGGATCATCAAAAAGTTTACCACATTTATCGCACAATATTCTGTTGTTTTGTAAGTTCTCGCGTATAAGACAGCACATTGATGTTACAAAATGGGCCTGCCTGCGCATCAGTGGGTGACGTAGTGCTACTCTCCAAGCCGCATGCGGTACACAAAACGAGTGAATGTCTTTAAAAACAACAAACTCAGGATCAACTGCCATACGATGATGCCACTTTACTACCTCAACCTGATAAATTGACGTCTTGACTACCGATTTCCAAGTTGCCGAACTTGGAAATTGTCCATCATTGAGAAACTCATCTAGATATTTAGATAAACCATATTTTGAGAGTATTTCAATAATGTCACAAGCTAAACCTGATCTGGTGTCAGATTGATTATATCTAGCATCAATAAGTCTACGGAGAAGAATACGGAATGAGACAGCTGACACATGTCGCTTCTTGTTCTTCTTGGTAAACCTTGTATAAATTTACAAATATAGTGGTGAGTTCTTTCAAGCATCAGTGTTTCAGTGAAGGTAAGTTTTCCCCAGAGTTCACAACCGTATAGTGCTTTCGGATAGCAGAGCTGACGTATAATCTTTGCGCATACAATTGGATTTACAATGGCTGGGTGTATTCCAAGTCGTATAACTGATGTGGTTGTCGAGCGCAAGGTGCGACAAGCTTTAAGAGTTCTGTCCATTGTTTTTAAAGATGTATCTAGTTGAATACCAATATGTCGAGCAGAAGTTACATAGTTGATCGGTTCTTGATATAGATATGTTGTAGTAGAAGTTCTGCGTTTACCGAATTGTAATAGTTTGCTTTTTTGCTGGTGAAAACGTGAAACCCCACATGTTACTATAGTTCTCACATATTGTTACCATAAATAAAGGCAACAGTAGTATACCGTTGTTCAAACTCATAAATCCATGGACAAAAAACAAAATCGGGGTAACAAACTAAAACTGAGGGAAACGCATAAATATAAGAGGAGAACAACGACAGAACACTACAATGTAACTAACACACACAGAAACGGACCAGGCATCAGACAAAATCCCACAAAAATAACAAATATAACATCAAAACCAAATACATGAATTTGGGATAGACAAGTACCGTGACACGTCTCAAAAATAAGAGAAAACAAACGACGCAACGTTAAATTGTAACACACACAGAAACGAACTATAATATAACAATGGCCATATTCCTGACTTGGTACAGGATATTTTTAAAGGAAAAAATGGTGGGTTGAACCTGGTTTTGTGGCATGCCAAACCTCGCACTTTAATGGCAATGTTAAATATAACATAGAAATGACAACATACTATTACAGGACTATAATACAAATAAATAGGAAAACGTATTAGACAAAGAAACACATGACCATCCGTTGTGTCGAAACGCAGTTTATAGCAATAATAGCAATATCGTCTGCCTGAACTGGAGAGTTAGCACTAAGATCATGAAAGAATGCACCTTCTTTTGAAGATTCTAGTTCGTTTATAAGGTCATTTATAAAGATCAAGTACAGTTTAGCTGACAACGAACTTCCCTGGCGAATACGACGCTTCAGTTCAAACAATTTAGACAATTTATCATTTGAAGACACGGCACCATACAGATTAGTGTACATATTATAAAGCAAAAGCCAAAGTTTACCATGAGCTCCGTACTCGTGCAGTTTTAAACGAAGTCCATCATGCGGAACCGTATCAAAAGCTTTCGTGCTGTCAAGTAAAACAATATAAATAGTCCCATTCTTTTCAATATGATGAAGAGTTACTTCTTGAAGATTAAAAGACGCATTGAGGCTGATTAAGAGCTTTTGATACGCTACTTGCTGTCCGTTTGGAAAATCTGTTCGTATGCTGGAGAGCTTGATGTCGGTTAGTTTTTCGAATACTTTTGTAATACTTGGTACTAGACTTTGTGTCGAGTCTTTTTCGTTTTCAGGGTTCTTTGGTGCACGTGTTGTCCTTTTAACAAATGACGCTTCAACTTCGGGTTCCTTTATTTCCGGTGATTTTTGTAATACATCTGAGACTGATTCGTGTGTTTTTGATTTGCCTATGTTCGAGCGTACAAATTCGTCAGATTGCATTTCAGATACAATTTTGGCATATGATTTTTGTATGTTGGTCTCATTCGTTTTTGCATTCCGTTGAACTGTGTTGATACGTTTTCTGATATCAGTTATTGATGAGGTAAGTGAGGATGATGACGAGTCATATTTTTCAATGCTGGTTATAGTGTCTTTAAGTTGCTCACCTAAAACCTGAACTTTGGTACGCAATGAATTTACACCGGAGGCTTTCGAGTCAGATATTTTTGTAATTCGGATACATTCAGAGTCGAGTCTTGACTTGGTTTCATTACACAATTTTATTGTCGCGTCAAGTTTTGACTTGCTTTTCTCGGCTTGAACTTTCTCTGTGGAAATTTCCAATTGTAAGGACTTCACTTTATTGGTTAGTTCCATAATGGCGTTTTTGTTTGTTTCGTGTAATTTTGAACTCTGATATAGTTTTTCAGACATATCGGTAACTGTCTTTTCTAGATAGGAATTTTCATCCTTCAATCGTGAAATAGTAGATCTTGATAAATTGAGCTGATTTTGAATATTAATTAACCTTTCATTTGGCTTGTTAATTTTGCTATTCATCGATCTATTTTCTGTTTCAAGTTTGTCTAGTTTTTCGTTTGTCCCCTTCGTAGCTTTTTCATGTGTCAATTTCATTTCTATAATACAACTTTCTATTTTAATGATAGTTTCTCTCATACACAAATCAGGTATTTCTACAGGAGTAGACGAAACCACGTTTACATCTAGGTATGAATTATTTCTACCGGAGGATTTGCTGCTTAAGAATTCTTTCAAGTCATCGCAATACTCTCCGACTGAGGCAAGCCTCAGCACAAAACTATCTCGTCCAAGCTTTTGTACCAGAGGTTCACCATTTTTTGATTTTGGTTGAATACGCTTTTTTAAGACTGCAGAAACAAATGGAAAGTCAGCTCTACCTTTTGCTTTTATAAAATATTGCATTCTTAATTGTTCTAATAAGTCGGGGTTATTGTTGCAAATATTGCATTAACATGAGATAAAGGAGTCTCTTGGTAGGTTACTGCATTCATTTTCGATGCGTTGGAGTGTTTCATTTTCATTAGGCAACTGTTCATAATTTATGACTGAATCATCAACTAACTGTTCAGAAGAACCAATATAAAGAAAATGTTTTGCTATCATTGAAGAGTCGCTGTCCAAACTGTGTATTTCACTTTCATCGCTAATGCAATAAGACTTCTGAGCTAATTGTAATGAACAAGGTGTTAACTCGGTATACGTTCGATCTACCGTTATATCATTATGATCCATTATATCTTTAGTCTACAGATTATTTTACCCTTACGGCAATTCAAAGTCCAAAGTCCAACTTTAATATAACATTTAAACTCCTGTATGCTACTTAAATTTTCAAACTCTAATGTGAGTTGTTTTTAGTAACGGTAATTTTAATAGAAATGGTAATTCATGTAGAAAGATTGATACATTAGAGAAATATTTCGAATAATTAAAACAAATATTTACATAATTATCCTGGCCGTTTCAGTTTAAGAATAAGCATTTAACTGTGTTGTGTTATTACTCTATTGCTTGTTAATGTGAATGTCATTAGCAGAGATTTGTGTGTTTTTAACGTCACTTCTAAGCACCGATTTTGGGATATTTCGTGGCGGTCAGTTTTAAATGGTGGAGGAAGCCCGGAGAAAACCACTGACCTTTCATAGGAAAAACTGACAATACTAGTCAATTGAGATAGGAGTCGAGTGCATCCGCACGAGCGGGGTTCGAACTCACAAGCTCGGTGTTGACTATATATATATATATATAGCTAGCTAGGGATAACAGTAGTAACTACTTAGACCACTTGGCCACCGAGAGATTTGACACTTCGAAGTAACTGCACTTGTAGTTATAAAATATAATACACGTATCCATTATAAGGAAAGGCAATCCTTGCCGCTGTAAGTATAGGAATGGTGAGAATTTCGCATTATTATATAGATATAGGAAGATGTGGTATAAGTGCTCCATCCAAGTCACAATTTATAAAAGTAAACCATTATAGGTCAAGGTACAGTCTTCAACACGGAACCTAGGCTCACATCGAAAGAGCAAGCTATAAAGGGCCACACAAAATACTAGTGTAAAACCATTCAAAGGGGAAAACCAATTATTTGGACAATTGTACATTACATGACCTGGTTTGAGACACTTTTTGACACCTTCATAACTCACTAAATTTGAATCTGAATGGCAAAGTCTTGCTAAATACTTCCAAATCTGAAGATTTCTTGGAATGAATTTTTCAAGTAACTTACTTATCACTAACCTATCTCCTGTTTCACAATTCGTTACTTTTCCATCAATCCTGAGTCTTTCTCGAGAAAAAGCCTTAATATAACACCCCTGTAAAGCATGATGAATATGTCCATCATCCGCTGAAAGAGGAACGTTTTTCATTTTTATGCGTATGGTATTAGGTTGTAAAAAGTTAGATGGATTATGAGGGTTTTGTGAATGCAAGGAGACATGCCTGCCACGTAGGTTTATACCTTGCACTAACAGCGACAGTTTGTCTTCTTCATTATCCATGTAGATACGCCACATTTCTCTAATGCATTGGATGCATTTAATACATTCCGCGGGGACCTTCTCTCCGACAGCTTTATAAATATCAGCATTTGTAATCCACATAGACCGCCTTGGTTTCATAGAACCATGAACGTCACTATCTTTAAGAAATATGGGTTTTACAAAATTACTGGAATTTGAAGCTGAAGTTGAGTTGGTTGAGTATCATTCTAATATGACGTCCCTATTACGCTTTGTAAACAAAGTTGTGTACTAATCAGCACAAAAAATATGTTTGACACATGCGCATAAACTGACTATTTGCATTCTCGTTGTTTTCATTTTTATCTTCATTAAGTTCATATATTTTATCTGCTTACATAAAATCTATTAGTTATTGACATAAAACATTATATAATTGCCCTCTAGTAGTTTTTAAAACCTTATTTAATATGAAAATGCCTGCAAATGGCTGCAACCGGTATCGTTGTTATGGCTGTTCCGTCCATTTAGCAAACCTCCCATGTAAATGCAAATGTTCGATGACTCATCGTCTGCTGTCAAAATGAATAGATACACAGTATCGCCGTGGAAAATTGGACTCCGAGTAGATTATAAAGGGGCACCTTATAAAATAAAAGACCACTTCATGGAACAAAATGCTGTTAGGCAATACATAATACAATCTATGGTTGATGGAGGAACAAAAAGGGTTTTCAGACACGAGATATGTGATGCCAGAGTTAGTTCAGTTTTCTCAAATTTGACAGAGGACACCATATTCAATTTTGAAAATAATGAACAGTCACAGTCAGATGAGGAACTATCCCAGATTGATGAAGACTTAACTGCTAACTGTATAAACCCAGAACCACCTGCCAAAAAGCCCAGATTTAAGGAACTGCCTAGCAAAGAAGAAATTGAAAAGTTAGCGCTGGCAAGAACTGAGCCAAGAACCAACCAGCAGACATTATGGGGTGTAAAACTTTGAAGAGGTAAAAACCATAAAATGCAAAAATATTACGTAGATGGGAAAATATAATCATAAGGTGATTGTAAATTAAACATTTTAATGATAAACCTAGAAAATCGTGAGGTAATTGGTATTCGGCAATGAGTCAGCAACCTAGCAATATTTTGTTTTACTGTTTCAAACATAAAATTTACTCTTCAGTCTTAGGGACTATAACGTAATAAACAAGAAATCAAAAAAATCAAATGATGCAAATTACAAAATGTAGTATTCTTACAATTGAATGAGATGTAATTCGATTGTCACTGTCAAAATGCCGATTTAAAAATAAAAATATTCCTTGATATTTGTTTTTCTGTACATACGGTAGTGTTATTTATTATACATGTATATGCAAGCATACTTAAAACAAAATATATTAAAGAAATTATTATAACAGTTATGAGCATGCTGAAGTAGTAAACAAAACACCCCGGTGGGGAATCGAACCCCATCCTCCTACAGATAGGTGTACTTCCAAAATACTACCAGAGTTTAATGTTTTGTTAAGTATTACAGCAGCAAAAGCATAACTGATTTTCACTACAAAATTTTGAATGACACGAACATGTTGGTACATGAAAAGAAGACAAGCTGAATATTATGTTTTTAGTCTAAATAAAAATATTGATAGAATACTGTACATGTACAATGTATATACATAGGTCGCTCTCGTCTACATGCACATAGTATGCACAAACACCAACATGCTTTGAGCATAAAACGCTAAATTAAAACATGCAGGCCTCAGTTATTTATTATACCCCACGCAACGAAGTTGCGGAGGGTATAATGTTTTTGACCCGTCCGTCCGTCCGTCAGTCCGTCAGTCCTGTTTCTTGTCATCGCAACTCCTCTCAAACCACACAACAGAATTTCACGAAACCTTTTCAGATAATAAGGACATACTATGTAGTTGTGCATATCGACGGGAAATTACCTTTCAATTTTTTTTCTAGGAGTTACGCCCCTTTGAACTTATTTACTTTAATGTACTACTGCAACAGTTTGTCATCGCAACTCCTCTCAAACCCCACAACAGAATTTCACGAAACCTTTTCAGATAATAAGGACATACTATGTAGTTGTGCATATCGACGGGAAATTACGGTTCAATTTTTTTTCTAGGAGTAACGCCCCTTTGAACTTATTTACTTTAATGTACTACTGCAACAGTTTGTCATCGCAACTCCTCTCAAACCACACAACAGAATTTCACGAAACCTTTTCAGATAATAAGGACATACTATGTAGTTGTGCATATCGACGGGAAATTGCGATTCAATTTTTTTTCTAGGAGTTACGCCCCTTTGAACTTATTTACTTTAATGTACTACTGCAACAGTTTGTCATCGCAACTCCTCTCAAACCACACAACAGAATTTCATGAAACTTTGTAGATAATAAGGACATACTATGTAGATGTGCATATCAACAGGAAATTACGGTTCAATTTTTTTTCTAGGAGTTATGCCCCTTTGAACTTATTTGCTTCAATGTACTTCTGCAACAGTTTGTCATCTCAACTCCTCTGAAAACACACAACATAAGTTCATGAAATTTTGTAGATAATAAGGACATACTATGTATATTGACAGGAAATTATTATTCAATATTTTTTCTTATACAATTTTTTTTTCTTATACTTGGTACAACTAATTTCAGGTTGGCTAACTGAAAACAAGTACAGCAGCAGTTTTGAGGAACTAGATGAAACTACCCTAAATGACAGATTGTGCTACTTTTATGCAAGTTTGCAGACCAAACAAGGCAATGATTATTCAAAGTCAGCACTCGTCGGTATTCGATCGGCTATTTCAAGACATATAACTGGTCCACCTTATAATCGTGACATTAACATTATAACTGACAAATCATTTATGCCATCAAATCATGTAATCACGGGTATGATGAAGAAATTGAAAAGGGAAGGGAAAGACATAACAGTACATAAAAAGGCTGTACCTGAGGGTGATATTCAAAAGCTATACTCCAGTGGTATATTCAGTACTGATCACCCAGTAACTCTTCAAAATAAGGTTTTCTGGGACATTATCCTCAATTTTGGAAGGAGGGGACAGGAGGGGCTTGCTGAATTAAAGAAAACATCTTATGCCAAATCTAAAGATGACAAAGGTCAAGAATACTACAAAATGACTTATAATGAATGTGACAAAACACACCATGGTGTAGATTCGAAAGAAAACTCAAGGGACGTACGAATGTATGCTACACCTGGGGATATCCACTGTCCAGTGTTTAGCTTGGACTTTTATCTAGGAAAGCTTAGTCCAAGGTGTACAGCATTTTTCCAGCAAGCACTCCAGTACCCCAAACCAACTGTATGGTATGCAGCTCAACCTATTGGCAAAAACAAATTGGCCAGTATGATGTCAAGAATATCTGACGAAGCTGGTCTATCTATGAGGTATACAAACCACTGCCTGCGAGCCACTGTGGCAACAGGATTAAAAAGAGCGGGGGTCGATGACCGGGCTATAATGTCTGTGACGGGACACCGAAATGTCAAATCTTTGGACAGCTATATTGAAGGTCCAACCGACAAACAACGCAGAGAGCTTTCCAATACACTACAGGGAGTTGCAACCGCAAATTCTGATTTAGCTTTAATTGAAAACAAAACAGAATCAAATGCCCTCGTCACATCTGCACAGAATAACTCATGCCAGCTCGCTGTTTCTTCCTCTTTAGCCAGAAATCCACTGTCTGACTTAAATATTTTCACCAATGCTTCAATCATTAGGGGAACAATCCATATTAACGTGATAAATAAGGAATAAATGTGTCTTACCTTCATATGCAACCGTCAACCGCCATTTCCACCATCGTTGTAAGCTGTGACGTAAAGAAATCTCTGAACAGAAACAAAAACTTGTTGTTTGATATATAATTGTTCTTTTTTAGAATAATAAATGTTGAAATTGTTTATCAAAAGTTTTTTATATCTGTTTCTATCATAATTCCATTGTGGAACCCTTTTTTCCGGTATATTTTGTACACGTTTATTTGGGAGGAAATTGGAACAGCCAAACATTCCTAAGGTATTCTCGTACGCTTCGACCTATAAAAATACCGTATTTGTCCTACTAGAATCGAAATAATTCCTTCATGTCATGCTCTATGCTCATTTTAACATGGGTAGACATTATATTTGTCGATATTTTACACATCGCTAACGCTCCGTGTAAAATATCGACAAATATAATGCCTACCCATGTTAAAATGAGCATAGAGCATGACATGAAGGAATTATTTCTTAATTTGTATTGACATCGTTGTCATTGTTTTGTTCTGTGTTATTATTTTTTCCGGACAGTGCTTCACTGTAAGACGCCATTTTTCTTTGTTTTGATTTTGAGTTTTAAGTTCACTGTTATATTCTGCGTCTACACCATGTAGACCCTCAATCAACCTCTTAAATCTATCATTTGTCATTTTTCTACACATTGCTTCTACATCTATATCCATTTTCAGTTGTGTTTACCTTATTTAACGATTTTTCTGGAGAGCTATCTCAGTTAGCCTTAACATACCAAGAACGGCAACTCATCTTTTCATATCTTAAACCTAATGAATTGACATAGGATCATTCAAACAATCCAAATCACCTATACCCTATCATGAACCATTCTTATATAAAGCAATTCGTTTTTACACTATAGCGGAAGTCTGCTTAACTCAACGTTGGTATATGTTTTCATGTATTGTATTAAGAATAGTGGTACTATTTTGCTTTTTATTTACTCCTTTGGAGCGAAGTGAATAAATTAGTTCAACAAGTACACCAATGTGCAGATAAGTTATCCCTTCCATTCTGATTTACCTAACGCAGTCTCTTACATGTACATCAGAGTGGGGAGAAATCTTTTCTACTTTACATTAATGTAAAAGATATATAATTTATTTGCCTCCTATTGGAGAGTATGAAACAAAGCAAAGACAATTACAATTAATCATATACAAACAACACGAGTTATGATTTACACAGAGACAGTCAATAAAGACGGTATCACGACGAAAAGTTCAATTATTTACATTGTTCTTTACAGTTTGAAGATAGCTTATGTCCTACTAGCAGCAGTTGCGGTTCTGTAACAATTTACAAGAATTGTAAATAAAGTTCACACACATGAAGTTAAACTGTTCACGTTCGTCATTCTGTAGATCAAAATAGGTGTCACAGGCAAGAATACAACTAAGCAATTTATTGTCAGTCATATATTTCCTAAGTGAACACTAAATGTAATCGGGTTAATGTCTAGAACACTCCTCCAAAATTGATCTCGAGCATCAACTGTATAGTCACATGATAGTATTGCATGAGTACAAGGATCATCAAAAAGTTTACCACATTTATCGCACACTATTCTGTTGTTTTGTAAGTTCTCGCGTATAAGACAGCAGGTTGATGTTACAAATTGGGCCTGCCTGCGCATCAGTTGGTGACGTAGTGCTACTCTCCAAGCCGCATGCGGTACACAAAACGAGTGAATGTCTTTAAAAATAACAAAATCAGGATCAACTGCCATACGATGATGCCACTTTACTACCTCAACCTGATAAATTGACGTCTTGACTACCGATTTTCAAGTTGCCGAACTTGGAAATTGTCCATCATTGAGAAACTGATCTAGATATTTAGATAAACCATATTTTGAGAGTATTTCAATAATGTCACAAGCTAAACCTGATCTGGTGTCATATTGATTATATCTAGCATCAATAAGTCTACGGAGAACAATACGGAATGAGACAGCTGAGTATGGAAGGCGACATGTTCTTCCAAAAAAACAACAGTTTTCGTTCACATATAAAACTTTCAATTGAAAGCCATCCTAACAACGACACACACATGTCGCTTCTTGTTCTTCTTGGTAAACCTTGTATAAATTTACAAATATAGTGGTGAGTTCTTTCAAGCATCAGTGTTTCAGTGAAGGTAAGTTTTCCCCAGAGTTCACAACCGTATAGTGCTTTCGGATAGCAGAGCTGACGTATAATCTTTGCGCATACAATTGGATTTACAATGGCTGGGTGTATTCCAAGTCGTATAACTGATGTGGTTGTCGAGCGCAAGGTGCGACAAGCTTTAAGAGTTCTGTCCATTGTTTTTAAAGATGTATCTAGTTGAATACCAATATGTCGAGCAGAAGTTACATAGTTGATCGGTTCTTGATATAGATATGTTGTAGTAGAAGTTCTGCGTTTACCGAATTGTAATAATTTGCTTTTTGTTGGTGAAAACGTGAAACCCCACATGTTACTATAGTTCTCACATATTGTTACCATCCGTTGTGTCGAAACGCAGTTTATAGCAATAATAGCAATATCGTCTGCCTGAACTGGAGAGTTAGCATTAAGATCATGAAAGAATGCACCTTCTTTTGAAGATTCTAGTTCGTTTATAAGGTCATTTATAAAGATCAAGTACAGTTTAGCTGACAACGAACTTCCCTGGCGAATACCACGCTTCAGTTCAAACCATTTAGACAATTTACCATTTAAAGACACGGCACCATACAGATTAGTGTACATATTATCAAGCAAAAGCCAAAGTTTACCATGAGCTCCGTACTCGTGCAGTTTTAAACGAAGTTCATCATGCGGAACCGTATCAAAAGCTTTCGTGCTGTCAAGTAAAACAATATAAATAGTCCCATTCTTTTCAATATGATGAAGAGTTACTTCTTGAAGATTAAAAGACGCATTGAGGCTGCTTAAGAGCTTTTGATACGCTACTTGCTGTCCGTTTGGAAAATCTGTTCGTATGCTGGAGAGCTTGATGTCGGTTAGTTTTTCGAATACTTTTGTAATACTTGGTACTAGACTTTGTGTAGAGTCTTTTTCGTTTTCAGGGTTCTTTGGTGCACGTGTTGTCCTTTTAACAAATGACGCTTCAACTTCGGGTTCCTTTATTTCCGGTGATTTTTGTAATACATCTGAGACTGATTCGTGTGTTTTTGATTTGCCTATGTTCGAGCGTACAAATTCGTCAGATTGCATTTCAGATACAATTTTGGCATATGATTTTTGTATGTTGGTCTCATTCGTTTTTGCATTCCGTTGAACTGTGTTGATACGTTTTCTGATATCAGTTATTGATGAGGTAAGTGAGGATGATGACGAGTCATATTTTTCAATGCTGGTTATAGTGTCTTTAAGTTGCTCACCTAAAACCTGAACTTTGGTACGCAATGAATTTACACCGGAGGCTTTCGAGTCAGATATTTTTGTAATTCGGATACATTCAGAGTCGAGTCTTGACTTGGTTTCATTACACAATTTTATTGTCGCGTCAAGTTTTGACTTGCTTTTCTCGGCTTGAACTTTCTCTGTGGAAATTTCCAATTGTAAGGACTTCACTTTATTGGTTATTTCCATAATGGCGTTTTTGTTTGTTTCGTGTAATTTTGAACTCTGATATAGTTTTTCAGACATATCGGTAACTGTCTTTTCTAGATAGGAATTTTCATCCTTCAATCGTGAAATAGTAGATCTTGATAAATTGAGCTGATTTTGAATATTTAATTAACCTTTCATTTTGCTTGTTAATTTTGCTATTCATCGATCTATTTTCTGTTTTAAGTTTGTCTAGTTTTTCGTTTGTCCCCTTCGTAGCTTTTTCATGTGTCAATTTCATTTCTATAATAGAACTTTCTATTTTAATGATAGTTTCTCTCATACACAAATCAGGTATTTCTACAGGAGTAGACGAAACCACATTTACATCTAGGTATGAATTATTTCTACCAGAGGATTTGCTGCTTAAGGATTCTTTCAAGTCATCGCAATACTCTCCGACTGAGACAAGCCTGAGCACAAAACTATCTCGTCCAAGCTTTTGTACCAGAGGTTCACCATTTTTTGATTTTGGTTGAATACGCTTATTTAAGACTGCAGAAACAAATGGAAAGTCAGCTCTACCTTTTGCTTTTATAAAATATTGCATTCTTAATTGTTCTGATAAGTCGGGGTTATTGTTGAAAATATTGCATAAACATGAGATAAAGGAGTCTCTTGGTAGGTTACTGCATTCATTTTCTATGCGTTGGAAAATTGTTTCATTTTCATTAGGCAACTGTTCATAATTTATGACTAAATCATCAACTAACTGTTCAGAAGAACCAATGTAAAGAAAATGTTTTGCTATCATTGAAGAGTCGCTGTCCAAACTGTGTATTTCACTTTCATCGCTAATGCAATAAGACTTCTGAGCTAATTGTAATGAACAAGGTGTTAACTCGGTATACGTTCGATCTACCGTTATATCATTATGATCCATTATATCTTTAGTCTACAGATTATTTTACCCTTACGGCAATGCAAAGTCCAAAGTCCAACTTTAATATAACATTTAAACTCCTGTATGCTACTTAAATTTTCAAACTCTAATGTGAGTTGTTTTTAGTAACGGTAATTTTAATAGAAATGGTAATTCATGTAGAAAGATTGATATATTAGAGAAATATTTCGAATAATTAAAACAAATATTTACATAATTATCCTGGTCGTTTCAGTTTAAGAATAAGCATTTAACTGTGTTGTGTTATTAATCTATTGCTTGTTAATGTGAATGTCATTAGCAGAGATTTGTGTGTTTTTAACGTCTCTTTTAAGCACCGATTTTGGGATATTTCGTAACTGTCAGTTTTAAATGGTGGAGGAAGCCCGGAGAAAACCACTGACCTTTCATAGGAAAAACTGACAATACTAGTCAATTAAGATAGGAGTCGAGTGCATCCGCACGAGCGGGGTTCGAACTCACAACCTCAGTGTTGACTATATATATATATATATAGCTAGCTAGGGATAACAGTAGTAACTACTTAGACCACTTGGCCACCGAGAGATTTGACACTTCGAAGTAACTGCACTTGTAGTTCTAAAATATAATACACGTATTCATTACAAGGAAAGGCAATCCTTGCCGCTGTAAGTATAGGAATTTCGCATTATTATATAGATATAGGAAGATGTGGTATAAGTGGTCCATCCAAGTCACAATTTATAAAAGTAAACCATTATAGGTCAAGGTACAGTCTTCAACACGAAACCTAGGCTCACATCGAAAGAGCAAGCTATAAAGGGCCACACAAAACACTAGTGTAAAACCATTCAAAGGTGAAAACCAATCATTTGGACAATTGTACATTACATGACCTGGTTTGAGACACTTTTTGACACCTTCATAGCTCACTAAATTTGGACTTGAATGGAAAATTCTTGCTAAATACTTCCAAATCTGAAGATTTCTTGGAATGAATTTTTCAAGTAATTTACTTATCACTAACCTATCTCCTGTTTTACAATTCGTTACTTTTCCATCAATCCTGAGTCTTTCTCTAGAAAAAGCCTTAATATAACACCCCTGTAAAGCATGATTAATATGTCTATCATCCGCTGAAAGAGGAACGTTTTTCATTTTTATGCGTATCGTATCAGGTTTTAAAAAGTTAGATTGATTATGAGGGTTTTGTGAATGCAAGGAGACCTGCCTGCCACGTAGGTTTATACCTTGCACTAACAGCGACAGTTTGTCTTCTTCATTATCGATGTAGATACGCCACATTTCTCTAATGCATTGGATGCATTTAATACATTCCGCGGGGACCTTCTCTCCGACAGCTTTATAAATATCAGCATTTGTTATCCACATAGACCGCCTTGGTTTCATAGAACCATTAACGTCACTATCTTTAAGAAATATGGGTTTTACAAAATTACTGGAATTTGAAGCTGAACTTGAGTTGGTTGAGTATCATTTGTGTTGACATCGTTGTCATTGTTTTGTTCTGTGTTATTATTTTTTCCGGACAGTGCTTCACTGTAAGACGCCATTTTTCTTTGTTTTGATTTTGAGTTTTAAGTTCACTGTTATATTTTGCGTCTACACCATGTAGACCCTCAATCAACCTGTTAAATCTATCATTTGTCATTTTTCTACACATTGCTTCTACATCTATATCCATTTTCAGTTGTGTTTACCTTAATTTAACGATTTTTCTGGAGAGCTATCTCAGTTAGCCTTAACATACCAAGAACGGCAACTCATCTTTTCATATCTTAAACCTAATGAATTGACATAGGATCATTCAAACAATCCAAATCACCTATACCCTATCATGAACCATTCTTATATAAAGCAATTCGTTTTTACACTATAGCGAAAGTCTGCTAAACTCAACGTTTGTATATGTTTTCATGGATTGTAATAAGAATAGTGGTACTATTTTGCTTTTTATTTACTCCTTCGGAGCGAAGTGAATAAATTAGTTCAACAAGTACACCAATGTGCAGATAAGTTATCCCTTCCATTCTGATTTACCTAATGCAGTCTCTTACATGTACATCAGAGTGGGGAGAAATCTTTTCTACTTTACATTAATGTAAAAGATATATAATTTATTTGCCTCCTATTGGAGAGTATGAAACAAAGCAAAGACAAATACAATTAATCATATACAAACAACACGAGTTATGATTTACACAGAGACAGTCAATAAAGACTGTATCACGACGAAAAGTTCAATTATTTACATTGTTCTTTACAGTTTGAAGATAGCTTATGTCCTACTAGCAGCAGTTGCCGTTCTGTAACAATTTACAAGAATTGTAAATTAAGTTCACACACATGAAGTTAAACTGTTCACGTTCGTCATTCTGTAGATCAAAATAGGTGTCACAGGCAAGAATACAATTAAGCAATTTATGTCAGTCATATTTCCTAAGTGAACACTAAATGTAATCGGGTTAATGTCTAGAACACTCCTCCAAAATTGATCTCGAGCATCAACTGTATAGTCACATGATAGTATTGCATGAGTACAAGGATCATCAAAAAGTTTACCACATTTATCGCACAATATTCTGTTGTTTTGTAAGTTCTCGCGTATAAGACAGCACGTTGATGTTACAAAATGGGCCTGCCTGCGCATCAGTGGGTGACGTAGTGCTACTTTCCAAGCCGCATGCGGTACACAAAACGAGTGAATGTCTTTAAAAACAACAAAATCAGGATCAACTGCCATACGATGATGCCACTTTACTACCTCAACCTGATAAATTGACGTCTTGACTACCGATTTCCAAGTTGCCGAACTTGGAAATTGTCCATCATTGAGAAACTGATCTAGATATTTAGATAAACCATATTTTGAGAGTATTTCAATAATGTAACAAGCGAAACCTGATCTGGTGTCATATTGATTATATTTAACATCAATAAGTCTACGGAGCAGAATACGGAATGAGACAGCTGAGTATGGAAGGCGACATGTTCTTCCAAAAAAACAACAGTTTTCGTTCACATATAAAACTTTAAATTGAAAGCCATCCTAACAACGACACACACATGTCGCTTCTTGTTCTTCTTGGTAAACCTTGTATAAATTTACAAATATAGTGGTGAGTTCTTTCAAGCATCAGTGTTTCAGTGAAGGTAAGTTTTCCCCAGAGTTCACAACCGTATAGTGCTTTCGGATAGCAGAGCTGACGTATAATCTTTGCGCATACAATTGGATTTATAATGGCTGGGTGTATTCCAAGTCGTATAACTGATGTCGTTGTCGAGCGCAAGGTACGACAAGCTTTAAGAGTTCTGTCCATTGTTTTTAAAGATGTATCTAGTTGAATACCAATATGTCGAGCAGAAGTTACATAGTTGATCGGTTCTTGATATAGATATGTTGTAGTAGAAGTTCTGCGTTTACCGAATTGTAATAATTTGCTTTTTGTTGGTGAAAACGTGAAACCCCACATGTTACTATAGTTCTCACATATTGTTACCATCCGTTGTGTCGAAACGCAGTTTATAGCAATAATAGCAATATCGTCTGCCTGAACTGGAGAGTTAGCATTAAGATCATGAAAGAATGCCTCTGCTTTTGAAGATTCTAGTTCGTTTATAAGGTCATTTATAAAGATCAAGTACAGTTTAGCTGACAACGAACTTTCCTGGCGAATACCACGCTTCAGTTCAAACCATTTAGACAATTTACCATTTGAAGACACGGCACCATACAGATTAGTGTACATATTATCAAACAAAAGCCAAAGTTTACCATGAGCTCCGCACTCGTGCAGTTTTAAACGAAGTCCGTCATGCGGAACCGTATCAAAAGCTTTCGTGCTGTCAAGTAAAACAATATAAATAGTCCCATTCTTTTCAATATGATGAAGAGTTACTTCTTGAAGATTAAAAGACGCATTGAGGCTGCTTAAGAGCTTCTTTTGATACGCTACTTGCTGTCCGTTTGGAAAATCTGTTCGTATGCTGGAGAGCTTGATGTCGGTTAGTTTTTCGAATACTTTTGTAATACTTGGTACTAGACTTTGTGTAGAGTCTTTTTCGTTTTCAGGGTTCTTTGGTGCACGTGTTGTCCTTTTAACAAATGACGCTTCAACTTCGGGTTCCTTTATTTCCGGTGATTTTTGTAATACATCTGAGACTGATTCGTGTGTTTTTGATTTGCCTATGTTCGAGCGTACAAATTCGTCAGATTGCATTTCAGATACAATTTTGGCATATGATTTTTGTATGTTGGTCTCATTCGTTTTTGCATTCCGTTGAACTATGTTGATACGTTTTCTGATATCAGTTATTGATGAGGTAAGTGAGGATGATGACGAGTCATATTTTTCAATGCTGGTTATAGTGTCTTTAAGTTGCTCACCTAAAACCTGAACTTTGGTACGCAATGAATTTACACCGGAGCCTTTCGAGTCAGATATTTTTGTAATTCGGATACATTCAGAGTCAAGTCTTGACTTGGTTTCATTACACAATTTTATTGTCGCGTCAAGTTTTGACTTGCTTTTCTCGGATTGAACTTTCTCTGTGGAAATTTCCAATTGTAAGGACTTCACTTTATTGGTTAGTTCCATAATGGCGTTTTTGTTGGTTTCGTGTAATTTTGAACTCTGATATAGTTTTTCAGACATATCGGTAACTGTCTTTTCTAGATAGGAATTTTCATCCTTCAATCGTGAAATAGTAGATCTTGATAAATCGGGCTGATTTTGAATATTAATTAACCTTTCATTTTGCTTGTTAATTTTGCTATTCATCGATCTATTTTCTGTTTCAAGTTTGTCTAGTTTTTCGTTTGTCCCCTTCATAGCTTTTTCATGTGTCAATTTCATTTCTGTAATAGAACTTTCTATTGTAATGATAGTTTCTCTCATACACAAATCGGGTATTTCTACAGGAGTAGACGAAACCACGTTTACATCTAGGTATGAATTATTTCTACCAGAGGATTTGCTGCTTAAGGACTCTTTCAAGTCATCGCAATACTCTCCAACTGAGACAAGCCTGAGCACAAAACTATCTCGTCCAAACTTTTGTACCAGAGGTTCACCATTTTTTGATTTTGGTTGAATACGCTTTTTTAAGACTGCAGAAACAAATGGAAAGTCAGCTCTACCTTTTGCTTTTATAAAATATTGCATTCTTAATTGTTCTAATAAGTTGGGGTTATTGTTGCAAATATTGCATAAACATGAGATAAAGGAGTCTCTTTGTAGGTTACTGCATTCATTTTCGATGCGTTGGAAAATTGTTTCATTTTCATTAGGCAACTGTTCATAATTTATGACTAAATCATCAACTAACTGTTCAGAAGAACCAATATAAAGAAAATGTTTTGCTATCATTGAAGAGTCGCTGTCCAAACTGTGTATTTCACTTTCATCGCTAATGCAATAAGACTTCTGAGCTAATTGTAATGAACAAGGTGTTAACTCGGTATACGTTCGATCTACCGTTATATCATTATGATCCATTATATCTTTAGTCTACAGATTATTTTACCCTTACGGCAATGCAAAGTCCAAAGTCCAACTTTAATATAATATTTAAACTCCTGTATGCTACTTAAATTTTCAAACTCTAATGTGAGTTGTTTTTAGTAACGGTAATTTTAATAGAAATGGTAATTCATGTAGAAAGATTGATATATTAGAGAAATATTTCGAATAATTAAAACAAATATTTACATAATTATCCTGGCCGTTTCAGGTTAAGAATAAGCATTTAACTGTGTTGTGTTATTACTCTATTGCTTGTTAATGTGAATGTCATAAGCAGAGATTTGTGTGCTTTTAACGTCACTTTTAAGCACCGATTTTGGTATATTTCGTGGCGGTCAGTTTTAAATGGTGGAGGAAGCCCGGAGAAAACCACTGACCTTTCATAGGAAAAACTGACAATACTAGTCAATTAAGATAGGAGTCGAGTGCATCCGCACGAGCGGGGTTCGAACTCACAACCTCGGTGTTGACTATATATACATATATATATAGCTAGCTAGGGATAACAGTAGTAACTACAGTCAAACCTGATTAAACCGGACCCTGAATAAACCGGTTTCCTGTCCATTCCGGCCGAAAATGAAAGTCCCATATTTTTCCATTCAAAGTCTTTGTTAAAATACCCTTTGTAAACCGGACCCTGTGTATTCCGAATTCCGGTCTAATTATGAAGTCCCAATACTCTTAATTACATTAATTATTACCTGTCAAAACCGGTTTGTCTAATTAATTTCAATGACCGATATGCAATCAAAACATATTTGTTTATACGATATGGCTTTTCGTGATAATCAATTAGTCAGGTGTCAAACTGTGAACCTACAATCGTACAGTAGTGAGCGTATTATTTATTAAAACATTATAAACGTGTCAATTAAACGAAAAGAAACACCGAATATATCTCGGATTGAACTTATGTTTTAACTTGGATAAACAAATTAAAATCGTGGAGTAAGAAATTCACATCGTGATTTTGAAATCCTGGGTTCCCTGTTGTGAACCCCTAAACAAATGACCTTGATAATGAAAAACACCCGGATGACAACAATCAATGGATATTGTACACTGTACGACAACCTTTCGAAAGTGATGAAATTACGTTTAATAATATTCTGGCTTTTTAATCGGCCATTCCAACATTTCAAATTATTGATCATGGGAGTAAATCGAAACTCTCGTCTTACAATCCAAACAACGCGAACATTATGATGCAAATGCAAACAGTGAAAAACGAAGTGAAAGTATTTTAATTTATCAGATATAATTTACAATCAGAGAGAACTTTTACATGCAAAATGTCGGACGTCACAAGTCATTAACTTCCGGTCAAAACGGAAACCTGAATAAACCGGCTCACTGTCCAAACCGGCCCCTTTTCATAGTCCCGTAGCCGGCCGGTTTATACAGGTTTTACTGTACTTAGACCACTTGGCCACCGAGGGATTTGACACTTCGAAGTAACTGCACTTGTAGTTCTTAAATATAATACACGTATCCATTACAAGGAAAGGCAATCCTTGCCGCTGTAAGTATAGGAATGGTGAGAATTTCGCATTATTATATAGATATAGGAAGATGTGGTATAAGTGGTCCATCCAAGTCACAATTTATAAAAGTAAACCATTATAGGTCAAGGTACAGTCTTCAGCACGGAACCTAGGCTCACATTGAAAGAGCAATCTATAAAGGGCCACACAAAATACTAGTGTAAAACCATTCAAAGGTGAAAACCAATCATTTGGACAATTGTACATTACATGACCTGGTTTGAGACACTTTTTGACACCTTCAAAGCTCACTAAATTTGGATCTGAATGGAAAATTCTTGCTAAATACTTCCAAATCTGAAGATTTCTTGGAATTAATTTTTCAAGTAATTTACTTATCACTAACCTATCTCCTGTTTCACAATTCATTACTTTTCCATCAATTCTCGAGAAAAAGCCTTAATATAACACCCCTGTAAAGCATGATGAATATGTCCATCATCCGTTGAAAGAGGAACGTTTTTTCATTTTTATGCTTATCGTATCAGGTTTTAAAAAGTTAGATGGATTATGAGGGTTTTGTGAATGCAAGGAGACCTGCCTGCCACGTAGGTTTATACCTTGCACCAACAGCGACAGTTTTTCTTCTTCATTATCCATGTAGATACGCCACATTTCTCTAATGCATTGGATGCCTTTAATACATTCCGCGGGGACCTTCTCTCCAACAGCTTTATAAATTTCAGCATTTGTTATCCACATAGACCGCTCCGGTTTCATAGAACCATGAACGTCACTATCTTTAAGAAATATGGGTTTTACAAAATTACTGGAATTTGAAGCTGAAGTTGAGTTGGTTGATTATCATTTGTATCATTTGTGTTGACATCGTTGTCATTGTTTTGTTCTGTGTTATTATTTTTTCCGGACAGTGCTTCACTGTAAGACGCCATTTTTTCTTTGTTTTGATTTTGAGTTTGAAGTTCACTGTTATATTCTGCGTCTACACCATGTAGACCCTCAATCAACCTCTTAAATCTATCATTTGTCATTTTTCTACACATTCAATTTGCTTCTACATCTATATCCATTTTCAGTTGTGTTTACCTTAATTTAACGATTTTTCTGGAGAGCTATCTCAGTTAGCCTTAACATACCAAGAACGGCAACTCATCTTTTCATATCTTAAACCTAATGAATTGACATAGGATCATTCAAACAATCCAAATCACCTATACCCTATCATGAACCATTCTTATATAAAGCAATTCGTTTTTACACTATAGCGAAAGTCTGCTTAACTCAACGTTTGTATATGTTTTCATGGATTGTAATAAGAATAGTGGTACTATTTTGCTTTTTATTTACTCCTTCGGAGCGAAGTGAATAAATTAGTTCAACAAGTACACCAATGTGCAGATAAGTTATCTCTTCCATTCTGATTTACCTAACGCAGTCTCTTACATGTACATCAGAGTGGGGAGAAATCTTTTCTACTTTACATTAATGTAAAAGATACATATCTCTTATGGCAAAATTCTTGGCACTCTATTTATTAATTTGCAATACGTGACTTGCCCTGTATATGAATGATATCAAATTTACGGATACTGAAATTTTGTTGCGTTTTGATATGTTTGTCCAAAGTCAGGATGCTGTAATTCAATTGATATCGTTAAATGCTGTTTATTGTTTGCTTTTAGCTTCTAGTTTAGAGTGTTTTACATTTCAAGGCCTTTTATTTCTTGCCATTCAGTATATTTTGTGTCCATTGTACATAGAACTTCTACATCTCTGGTAAAAATTTGTCTCGAGCTCATTTGAATTTAAGGTTCATCATAACAAATGAACAAAAATGGCCGTATTTTCACTCAAAAACTACTCTGTAAAACTATATAAAAGATAAATGCATTTTGTGTTAAAGAAAGATAAAATCTTTTACACAAAATGCATTTAACTTTTATATATTTACTGGATGCTAGGCCTTAAAACTTTCCAAACAGCACAGGTAAGTATGTACACAGAGTAGTTTTTGAGGTGAAAAAACGGCCATATTTGTTCATTTGTGATAAAATCTTTCTTGGTTTTTGATTGTCATTTTTTTTCCTTTCTGCAGAGGGAGTACAAATACACAAACACCTGAATTACTTTGATACTGTCCAATTAGATGAACTCTTTATCTCACCTATAGTTGTGAAGATACCTCTTGTCTATGTCAATCACGTCCAATCAAAACAATATAAACTGGTTTTTACCTGAGGGAGCATCTCAAAGTTGTACCACAACTTAATAAGTTTTGATACCTAATGTATGAAGGGAAAAAAAAGGCCATCAAAATCATAAAGAGATTTTATCTTTCTGAAACACAAAATGCATTTAACGTTAATATATCTAGTGGATGTCAGGCATTAAAACTTTTCCAACTTCACAAGTAAGTCTGTATTCAGAGTGTTTATGGAATGTAAATACAGTCATATTTGACCGTTTGTAATGATGAACCTTAAAGCAATTTGTATTCTGTATTTTTTTTTTAATGTCTTATGTTAAGAACAGGATTACCAGAATTCTAATCACTGAATTTTCAGATTTGTAACTCAACCATTTTATTCTCTTTTCTTATATCTTTTATTAATTTAGTCCAAACTGTACAAGTCGTTCAACTTTCATAAGACGATACAAGGCAATTATTACAAGATTACAAATTTAAAGATACATGAACCAATTTAGAGATAATTAAAGAATTTGATCATTGGTTTAAAGCATCAGTTATTTTTCTTTAAACCCAAGACATACCCAAATGATTGACAATTGAATTATTCGCAATGAGTGACCTCAGAATTCTATATCAATGCTTATTAAGTGGTAATCCTCAAACACAAATATGCAGCTGAACTACTAATTCGATTTGTTTTTGGATATTTTAACGTGATAAATAGCCAGGGGTGAATAACAATTCAGATAAAATATATATCTCTAATAATTTGTATTAAACGAGCGGAGCTGTCACGTGTAACCAGTGGCGGATTTACCGGGGGTGGGGCACAGGGGGCACGTGCGCCCCCAGTTCAGTTCACCAAAATTGTTTTGTGTAACATAATTTTATTGATACTGAAACTTCTTATCTAGTGCGGAAATTGTCACAGCTTGATAAGACTCTTTAACTGGCCCTTAATTAATACCAGCGTCCACATGACTTATTGACTTACTTATCGGTGGGTGTGTAAATATTGACACCTCTATGCAAAAGTTTTTATGTAAAATACATTTACATGTTGATTTTCTGTATTGATACAATACCGATTAAGATCGATTACCAGGCGAAACTTCTGATCTATTTGAAGAATAGGTACACAATATATGTTTAATGTTGATAATGTTAATTGGTATACATCTATTTTGGGGTATCTCTTTATTCCAAAATACAGTACTCACAATAACATTTCCTGTAAATGTACGTTGTTTTTTTTTTTCAAAACTGTCTTTTTGTGAATTTATTCAGCAACACATTAAACTATTTAATTTTTGATAATTTACAAGATATGTTTTAAACGGAATGTCATATTTCATTCCCTCATATTATCAAGGGAAATCAACAATTTGTTTAACTCCCCCTCCCCTTTCCCCTAATGCTTTCCCCCGGAAAAATGAATTGACATTTCCTAATAAATAATCATTGATAAAATTAATAAAATGCTATTTGATTTTCGTTAAAATTTACTTTGTAACAGAATCTAGAACTTATACATTTCTCTAAAAGCCCAAGCATGCAGTTATATTTGTTTGTATTTTTCTTCTTTCAATTACCATGTACATGTATGAGGCTATGCAAAAGGTCACCATTTATAAGGATATGAAGGTGTTTTACAGATATTAGAATACTGTGCAAAAAAGAAAGTCTGGAAGCGAAGCCCAAAAAATATAGATAATAGAAAATAGAGGTGATGAAATAAAAAGAAAATATTGATTGATTGTTGAGGTGGTTAAACGTCCAGTGGCAAATATTAGATGCGTGTTTAGGTCGCATATAATAACGATCAATTGGCAGGAATATAAAGAAATAAGTGAAAAAGTAAAAATATTAAAACGTAAGGGAATATAGAAACGATGATCTGACCCCTAATAATTAATAAAACAAAACAAACAAAATAAACATAACACTCACCCAACGTGACTCGCATATATATATATATATATTATATATCTCTAAAAAACTTAAAAAAAGGGTTCATGGTGCCCCCCCCCCCCCCCCCCCCCTAGACATTGAGGTCCTGGATTCGCCCCTGTGTAACATAACTTTATTGTCATATTTGACCATTGTAAACAGTTAAACATTGTTTACAAATTAACCCTATCATGGTAAACTACATCAGGAAGCAAAATATATTTAACCTGGATTACTTCATATGCGAGTCATTTTATAATACATATTTCTAAATTTCATGAACGAAGTTGTAATTATTTAGGTGAAAAGGTGGGCGAATATTCTTTCATATCACTCATAACAACAATTGATAATACTTCTTTCCGTATTTTCTGTTCATGTTGGACATCTTTGAAGGGTAAGTGGTTACAGAAATGTACTTGGGACCAGAATATTTATTATTCACGTATGATACGAACAAATTATATTTATTTTCATGTAAATGAGGGCCTGACTATTTATTTTAGAATCTGCCATGTCCCGACCTTAAATCAAATTAATGTCCCCTAACATATCATGAATATAATTTTGTAAATATATATGATAAACAGATCAGTACATGTACATGGCGAAATCCGTACTGCATGCTGTATCACATATCGACGAATATAAGCCCTCGGGACCTACGGCTTTCGTGACTGGGATTGACCATGCGTTATTTCAGATTGCTTATTTGATATCGGATTTTTAATTCGTTAGATTGGAATAGTAATCCGAGATATCTGATAGTCAATCCGAGTCACTGGGTTGCTAATATGTTTTCTCCGATTTACAATCTGTAATATCGGAGTGCTGATTGTGATTTCGGATTGATAATCCGTTATCTCGTTTTATTAATTCTGAACTGAATAACTAGTACAATACAATCATACTTTTTTATTGATAATAAAAGTCACATTTACTGAAAGCTAGCTGAAAGTCATTGATAACACATAAATATATCAAAACCGATTTATACACACGGAAACCATTTTAAATGACTTTGAGCTATCAGTTAGCAAATTAACCTGACGATATCGGGATATGGGTATTTAGTCGGATCTTAACACGTACTTGTGATTTGTTTAAAACCAGTTTTAACGAAGAAATGTCGAAATGTTCAGAACTTAATTAAATCTGTTTTTGGGTAAGATGGTGCAAGCATACGATTTTTATTGCGTCTTACACTTTGAGAAGCGAATAATCTTTAGCTACTTTATTTAAATATTGTGTAAAAACGTTAATTATGAGCTATGAAAGTCAAGTGTCTCAAGCATTTTAATGTGGAAGTTTTAAAAAAATGCAAAGAAATATTTTAACAGTGGGTTAGATTTCATTAGTCTTTACTATCTATAGATTAACAACTTTTGGTTATATTTATAATTTAGAATCATCATTGAAGGTTGAGCGCTATTGCACAGTTAATTAATATATTGATGTGCCATTTGTATGCAAGAGTGACATTCCGTTGTATTATGTGCCAATTCGAAAAAGTTATGCGAGTATTGTCTCCCTTTAAGAGGTTCATTATTTTATAATTAAGTTTAGGTTTCTGATATTAATTTGAATAGTTACAAAATGTATCAATTCAATATATTTCAGTTTTTGTTATTGGTGTATCAAAAACATAGATGTACGAATATAATTTCATAAATTTGAAACGTTTAAAATGATTACATACCAATATAAAGAACCGTTCATCATTTTTGAAAAAGACTATGATTGAAATTCGTATTATTTATCTCCCCTTCATGATAGATTGATTGGGAAATGATCCAAAGTTCTCTGAAGGTAATCACAGAGAGAGACTAGCAAGCACTTTTTCAATTGTAGCTTATTTAACGTTAAAACAACTTTCCACTATAAAAAAATGTTACTCTATACAAATATAAGGACCTTGTTAGCTAAATCTACAAATTTTATTAGATATTATGAATTTTTATTACAACAGATTAATATGCTATATAATCAGTCACTGCGAGAACTCTAACATTAAGTTTTTAATTGTTTTGTGCTGTTACAACTTACTGTTATGGAATAACTGTTTCACAGATGATATCGGATATGTTCCTTATATCGTTACTACAATACCCTTTCCCTTTTCACGAATGTGACCTACTGAATTAGATTATTTACCGGATTTATAATAACATTAGAAACACGACGGGTGCCACATGTGGAGCAGGATATGCTTACCCTTCCGGAGCACCTAAGATCAGCCCGAGTTTTTGGTTGTGTTCATGTTGCTTAGTATTTAGTTTTCTAAGTTGTGTCTTCTGTTCTATTATTAGTATGCCTTTTTATTGTTAGCCATGTCGGTCGTTGTCAGTTTATTTTCGAGTTATGAGTTTGCCTGTCCCTCTGGTATCTTTCGTCCCTCTTTTAGACTTCGAATATTATTGTTCAAATTAGATTATCGGATAAGAATAAGGACACAGGAAACAACTTGTGTCTGGTTATTACTTCTGTCCATCAGACCGTTCACTTTGTTTAATATGATTTATACTGGTAATTTTGGTGCTTTTATGGATGGCTATGCATTCTGGGGTTTTGTAATGTGTTGAAATTCGCACGGTTATCTATAGTTGTTTTCATCAACGATATTTTGTTTCTGTTGGATTTATATTTCATTGGTTGTCAAAAAAAGTTTTTTTAAGTGACGATTGGGTGACATCCTGCATGTCTCTTGAAAAAAATGAACACACAATTTGAAATTCAGCCTTCATCAGGTAATTTAATTTTTCGGTTGAAGGATAGCTATATATATAGACGAATGACAAACGGAAAATTATTTAATTATTTCTTTCTTCCAATTTTCATTTTTTTCCAAGATTACAAGCCATGTTAATTGTTGTTTTATATTGCTAAGCTTTGCTTTCTAGTTCTGGTTTTTATGCCCCACCTACGATAGTAGAGGGGCATTATGTTTTCTGGTCTGTGCCTCCGTTCGTTCGTTCGTCCGTCCGTCTGTGCGTCCGTTCGCTTCAGGTTAAAGTTTTTGGTCGAGGTAGTTTTTGATGAAGCTGAAGTCCAATCAACTTGAAACTTGATACACATGTTCCCCATGATATGATCTTTCGAATTTTAATGCCAAATTATAGTTTTGTCCCCAATTTCATGGTTCACTGAACATAGAAAATGATAGTGCAAAGTTCAGGTTAAAGTTTTTGGTCAAGGTAGTTTTTGATGAAGTTAAAGTTACATCAACTTGAAACTTAGTACACATGTTCCCTATGATATGATCTTTCTAATTTTAATTCCAAATTAAAGTTTTGACCCCAATTTCATGGTCCACTGAACATAGAAAATGATAGTGCGAGTGGGGCATCCGCGTACTATGGACACATTCTTGTTTATTAATATATTCTGGCCATTTAAAGGATTGCCGTAACTCTTGAAAAAGCTGCATCTTAGTTATTCTGCTAACTTTTTAAACTTCGGGTTGACACAAAAATGGAAACAGATATAGAATTAGGTTATTTATTTTTATGAATCAGAGGAAAACTCACTACTAACTGATTTAATACCAATGGCCTTTAATATTTTGGTATCTTTTAATTCATAAATCTTTCATAGGCTAATTGGCTTTGCTTGGCCAATTCCATAGTCGAATTATTATGCCCCACCTACGATAGTAGAGGGGCATTATGTTTTCTGGTCTGTGCCTCCGTTCGTCCGTCCGCTTCAGGTTAAAGTTTTTGGTCAAGGTAGTTTTTGAAGAAGTTGAAGTCCAATCAACTTGAAACTTAGTACACTTGTTCCCCATGATATGATCTTTCTAATTTTATTGCCAAATTATAGTTTTGACCCCAATTTCATGGTCCACTGAACATAGAAAATGATAGTGCGAAGTTCAGGTTAAAGTTTTTGGTCAAGGTAGTTTTTGATGAAGTTAAATTAAAGTAACATCAATTTGAAACTTAGTACACATGTTCCCTATGATATGATCTTTCTAATTTTAATTCCAAATTAAAGTTTTGACCCCAATTTCACGGTCCACTGAACATAGAAAATGATAGTGCGAGTGGGGCATTCGTGTACTATGGACACATTCTTGTTTTCTTTTCTTTCCAGTTTTCTTTTCAGCTTTCTTTATTAAGTCCCCCAAACAAAGTTTGGAGACTTATTGTTTTTGCTCAGTTCTTATTATTTTTCTTCTTCTTCTTCTTCTTCTTCTTCTTCTTCTTCTTCTTCTTCTTCTTCTTCTTCTTCTTCTTCTTCTTCTTCTTCTTCTTTTTCTTCCGCCACTTTTAAAAATGAACTTGTCCGCAGCGTTTCTCCAAAACTGCTGGTCAGATTTACTTAGGGTTTCATAGAATGTTAGACTAATATGTCTAGGTGAGCCATCAATCTTTCGTTTGTTCATTTAGGTCTATTAAAGGGTATTTTGGGGGCAGAAAGGAGGAGAGGGTTTACTATAGAACCCTATGGGACTTTATTTTCTAAAATTTTCAAATGAATATAACTTGAAAACTGTAAGTGATAAACACACGCAATTTTCAGAAATGATCATAGGACTATAAAACAAATCACATGAAATATAGCTAGGGTGAGTCCCTGGGGGTCATCCCCACCCCCTTCAATTTGAGAATATGCTATTATCTTGTAAACGGTCCAGATCCCCACCCCTAAACCATATATATTCTTGAATGGGACGATAAAACAAATCAAACGAAATTAAAGGGAAGTCCCTGGGGGTCACCCCCACCGCGTTCAATTTGAGAATATGCTATTATCTTGTAAACGGTCCAGATCCCCACCCCTAAACCATATATATTCTTGTAGGGGACAATAAAACAAATCAAATGAAATAAAAGGGAAGTCCCTGGCCATGGGGTCACCCCCACCCTGTTCAATTTGAGAATGTGCTATTAACTTGTAAACGGTCCAGATCCCTACCCCTAAACCATATATTTTCTTGTAGAGGACAATACAACAAATGGAATGAATTAAAAGGGAGGTCCCTAGGGGGTCACATCACCCCCTCTTGTTTAAAAACTTGTTAACGGTCCAGATCCCCGCCCCTCAACCATATATATTCTTGAATGGGATGATAAAACAAATCAAATGAAATTAAAGGGCAGTCACTGGGGGTCACCCCACCCCGTTCAATTTGAGAATGTGCTATCATTTTGTAAACAGTCCAGATCCCCACCACTAAACCATATATATTCTTGTAGGGGACAATAAAACTAATGAAATGAAATTCAAGGCGAGTCCCTGGGGGTCACCCCCACCCTGTTCAATTTGAGAATGTGCTATTATCTTTTAAACGGTCCAGATCCCCACCCCTAAACCATATACATTCTTGTAGGGGACGATAAAACAAATGAAATAAAATAGAAGGGAAGTCTTTAGGGGGTCACCCCACCCCCTTTTGTTTTAAAACTTGTAAACGGTCAAGATCCCCACCCCTAAACCATATATATTCTTGTATGGAAGAATAAAACACATCAAATGAAAAATAAGGAGAGTCTATAGGAGTCACCCCACCCCTAAACCATATATATATTCTTGTACGGAAGAATAAAGCACATCAAATTAAATATAGGGAGAGTCCATGGGAGTCACCCCACCCCACATGTATGAAAACCTTTAAAATGGTTGAGATCCCCACCCCTAAACCATATATATTCTTGTATGGGACAATAAAACAAATCAAAGTCCCTGGTGGTCACCACCACACCCTCCTGTTTGAATACTTGTAAATGGATGGGACCATAGGAATGGTGAGTTATGGGAGCTTTGTTTGGGAGACTTCGTAACAGCATCCTGTTACAATTACTTCTTGTTTTTCGTGGTTCTACTGTGGCTACCTCTAAGTCGGATGACTTTCCCTGCATATGAATGATATCAAATTTACGGATATCAAATCTTGTTGCGTTTGAATCTGTTTTTCCAAAGTCAACAGCCTGTGATTTAATTGATATCGTTAGTCGCTGTTTATTTTTTGTTTTTGTTGGTTATTGTTTTGTACAGAAATTAGGCCATAGCTTGCAATGCAGTATATGTTGTGTGTTGTGTCCATTGTACATACAACTTCTACATCGCTGGTACAGATGTGTCTCATTGGAATTCAAAGCAATGTGTATTCCGTATTTTTCTTTTAATGGCTTATGTTCAGAACAGGATTACCAGAATTCCATTCACCGAAATTTCAGACTTTTCACTCAACCATTTCCTTCACTTTACTTGTATATATTTTGTTTATTTACTGTATAAGTCGTTTAACTTTTATGAAACGATATTCGGTGATTATTACAAGATTTCAAAAGATACAAGAACCAATTCAGAGATATTTAAAGAATATGTTGATTGGTTTTAAGCGTCAATTATTTTTCTTTAAACCTAAGACATACCCAAATGATAAAAAATTGGATTATTCGCAATGAGTGACCTCAGAATTCTAATATCAATGCTTATTAAGTAGTAATCCTCGAACACAAATATGCAGCTGAACTACTAATTCGAATTGAAATTTTTTTCTATAAAAACGGTTGAGAAGAATTATGTTTCTCTAATAATTTGTATAAAAAAGAACTCGGGACATTGAAGCACCCGTTTAATTTTTCGGTTGAAGGATAGATAAATGACGAACGGAATATTATTTAATCTATTATTCGTTTCTTCCAACTTTCATTTTATTTCGAAGATTACAAGCCAGGTAAATTGTTGTTTTATACTGTTCAGCTTTGCTTTCTAGTTTTTGTAATTTTTGTGGTTTTAAAAAAATATATATTCTGACCATTTAAAGGATTGCCATACAAAATGTAGCTCTTGAAAAAGCTTCATTTTAGTTATTCTGCTATTTTTTTAAACTTCGGGTTGACACAAAAATTGAAACAGATATAGAAGTAGGTAATTTAATTTTTAAGAATCAGAGGCAGAATCACTACTATCTGACTTAATACCAATGGCCTTTAATAGTTTTGGTATCTTTTTATTTATTCATAAATCTTTCATAGGCTAATTGGATTTTCCTGGCCAATCCATAGTCGATTTTGTTTTCTTTTCTTTCCAGTTTTCTTTTCAGCTTTATTTTTTTCGTGGTTCTGCTGTGTCTACCTCATAGTCGGATGACGAAATGTCCCTACATGTTTTGCTCTTAGACAATTGTCCTCTTTCTTTGAAGCTGATGTGCATAGTAGTTACTCTATTATACTAGGCGTAGCGGTATCAACATCAGCTAGGTTTATGAAGGCTTCCTGTTGGTCCTCAATTGGACTAGGATCGTCTTAATTTTTAGTACCCACAGATCTATCCTCGGTTTTGAACACATTGACTACAGCCATAAAAACATCATCTTCCTGGATCTCGGTCACATTACTGTTACCAGCTTCTAAACGTGTTTGTTGTATGATTTTTTTTGTTGCCGACAATTTCATCTCCGTTTCATTGATCTTTCGTACACTTACCTTAATTTGCTTAGTATAAGCCAAGGGGAATATTAATCTGAAATACTGAAATGTGCCAAACCACAATTATCAATGTCAAAAGATACTAAAAAGATGACAAGGGCAAACAATTAAAACGAAAACAATATAATTGGTTATACTATCATTCACAAGAGAAGCGCGTTTTTTTATTTGTTTATCAAGTAACATGGCAAGCAAGTCATTTCGTACTTTGACCATTTCGTACCTCTGTCATTTCGTACCTCTGCCATTAAGTACCTTGACTATTTCGTACCTCTGCCGTTTAGTACCTTGACCATTTCGTTCCATGTAGCATTGGATGTAACGGGTTATATTTTTGATATAAATTGATGTAATTTATACGTCAAAGAAACCAAAAGGAAACACCAAATGAAACTAAATTACATCTTGATGGCAGCATACAGTTTTTGCAATAGGCAGCATACAGTTTTTTCAATAGGCAGCATACAGTTTCTGCAATAGGCAGCATACAGTTTTTGCAATAGGCAGCATACAGTTTTTGCAATAGGTAGCATATATGCGTATGCATACTTTGTGCATGTTACTCGTGCGTATCATAACTCCAAAAAGACGCCGCTCTTGGTTGATTTGATTCAATTGTAATGGAGGTGAATACAAATTTGGTGCATTGTTATTTTGATTTATATTGAAAGGTATGACAAGTGGGAGCATTAAATTTTGTACTTAAAGAGCGATAACTCATTGCAAATCGACAACACATGAGCTTATTACTTTTGAAAGTCGACTAATTGAAAGTTATGTTTTTTTTTTCTATTTTCCATTGAGTCATATGTTAAAAGTATACATAGAAGATATTTTAATTTGAAACATTTTACCGAGTATGACAGTTCAGGATTGTACTGGGATCCTAATTTTAATCATGTATAAATATGTGTCAAAACTTGAAAATCATGGAATTTTCAGAGAGATCAATTGATTTTCTCCTTAAAGAAAATTGTGTTCTCTTTGGCTTAGTTATTCAGGTAATTACTATTTTGATCCCCTAATATTAATTAAGAATGTGGTTACAGAAACATCCAGTCACTAGAGAAGTTATTCAACACCAACTTGTAACATTCATTTATATTATCATGGTACTTTATTCTCTTATTTTTTAAATTCAATGCTTAAATAGATATATATAGTTCGGCAGTGTGGCAAAGTGGTCTGAATAGTCAAACTTATGTATCACTAGATTACAAGCCTGACGTTTTGAATTTTAATTCCGAACTTGGCTGGGACACTCGACTCAAATCTTAATTGATTAGGAGTGACTGTTTTCTAACCGAAGGTCAGTGGTTCTATCCAGGCTTCCTCCATCAATACGAACTGACCTCCACGAAATGACACAATGGTGTTGAACATAGAGTCACACACCAATCAAGCAATCAATCGACCGATACAACCTATTGTGTAAGAATTTGAGAAAAACCGTAAACTAGCGTACATATCTTATCGAAGTAACTTGACTGCAACAATATATTCAAGCGATAACATTAACTATACACACATATGTTCATGCTATTCGGTGCCGTGAAGTTTTCCTATCCACTTCATTAGGTACAGTTGGCTTATAAACAACATGAACAACATTGGCGGATCCAGGGGGGGGGGGGGGGTTCCGGGGGATGGAACCCCCTTTTTTTTGGCCGATCAATGCATTTGAATGGAAACATGTAGTTGGAACCCCCTTTGTCGTGGGTTGAGAACCCCCCTTTTTTAAGTGGCTGGATCCGCCACTGTACAATCATATTCAAAAATAAAAAAAATGTCAATCCGTGTATCTATGATGAGTTTATACCCCATTTTCTAATCTAGTAAATCTTTATAACAAAAAACGAACTTTTACATAAAGTTTATTGGTCCATTTAAGCATATACATGTAAGATAAATAAATATCTAAACAGAAGCTCTTTGAATTTCGATTAGTTTAAAAAAAAAAGATCGTTCTATTTAAGCAGTCAAAATGCGTTGACCGTATATTTCTATGTCATATACAGTCACTGACCTGATATCATTTTGCCTTATGAATATTTAAATAGAAATTGCCCAAATTATAATTATTCATTCGACCGTTTCAACCTGTTCTTCTTTCCAATGTTTACAACGACTCAAACTTATTTCTTTTGAAATTTTATAAAAAAAACATATTTCATTTGATTATATTTTTGGTTTGCAAACTATAAATCATTATATTTTATACTTTTTGTTGATAGTTTAGTTCATTCTTAAACAATTTCGTTCACCATCGATTGCGGCTTTCAAAAGGTAACTTACATGTAATTTCATGGCGTTGTATATTTTTCCGCCTGCATGATATGAAGCCTTTTTATAAACGGGCAAGTTTCCAAATATTTAAATCAAATAATAACATTAACACATTAAACAACTGTTGTAAATGTTTTTTTTAGATTGCAGTATAAAGACAATTATAGTGCATTAACTTGACATATCAACAATATAAGGATTCGGCTCGAAACGGAGAAATAGCTCGGCAGAGCCTCGCATTTTCCTGTTTCTAATAGTTAACAAAGGTACCAGGATCGTTGATATGTCAAGTCAATGCACTATTATTGCCTATGTAAATACAATGATCAAACACATACAAGGTTAGTGTATCTAAGGACAGTATATTCTACACAATTGTAATAGAATAACGTCGGCTTTTAAAATATTAAAGACGTATCAACTTTCTATTACATGCCAGCCTTATTCAAATATATTAGTTAGATGCAATTCTTTTGATAAAAAGATGAATAGCATGAACACATAAAACAAAAACATTTGTAAGAGTTATAAGTCCTATAATATTTATTAAAGCATTACAGAAGACTACATTTTAAAGGATTAAACAAAATTTACATAAGTTAGAAAATGGTTCTATGTAGATGATTGAGAGTTAAAGAGTTAAGATAATAAAGTTTCCTTTGATCACTTCTGAACAAATTTCGTTCTTGTTTTTTTAGACTTACAAATTTTAAGGTAGATCAGGTATTTTCTGACATTGGAATGCAATGTACATGTAGAAGAACACAACGAATCTAAATTCTCGTTTCAACTAAAATAATTCTGAAAACATTGTCAGTCCTTTATTATTTGGTATTTTATCTTAGGCTGAACTACATTTTATGTGTGTTTTGCTGTATTTTTATCAAATTTTTGTTTGTCTAAATTTAATTCAACTTTGCTGTGTAAGAGGATATAACATGTATAATAGTACGACAGCTTTGTGAAAAAATGTGCACATCCTGCTACAAGCATGAAATTTGAAATAGAAATTCCTCAACTTTTACTCTTTTATGTCAGATAGGGTGGCATTTGAAGAAAAAAAAATGTCTCACTTCCGGTAAAATCCAAAATGGCGGACATCACACTTAAATCAGCCCATATCATAGGCTAATGTGTGAAAAGGCATTTTTATCATGCTATAATAATATGTGGTACAAACCTTTGTTATGTATTACTTTTGGATATATTATATAGATTAGCTGTTTTTAAAACCCTACTTCCGGTAAAATCTAACATGGCGGACATTGTACTAAAATCAGCTTATTTTTTAGGGAGGGTGATTTATAGGTGTTTTGACATATTTCTACTATCATTTAACTGTACTGGAACCTTTATTTGATACTGTTAATGGATACAATGTATATGACATATGTTTTGAAAATCCGAACTTCCGGTAATATTCCAAATTGCGGACATTTATTTTGATATTCAACTTTTTTTTTTAAATGTTAAGAAAGTGGTTTTGTTTGTGCTGGTCATTAAACTTTTGGCTTTAAGTTATCCTCTAAACCACTTATTCTATTCTATAGTTAATGTTCAAATACAAAGTTCACACTTCCTGTAAATAAAACCAATATGGCGTAAATTTCAATGATGAGTCCTCAGTGCATATCGTCGATCTTGGATAGATTGATTAAAATAAAATAAAATCACTTTAGTACTAAAACATCATTAAAATTACTGATTTAGAGCCGCAAATACATGTTTATTCACAATCGGAGAGCTGATTTTATTTATTTACAAAGACTGTGGTATTAATTCTTACATCAATAATGTACAAGCTCCTGATAAGGCGAAGAGGATTCACAAAGAGTTGGCCAAAAGGGTTCCAATGGATCATATTTTTCCCTTCGCCATTCATAAGCGTCTGGACTAGTAAGCATAGGAACCAATTCCAAGCTTGTTACGCATCCACACCCGCCATGGTATATTGCACGTTGTAAATGCTGACAACACTAGACCGAGTCGTTCAAATAGCACCAATTAGTATTTCCTCTTCAAGAAACATGTTATCCTGCTTCGTAAATCCCATCTGATAGGTTTGTTCGATCTTACTACAAAACCACGTATCGTTTTATCAATGACAACATCACATTCATATCAGGTGATGTTGAAGTTCCCTTTCAAGTAAAAACGCATTTGAAAGGTCATGGATAGATAGATAGATATCTAAAGGTTTTCCCACTTCCAAATGCAAGCCAAAGTTAGTATGCCTTTTTGTCACGGAAAAACGAAATTTCAATGACAGCAACATCAGTATCGACTGTTCGAGTCATGACTCAGTTAAGTCTGCATGTCAATGCATCAGACATTTGTATCTTGATTCTAGTATAAGCCTCTTCATGTTAACACTGAGCTAAACCTGAAACACCATCATGTGGTGCATAACACAAAACATCCTGATCAGGTGTTGCTACAACTATCTTTTCCTGAAAATCTATTGAACAAGCTAAAAAGTTCTTTTTTAATGTCGTCATCTCTTAGAAAACTTTGCCAATTTTGAGAAATTTGTTTTGACACTAGATTCGTCTATGCATTCCCTTTCCGCTAAATGTAGCTCTTGTTTCTTGTAGCAGCCTTCAAACTACCGGTATTGTCTATGTACGCATCCGAGACGACATCCACTGTTGTCACAGTTTCAAGGTAATTCATAACGAGTATGCTGACAGGATATTTTGCCCTTACCTGAAAAAAAAAACCGTGAAACTGTTACAAGAGTGGATAAAGTCTTGGATGCATATGGTAGTTGTAGCAACATATGTTTATGATATTCTATCTTAATCACCACGTGATGTATTTCAAGTTAAATACCATATTCACATTAAAAGACTGACACTAGAATCATATGGTGCATGTGTCTGATGCAGTGAAACACGAACTTAAAGGAGTCATTTTTCGAACAGTCGTTATTGACGATGCTGTCATTACTGTTTCGTTTTTCCGGGACATAAGGAGTAGACGAACTATGGATTGTGTTTAGGAGGGGGAAAGCTTTGGACACATATCTATCAATATCAATGACCTTTCAAATGCAATAGTGATGAGTGATCACACACACATATTATGATCCATGTAAGACATTGATGGCATTTGAAGATGTGACTTTCACATAAAGAATTATAATTGAACCGCCTAAATTACCGGTGTTTACTGTAAGATCAGACGGGGTTAACAAAGCAAGGAATAACTATTTACGCAAAAGGGAAGGCTAATTAAGGCTATTCCCTCAACTTAGTCTAGTCTTTTCCAGCATGCAAAATGTACAATATACTTAAACACGTGTTTAGCGGACGAGCTTTAAATTGGCTCTTATGCTACCTAGTCAAGGCGTTAATGGATAACGAAGTGACAAGGAGGATCACTTTTAAAAAACTCTTTCTGAGGCCTCATCATTTTGTTAGAAGCTTGCACATTGTGGATATAAGAAAGGTATCCGCGGTTGTTGTCAATGTGGAAAATCAAGTCTCAAGTGCCCTGCTTCGTGTGCATGTGGTGGTGACTGGGAATCAACATGTGTTTTAGCCAAATAGTGGTAATTTTTTAGATGTTTAATTACTTATTAATAAGTGATTTTAGTTTGTTTTAAACAATCTATCAAAAACTCTACATCAAAAATATGGAGTGAGGACTCATCTTTGACATTTATGCCATATTGTTTTTTTTTACCGGAAGTGTTAACTTGTATTTTTGTCCATCTGATGAGTTAAGCCTTTTTCAACTGATTTTTATAGTTCGTTCTTATGTTGTACTTTTATACCATTGTCCCAGGATAGGGGGAGGGTTGGGATCCCGCTAACATGTTTAACCCCGCCACATTATTTATGTATGTGCCTGTCCCAAGTCAGGAGCCTGCAATTCAGTGGATGTCGTTTGTTTATGTGTTACATATTTGTTTTTCGTTCATTTTTTTACATAAATAAGGCCGTTAGTTTTCTCGTTTGAATTGTTTTACATTGTCTTATCGGGACCTTTTATAGCTCACTATGCGGTATGGGCTTTGCTCATTGTTGAAGGCCGTACGGTGACCTATAGTTGTTAATGTCTGTGTCACTTTGGTCTTTTGTGGATAGTTGTCTCATTGGCAATCATACCACAGCTTCTTTTTTATATTTGTATTTCAATATCAACTACAGAATATGATTAGTGATTTAGAGGATAACTTAAAGCCAAAAGTTTAATGACCAGCAATAAAAACCCACTTTCTTCACATTTTGAAAAGAAGTTGAATATAAAAAACAAATGGTATTTCTATGTCCCCCATTTTGAATATTACCGGAAGTAAGGGTTTTTAAGACATTTGTCTGATATATTGTATCCCTTGGAAGCATCAAAGAAAGGTTCCTACACAATTTAATGATATGTTAAAATTTATTTCAATCACCCAGTCAAAACACTAAGCTTATTTTAACACAATGTCCGACATGTTGAATTTTACAGGAAGTAGAGTTTTTTAAGACATATAATCCATATAATATATCCAAAAGTAGTACATAACAAAGGTTTGTCCAAAATATTATTATAGCAGCATGATAATAATACCTTTTAACATACTAGCCTTCAATATTGGACCGAGTTAGTTATGATGTCCGCCATTTTGGATTGTGCTGGAAGTGAGACATTTTTTTCAAATGCCTCCATATCTGAAATAAAAAAGGTAACAGTTAAGGAAGGTCTATGTCAAATTTCAGGCTTGTAGCTAGATGTGCACAATTCGTCTGAAATATGCTTGTAGACGCTTGAGGTATGTATGTAATTTAATTGTGGATGTAATGCGTCTCTATGTGACCGAGAAGTCATCAACGTGTTTCGTTATTTACTCCGGCTCAAAACGGAATAAAGAATAAAATTATAAGGAAATACTGTAATATTATTGTTCTCTGTCAATTCGGAAAAAAAACATGCGGGTTATTCATTGTGCATCATATTCTTTATGTTGTTTCTTCGTGAATCCAATATTTCAGTCATTCCTGAAATAGAATATGTTTAAATAGATATTGGAAGATGTGGTGTGAGTGTCAATGAGACAACTCTCCATTCAAATAACAATTTATAAAAGTAAACCATTATAGTTCAATGTACGGCCTTCAACACGGAGCCTTTCGCGAAAAAAATTGTGATCAATAGTTGTTAGATATACATTCAAGACAAATATAGCTCAAAATATTATGCATCCTGTATTTCAATTTTAGTCATTGTCAGTCAAGATACTTCAAACTTCTGTACTTTTGTAAACACGCTTTTAAGAATATTTGTACAAATGTCGTTTGACTCCAATGGATAAGTAATAAAAAAAAAAAAAAAAAAAAAAAAAAAAAAAAAAAAAAAAAAAAAAAAAAACACTGAGGTTGGATGTCTTTAAAAGGATTAAGTATCCTGACAATGTTCAATTGTCTTTGTCAGCTGACTCTTTTTCAAGGTGAAAACATTAGAATATCGAAGGCGTTTTTCTCCAGCTTTCGAATCAATAACTACATCTCATCACATTATATTTTTTTAAGCTTGAAAATTGATAACCACACCTCATAAAACAGTAAATTACATAAATAGTACAGGTACTTAACATAGACGGTTCTTACTTGCAAGGGTATAAAACCGAAATATTTCACAAGCAAAGGCACAACATGAACCTTGTAATAGCGTTAATTTTAATCTTCAATTCTATGTATGTTATTTCATTACAACTAAATGTAAATATTATTGAAAACAAATTTTCAAAGATGTATCCAATGTGTCTTCCGAATCCTGGAATTGAGAAAATATATGTTCAGTCTGACACACGCTGTGCTAGGTACTGCATATCTAATATAGGTGAACCTTGCAACACATTTATCTGGAACAGAATAGGTAAAACATGTATAGCTTTTGGAGGAATTAGTAGAAGTGTTGATGCCATGACTTCTGAAGTCCAAATTTACAATGTGAACAAAAAAGGTAAGTATACCTCTGTAGCGCAGTAGTTGTCGTTTGTTGATGTGTTAATTACATATTTGTTTTTCTTTAAATTTTTTGTTCATACGTTAGTCGTTAGTTTTGTCATTTCAATTGTTTTACATTTGACATCGGGGCCTTTTATAGCTGACTATGCGTTATGGACTTTGCTCATTGTTGAAGGCCGTACGTTGACTCATAGTTGTAAATGTCTGTGTCTTTTTGTCTCTTGTGGAGAGTTGTCTAATTGCCAATTATACCACATCTTCTTTTTATATGTATTCAACGATATTTAATTTTTTTCAGTTTCTACTTTTTTAACAACTAATATGACTTCATTTGCATTTGTAATGTTTGAGATCTTAAGTTTTTGAATATTTTTAATTTTATTTACAAGGTATCTTAAGCAATGCCGAAGAACATCGAGCATTATAAGAGACTTGGAGTATTATCTAGAAGCAGTATTTTGTCATCCCCATTCCATTGCATTCATTTGTCCATTCGTTATTTAAAAGATTTGTGCAGTTTTAATATTGCATGCATACTTTTTCATAGATCAGTAAAACAAACTGTATCCATAATATAGATGTTTGATATCTCAATATCCCTATGGTTCAAACTAACTTTTCTATCAAATCTACAGCTGTCATGTTGTTTTTAACAGGTAATCTGCTTTATTGAATTGCTTAGATTACAATTGAAAGAAGGAACAAAATTTTATTCAATTTTGAATCGTAAATGTAACATTATCATCTTCAGTGTCACAGTTTTCATTTGTGTCACGTAACGGTGTGTCATGACATGTATGCGCAAGAAATATTATCTGAATGTCGCGGTTTTTTTTTTCTTTTTTTTTTCTTTAATATATATACTATTACTTTTAAGCTAATTCATTATTTCTTTTTGTTATGAATGAGAATAAGAGTACTGGTAATTCTTGAATGTTATTTCCAAAATAAGAAAGTTCATTATCAGTACAATATGCTGAGAAAAATATAGTTAACAATTTATGTTTATTATACAAATAAGTGTTTATCAAATTTTCGTTACAATCGTACATTTAGATGCTAAGAACCAATACCCCTATCAGTGAAAACGAAAAAAGGAATAAAGTTCAAAATGTAGCACATTTCCTATCGTTTGAGGGCTGTATATTCAGTCAAGGTTGTTAAAAACTTACATTATCACCACCTCCTATCTGTAGCAATAATATTGGATATGTTCCTTACGTCGTAACTACAATCCCCTTCCCTCTCATAAATGTGACCTACCGAATTATACTTTTTACCGGATTTGTTATCTCATAAGCAACACGACAGGTGCTACATGTGGAGTAGGATTTGCTTACCCTTCCGGAGCACCTGAGATCACCTCTAGTTTTTGGTGGGATTCGTGTTGTTCATTCTTTACTTTTCTATGTTGTGTCATGTGTACTGTTGTTTGTCTGTTTGTACTTTTCATTTTTAGCCATGGTGTTGTGAGTTTATTTTCGATTTTTTAGTTTGACTTCCCCTCTGGTATGTTTTGTCCCTCTTTTAGATCAAGATGTTCATGTTTCATTTGATTCTATCAGAAAATACAAACTTATTGATGTTTTTACAAAATTTAAACCCAATGATGTATTTGAACCGAAACAGTTAAGGAGCTATATGACCAAATCATAGCCAAACAATCGCGGTCAATTTGCCCGAGGAACAACAATTTAGATGGAACCCGAGTTTCTAAATAATTTCAAAATCAAACAAATGAACAATTAAATTCAAATTGAAAGAAAGACAAAAATACAGGTCTCCACATGTATTGTTATCAATCCATTATCTGATTTTAGGTTGTACAAATAAAGGATATTACTATGATCCAAACGTCAATACATGTTTGAAAATGTTTGAGTATTGGAATAACCCAAAAACATGGAAAGAAGCTAGACAACACTGTCAAGATAATGGCGGTGATTTGATTAGTTTAACATCAATAGAGAAATGGGATTTTGCATTAAATTTTACGAGCTGTAAGTACAAATATATATGGTCAAATTCAATTTAATTTATTTAAACGGTACGCCTGATTCTGTGTTCTCCCAAGTTTGTAACATCTGTTTCCTTAAAGTAAGCATATTTTATGAAAAACAGCCAATCCTGATGTACAAAAAGTTTCGAAATCATATGACGGTTAATAATTTGTATCAAAATAAATCAATAACTGCATTCTTATTCCACAAAAATAAAAGTTTAAGTATTTTAATTCTCATTATATCTCAATTCTGATTAGAAGACTTGTCTCAAGATGGTAAAAATAACTGATTTAAAAAAAATAGTATCTTTTTTGATAAAAAGAAGAATAATTTAGGTTATTTTAAACAATATGAACAAAATTTTAGTATGATTTTTCTGACATTCTTTTAATTTTATAAAAACAGCTATTCTAAACTATAAAAAGTACAAAAATCCAATGGCGGTCAAACATTTTCAGTAAAATGAAGAAATATTTGCATTTTAGGCAACGCGTACAAAAACTTAATATCTTTTTCCTTAAAGTTAGCATATTTTATGAAAAAAGAGCCAATCCTGATGTACAAAAAGTACTGAAATCATATTACGGTTAATAGTTTGTATCAAAATAAATCAATAACTGCATTGAATTTCTTATTCCACAAAAATAAAAGTTTAAGTAATTTAATTCTCATTATATCTCAATTCCAATTAGCAGACTTGTCTCAAGATGGTAAAAATAACTGATTTCAAATAAAATAGTCTCATTTCTGATAAAAAGAAGATTAATTTTGGTAATTCTAAACAATGTGAAAAAAATTTTAATATTATTATTCGACATTCTTTTAATTTCATAAAGAAACAACCTATTCGAAACTATGAAAAGTTTTCGTACTTATGTATCCCGTCATACTTTGAACCACACTATTATTTTATTTATTATTTATACTGTTTAGTCAGTTTTTGTTATATCTATTTTGCGTGACTGTATTTATGCATCCCGTCATACTTTGAACGACAAAATTATTTCATGTCTACCTGTGCGAATTTCAAACGCGCAATTTTACACCACTACTCAAAACCCTCCTTCCTTGATGGGTGCATTTTACATAAACAAATAAAATCGTATAATATAATCAAAATGAGGATGTTAATTTGATGTATGCTTTTTGTGCTTCTTCGTTACATTTGTTGTTTTTATAGTGATTAAGATGATAACACAATGTTCACTGCTGTACCCCTATTTTTGACATTTTTAACTATTGTGTTTTTTTTTTTTCACGGATCGATGACAATATAATGGAATATGATACGACCGTCATACAAGTGAGAGGTTTAGCTAGCTATAAAACCAGGTTCAATCCACCATTTTCTACATTTGAAAATGCCTGTACCAAGTCAGGAATATGACAGTTCTTGTCCATTCGTTTTTGATGCGTTGTGTTATTTGATTTTTCCTTGTGATTATGGACTTTCCGAATTGATTTTCCTCTGAGTTTAGTATTTTTGTGATTTTGTTTTTTTCAAAAATCCAATGGCGGTCAATAATAACGATTTTCGTAGGAAGACGTTTATGTTAAGAGTCAAATAATATAATTATGTATTATATGTCTCTGATGTTAACAATCTTTAATACAAAACTATTAATCAACACAAACAATTTAACGCTCTAAGCATCTTATTGTGTTATACTATTTTCACTTTTTTATTGCAACTTATTTTATTACAAATTAACGGGTAAATTAAGGTGTCTTCGTAGAGGTCTGCGTTCATCGATTGTCAACACTGTCGAGTTCGTTTTACATACAAATTTTAAATATATACGTATCCGTCCGATCCGTGCATACATTTAATTTACTGATCGATCTGTGACAGTTGTCATGGTAACTCTCACATAGGTTATTTGACTTATCTGACGGATCCTATGGGTCACCGATCACCGATCACTCATCGATCAGTCAAACATCCGTCACCGATCATTCACTGATCAGTCAAATTCACGTCAAACAGTAACGCCTAAGGTTGCAAGTACTGTATTTGGCGATGTGGATACTTAATAATTCTAAGGATCTATAGGGGGGCCTGCAATCTAAATTTTTTTTCATCATTCAATAGTATTACAACATTTGACTTGTTTTTTTTTTGTTACACATCTCTTACAAAATAAAATAATTAGTATTGTTACTCGTATTTCTTTTTACAAAATAGGAAATGCTGTACAATTTCAGGTATGCCAGGCATGTGGATTGGCTTGAAAGGAGAACAGTGGGTGACAAATCAAACATTTGAGAATATATATGGTGTTAACTTAAATCTAAATTATTATGATGCTTTATATACAAATGACCCCGAGGCAGATTGTGTTAGATTTGATTATACAAGTAATTTTGTTTTGTCCGATTTCAACTGCAACAGCAGACGGAGGCAAAAATATTTATGTGAAATTATAATGCCATAGAAAAGTAACACTTTTTTATGAGCAACGTCTTATTATTGTTTTACAGATGTGTCATCAAACAACATGAACAAGGTTAATAGATTAATGAACTTTCGGAGGCTTAAGTGAAAGACTCATATTGTAAATTATTATTCGATTATATGAATTGGTATTAGATTTGATTAATTGCATTACTTTGAAATTCTTATTTTTTGTTGTACCTCGACATCAATTTTATAAGAATTAATCATTCATATTTGACAATTTATTCGTTTCTGGTGTCACCTTCAATACTGATTCACAACACCCGACTAGTATAAATAGCAAAAATCATTTACTGGCCACATTAAAAAAAAAAAAAAATAAATAAAAAAAAAAAAAAAAAAAAAAAAAAAAAAAAAAAACCCGAAGAAACAAATTCAAAAATAAATTGAATACACCAATTTGATTACATACGTGTTAACGTTTGTTTTATAATGTGAATGTTTATGAATTTGATATTCAGTCCTGCGATAGACAATGGCTGATGTAAGCATGTTCACTATCAAAAACACATTTTCACGCTGGTATTATTTTGATGTTAGAAACATTCTATTCGTTTGTTTGAAGATGACTTAGGTCGAGGACTTTTTTTTGTCCTGACACAACTTTTTGATTTACTGAAAAATTCAATCTTGTTTATTGGTTATTTATTTTCGTAGAGTTTATGATCATATCTTTACCACGAATTTGAATATGGAACACATTGCAAATAATCTTTAGTCTTGTCAACAATGTGATGCACATTTACAAAGTCAAATATTCTGCAAATACAATGTCTTATCAATTCACTAAAATTGATTCCCACGTCGGTGCATAATCTCATTACTGAAGAGAGTTATCGTTCTTAGTGTGGGATAATATCGTCTGGTTGAGATTCAAGAGAAGACGTCTTATACAATAATTATTCGTATATTCCTTCAATCAATTATCCTTTAATTTACAAGATTAATTCACTTTCATACGACGAATAGTAAATTCTTCATATGTCCACAAGTATATCAACACGGCGGAAACACACTTCAACGAAGATATAAATGCACTTGTAAAAACAACAATTAAAACTTATCGTTATTAATGAAAAAAGAGATTGCAATGCATTATTTTGAAACAAATTTTTGGTATATGCCCTCTTCTGGCTATGTTAAAAAATCTTTTTTACTTATTGTGTGTGTTTTTTTTTTTGTTCACACATCGTTGTCAATATAATGGAATTTGATGAGACTGCTATACAAGTGAGCGGTTAAGCTAGCTTTAAAACCAGGTTAAATCCTACTCTTTCACAAAGAAAATGACTGTACCAAGTCAGTAATATGTTATCTATTCGTTTGATGTTTTTGAGCTTTTGATTTTCTCATTTGATACTGGACTTTCCGTTTTGAAATTTCCTCGGAGTTCAGTATTTTTATGATTTTCCTTTTCACTGTTTTCGTATGATCTCCTACTTGGAAGTATCACCTTGCAGTCATTGTATACGTGTATAAAAGCGAACAGGAATCTATAATTGTGATTGTAAGATACTCATATGTAAAGGTCAACTGTGTTTATCTTGTGAAGGATGTTTCCCGCTAAACAGATAGTAGACACATATGTAATTCCAATACGTACACAAATGTAACTACAACACTTGCCAGATCTCAAAACATTACAAATGTATTCCGAAATTCGAAAACCGCACTAGTCTTGTACATAATCAGTCTACGATGTACCGTCTGTTAACATTAGTAGACTAACACACTAAATGGATGATGGTTTATCGGGCATGTAGACTGATATGCAATAAATTGTGGTTAAAATGGATTACAAATCAGAACTTTGTAATTAAATTTGTTAACATGATTTGAGGAAATGTATTTCATCTTCAACATAGCGAGACGAGCAGTATTGTTTTTACATGTTTTCTCATTTCACATTTTACACCAAACCTTAAGTTGTTCGAACTTTAAATACTTGAACAGTTTTCGATCAGAATCATTAATTTTGTTTACATATGAAAATGTTTGCACAGTGTTTATATTACTACTGTATTAATTTGTTAGATATATTAAAAAATATGTATTGTAGAAAGTGTAAACAATTTTGTTTGATTTGAAAGGATTCTAATTTTTTCTTTGAAATGAGAAAGTTGTGATTATTTCGACAGTACTTATATGCGTCTTTCAGCAAGATAAACTCCGGTGGAATATGTTAAAATCTGTACAAGCATTTTACTAAAAGAAGCAGCAAATAACAAGGGGAAATTTAAAACACATATATGACATTGATACATTTGTAACGCAATGGTTGTAATTATAATAATACAATAAAAATGTACAACTAAACAAGACCACCGCTGTCTACGTCGAATCATTTAATACTGTGCAAAATGAACCCCAACAAAATAAGTGCTTGAGAAGGTAAAGCAAATATTGTTTCACTAGTTATTTCTGCCATATTTCTCATGGTAAGTACATACTCTTTGATAAGCCTCATGTTATTCATGTCACAAAGAACAGGATTGTGGTAATAACAACCGAAACATACCCACGGGTACAGATAACCTACTCGTGGTGGCATGGGTGAAACTGTGCAAGGGATGGGTCATCAACTTTAAACTTGTTTGGTTTCTAACAATTTTGAGCTGAGTGTCACGAAGCGTACGTCTGGTATATCACATTATTAGTACCTGGTACCTTTCATAACTATTTACCATTTCAAACCTTAGTTCATTAGCATCAATGTAGGCCGCAATACTCTATCATAAAAAAAGAAACGCAGAATACCGTATCAACGAGCTGATATATATTACATATAAAGGCGCTGCAAGAACAGACAAACAATAGTACACATGACACAACATAGAAAACTAAAGAAAAGGCAACACGAACCCCACAAAAAATGGTTTATTCAGAAAAAAAATAATGCAATAAGTAAAAAAATAAAGCCACTACCAGAGGTCAACGGAGAAAGTTATACAAGTGACATCAATGTGACTGGAAAAGATGTTGCTGCATTTTTGGATATGATATTTCTGTCGATATTTTATCTGACTATTTGTATTTGTTTTTTCACGTATTTCCTGTATGTAGTGATCTGAAAAATAAATCAGTAAATTCTGACAAAGAATTGTAGAGCTCGCCGATTCTTATTTGTCTTATTTTGCTGATGTGGTAACGCTTTTTTTTTATTCTACACTACAACGAAACAGGTCGAGTTTCTAAACAAGCTTGTTAGTACTAATCTAATCCTGGTATCTATGATAAGTTTATTTCAATTTGGTTGTTATTCATCACATTACAAAGTTAACAAAATAAGGATTAATTAACTTGATGATCTATAGTTTCAAGCGGTCAACTGCTGCATAACTGATGTGTTTCTTATATTGATCACAAACCCCATTCTCAAGACTGATTAAATCATTTTTTGTGTTTGGCTTCATGAATGGCTATTATATAAATATTTTGAAAATAGAAAAAAAATAACCATATTATAAAGATTCTTCTTCCAATTCCATTGAATTAAATATTAAATTACTGGAGATATATTTCAAATTTTCCGGGTGGTACTATATATATATATATACGAGTCTAAATTGAAAACTACGTTCAAACCTATGATTGCGTTGGATAAAAACCACAATTTTTATACGTGTGCATGTAAAACAAATTTCGTTGTAAAAGGGTCTAAAAACAGCACAAACAACATTTTCCAAAAGACCAAAAAAGTGAAAAAGTATATTTAAACAAAACGCATTTGAATAACAGGTCGAACAACTGATGCTCTTTAACCTTGCTGACTGCCATTGGCGATTGCCAAATAAAATTGATCACAAGATGTAACGAAATGGATCTTAATATAAATTTAATACTAAACAGAAAAAATTAACTTGTGGCCACGATGTTATGCCACGAACATACGGTGTCAACATTTGTTTTAGTACACCAGATCCGGATTTCGACAATAAATGTCTCTTCAGTGATGTTAGGGATCGAAACGGTATCTGGAAGGCCATATAAAAAGTACCCTCATTTTTAGATAGACTCTTGAATTTTAAGAGTCAATGTAGGATGAACGGATCATATAAACCGGAGGGAAAATATGATACAAGCCCAAACGAAAAAATATAAACGAGTCTAAATTGAAAACTACGTTCAAACCTATGATTGCGTTGGATAAAAACCGCAATTTTTATACGTGTGCATGTAAAACAAATTTCGTTGTAAAAGGGTCTAAAAACAGCACAAACAACATTTTCCAAAAGACCAAAAAAGTGAAAAAGTATATTTAAACAAAACGCATTTGACTAACAGGTCGAACAACTGATGTTCTTTAACCCTGCTGACTGCCATTGGCGATTGCCAAATAAAATTGATCACAAGATGTAACAAAATGGATCTTAATATAAATTTAATACTAAACAGAAAAGAATTAACTTGTGGCCACGATGTTATGCCACAAACATACGGTGTCAATATTTTTTTAGTACACCAGATCCGGATTTCGACAATAAATGTCTCTTCAGTGAGGTTAGGGATCGAAACGGTATTTGGAAGGCCATATAAAAAGTACCCTCATTTGTATATATATATTCTGGTCCGAGACCTCTATTGTCGTCCCTTGATTTTCGTTGACCAAGAATATAGTCACTAGTGTGGACATTGTATTAATTTCCCTTCTTTATACCCCTTCCAAATGCATTTGTGCATGTGTTATGCAACAAAAAGTGTTTCCGGGTATGAATTAATAACATTTAGCTCATTAATTTTACAGTGATTAAATATTAGCACTTCGGAAGCTGTCAAAAGATTTCAAGACCCCCTTTACATATTTTTTTTATATTGGAGTTAAACCCAATGGAGTTTTCTATAATTGTATAATATATCCCAAAGTACAATACACTGTAAAACCTTAATTCAGAAAGTGCAGGTGAGATTTTTTTATTTTTCATTTATTCTTTAAAAGAAATGCACTACGAAATAATTATGGTCTCGGACCTTCTCTTATGATAGTGAGGCATATAACGAGTCTATAATACGAATGAGTATGGCGGTTAATGATAGTTTGAACTTCTGATTCATTCTCTATATTTTGTTTCTGTTTATCCTTCTTGTAGACAAAACATAAAAGAGACCACTTCTGGTCGCACCTGACAGTAGAAGTATCTAAGCAAACAATATTTGGTGAATAGTTGTCACATTGGTAATCATACCACATCTCCTTATTTTGATATGGGTTGATGTACGATTTCATCTAATAAGAGAAAAACAAGCAAATTTCGAGTGTCAGTTTAATTACTTATTGTACAACCGAAATCAAAAATATTGAGATTCACGTAAACACCGATAAACAAGACGGTAACTAATGTGATATACAATGTAGAAGAGTCGACAGTTCCTGCTCATTTAGTTACACTAATTAGTCCAGTCAATCTAGCATGAATTTGACCCTAACCCACAAGTAATTTGCAACAGAAGATTTTAAAGTTTTCATCTTTAGCATTTTACCCCAAATATACACAGAAAAAAGTCCCATAAAATCTAACTTAAGAAAGAGTATAAAAATAACCCTTTAGAATTCTTATAAAGATTAGCATTGAAAAGGAAGGGAGATAACTCTTGCAAAAAGGCAGAAATATCAATAAAAATTCATTCAAAATTAAAACTTTACCGCTTCTATTCATCAGAATGTATTGATTCTTGATTTTTTTTGTGGTCTGTAAAGTATAACGAACAACTCTTAAGGTGTTTTCATATCTTTTATAAACCAGATTTCGTAATTCATTAGTTTACTATTTATTGAATTTGTCAACATGTCAAGGTAAAGAATCTCAAATTTAATCAAAATAATTAAGCATGTATTCTTCTTTTTGTGTTTTGTGGTTTAAAGTTTCTTCAGATAAGTAAGTTGCTGAAAAAATAAAATACACAGACAATAACAACACAAAAGTTTCTCATTTTTTTTCAAAATAGTCACAAAGCTTCAGATTTGCAATTTCTTTAATGAAAAATGAAAAACTACTTATAACACTTCGATTTTGTACATTTCATGAGCAGAAGATTATATAATTTAGTCAAATACAAACTTATAACCCCATCAAAGTATCATACTTTACATAATTCAGGTAAAACAACCAAAAACTGACCCCTAAAGACTAATTTTTGCAACAGTTCTCTCCCCTTCCAATGTGAATTTCCATAGGAAATTAAAAATGCTGATTTTGAGTTATTCTCAAGTTAGACTTTGTGGGACTTTTTTCTTTGTATGTAAAGGACATAATGCTATAGATTAGAACTGAAACATTTTCTGTTGTAAATGGTTGGAGGTTAAATCTTAGTTTGACTGGACTAAATACTGTAAACCAACTAAATTTTGCATGCGATTAAAGTTTTTTCGGAACTTTCGCTAGGAGAGAAATATCGCGAATATAAAACGTCGCGAATATGTGAAACTTGGATCTTTTCTTATTTTTACTACATCAAACAAGGTTGAGAATCGTAATATTAAATCGCCGTCATATGGGTCAGTAAGGTCTTTACGCCTATTAAAGTATCTGTGAAAATAAGTTGGTTTACAGTTAGTCATTAAAAGTATTATATAATGTGCAACATCATATAATACTCTATTTATCAATTTGTACTATACACTGTTCTTTAAAACTAGTGTGTGATACACATACTTGCATAGCAAAATGTTTGGTGTTTGCACACAAGTTTTGTAGTATTTGATCGATTTAGTTTACAGAATATTTTGTATAAGACGCTGGCTGTAATCATTCAAAGCATACAATATAATATATCTATCGCATTAACAAATCAAACAACAACATACCATATATGGAATTCCATTTCTTAAACATAAATAAAATAACTAAGGTTTTTCATATTGACATGTTACATCTTCGATCAAACAGTTAAACTTTCTAAGGACTTTTTATCATGGTGATGCTGTCTCATTGGTTTTATCTCCCATGTCCCCCTTTTTTTGATAGCTAAAAGTTTCAATTATAAATCGAGTAATGTCTGGTACCCTATATAAACACCGTAATCAAAAGATTGTGTAACACGAAAACGCCTTTAAAACAAAAGTTTAAAACTCATGCGTTATAGAAGGCTCGACATATGATGGTCATTTAGTTACTATAATAGTGCTGCTAATGTTATACTTCAAATAATACTCTGTATTTCCTTAACATTTTATTTTTTTTTTCATCCTGATGATGCTGTCTGTATGGTTTTATTCCTTTTATGTCCCATTTTTTCATTGGAAAGCTGAAATATAAACATTTATTTTAATATGACGTGCTTCTTTCGCTTTGTTAATAAAGCCGTGCTCTAAATCCAATATATTTTTTTGCACATGCGTATATTGACTTCCGTAGAATACTGAATTTTATCAAAAAGACATGCATTTTAATATATTTCATTAACTGAAAACACTTCCGAACTCTTAAATGGTGCACATTTTGTTACTAATTAATTTATTATAACTGTAATGTGTTGCACTCCGAAATGGACATATTTGACCTCGATACGACAACCGTTCATGCTGGCTGTCCAAAAACTCTGCCCTCTGAAAAATCACAGCGCATCCGTTTGCTTCATTACAAAAAAAGGGGAGGTTCATGGAAGAGCCTACACAATCGCTTAACCCATATACACATCGGGCATAGAAATTACTTTAATTTTCCTAATCAGAATCAAAATAATTGATGCAAGCTAAACTTTATTATAATTTTAACAGTGGTAGGCATTATATTTGTGTTATTTTAGCCCTCACTTTCGCTCGGGCAAAACTAATTACGAATATAATGCTTACCCGTGTTAAAACTACAATAAAGTATAGCTTGCATCAATTATTTCTTAATTATATTTTTTGTACTATATGAAATATTGCAGGTATATCCAAATATTTGAAGAATATATGGCTATTGATTTAAGTTAAAAATATCTTCACTGTTGCTTCAGGACCGTTTCTTGTTTCACAGATCAGTTGTTTTTTTTCACATTTCTATAAAAAAAAAAAAGAATTTTGGATGCGTACACATAAATTATAAGTTTTATAAGTTTGAATACGTTTTGAGAATACTTATCCATGAATTGATAGAAGATTATTGGGAAATGAAGCCAAGTGAACGAGACGAACTATGGTACATATATACTTAGTCGTGGATTTGTTCACTTACAGTTTCACTTAAAGTGATGGACAAATTAAAAATATTTTAAAAGTCGCACAGTTGGAATTTCACTGATTATGGACGTTCTTATTGGTCAAAACGTTTATCACGAGGTCACTTTGACTATATAATGTAACTTAAGAACGTCAGTCAAAATTGTTTTACATGATAGACATCAGTTTTATCTTTTCTTTCGACCCTGCGTATTTTTTCTAAACTTTGCACTGCTTATTTGTAAGAATATTTGAAGGTGCAAAAAGTTTTCATATGAATGACATACATATAATATGTTTTATAAACTCAGACTTTTATACAATAGTTCAATTCAATTAAAAAAGACATGTTTCATATCATTCTTCATCAAGTTAAGGTGGTACCTAACACTACAGGGAGATAACTCTGTAAAGTCAGCTTAACGTTTTAATTACGTTGTGTTGTAAAGGGAATATTAAGCTTCTCAATGATCAAATTGGTGTTTGTCAAACTGCTATATAACCAGTGTATTTTTTCTGACAAAACGGTTGGTTCAAAATTTTTGCAATTTTTATATTTTTGTAAAAGGGTCAAAGTAAATACTTTGACAAAATTTCATGAAAATTAAACAAGCCAAATTAATTTTAGTGAAGGTGTTGGGTACCACCTTAAAGTATATTCCAGTGATCATGGGACAACTTTGTTTCATGTGCTATATGTTAACGTATTTGCACTGACTTATTTCTTCGTTTCCATCGTTCGTTTGACAACATAACCCACAAATTGATAAAAAAAAAAAAAACATTGATCAGCTAGTTTATATACTAAACACAGATATGCCAAACCGCACTCTATTACCTGATACTTAGGAACAATTAAAATATAAGATAAACAACCATCTAGTAGTGATAATAATCAACAGAAAAACACTCTGTAAACATTTATATTGATAGCAATCTAATTCAAAAGGGATACAATGGAACTTTTTGTAAATGGGACAAAAACGCGTCCTCCTAGAAAATGATAAAATAAAAAGGGCATTGTTGTTCAAATTAATTTTACAGTTATATTTAATGGTCTGTATGATGTTAAATAAAAAATATAAATCAATTGTATCACAATACAAATATCTCATATACGTAAGTAATAGCAAATATGCTTTGTTGTAATTAACCAAACAAATAAATTGACCTAAAATTACAATTGAAATAAAATCAATATTGCATGAATCCTTAACTGAAGCGGGGAAACGTATCAGTTGGTTTCGATATTTTTTGTACACATTTCTTTAAAAATTTGAATATTTATGTTAATATTTGTTCAAAAGCAAACCACATTAAACCTCTTGAGGGCCTCAGTGGCTGCAAAATTTAAGAAGTACATCTGCATCAATCGGTCGCCTGTCAAAAATTGAAATTGGAACCCGCTCGCAACAGTTATATTCTACTCCTATCATATTTGACCAAGTAGGACAGTTGAGTTATTTCTCAATGTTGCGTCCTAGTGAATTAGATACAATACCGTTTTCGAAGGGTTGTTTTATCCCTGTGTTAAACACTGTTATTTTTATACTGATACATATTACCTTAAATGTGAGACCAAAGACTGAAAAACTTGTGAAATTTTACACATATACAGCCATGTTCAGTTCTCCTTAAATGTGAGACCAAAAGCTGAAAAACTTGTGCAATTTTACACATAAACAGCCATGTTCAGTTCTCCCTAAATGTGAGACCAAAAGCTGAAAAACTTGTGCAATTTTACACATATACAGCCATGTTCAGTTCTCCTGAAAGACATTTTGGTTTTTGATGACACATTACAACACTGTCGCATTTCGAAATGTGAGATCAAAGGCTGCAAAACTTGTGCAATTTTAATTACAGATGCTGAATTCACTAGCAATTTGACCAAGAAGTCATATTTTACCAGAAGCTACGATGATCTGAATTGTAAATCGATAAATGTCGTCTACGGATTAGAGTGCAACCTTTTGCGGATTGTTATACGTCGGTGAAACGAAAGGAAGGCTAAACAAACGTATGTGCGGTCATAGATCAGACACTAACCTCAATGCTAACGACATTCTTTACCAGCATTTCAATCAGCCCGATCATTCCATCGTTTCCATGACGCATTATCGAAAAGATATACCATAGTTCTAACAATCCTAATCTTTCAACGACCCTCCGTAGACAAAAAGAGGACTACTGGGTTAGACAATTGGGAACTGCGACAACTTATGGTGGCAATGACAAAATTGATGGTATAGGTATTCTATCTAGTCCTTCGTGTAACTCGGTGAATGTGATGAATATTTTAAACTCGACTCCTCGACGTAAACGCAGTCATGGTCATCGTCATTATACATCACCTTCTCTGCATGATGTATCTATTAATGACTTGCTGCCATTTATACAAAAGCCGTTAGGTATTCATCACATTCGCACGAAACTTTATTCATTACCCCTTTCAAAACTTCATTCTCTGTTCAATTTATGTTTGGAATCCACTGTTACAAATCCTCATTCAAACCAAAACAAAATTACAGCTATAATTTCGGATATTGCAAGTCACAGACTTTTCAAGCCAGTCCGCATTGGCAAAGATGAAAAAGAGAAAAGATCTTTCCTTAATCTTTCCTTTGCCAACAAAGGTATCGATGGCATCAACTTAGGCAATATCCTTCATCATAAATTAGTTCAATCGAAAATACCTCCTTATTTCAAAGACCAGTCTGTACCAATCATTTCTTATACCTATACCAAACCTATTGCAACTAAAATTTTCAATTACAAACACGTTTTGCAGGATCTCGATATTGACGACTTCAAGTCTAAACCTCCTGATTGCACTTGTGCTAGTTCCCAATTCACATATAATCCTGCTGGCCACGTTATTACCGGTGACCTCAACATTGTTAATAACACTTCTCTACGAAATGTGTTATCGAAAGGTCCGAAATATCGTGAGCCTAAATCCAACAATTGGAAATACAACTTTAAAATTTTGATGGATTCAGTTGATTATGCCAGGCAATGGGCTAATCGCGAGAAGGAAGACGTAGACACTCTTTCCGAATGGATTAAGGCAGTGAGGTCGTTGACACAAATCAGAATTAGGAAACTGAATGGGTCTATCAATGCTCATGCTACGTCAATCTTTAAAGACCTAAATGTTGCAAAACACCTATCCTACCTCCATGACAAATATGTTGTTGTCCCCGCAGATAAAGCCCCAAACAACATCGTTTTTGTGTGTAAAACTCATTACATTAACTGCTTGATAAACGAATTAGGTATTGACAATTCACTTGGAAACTCAACATAAACCCTCACGACACTTACCAAAGAGGAAATCCTGGATAATCATAGGTCTGTTCTATGTTCCTTTGGAATTTCAACCAAAGATGAAGAACTGGATCTGCCATCACTGTATTGGATACATAAACTTCATAAGTGTCCTTACAAACAACGGTGTATTGCTGGGTCTTTCAAGTGCTCCACGAAACCTCTTTCTAAATTATTAACATTTATTTTATCAGAAATCAAAGACGGGCTTCAAAGTTATTGTGAAACTGTCTATTCTAGAGTGGGCGTGAATCAGATGTGGATACTTAAAAATTCCAAAGATCTTTTAGAGTACATACAATCTAACTCTCTTTCATCTTGTAACAGTATTAAAACATTTGACTTTTCTACTCTTTACACTAGTATTCCACATTCCAAACTAAAAGACAAATTGAAAGAGTTGGTATTGCTTTGCTTCGTAAAAAAAATGGCCAACGTAGATACAAGAATCTTGTCTTAGGGAGGGATAAATCCTACTTTGTAAAGGATCACTCTGATTCGAACAAAAAAATCTCTGAAACTGATATTATCAAGAAGCTTGATTTCTTGATTGACAACATTTTTGTTACGTTCGGAGGACGTGTTTTTCAACAGACTGTCGGCATTCCAATGGAAACAAACTGTGCCCCTCTACTTGCCGACTTGTTTCTTTATTATTATGAGGCTGACTTCATGCAGGAACTTCTTAGGAAGAAAGATAAGAAGTTAGCAATATCCTTTAACTCTACTTTTCGCTATATAGATGATGTTCTTTCACTAAATAATTCAAAATTTGGTGACTATGTGGAACGCATCTACCCAATCGAACTAGAGATAAAGGATACTACAGATACAGTTAAGTCGGCCTCATATCTTGACTTACATCTAGAAATTGACAATGAGGGTCGGTTGAAAACAAAAATTTACGACAAAAGAGATGATTTCAGCTTTCCAATTGTGAACTTTCCATTTCTTAGTAGCAACATTCCAGCAGCACCTGCATACGGGATATATATCTCCCAATTGATACGATATTCCCATGCTTGCATTTCCTATCATGATTTTCTTGATAGAGGGTTGCTGCTCACATGGAAGCTATTAAACCAAGAGTTCCAAATGGTGAAGTTGAAATCATCCCTTCGTAAATTTTATGCCACATTTGCAGCAGGATCTGCTTACCCTTCCGGAGCACCTGAGATTACCCCTAGTTTTTTGGTGGGGCTCGTGTTGTTTATTCTTTATTTTTCTATGCTGTGTTGTGTGTGCTGTTGTTTGCTTGTCTTTTTCATTTTTAGCCATGACGTTGTCAGTTTGTTTTAGATTTATGAGTTTGACTGTCCCTTTGGTATCTTTCGTCCCTCTTTTATTATACATGTTACAATCATAAAGCAAAAATGATGAATCATTTGATAGTCAAATGCTATGGCTTCGTTATTGTGATGAGTTGGGGCGTTCCTGACTCAGCAATCAACATACATTGTAATCAAAATGTCATTATAACAATCTTTTTTAACGTTTCTCTTAATGAATTATATTTTGTTTTATTAAAAGCGCTGAATCAATATGTTTGCATTAGTAGTATTCTCTTATGTAAATGAAAGCAAATATTATAAATTGAAATGCACTTAATAGATAAATTTACTATTTTTCATGAAAGAAATGTTTAAGTTTGTCTTCACTTTGATTGCGTATATGTTTGCTTCTAGATGTTATGTTATCATTTCAGTGGTTTTTAATTCAACACACATGTTTCCGTAATTTTGTTGTTGTAAAGTCATATAACATTATAAACACGTTGATTTCGATACTACTCATCGTAGTAGATTAAGCGAAATTTTGCGATGAACTTTAAATCAGCAGCTATTTACCTGACAATGTGTGTCTTTACAGTCACAGGACAAAACTTACAAGATGCGAAATTATTACATGCCGATCTGTTGAAGGACTACAAACCAAGTGTCCGACCAGTTCTTAACCAATCAGAATCGTTAAATGTAAATGTGACCTTTTATATAACTTCATTTAATTCATTCAACCAGGTTGACGAAACAATATCTATAACAATGGGAACAACACTTACATGGAAAGATCCTTCTTTAGTTTGGGACCCTGCTTCATATGGAAACATTACGTTGACAACCCTTGATGCGATCAATATATGGACACCATTAATCTTCTTGTTAAATAGTGCAGAAAACTTGAAAACAATTGGCAGTGATGCAAAATTTCCATGTACTGTGTATTATACGGGAATGGTGGTACATCCTCCTGGTGGGATAATTTCAGCAAAATGTCCAACGGACGTTTCGAAATTTCCATTTGATACTCAAACTTGTACATTAATAATTATTCCCTGGGGTATGTCATCATCACAAGTTACCTTAACATCAGTTTACAGTAAGGCACAGCTAGGCTTCTACACTCCACACGCTGACTGGACCTTACTAGAGAGGAAAACTAGCACTGGACTGACAGATGGAAATTATTCTGCATTTTATCTCAATATGAAATTCCGAAGACAGTCATTGTATTTTAATATACTAATTATTATACCAACTTTACTGTTTGCGTCATTAAATCCGTTAGTGTTTGTCCTTCCAGTGGACTCAGGCGAAAGAGTTTCGCTCGCCATGACCATCTTACTATCTTATGTAATATTCCTAACGCTTGTGTCTGGATCTATCCCTGCAACCTCAAATCCGATGTGTGCTTTACTTCTTATAATGATAGTAATTATTTCAATTAGTGGATTGATTGTTATTGGTACCATTTATAGTGCAAAATATTATTATCTTCACGCGGATGAACACATGGGATTTCTACCGAAATTGTTCGCAAAGCATTTCTTATTACGAACTCGTAAGATCGTTCCTAATGTAGATGGACCGGAATTAGTTATTACCGGTAAAGATGCGTCACGAGCTCTGGATACTGTATTTTTCTTTTCCACATATTTTTCAATTATCATTTGTGTTATTTGTTACTTTATCTATGTTTCTTTCTGAAAAAGATTTAAAGCCAGGTTTACGTTTAGAATTTTTTATTGTGCATATACATGTGTCGAAAATGTAAAATAATAAATTTGTTTTGATAGAACAATTAATGTTTTTGAACGGCCATTTGAATTTTGACAGTAGAAACATCAAAAGTGGAAAGGTTGAAATATTTTTAGATAAACTTGTCATATAATTTCAGTACAATCTAATGTTGTTCAGTAGCCGTTGTAGTTGTTTAGACAATTCAGTATTTGTTTTATCAAATGTAAAGTCATATGCTTTCTACTGAAAACATAAAGAACAGCAGGTGATAACTTTCCCTCTTCTCTGGTGTTTGGTGTTAACATATCTCAACTGATACGTTATGCTCGTGTATGTTCATATTATACTGACTTCAGAAACAGGAATTTACTCCTTACACAGAAAGTCTGTGTTAACTAACTTACGAATTTTTAACCATGTCTTAGAATTTAGTTTACCTATTGTGTCGTTTGGTCGGCTTAGTACCAAACGTGACCTATTCCCGTAGATGACGGTTTTTCCGAGTGGAAATTCGCATAGCTAAACGACATGTCTCGGCATGTATTAATCCAAAATTTATCTATTAAGTTGTTTCTTTTGTAGTGTTGTTGGTACATTTCACATATGGCTTATTTGTCAGTTAATTGGTCAGTATAAATATTTTAGTTTTTTTTATTAATGACGGGTGTTTTCAAGTTTGTTACCTGTTCGGTATTACATTATCTTGCCTTATGATACAGTTTTTTTGTGTGTGTTTTTTTTTTTTCGTATACGAGGAAAGATTAGTTATTTCATTTTACAATTTCAAATTGAAAGCAACTTTATGCAAATAGTTATCAAAGGCATCAGGATTTTTTTATAATTAAGTACGCCAGACGCGTGTTTCGTCTACATAAGACTCATCAGTGACGCTCATATCATATATTAACTAAGCCAAACAAGTACAAAGTTGAAAAGCATTATGATCCAGAATTCCAAAAAGTTGTGCCAAATAATGCTAAGGTAATCTATGCCTGGGATAAGAAAATCCTTAGTTTTTCCAAAAATTCAAAGTTTTGTAAACAGGAAATTTATGAAAATTACCCCATTATTGATATTCATGTCAACACCGAAGTGTTGACTACTAGGCTGGTGATGCCCTCGGGGACGAAACGTCCACCAGCAGTGGCATCGACCTAGTGGTGTAAATAGTTATCAAAGGTACCAGGATTATAATTTAGTACGCCAGACGCGCGTTCCGTCTACATAAGACTCACCAGTGACGCTCATATCAAAATAGTTATAAAGCCAAACAAGTACAAAGTTGAAGAGTAAAGGATTTGTTTGATTATACACAGTTTTGTTTAAGAAGAAATGTTGACATAGTTAGAAAGAACAACATAATGACACCATAACAAACATAATTTAAATTTAATATTCCTGTCATTGTTAGAAACTACATGGATTAACATTAAAAATCAGAATCTATTTTTGTTCTTGTCTATAAGGAAAACAAATATATTGATTTTGATTTTTAATTAACCTGTGTTGATAAAATAAAAAGTCACAACAAATACGCCATGTGTTGTGGCGTTGTTTGATAGAGCTGTCTCGCAGTGTATACTTCATTTGTGTTGTCGTAAATTCATGGGAGATGTCCGTTGTTAGTATGCGTTTCAAACTTCATCTGTGTTGTCTGTGTACCAGTTTTGTTTGCAGTCAATCTTTCCATGAGAATACAAGATCCGTATAATTTGGGGTTAAAACTTGTTATCAAATTATTTATAGAAATTAATTTTTTTATAAAAGAGGGGCAAACGATGCCAGAGAGACAGCGAAACTCATAGATATAAAATAAACAGACAACGCCATGGCTTAAAATGAAAAAGACGAACAGACAAATAATAATACAAATGAAACAACATAGAAAACTAAAAACCAAGCGACATGTTTATACATGTACCATAAAATATCATATACTCTCAAAAATTAAAATCGTATTTAATTTGCAATGATACAATAAATTCATATTCATTTGTAGATTTATTCTAAATTTTTGTCCGAATGTAACGTCTATCATTTTTTTTTTAATTCTAAGTGATTTTCCAACTAAATTTACTTTAATTTGGTGGGGAATACGATACGAAAGCTGATCAAAAGGGAGATAATCATATAACATGGGTTTTTGTTATTGGAAATGTGAACAACTCGATTGGATTTACAACGGAAAAACGTCCCAGATGTTTTCTTCTGGTTTCGCCATGTAACGGTCTGTTTTCCTCTATAGTAAAGTATTTAGTACAAAAATGTACAATCTTCTAGTGATCTACATCTCCAAATGGTTAAAAAAAATGTGGATTGTCGAAGGATTAGGCTACAAAAAAAGCCGTCGTAAGTGTGAAAAAAGAGATGTTGTGAAAGTTCGTCATTCTCCAAATATAAGACAACAAACAATTGATGCAAACTTTGTTTTTTTCTCTGGATTCCGATATTCATAAAATAAAACAAAATTACGTCGCTATGTTTCATTATTTCATTGAGTCCCATAGCGATTCTATCGATATCATAACATTGAATGTCTTATTTATATATTTACACCATGAGTGAAAATGAAAATAACAGGAGATAAGCAATTAATTGTAAAAGAGTAAATTTCGCATACTTTGATACATCGTCTTAATTTCACTGGTTAGTACTTGCCGTGTCTTAAGGAATATGTCCCTACCTCAGCTTCCACATAATTATAAGTATTATATGCAATTCATAAGTACAAGTTAATCATTAAAGTGGTTTAAAATATGTTCGGGTTATTATTAATAAATCGATTTTCGTGAATTCAAGAAGATTTTTCAATTAACGAGTAGTCTGTATCAATAGTTCTCTTAGACTGGATGGGTAATAATAGTTATGTGTGCATAACAAATGATAAGGAACTCCATAAGTCAAACAAATGGATGGAAATCAAGATGAATAGACATATTAGTATATAGAACATGTGGAAGAAACGAGCAACTTGATATTCTTAAAACAAAAAGCAAAAAGCTGTTCCTTTTGTTTAAGTGACAAACGACGTTTTCTTTTTATCATATCATATCAATTTAAACGGAGTAGAAAAACAGGGTCATGTTATAATTTATGTTTTGACATTTGACCCTTTCAGTTAGAGCTACTGTTTGCATTATGTCTTTGATATACTGAGAGCCGAGGAATATTGTATAACAAATAATTAAAGCACCATTTTAAGCTCACCAAACCCAGAGGACTTAGTGAGTTTTTCTGATCAGTTGGCGTCAGACTTCCGTCGTTTGTCCATTGCCATCGTTAACTTTAAACGAATCTTCTTCCCTAACAATTATAAGTCAAGATGAAACTTGTTCCCACAAACAACTCGGTTGTATATTTTGACACATTTTTTTTACACCGTCTGCAGCCCAACATGACTGGAATATAAAAACAGGAACTTATCAGCAAAACAAAACCTATAGATTGTTCACATACCCGAAATCGTATTCGGAATCCGTGTTGGAGTTAATCTGTTTTATATCGAAATCTACCACATCTACGTTTTGATGTTATTCATCGTGTCTGCAAACTGGAAGTATGTTACAGGTTGCACTTTGTAAATACAGCTGTTTCTCAAACCACGCCTCTCTTGGGGAGATATATAATTTTCATAGATAGTTATTTATGTTTACGTACTGGTTCCAATATGTGATCTCTATGTTTTATCTTGTAGAAGCATACCTGGGTAATTTTACCAGTAAATATGCATATGTATTTGGTCAAATTGAAATCTGTGGGAACCATTCAGTCAAAGAAGGGGTAGTAAAGAATTTTAGTGTAAGTGAAGTTCGGGGCATGTAACATATATAAACATTGAAAATATGCCGGACTATCCTATATTTTGACCCTTAACAAATAGTAGTGCATATGAACTTTCTATTCTAGAATAAAAAAAAACTTCATGGTAAAAGTGGTAGTTTTTAGTTGTAAAAGGAGTCCCTATCATGGAAATTTGCATTAGAGATATAAACCGAAATGCAACATATAGAGACAATTAAAAAAACATTAACATGTTAAATATTCATCAGTTTGAATCTAATACTAAAGTCTGAAATCACTGTGTAGTACTGGAGAAAAGTGACACGAAAACATTTGAATGTAAAAAAGAAATACATGAGTATGCATATCAATGTGACAACTATTCATCAACGTTCAATTTAAGTGGAGAAAACAACTAGGAAACTCAATAACGTAGTTTCGTCAATAAAACACCCCGACATATATAGTCACGAAAAATGTAAAAACAAAATCAATTGAGAAAACCAGCAGCCTATTTTAAAACAAAACAAATTTCGAAATATAACCATGACAAACTGAAACCAATGACTGAAATACCTTATCTTGACTTGGGAATGACAGATAATGGGAAGGGGTAAAATAATCATATAGGCACCAATGCTCCATTAATTTGAGACCGTGTTGTATCAGAAAAGCATAAGAACAAACAATGAAATCAGATATAAACAAAGCAGAAAAAACATTAAACACAAACACAAACTTGAGGTTTTATGGATGTTATACAACACTAGCATGGTATTATTTAGTTTCATCGAAAATCGTTTATCTCCTCTTGTATTTCAATTATATATTTTAAACATAATAAGTCGTTCAGAAATGCCTTTAATATCCAATGAGGGATATTTTTCGAACACATTTACAAATTGAACTATAACTCAATCAGACCTACTAAAAAGCATTGGTTCTAATTTTGTCCATTACATATATCTGGTTTATTTCTAACTGATTCAGATCGTTCTACTGAAAATCAGAAAACATGTTATTATTTTTGAACAATGGTTGCAGTACGAAACATTCTGAATTAATATCCAAACTTGAAGGCAATAATACAATAGTTCTTCCAATCGAAATGTCGGATATACTTATCCTATTTAATAGAAATATTAATTCTAGCATATTGGATAATAAAATGCATAAATAAACGGATAAGAGGACGTAGCAAGCAGGTTTTATGACTACTGTGTTGCTCATTCAAAACAGTAGTATGATTCAAACTTCCTCTATTATCTGAAAAAAAGAAAAATAATGAAAATGGCCTAGATATATTTGTACACTAATTTGCACACAAAGTTGTATTGTATGGTGATGTCCTTGTGATGCGTTATCTTTAGAGTACATTTCACATACAAAAATAAAACAATAATACCACATTTGATCAGGAAGTTAAGACAAAACTTAGTTATGGAAATACAAAACGTTGAACACATTCTTTGTTGATGATATCAAACCATCTTTAAAAACCACTTTAATTTCAATTATATAAAAGATTTTATATCAGAAGGGTTTGAAAGTTTTCATTATTATTTTCTAAATAGTACAACCCAGGAACGTCTTTCGATGTTCATGTATAGAATAATATCTTAGGAAAGAATTTTCCACATCAATGAACAAATGTTTATTGTTATGAAATAACTTTACAGCCAGTTCTTTACAGTACATTTCTAAATAATCTAAAACAAACAAGTCAACGCTCCGAACATGTATTACAGTTGTCATTCAACACAGTGTAAACATGAACTATTAATGCAAAACCGGTTTAAAAATGCTCTAATCTAAATAATAAAATGAGGGAATCACAAAGAATTCAACGGGGAAAAACAGACCATACGAATGCACACTCGAATTAAATGTCAAAATAGGTAATAGGACATAATCGGTAAATTTACATATTAAAGTAGGTAATTTAAAATAAGGGACGGTCAATTACAAATTAAATCTCTCATAATATTAAAATTGAGTTTAGTTTGAGCCAATTGATGTCTTGACTAAATGGACAGAAATCAGAATATACGGGAAAAATAGTAGAGTAAAACTACAAAAACATGAAATAAACATCTCTTAATTGCAGTCACTGGTTACACATTCTAAAGTACAAAACGATACATAAATAATTTGATTCAAAAGCGTTTTTACTTTTTATTAATCTTTTTTTAGACCCGGTCGAATGCATAAAAAGCCATGATTGTATGAATTCTTGTACATTACGCGTTATATTACAAACACAAACTTTAAGAACATAGTTTTCACTGGTTTTTTTTTTTTCGATTGGGTACATACATTACACGAGCATGTGCCAGGTTAAAGGAAAATTGTCCAACAAAAAACGCATCTACTATATTTAGAGTTATACAACAATGGCTTGTCACGTTGACAGTTTGCACTGAAAGATAACTCACTGTTTCCACATTGATCGAGGGAACAATTTCAAGCATATGACGTGGTTTGTTGTGCATCTAAATCTATCAAACACTCCTCTGGTTTTTTTTACAAATTATATTCATTTATGATATTTATTAGCGAGGTGCTGTAAACGGAAGATATTGTGGATTCATTTATTTTCGTGGTCATCAATTTACATGGATTGATCTAAATATGCATTATCGTGGATATCTAATTTCATGGTTTTGCTTATCTCTGCAAACAAAGTCTAAACAACTAGAATTAATTCAATAATTCGTTAAATATTTGAATTCGTGGTTCACCTGTACCGACGAAAATAGGCATCAAACGAATAATTATGAATCCGAAATATTCCATGTTTAGTTCGTATACGAAAAGTTGACGTTGCTTGTACTTTTTGGACATTTGTGTAAAATGTAATTTTTTCTTCTGCTATCCGTAATGAGATCCTTATTTAAAAAAAACAAGGGTTTTCTATTTAAGAGGTGTGTATGTAAACAAAATATCCTTGACAATATAAAATCATGCCATGCACTAAATTATGTCACAAAGCTCCAATTATAAAAGCATTGTTTTTGAACATGACACACGTATGACATGATTTTATCTTTTCATAGTTTTTGTTTTAGTATTTGCGCCTCTTGAATAAAATCAAGGATGTTTTTATAATAATGTGGGTCTTATTTGTAAAATTCATTCATATATGTATATATATATATATCACGATTTTATATTATTCAAACATACTTTTAAAAAAAATCGCTTGACGATGATAGATCATGTAGATTAAGATATTATTGTATATGGAAACAGAAACAAAAGAGGGACGAAAGATACCAGAGGGACAGTCAACATAAACATGGTAACCTAGTTTGCTATTTTGAAAACAGACATGTTCATGTATTATTGTAAGTCGCAATTTTAACAAAACTCATTAAACATGTTTAAGACACGATTAGAAATATTTTAGTCACAACACTTAGCATTATCGAGATAATATGATTTTGTTAGATAATCAAGAATTACATTGCGAAAGTAAACACAAAGACCTTTATATTACTTTATAAACACATCAACATCAATGTATGTCCTTTCGTGGATACAGATCATTCAATTGTACACGGGGAGTTATTGAAAACTTTAAAGACAATAAGAACGATGATTCGTTCCCTATTTTTCAATTTCCTTTTTGGGACGGTGATGTCCAAATGACCCGTCACTTCACATATCCCAACTCGTTTGCTGTTATTTTGTCTGTTTAAACCAACGTAATATTTTATGTATCACTAGTAACTACTCATTGACAAGTCAGGTGTTTTGTTACCATAAAATATATAATACATTAACTAACTTCTCGCATAGATACTATATATAAAATAGAAGATATGGTACGATTGCAAATGAGACAACCGTTCACAAGAGACCAAAATGACACAGAAATTAACAAGTATAGGTCACCGTACGGCCTTCAACAATTATCAAAGCCCATACCGCATAGTCAGCTTTAAAAAGCTCCGAAATGACAATGTAAAACAATTCAAACGAGAAAAATAACGGCCTTATTTATGTAAAAAAAATAAACGAAAAACAAATATGTAACACATAAACAAACGACAACCACTGAATTACAGGCTCCTGACTTGGGACAGGCACATACATACATAATGTGGCGGGTTTCTTTTCGAAGTATGGCTTTACCTGTATAAATTTGATTACAATATACAGATGTATAAAGAACAAACATTTTGAAGATAAAATTAGATTTATTAGGCTTTCTTATAGTCTTTTGTTTGTAACCGACTTTTTCCGTTCTGAATAGATTTACAAAATTAAAACATAAAGGGTAAACGTATCTCGTCATAAGTAGAATATTCAAATACTTATCTACAGTTACAGTTGTCATCGAAACTGACAGGTAAAATGTGAATAGTCGTCTCAAAAGCAGTATTGTTTGTATATACTTGTAATTCGTCATTTAATAAATATTTGAATGCCATAAATGTTTGTCCATATGTATTTACAAATAGAGGGGCTAAATATACCAGAGGAACAGTCAAACTCATAACTTGAAAATAAACTGACAACGCGATTACTAAAAATGAATAGGACAAACAGACAAATAAAAGTACACAAGAAACAACATAGAAAACTAAAAACTGAGCAACACGAACCCAACCAAAAACTGGGGATGATCTCAGGTGCTCTGGAAAGTTAAGCAGATCCTGCTCCACATATCACAACCGTCGTGTTGTTCCAGTAATTACAAACCCTGTAAAAAGTCTAATTCGGTAGGTCACCTTTATGAAAAGGGAAGGGGATTGTAGTTACGACGTAAGAAACATATCCGATATCATCTACAATCTTTTTTGCATTTTTTTCTTTGAAGTGTTTCGTGCATGTCATATTTCCGCAGATTATTCCTTTAAAAACATAAATCATAAGAGTTTGAAATTTTCTTGACATTTTCCTAAGAAACTCTTATAGTTGTGATATATCAAGACCATCTACCATATCAAATAGAAATTTTATTTTTTTAGTTTCTGAACCGCCAACATAGATGCCATGATTACTGACGGTATTCAAAATTGGTACATGTGGTATGCCAACCTTTAACTTCAAGAGGCAAATAATATCCTTCGAATATTAACATCAACAATTATAGAAAAATAAAGTTAAATTTTGAATGATAGAAATATTATATCCTATGTTTTTTTTTTTTTTTTGTGTTTTTTTTTAAATAAACCCTGTTCCTTTTTAGAATAAATACAATCATGCAGATACCAAAAACCAACCAGATGGTAAAAATTTTGAAGTAACTTTGGATTTCAAATATTTTGGCCACGAGCATCATCACTGAAGAGACATGTATTGTCGAAATGCGCATCTGGTGCAAGACAATTGGTACCGTTAATTTTATTATGAAACAAGCAATTTCAATCTTGCTATTGATAAGGTTTCAGAGAAGAAATGTTTTAAGTTCAATGAAATGAATTAACATTTATTTAACAGGTTAAAAAAATGTCATATTTATACATAGATGATAAAAAAGTTTTTTCATATGATCCGAATAATTTTCCTTTTCGGTGTCAATTGCATGGTGCTATGAATTGGATGAAACGACATATTAAAAACTTTGGACTTGAAATTAAAATATGTATAATTGTGATGCTTTATATCTCAATGAAGGGTTGTAATGGCTTTAAGATAGCGAATATATATAGGAAGATGTGGTATGAGCATCAGAAGTTCATAAACGGCACTACAGTCCTTTTTAAACAAACGACTCTGCTAATTAGAAAAAGAGCACACATACATGTAACCGGATCGAACTATAAAGCCCCTTTTATAAAATGCTGCATGTTTCATGTGAAATCCTGATGAAGCTTTTGTAATGTTTCAATACACTCAATGAAATTAGTTTTGATTTGAAAACTGTTTTTTTTTTTTCAAAACGGATCTTTTTTATATACCATATATGTGTAGAGCTAGGATTTCTGCATTTTCATTAATGAACATGCACCATTAATTCATTGCAGTTTTGAGACTATAAAGTACATCAGTTAAATTTAAAAAAGAAGTATTTGGTTCAAGATTTAAACCAACACAAATTATATCTGTGTTATGGTTAAAGAAATAAATAAGATAAGAAATTTCCAAAACAAGTGAAACTGCTATTTTAGTAAATAAAATGTTATATAAGGGAAATGCTTTACTTCTCACATTCACAACGAGTATAAACTTATTAGTTACATAATTATTACTTATTTCGAATGATTCATAAATAATACAATTCAAATCGAATATGGACGTATATGTTGCATGCTTAATATACCTGCATTATTTTTATCTTTGAAACGACCCCCAATCTCACCTGTGAACTGCGAAGTGTCATTAGTCGGTGTCGAGAATTGTTGAAAACGTGTAGTTACAGATCTATTGTAGATTGGGACTGAACTAAAAGAAAAGTTTACCTCTGACTCCAGTACCAAAGCTGAAGATATATTTCTAAACTTCATAAGAACGATCATGGAAATAAGATTGATGCGCATGATTTTTATTCTGATAACAATGGTAAGTGCAAGTTTTGTTTTCCATGTAAACTTAATGGACATTATACAACTAGGTGTCAACGTATTAAATCTACAGTCACACTTCCTGTTTAGTGATATTGTTAGCATACATTATTCACGATGAAACGTTAGATTATCCTTTAAATTAAATATATTAGAAAATACGTTTATTTCTTCTGTATCGTGATCGTCTTTATTCGGAGATTGTGGTTATAACATAGGTGATTTTTTTAAAAAAGTACCTTTTACAGGTTTTTCCAATTATTCTTCTGATTTGTTTGAGTCGTATATTCAAATCTACAATTAATCACCCCGTCTTATTGGACAAAAGGAACATTTCAAATAACCTGACAACGCCATTGCAAGAAAAAAGAGCAAAAGACGAACAACAGTATACAAAACACAGCATATAAAGCATAGGACTGAAGAACACGAACCCCACCTAAAACCGGTTGTAATCTCAGATGCCTGCTGTTTAAGAAGTTTCTGCTTACCTTGTGCCACTTGTTGTGTTGCTCATGTATTTACGAACCTGATGATAATTCAAAGCGCAACCTTATGATAAATATTTATATTTTCTCGAACTGTACTAAAAATTCAGAAAACATAAAAACATTTGAAATGGATAACAAGAATTACATGGTTTTGTTTTGCTTTCCAAATGAAATTAAAATTATAGAAAGAAAAGTACTCTCAAAAATTCTTTAAAAACACACAAGAAAGATTGCCAAAAAAACTATGGATGTCCCATCATCTCAAAATAGAACAGGATCAGTTACGTTGACAATATAAGCATATCCTGATATACATGTATATGTGTCACAAGCAATTCGAATTAAACAACACAATCAAAATTTAACATTTGGAAATATGACATAACGGAGGATAAAATAACCCTTGACAATAGTTCGAATATGTTCTATTTTGCTTAGGGACTTTCCGTTTATAATTTTCTCGGAGTTCGATATTTTTGTAATTTCATATTTTTGTTGGAATTGATATGCAATATTTATGGAATTTATATTTTCTACCAGAATATGTTTCAAATGACATCAACAGATCATTCTCTTTCGGTTATATCAACTGAAATAAGTTATGCAGAAGAGACAACTATAGATTATATTTCCATTAGTACATTTATGTCGGCAACAGGAACGGACAGCTATGTGTATACAACCATTCAGCCTTTAGATTCCACTTCAAGTCTTAGTTATCAAATAACATCCTTAACGAGCTTAACTGGTGAGATATCATCTGACTATTTAACAGAAGAAATAAAATTAACGTCATCCAAAATGTCAGTTGTAATTGAACTAGAAACGTCTACGAAACTAAAAGATGACATTAAATCTAGTACTTTAATCTCATCGTCAATGGAAGAAAACGAATTGTTTTCATCCATAATCTTCAGTCCAAGTTCGAAAACGCCTTCCGAATCGTTATTACATACTACCTTTTCCATATCGACGTCTTTAATTGACTCTATCTCAGATTCGTCAGTTATTTCATTCACTCCAAGCATACAGCTTATATCTACAAGCTCTGAAACAACTACCGCCTATAGAGATATTACTAGCATATTTCCATCAACGCCTCAGACATTAACAGAGGTTATAACCATGTGTTCATGTAATTCCGAAGAAAGCCATTACCGATCGAATTCTAAAATCATTCCAAGTACAAGTGATCAGCCATGTTACACTTCAACCATACACCAAACAACCTGTTCGTCATACATTAAATCAACGTCTGTATTTGAGACGACATCTGTTGACTGTAACCCATGTAGCTGTCCAATACAACAAGGTAAGATCAAAATCATTGTATGGAAATAATATATTATGAATTTCTAATTTTGTTGAAAAATAACGAGATACAAAATCAAAAATGTTCCTGTTCAAATCTCGAAACAAATACATGCATATCTAATTTAAGTATACTTTGTAGTCGTTCATGTTGAAAATATACCTTGTTAATGTTCAATTTAATGTTTTAAAAATTGCTTGAAAAATACTGTACTATAATGAAAAGTTTATATAGATACCTAACTGTATAACAGATAAATGTGCAATTATATTTGTATTAATCACGGAAATATCAAATTGTATTGCTATCTATTTGACTTATATTATTAATGTATATTTAATTGTATAATCATGATAATAAACTGTTTGCCTTATATAATCCTATGTATATTCCGTCACATCTTACATGCTTTATCTACATATTGCAGCATCAATACGTATTGCTTGATTTGATATGATTTTGCTCAGAAGTGCTTAAAGCTAAATTAGTCAGCCGTGTGTAAATAATCAATATACATAATATCCTCATGTCTATTCCTTCAAATTAGGCAACTGACATAAATGAGAGTTGTTTTTTTTTTTTTTTTTAAATATTTCAATAATTTTAATTTCATCATACATATAAATATCCCTCTGAAGGCAAATACTTTACTTTATATGTACTGGTCATCACTGGGAATAAGCACTATAATTATTATTTCTTTATATTAACACAAACGTAGAGAGTTTTAGGAATGTATCACAATATTTAAATAAACACGTTTAGATAATGCTTAGGGTGTCTTTAAAGTATCTAAAACCATTTTTTTTTTAGATTAAACTATTTTAAAATAATTTTTTTTCTGTGGATGCATTATCCGAATTATCTAACCATCAAAGTAAAATTTTGTTTTGTAAAATGAAACTTTATACTTCCTTGATTCAACTTAACACGTTTTGTTTATATTTAGATAAAAAAGAATCTTTTCACAGTATTCATTTCATTGATTTACATTTTCAGATTACAAAATGACATGTATGAAGGGGAGGTTTGATTGTATTTCTTATAACTATTTTCATATTGCTGCATTTGTATGTATAAATTATTTTAAAAGAACAAAATCCTGATCAGACTTCATTTAAATATTGTATGCTCACAAAGATATTTTTCTGTAATAAAGTAAAGTGAAAATGAAAATTCTTACGCATTATTAAAATCGATTGCATATTATGTATGTTGTTTCATAAATAATGTGACCATTTTCGTTTCAGGTCTCTGTAACTATAACTCTATTAAAAAGGCTTGACCATTAAATCGTGTTATGAAAGGAAGGCGAGACTTGTAAAAGTGCATACATAGGTTTATGTAACGTGCGTCTTAAATCGTTAAAATGGCATTCAAATCTTGACAGCTTCATCCCTCCTTACAATATCTTCTCCCGACAGGCAGTAAAACGCTTGCCGAAGTGGGGCGTCTGTTTGGCTGTGTGGGATGTATTAAGTTTGCTGTCACGTCCGGTCAGAATGGGGACTTTAAATCAGATGTCTCGTGTTAAGAGAATGTCACGCTCTTTGCACGTTAAGAACCCTTGCAACAACTCTTTGAGGGCCCGTAGGTGGCCTGTTGCAAGGCTAAATTTCAGTCCCTATCCAATATACCCTTATTTTTCAGTGGAAGTCCAAATTTCCCCGACCATTATCCCAAATGGCCTCTATTAAAGACCTACCCAGTGTATTTATTGTGAACTAGTTCTCGTCCTGAATATGCATGAAATATTTGCCACTGGACGTTAAGCAACCAACAATCAATCAATCAACATTACAATATTTTACATGCACCATTTGCAAGATTTTAACTAAATGTATAAAACGTCAGATTGATGATCTTATTTTACGCAAATCTATGTAAACCCACCCAATTCTTCCTCTTTTTGTGTTTTGATACTGCTGTTTTATTTTACAGAATCCAGCTAGTCTATAACTCATATTGGATGAACCACTCATTGCCAGTTTTATAAAGTTAACACGATTAACATGAGTAACTACAGTACGACATCCATTTGACGAGTGATAACGAATCAACAGTTATAGAATACCGATAAACGATGCCATGATAGTTTTTAAGGCAGAGGTAGGCACTAAGTTAGACTCTATAGGCTGCACCAGTACCAATTAACGTTATTTTTCACTATATTATTATTTAATTTATAATATTAATCCAGTATTTAAAATTCAGTCTCTCCTCTAACGTAGTTTCTCTTGGTTTAATCCACCATTTTCTACATTTGAAAATGCCTATACCAAAATCAGGAATATGACAGTTCTTGTCCATTCGTTTTTCATGCTTTTTTTATTTGATTTTGCCATGTTTTTATGGACTTTCAGAATTGATTTTCCTCTAAGTTCAGTATTTTAGTGATTTTACTTTTTGTTGATGTCGGAAATCTTTTACCAGGTATGGCATGGTATTGGTTGCAAACATTCGATATTTTTCATTTATATGCAATATTTTATATTTAAATGGTATATTTCTTCATTTAAATGCAATATGTTTTCATTTGAATGGTATATTTTTTCATTTGAATGGTATATTTTTTCATTTAGATGCATTTTTTTTTTTATTTAAATGGTATAATTTTTCATTTAAATGGTATATTTTTTCATTTAAATGCAATATTTTTTTATTCAAATGGTATAATGTTTCATTCAAATGGTATAATTTTTCATTCAAATGGTATAATTTTTCATTCAAATGGTATAATTTTCATTCAAATGCAATATTTTTTATTCAATTGGTATAAAAAATCATTTGCATGCAATATTTTTTATTCAATTGGTATAATAGTTTTATATTTATATGCAATAATTGAATCATGGGAAATTCTTTAACGCCTTAAGGTCAAATTTGCAACAACGTTTGTGATTGGTCGGTATTTATTTTGATTTTCTCCCCTTTCTTTCTAAACTTGAGTGACCAATAATTAAAAAAACGCTTCCGAATATCGCCCCTCTAACTAAATCTGGCGTTCGTGCGAGTCCTGCACTGGCTGTTTTATTAAAATTTATTTCTATTACAAAATTTCGATGGTCCAAACGTTCGAGCCACTTCAAAAACTTCCATTGTACAGCATATAGATATATATGCAAGTACATTGTATACTTTTTTTTAAATAGGTTAGACTTTAAACGGTTTTACACTAGTCATTTTTTGAGGACCTTTATGGCTTTCTGTTCGGTTTGAGCCAAGGCTCCGTGTTGAAGACCGTACTTTGACCTATAATGGTTTACATTTACAAATTTTGACTCGGATGAAGAGTTGTCTCACCGGCACTCATACCACATCTTCTTATATCTATATACAACGTAAACTAGACGTTTCTCAGACTGGTTATTTTTAAATCCTTTGCCGCGCGTTGTGTACTGTTTGACAACTCAATCAGGAAGAACAAGATTTATTTCAGTTCTACTGTTGTTACATGTATTAGCTTTGAGCAAATTTCCAGTAACTGCAAATATTCTTATGTCGGTGCTTTGTGTCTATTGTCTTAAAATTAGTTTTTTGTGTGTGTCTCGTTCCGATCTTTTGAGTTAATCTAATTGCAACTGATTTTACAGGTTGTTAAATTACTGTACTGTTTATATTTGTTTGTTTCTGTGTGTGTTACATTTTAACGTTGCGTCGTTTGTTTTCTCTTATTTTTGAGTGTAATTCCGCATTGCGATAAGACGTGTCACGGTACTTGTCTATCCCAAATTCATGTATTTGGTTTTGATGTTATATTTGTTATTCTCGTGGGATTTTGTCTGATGCTTGGTCCGTTTCTGTGTGTGTTACATTTTAGTGTTGTGTCGTTGTTCTCCTCTTATATTTAATGCGTTTCCCTCGGTTTTAGTTTGTTACCCCGATTTATGAGTTTTGAACGGCGGTATACTACTGTTGCCTTTATTTATACCACTGTCCCATATTCGGGATGGATTGAGGGCTCACAAACATGTTGTTGTACTGTTACACCGCTGTCCTAGATTAGGGGGAGGATTTGGGATCCCGCTAACATGCATGTTTAACGCCGCCACATTCTGTTTGTATGTGCTTGTCCAAAGTCAGGGGCCTGTAATTCAGTGGTTGCTGTTTGTTGCTGTGTTATACATATTTGTGTTCGCTCATTTTTTGGTACATTAATTCGTTGGCTAGTTTTCTCGATTGAATTGTTTTACATATGTGATTTCGGTGCCTTTTATAGCTGACTATGCGATGTATGCTAAGCTTATTGTCGAAAGCCGTAGGGTGACTTATAGCTGTTGATTTCTGTGTCATTTGGTCTCTTGTGGAGAGTTGTCTCATTTGCAATCATACCACATCTTCGTTTCTATATCAACCCTGCCATATTCTTTATTTACTTGTCCAAGGTCAGGAGCCTGTTGTTTAGTGGTTGTCGTTGGTTCATGTCTCGACTCATATTTGATATTATATTTTGTAAATTGTTTTGTTATGTATAATTAGGCTGTTAGTTTTTTCGTTTGAATTGTTTACATTGTCATGTCGGGCCTTTTATAGACGACTTTTCAGTATCAGATTTTTGACATTGTTGAAGGCCTTACGATTGTCTATAATTGCTTACATTCACTTCATATTTGAACTCCGGTGGATAGTTGCCTTATTTGCAATCACATTACATCTCTTCGTTTTTATATTATATACCTGACTTCTAAACTCGTGTTTTCATGAACAAGAATGAAATATTTGTCACTGGGTGTTAAAATTAGCAACATACAATCAATCAATTTAAACTTGTGTTAAATAAGAGCCATTTTATATTTATGTATTTGTTCAGTTGGGGGACAGAAGTATTTCATATATGAATATGGTTGCCGGGTAAGCGCTGAAAAATATTCATGATTAGAGATACTGTGGATTCATTTATTTTCGTGGGTACCAATTTTCGTGGATAAGGGAAAACTTGGATGTTCGTGGATATTTAATTTCGTGGTTTTGATGCAGTCTTCCTATAAGCCCATAGCAAATTTGTCATTCGTGGAACATTTAATTTCGTGGTTTACCTGTAACCACGAAACCCACGAAAATTGGTATCCAACGAAAATTAATGAATTCACAGTAGATTGAAATGAGTAATAATGCTCTCCCTATTAGATTAGATTCCCTGAAAATGACCAGTGATTTTATATAATCACTGATAATTTTAATTATTATTCTACAAATTCCCTATTATGATTTCAGGGATTATCAATAATTAAAAGCTTCAAAAATGATATCTCAAACCAATTACACTAGTGGTTCTAGGAAAGGGAGATCCCAAAAAACTAATGGTCAATAGTCACACGAAAAGACTGAAGAAGGATATCGCCTTGCTATTTAGCATGGAATTCTGCTCAGATCTTTAATACAAGAAATCAGTTTGAGGTTGCTGATTTCCGTTCATTGGTACAATTTGTACCTTCAGATGTTTGTGCTAAAACTCTATTTCTCTGAGACGTGCCGTAAAATCTGATTTGATATGGAGGACAAGGGTTTTTTTAAATGTTGATATTGTGGTAAAAACAGATGTGAATTTGATAGATATGCCTGTGGAAAATCAGGGCAAATGTGTAATAGTCGATGCCATCCAAATTTATTTTGTAAATAAAATGTTTAATATTAAAATATTATACATAACATTAACATTTATCAAAACGACTGTACGCATAAAAATAGTTTTAATGATAATTTCATTTTAATAACAATACGATAAAAAGAATAATCATTATGCCATTTAATATTTTCATACTGACTTCATCAACCCGCCCGTGTGGGCTCGCTTGATATTATTATATACTGATACAGTCAAAATCAAAAAGGGCTGGCTTGATATTATTACTGATAAAGTCAGTATTAAAAACAAAACATCAATTATTCTATATATATGTTGCTTATCATTTAATTATATTGTGCTTATCATTTAATTATTTTGTGTATAACATTTCAATATTTTTGTGTCTTTCATATTAATAAATTATGCCTAACGTTTTACAATATTAAGGTTATTATTATGATATATTAAGGTTAACTTTTAAGATAATTTAATTATGTTGTATATTTTAGTATTCATTTCAGTTATTCTGTATAATTCCTGACGTTTTTTCTAGTGATTATACATAATCCCTGAAAGTTTTAGTGATTCTATATAAACCCTAAACTAACCAGTGATTACACATAATCTCTGAAAATTTTAGGGATTCTACATAATCTCTGATTATACAAATTCACTGTAACATATACATCTCTATACAAATATCTAAATTTGAAACCCCCCCCCCCCCTTCCCCCCTAAGACACCGAGGTTTTTTATCCGCCCCTGTTATGCGTGTCTTAATATATACATTTTGTACGGCGGGTCTAGATAATAGCTAAACGTACAATCATGTAATTTGTTGGATACCTATAATTATATTATATACTGTATCACAAAATAAATTTGTATACCCCTTTCTTTCCCAATGCAGTATTGAAAAATAATGATTAAAAAGTCCTGACGATAAAATATGTTTTGAAATATGCTCTGCATACTTATTTAAGCAATGACATATAGTATTTATTGAACTACTGTGGGGCTTGAAAAAAAGTCTGTTTAAGGGATTCGGAGATGAGAACAGTAAAAAAAAGCTCTGCAACGAATCCTAAATGTAAAATGATTTGCAGCATAATACATGAGAGCACATATTATAGATAGTATTAAAAATTAAGTTCACGCCTCATATAGTGATGTCCTATGTCATAGGACTATTGTTGTAACATGGGTTAGCAACTGGTTCCAATTTATCCTGAATTGTCTTTATTAAAGAACTAGTTCTGGAGTATAACAGCTTATGTCTCTCCTTGTCACGGGGTCTCTGGTTCTGCTATTGTAATTAGGTGATTTTTTTCTTCATGTAGCAAAAAAGTGGTTTAGTTCAAATAATTATAACGTCCTGGAAGGCTTTTTATTCTTTTTTTCATGTTTGCCCACCTGCAACGTCTCTGAGGATCAAGAAACTTTAGGGAAACAAAATAATATACATGTAGCACACAAGAACGTCATGATAACATGTATCTGGACTTAGAGGGGGAGGGAGGTATATATTTTTTTATTTCAATATGAAGACTGTAGGGGAGTTTCTTCAGAAAGCGTTTTTATTGGACATGTTTTTGCAATGCACGCAGGCATCTGTTTCTATCCATGAACAAGTTGTGTGTCAAATTAATTATTATTACTTGTCACTCGCATTTTTTGCTCTGCGTGGCCATTATATTGGCATTAATTGCCAGTGCACGAACTCGCACGAACGCCAAATTTTAGTTAGATGGGCGATATTCTGAGGCTGACGCGTTTTTTAATTTTTGGTCACTCAAGTTTAGAAAGAAAGGGGGAAAATCCAAATAAATACCGACCAATCACAAACGTTGTTGCAAATTTGACCTTTAGGCGTCAAAGAATTCCCCATGATGCAATTATTGCATATAAATAAAAACTATTATACCAATTGAATAAAAAATATTGCATGCAAATGATTCTTTATACCAATTGAATAAAAAATATTGCATTTGAATGAAAATTATACCATTTGAATGAAAAATTATACCATTTGAATGAAAAATTATACCATTTGAATGAAACAATATACCATTTGAATGGAAAATTATACCATTTGAATAAAAAATATTGCATTTAATGAAAAAATATACCATTTAAATGAAAAATTATACCATTTAAATAAAAAAAATTTGCATCTAAATGAAAAAATATACCATTCAAGTGAAAAAATATTGCATTTAAATTAAGAAATATATCAATTAAATATAAAATATTGCATTTAAATGAAAAATATCGAATGTTTGCAACCAATACCATGCCATAACCAGGGTTCAATATAGAACATATTTATTTCAAAATTGTATGTTCTTTTAGTTTTCGTTTGAATTTGAATTTTGCATTTTGAATTTTTATTGGTTTTTTTGTTTTGTTTTAATTATTTGATTTGCATTAAGATTTTTAATATGACTTGCGATTACCCATATACCTGTTGTTTATTGTGTGATAGCCAGCAGGAGCCATGAAATAAATTACATTTTTAATTTTTCTCTTATAATTACTAGAAATAACAGAACAGCATTGTCTTTGTTATTTTTCTCTTATTTCAAACAATATTAATATGTTGAACACATCATATACTATTAAAAAGTATTAAGCAATTTGACAAAAAAAATCTTTCTTTAATATGTTTACAAACAATTTCGTTGCATATGCTAGTAGCTTTTGTTTAAGACAGAATCTGACCTTCCTCTATCCAGCAAAAAGCTGCACAAAAGGTATAAGGAATTATTATATTGTGTGTTAGTAAGCAAAAATAGAAAATAACACGGAGAAAACCGAAAATCAGAATTCCAATAATTCGAATATAAACAATTCAAACAAATGTATGGCCCATAAAATGACAAACAACACTATACTTGCACATTGTAATAAAAACCAATACTAAGTCAAACTCGATAGCCCTGGAAGATTGACAGCTGCTGTTTCACATGTAGTATCCTTCGTAATACTGATGTCTCTTAAATTATCGATTTAGTATCTGAAAGTTGCTGTCATTTGAAAAAAGCTAATTTTAAAGTTCTATAGCTTCTAATTATTCTCAAAAGGCGGACACGGAAACATGGAACAGATTGTGCATGTAAAACGTTCCTTATTTGAAAAAAAAACAGAATGGTTTTACAATATTCCTCGGCTATAGTTTATAACAGGTGTGCAGGTGGACATTTTCTAAAAATGTTTACTTGCTCTAACAGACTCAATATCTAGCGTGCTAGGAACACATATTAACAGCATTATGTCAAGAAAATATTGTCAGAGACTTTTTTATAATTATTTTATTCGTGTGTTAAAATGTTCTGCCTTGAAACTCATGGTACATTTTACGCAGCTGAATAAAACAGCAGTATATAGTCTTGGTTAACACTTATTTTAATATAATTCACTTCACAGAAAGTTTGATTCTAGTTTAATTTGTTTTGGTGTTCATGAAATAAGAGTAATCAAAATATAGATGAGAAGAATTCATTTATTTAACTTGTATTTGGATATAATGTTTCTAATAAATAAAAAGTCTCCTATATTTTGTATTATTATATAGTACTAGACAAAACGAAATGAGCTATACCAAAACTTTTAGTGAATGGTTTCAAATGTCGTGGTATTGTCCTTATTAAATTTGTATTCACTAAAAGTATTTATTAGACAGTAATAATGCACAAGATCAGACCTGTGGTGAATATACAAGTGTTTCTATGCGTAACTACAAATGTTATATTATTACTCAAGGTAGAATGTCAAATTTAAAGGGTGTTATTTATTGCAGTAATCATGAGTCTTATAATACATGTACCATCAGGTGCTTGTGAATGTAAATAATATATTAATTTCGCTTAAACTCTACACTGTATGTACGTGCGGAATTACAACATTTAAACATTTGGAAGGACGCATATGAATTTTAACTGAACATGTCTATTTATCGGTTATACTGTTATGTTAGTAAAAGGAATCCTGATCGCATTATAAAATTACAGAATTGTATCCAGCAAAGCACATTTACAAACTAAGAGATGAAGCACTTTTTCACACCATGGAAGAAGATTGACGATCAATATTCCTAAACAGAAAGTCAGAATCTAATACCAAGAATTACATTTAAAACATTGTTGTGACGTCATTCTATTGTTGTACCCGTTTTTTATTTTAGTGATTGGACTATCATTTACCTATGAGAAACCATTAAATTACCCTTTATTACCAATGTTATTTCAACTGATCAGGCGAACCTTACGTTTTAGTTTGCATAAGGACAGTCTATTTGATTATGTGTGTGATAAGGATGATTGCCGTTATAAATATTATTGATTTCTAATCACCTATCAGTGTCACCAAACCGATATACAAAAGTACTGAGTGTATAGTAAGGGACGATTAAGTGGACACTTCATTACTGAGTTTATCCCTAAACACCTGTCCATAGATGGACTGGTCTTTAATAAGCGAACTGGTTAAACCCCGCCCAGTCAAGTGAAATAAATCAAGTAATAACTGTCCAATATTTTTAAGAATAGCTCTCCTGCTTCTAAAAAAATATTGGACAGCTGAAGGTAGCATAACTGATTTTTACAGGTAAATGATAATCCAATCACTAAAAAAAGAACTATGATGATCTATTCCACCAATTGTTTTCATCACGTGAAAAGAAAACAAATACAACCAAATAACAAATGAAAACTCCAAAAAACAGTTTATTTAAGTCCTTCCAATACAATAAGTTTGTCACTCGTCAAAACAGTTTCTTTCAAAAGATTTATTCTCATCCGTCTTTGGTTATCAAAATCGACCTCTGGTGGTGTTGCTCTTTTGCTGACATCATTTTCATCTACAAATAATAAAGTACTGCTTTGTACGCCGCAAAACAAGGACAACATAAAACTCACCCTGTGTAAAAAGTGCATATCTAGAACTTGCTTCGTGAACTAGGGGACTACAATAGTTTTATAAATTTCAGGTTTCGGAGTTGATTAACAATATGTGGTTTTTAAGTCGGATATAATTGCTTGAATATGAAATAATGCAACATTCCTTTCGCTCATGAACGACGATGAATATGTGAACTTATGCAGAAAAAAGGAAAACGTTACCACATGTTATTTATAAAACAAATCAATCGTGTGTTAGATTCGCACTGTGTTCGTAGTGATCGTTGTGTGTTAGAAAAGAAAATAAGAAAGAGTTTTTTTTTTGCAAAGAAAATCAAGTGACAAAATTATGTTCCGTTAACATTAAAACAAACACACACACACAAGTGACATCAATACACAAATAAACGTGAAAAAGAGGTGACACGACCTTCCAGGAAAATAAAAGATAAAAAATGGGGAGGGTATAATCAGGTGGTACCGTTTAAGTAAACAATAACATTCTTTCGAAAATTCTGATCAACAACAATATAATTTAAAAGGGTTGCACGTTGTTATCGTTTCATTTGTTCATATACATTATATATTTGAAACAAAATCTCAATATGTTTCAACGTGAACCTGTCTTCACATGTGTTTTTTTCTTTCTTTTTTTCTCAGTCAACTAGTAAAAAATGAAACCCGAGAAGAAACAAGAAACTATGTGACATGACTACATTTTGAAATATAATGTATATAAAACTTGCAATTATAAGCTGCTAAAACTACATCCTCTTTGTAAATAAACTCATCATAGATACCAGGACTAAATTTAGTATATACGCCAGACGCGCGTTTCGTCTACAAAAGACTCATCAGTGACGCTCGAATCCAATCCACACTTTAATCGAATATATCTGACTACACATTTGATTTTAATCAAAAGTTTGAAACAGCACAGTCACTAATAACGACACCTAGTTCTTAATGTTTTTGCATTAGGAATATACTTTCCATGTCTTTATCCATTGTGGAACACAAAACGCATGTAAAGGTCGCCATGTAAAGGTTTTTAAAGAACATATGTAGAGTAGTCCGTTCGCACGTAAAAGTCATGATACGCATAGATCTACTCTGAGTCTTAATCTACATGTAGCAATACATGTTGAACATGTTTACCTTCAGCTATACTGTTTCTGTTGTTTAAGTTGAGCTACTGTTTATAGGGGCCAACATGTAGGCTAAGTTTTAATGTAAAGAAAGTTTATTCACAAAACAATTTTCACACTTGAAAATAAATCTTTTTTTTATTCGATTGCATTTTGTCACCTTTTCGACTAGTTAAACATTTTTTGAGTAAGATAGAAGCCTCTAACAGTCCATTCTCTTAAAATATTAAATAGGTCTTCGGCCTGCGGCCTCAGAACTGTCCAATATTTTACAGAATGAACTGTAATCGGCTTATATCCTTTACATAAAGTATTATATCAGTAAAGAATTTTATTTAGGATCTTGTTATTAAATATAGTATACTATTATATTATCTATTTTGAAATTTGTTAGTTACTTCAGAAATTATTGCGTTCATTAATTATTGCGATTTTGTATTTGTTTTTACTAAAATGCGATTTTTATGTTTTCGATATTCGTGATATTTAGAAAAATATTGTTAATTCATACTAAAAATAATAAAATGCGAGTTTAAGTTATTGCGATTATTACTATGTCGCATTTTTCGCAATAATAAAAAAAACATCGCAATTATATCTGAATTTACTATCAAAATTCAACAAAGATGACAGTATATTTGCATGTTACCCGATATTTAGGTGGCCTTTTTTGCTCTTAGGTCGGGTGTTGTCTTCTTTATATGCCATCAAATTGAGTCATATCTTTTATCATAAATCAATTCGCTGAACATACATATACATTCCTTGTTGGGGAGCAGTATGAACATATATCTATAATTCCTTTTAACACTTAACCCAAATTGCAACTAAATTTTAATTGCAAGCACATGGGTCTTCTCAACTAAATGATAAATTGAAAGAGTTGGTCCTGCTTTGTTTCATAAAAAGAACGTAGATACTAGTATCTTGTCTTAGAGGGAGGTAAATACTTCGTTTAAAGAAAAATCTCAAAAAGAATATTCTCTGAAACTAACATTATCAAGATGTTTTATTCCTTGATAGGTAACATTTGTGTTACATTTGGAGGAAATAATTTTAACAAACAATCGCCATTCTCATTGAAACTAACCATGTCCCTCATCTTGTCGACTTGTATCTGTATGCATATGAAGTTGACTTTATACAAAAACTCATAAGGAAAAATAATAGGTCAGTAGTATCCTAACTGTATTTTTCGCTACGGATGATATTCTTTCACTAAATATTTCAAAACTTGATGACAATGTTATCTAATCCTTCACAAAATTAAAAGAATTGCAATGGAAAAGTCTAGGCCTAAAAGAGGGACGAAAGATACCACAGGCACAGTCAAACTAATAAATCTAAAATAAACTGACAACGCCATTGCTAAAAATGAAAAAGACAAACAGACAAACAATAGTACACATGACACAACATAGAAAACTAAAGAATAAACAACACGAATCCCACCAAAAACTAGGGGTGATATCAGGTGATCCGGAAGGGTAAGCAGATTCTGCTCCACTTTTGGCATCCGTCGTGTTGCTTATGATAACAAATCCGGTAAATAGTCTAATTCGGTAGGTCACATTCATGAAAAGGAAGGGGATTGTAGTAACGACGTAAGGAACATATCCGATATCATTTGTGAAATGTTTATTCCATAACGGTCAACCAACTCGTGATGGCGTCCGTAAAATTTACGAAGGGATGATTTCAACTTCACCATTTGAAACTCTTAGTTTAATAGCTTCTCCTGTGCAGCAACCCTCTATCAAGAAAATCATGATAGGAAATGCAAGCACGGGAATATCGTATCAATTAGGAGATATATACCCCGTATGCAGGTGCTGCTGGAATGTTGCTACTTAGAAATGGAAAGTTCACAATTGGAAAGCTGAAATCATCTCTTTTGTCGTAAAGCTTTGTTTTCAACCGACCCTCATTGTCAATTTCTAGATGTAGGTCAAGATATGAGGCCGATTTAACTGTATCTGTAGTATCCTTTATCTCGATGGGATAGATGCGTTCCACATAGTCACCAAATGTTGAATTATTTAGTGAAAGAACATCATCTATATAGCGGGAAGTAGAGTTTAAGGATATTGCTAACTTCTTATCTTTCTTCCTAAGAAGTTCCTGCATGAGGTCAGCCTCATAATAATAAAGAAACAAGTCGGCAAATAAAGGGGCACAGTTTGTTCCCATTGGAATGCCGACAGTTTGTTGAAAAACACGTCTTCTGAATGTAACAAATATGTTGTCATTCAAGAAATCAAGCATCTTGATAATATCAATATAATATAATATAATACCTAAGTCTCACGATATTTTTGATTTGGGTACAGATGCGCATTAGTTTTTCCATAGGCCGTAATGGTAACGTTTTCTTCTGTTGCTCAGTCCATATCGTTAACTTGGATATGTGTGATGGCTCGTTTCGAAGCTGAGACATTTTGACATATGTGGTTAAATTTTCGGGGTACGAAGTGAGATTACTTTTTCCGTAAATTAGCAAACCCCGAGTATCCTTTTGTGATGCGGCTCCTCATGGTAAATAATCCTATTTTTAACACAAAAAGTTCTTTGAAAATTTAATACTTTGAACACATTTAATAGCTCCATAGATTTTACACATTTATTCTGTGTTCCCCTACTTTCTAAATTAACTCAAATGGTTAAGTTCAGTCACTTGTTTATCATAGAAAAGTGTCAAATATCACTACACAGAGAATTTTTGTTTACACGTGACTTTTGAGTTCCTCATTTCAAGGCGCATTAGGGATCTTGTCCCATTTGTCACCAATTATGTTTTTTTATCCTCTCTATTCCAGGAGGTTCGCTACTCAGTTTCAAAATAACAAGCTTTTCATAACACTAGTAAAATTGATAGAGAATTAATAAAAAATCCAAAAAAGCAAAACAAATATATAGATCAATGTGCCTCGCAATTGTTATCATCCAATCAAAATTGCATATTATAATATCACATACAATGTAATTATTATTTCAAAGAAAATCCTTGTATGTGTTATTGTGCATCGATATTAATAAAAAAAATATCACCATCTCTCATTTTTCATGATTCTTACTTCAAAATAAAATCTGCATTATAAACAATTTTCGTCTAAAAAGTGCGTTTGTCAATGCCAATAGTTTTCGTGGTTTACCCTTCTCGGTTTTTAATTTATAAAATGAAATAAAGTAAGTAGTGTATGCCGGAAGGAGAACTTATTTCAAAGAAAAACATTCAATCATATAAACTAATTCTAAAATTATATTAATTTAGACGATTTAATTAAACGCGATATATACTTTGTCAATTTTAATTAATGTCAATCTAATTAGAAAAAAAAAAAAACTAAACAAATATCATCTAAAACTCGATTTTTATTATAATAACAAGCTTTTCATTACACTAGTATATATTGATAGGGGATTAAAAAACGAACAAAACAAAGCAAAACAAATATATAGGTCAATGTGCCTGGCAATTGTTATCATCCAATCAAAATTGCATATTATAATATCACATACATGTAGTGTAGTTTTTATTCTTATTAAAGAAAATCCTTGTATGTGTTATAATGCATCGATATTCATAGAAAAAATATCAGCATCTCTCATTTTTATGATTCTTACTTTACATTTACCCATTCAAAATAAATTCTGTATTATAAACAATTTTCGTCTGAAGGTGCGCTTGGGAATACCAATAGTGTTCGTGGTTTACCCTTCTCGGTTTTTAATTTATAAAATGAAATAAAGTAAGTAGTGTATGCCGGAATGAGAACCTATTTCAAAGAAAAACATTCAATCATATAAACCAATGCTAAAGTTATATTACTTTAGACGATTTAATTAAACGCGATATATACTTTATCAATTTTAATAAATGTCAATCTAATTCATGTAATTAGAAAAAAAAACTAAACAAATAACATCTAAAACTCGATTATCATTATAATAGCAGCATGATTGTTAAGGGACCAAGTTAGGTCTCAAGACATAAGATTTATTCATATGTATTGCTTGCAAAGCTGACAAAAAGTCATGTCCTGGTATTAATCTCGATCATTGTATAATTCTAAATGTAGTTGTCGATTACGTCTCTAGTGTTAAGATGGTTTAATTGACATATTAATACTGAAATAATGCACTAGCTAAAACCTGATTAGATAATTCCGACTTTGCAATTGATCACATTGGTGAAAATGATGTTGACGCAAAGAGGAGTATATTTCACTGTGATCTTGGCTGTTATTTTAGGATCAGACTGTAAGTGTTCATTTTTTCAAGTCAAATATTTCGCCGTTTCATATTTTATATCTATAAATTAGGTATCGTTTAAGTTGAGTACATTGTTTAATTACTATAAAACAATGTTACTTTACAGATCATTTACTGTTTGCAATTATGGAAATTGAATTTGTATTGATTTACCTATCGTGTTAATGTTTTATAGATATTGTTGTTTTTGATTTTATTATTTTCAGTATCGAAAGACTGTCATAAATTGTATGAAATGCATATATATATAACTAACTAGGAAAGTAACACCCAACCCCTGAAAGCTTTATTATTGTAGAGCCTAGGTTGTCGAGTGGTCTATAGCTAGTGCATCGGACACAGTGCATGGCGATTTAGTGTCACGATATCTCAGTAGCATGAGTTCGAATCCGGGCGAGGGAAGAACAAAAAAAAATTGCTGATGCAAATTTACAGTCCTGAAATTATTGGGCTGTTATTTATACGAATTATATATACAGAACGCGTGTTCAAGACTTCTATTACCATCACTGGTGATCATGATCCGATGGATAGAATTTGTTGTAGAGTCTTCACTGGTTCAGATATACTTTTAATTTATAATTTAATTTTAGTATTTATGTGACTGATAACGAGGAAAAGTAACATTCGGCCACCGAAAGCTTTATTTTAAGTGCATAATCTAAAACAAAAGTGTTAGAAGGTTAAACACGGTGTCAAACTCCCACATATCATTCTGTCTCTGAAGCTACAAGTACTTGGTATTAAGAGGCTGTCCAAGTAAATATCAGGCAAATCCTATGATATTGGTGGCACAACATATTTTTTTTTCCACGGAATTTTTGGTTCCAATGCAATGTTTATATCATACAAAGGATATATACGGCAAAGATATTTTTGAATCAACAGTGGATGGCTCAGGAAATGACTTTGAAGTTCACTAATAAAGCAACAAAAGTTTGTACAAAATGAAGAGTTATCTCCCCTTTTCAATGAATTTTCAGTGCTTTCTATATATTTTTTTTTCTCTTTATTTGTTGCAGTTAATAAAAAAAAAAAAAATTAACTTTGAGAAAGAAAGAATTTATGATATGAAATAGATGAAAAATTTTTGAAAACAAAATATGTCATGTGCCATCCACTGCCTGGTTTTTCCATGGACACCCTCTTAATCACAAATGCAATATCTGTGGCTCTTATACCTTTTAATCGGCTCACATATTGTTCACAGAAACAGTTTTTGACAGGTATTCTATATTTTTCAGGCAAGTTTGTGTCCTCGTACAGTGTCACTGATGCAGAAAATATACATACAGCTATACTGACAAGTTATAACAAACATGTTCTTCCAGAAGAGCCCGTAATTGTACAGGCTGAATATAACCTTCTGACCATTAATTCACTTGTAAGTAACAAAATTATAAAGTTGTAGTGATATACCAGTGTCCATAGTTAAGGGGGAGTGTCCAATCTTGATTCGGAAGAAATTCAGTTTGACATTAGTTGTAAAATGATGTGTTTATATCTATTGTACAGGTAGAGTCTAGTGTAAATATAAACTCAGTTTAAAATAATGAAAAACATGAATTTAATTTTACTCCATTGTTTTCTTCAATTGTTTTGTTTTTTGTTTTTTGTTTTTTTTTTTGCCTAGCTTTGTTACAGTTGCTGAGGTATTTTTGTAAGGAGGGTCAATTAGTTTGTAGATACGTAATTCTACGTCATCTAAGTGTTTGCTCAACATACGAACCACAATCATAAGTCAACATAATGCCACACAGAAAATTTGAGAATGTAAATTACAGTCTTTACCAAAAAATAAATTCGACCGGTTTGATCACGTGTCCTCTGAAGTTAAAATGGTTGTATCCAACTTTTGAGAAATTAAAAATAAAACAATTCGTAATTATCTGTAGGGCTTTTAACACAGTTCTATCCAAATTCTAACAAATTAAAAAGAAAGAAAAAAACTGTTGGAACACTCGTCAACGCTTATCAAAATTTAGTAATAAACTCTAAAGTGGTCTTGTCATTTCGGGACCATTTACTAAGCAACAGGCCTAGGGGTTTAACTCGTTGTTGATGGCTATACAATGACTTATAATGTTAAGTTTTGTGTTATTTGAATGCTTCTTCGTGTTATTTTCGTAACTTCATTGGGGTGTAAAAGCGTAGACCTAAGTACATTTTGTATGAAGTGCGGAAGCGCTTCATTCTAAAAATGTGCGCACGGTAAACGCTTTTACACCCTATGAAGTTACAAAAAGAAGCATTCAATACTTATAATTACATTTTTAGCTAGGATCATGTAAACACGAATTTTATCAATGTTTTATTTAATTTACTTGTCCACTTTATTGTTGGACCTCGTGTTATCATGAATGAAAAGTTTTATTGAGTAATGCAATTGCTTAAGGAATAACACGTGATGTGTGGTTAGCCAATCAGAATAACGTTTTATAGTGAAACATACATCTAATGTTATTATATATAAATGATTAGACCGTAACGCATGGCATATCAAACAAAAAAGATAAAGATTACATTTTAAGCCCAAATCATTCAAAGTATAAAATCGACTTGAAATGATTACTAATTTCATCGGAACTTTGTTATGAGTTAATGAATTTAATGATCTAAGCACAAATTAGGAATTCTTTAAAGCTGTTTTTTACTGGCGTAATTGAGGATGTTTTTCAGTTTGTTTATGTCAAAAGAATATGTCAATATTTTACCCTTCAAATATCTCAATGTAATTAAAAACTTTGGCTATAATGGATTTACATTTCTAATCGGACAATAGATAATAGAAATAGTAGTATGTTTAAACATTTCACTTTATCCGAATGTCATTATTACAGGAGAGTAATGAAGATAAATTTATTTAACAATTTTAGAATTTCTTTTGAACACCTTGATCAATAACAATCGACAAGTTGTATTTTCAGCTTTTTTCAGCTCAAATTTCAAATGTATGTCGATATTTTGATGTTTTAATCGCAAATCAAACACATAAGGTCATATCTCTTTTTTCTTAGTTTGTCATTTTCTCTTTTGAAATGTCTATTGATGTTTCATATGTGTATACAGTATAAAGAACTCAAATTGGTCTAATGAAGTTCTGTGTTTAATATAATGCCATGGAACATCTGGCTATCATTATGATTAGCTGGATTTTCTCATGAACAGTTTACTCAGTGTAGATTGGATATTATATTATGACAATTATGATCAGATTTCAACATCATCCCCATATATGTAACCCCTAGTTAACGCGCTTCTGGCGTACTAAATTATAATCCTGGTATCTTTGATAACTATTAATAGCTTATCAGATAAATAAGTATTCCTCAATTTGTCTTAATTACTTTCACTGTTAGGTTTTGAAATATTATTCAAATGCTGATTTTCTGTATAAATTCCTGTAAACAAAATGTAAATTATTCAAATTACTGAAGTTCCTGCCTAAATATAAATCCTTACTGTATTTGGGACACTTTTTATGTGCAATGATCTATAATCTGATAATTTCGTATTATATGTGGTCTTCAAATTCTTTCGCTTCGAGTCCAACTTCTTAGTCCAATGTAGACAAAATGTTCGTCTAGTAGGCCAACTTGTAAGTTAAGATATAGTATCTTTGGTGATTATTTTTTCCATAATAAAAAAAAGTAAAATCACAAATCAAAATGATCTCCGAGGAAAACTCAAACGAATGGATATCAACTGTCATATTCGTGACTTCGTACAGTCATTTTCTCTAGAAAATGGTGGATTAAGTTTAGTGATATAACTAGCTAAACCTCTCACTTGTATAACAGTCGTGGAAGTGCCGACTTCAAAGTATTCGTTATAATAGAACTTTATTTCAAATCAAAATCCTACACAGCGTATCAAAAGGAGTAAATAAAATGCTAAATTAGCAAAAAAATTGTGTAAAAAAATAAATGCAAACATTCGGAGTTCCAATTCTATTTGTTCTGTTTTAGGAAATGAAAACTCAAACATTGACAACGTCTGGATGGTTTACCGTGGTAAGTTTTATCCTCGGCAATATAATTAAAATTTCTGTTTCTTTCCATGAGTAAGAAAGATTTTAAAAACAGATATACCAGAGTATTTTTTTTCTGTCCCTTTAATGGTCATTACTTTGACTGTTCTATTAAGCCACCTAAATGTTTAATTTTGTTCAAGAAACAATTAAGAATTGAATGCCTCAATTTGTTAATGTATTGGGGTGCAAAAGCGTTGACCAAAATTCATTTGGTATAAAGCGTGGACGCGCATTATTTTAAAAAATTACGCACGGTTAACGCTTTTACAACCCTATGAAATTACCAAAAGAAGATAGCAATACTTAAAATTACATTTTTTTCACTATGATTATGACAACACGAATAAAATCATTTAAAATTAAAGTGTTTATTCCTGAATTTCTATGAAAAACACAAGTCGAGTAAAATCACGATTAACACCGAGTTTCATAGTTATTTAAAAATATAAATGTAAAGATATGGATTAAAATTAATACGATCTAAAGAAAACAATATGGGGGAATTGATGGAAAATAAAACGTAAATATCTAATTTAATTGCACTTTTAACGCGTTGGTTGTAAAAGCTAACGATTTGGTTGCACATTGGTTGTAAAAACTAACGCCATGATTTGTAATTCATACGGTATGAAAAACTAACGCCATGATTTGTAATTCATACGGTATGAAAAAGCTACGTGTTGGATTGTAATTCAATGTCGTAAGATTTTCATTACATACCGAAAATTTTGCACTATTGGCAACCAATAAATGTTTTTACAAACAAATATCTAAATAAAAAAATGCACAAAATAAACGTGTAAATTGAACCATTAGCACTAAAAATATAAATATATTATATATATAATTCTGATTTTAGGTTTGGAATGATAGCAGACTTGCATGGACAAAATCTTCTTATGGAAACATAGAACATATTTACGCATCGCAAAAAATAATATGGCATCCCGAATTGATCGTTGAGAACTCGTAATTATGTTTACCTTTTATTTTAATATAATAATGTTCTTATTTAGATTAAAATTAAACAAGGATTTGCCTTTTTTATAACATAAAATAACACTATCGCTAAGTTGATCCTGTATAAATATATAGATAAAATCTTCTGAATAATTCTTTTGATACTACTAGTAAACATGTGAAATATCTCATCACTTCTACGATAAAAGTATGAAACATTTTAATACGGGGTATATATTTCCCAATTTATACGATATTCCCGTGCTTGCGTTTCCTATCATGATTTTCTTGATAGAGTGTTGCTGCTCACAAGGAAGCTATTAAACCAAAAGTTTCAAATGGTGAAGTTGAAATCCTCCCTTCGTAAATTTTACGGACGCCATCACGAGTTGGTTGACCGTTATGGAATAACTGTTTCACAAATGATATCGGATATGTTCCTTACGTCGTAACTGCAATCCCTTTCCCTTTCAAGAATATGACCAATCCAATTAGACTATTTACCGGATTGTTATCACATAAGCAACACGACGGGTGCCACATGTGGAGCAGGATCTACTTACCCTTCCGGAGCACCTGAGATCATCCCTAGTTTTTGGTGGGGTTCGTGTTACTTATTCTTTAGTTTTCCATGTATTGTTATGTGTACTATAATTGTTTATCTGTTTGCCTTTTTTCATTTATCAGTTCTTTTGTCAGTTTATTTTCGATTTATGAGTTTGACTGTCCTTCTGGCATCTTTCGTCCCTCTTTTAATTGATTGTTGGTTTCTCAAAAACTGCAGTTATAAACTTGCCAAGCATGCTCAGGACGAGAACAAAATAACAAAACATGAAAAGGGAATAATAGACCTGCCATAGCCGCAATCCGAAAATTTGGAATGTGACTGACACATGTAACAATTCAGGGTTAATATCATGATAGGGATTTTGCAACAAGTTTCTTCCTGATCTCTCTCAAAGTTTATGAAAGGATTCTTACCGAGTAAAGAAAACGTGGTGCTCTCTCTAAACGCGTGAGGTCATGATAAATTTTCTGATAATCAGGGCATTTGTTGAAATTATCGATTTTTATCTTTCACTTCCCTTATTTGAAGCCTCGGTCACACCTTACCAGATAGCTCGAACGGACGCCTAACGGATAACTTTTTTCAATCTGTTCATATCCGTTAGACGTCCGTTTTTATCCGTTAGACGTCCGTCCATATCCGTCGCATGTCCGTAAAGCGTACGTTTTATCCGTCGACGTCCGTTCTGTCCGGTGGAAACTTTTGAGCATGTTCAAAACTTTGAACGGACGTCTAACCGATAAAATGACCGTTGAACGTCCGTTAGGCGTCCGTTTTGTACGATACTCGTCCGTTTCGTTCCCGTTTTGTATCCGTTACGTGTCCGTTATACATCCGTTGAAGGTCTGGAGGACAAATTCACCAACGGACTTCTACCTGACGTTTTTAACGGATAAAACGGATGTTGAACGAATGAGAAACGGACTTCTACCGGACGTATAACGGATAAAACGGATGATGAACGGATAAAACGGATGATGAACGGATTTGAAACGGATAAATGCTAACTGAAAATTTTGCGTCAGAAATGCCAATTATTGGTATGTCAGATTTCTTAAGGTTCATGAATTCTTATTATTCATAATCAATCTTATAGAGTAAGGGCAAGTCTTCACAATCAAGCAGTTCTTATTCAAGCCAGACACTGCCCTTTGGTAGCATTTTGAAGAACAAACCAAAACCAATTACACAGAAACATTTGAATATTTATGCGATTTTCATGTAATATTATTGAAACCTTTCATTTTTATGTATATCTTGTTCATCTGTTTTATCCGGTACGCTTCCGTTAGATGTCCGTGTTATGCGGTACTCGTCCGTTGGATGTACGTTCGACATCCGTTTTGTCCGGTACGTTTCCGTTTCTCGTACGTTGCATATCCGGTGTGTGGCCGTTATGCATTCGTTACACGTCCGTTTTATTCGGTCAGTACATCAACGGACTCCCAACGGATAACGTTTTTGTCAACGGACAACTCTTTTTTTCATCCGTTAGGCGTCCGTTTGTGCTATCCGGTAAGGTGTGACTGAGGCTTAACATTCCAATTTTCTGCATCTAGGAGCTTTTCTAAGTATTGACTGTGTATTGTCGTTCATGTTTTATGAATGTTGCTCTTTAGTCTGAAAGACCTTATTACTTACACGTTAATGTATTTAAAAAAAAAAATAGACACTCGTATATAACTTTTTTTTTAAACTTCAGGGTTATTGGTTTAACAAATCTTGGTCAAGATGACATTCAGTTAAGGATACAGTATGACGGAGAAGTACGATGGGAGCCACCAGCTGTTTTGTCCACGTCATGTGACATGGATGTCACGTTCTTCCCATATGATATCCAGACATGCGAAGTAGAACTAGCCAGTTGGGGCTTTCCTTCAACGGCAGTAAATTTATCATTTTTGAAAACTCATGTCAACCTTAATAATTACAGGACAAATGGCGAATGGGACCTACTCTCTACCGACCAACACCATGGCGCAATAATAGAAGACGACTTGACCTATTCTGAATTGTTGTTTTCCTTACACGTGCAACGACTTCCGGGCTATTATTTAATGAGTGTTATATTTCCTGTCATTGTCACAGCTGTACTTACATCAGTAACTTTTATGTTACCAGTAGAGTCTGGAGAGAAGGTTGGATATATCTTGACTGTACTTTTAGCCTTAGCTGTATTACTGACATTGTTTTCGGATAGTTTGCCAACAACTTCAAAACATACTTCAGTTCTTGGTAAGGATTGTTATCATGGTTATTGTAACATTATATATTTAAGGTCATGGGTTGCCGAACAATTTACGCTATGTAGCATTTCGAAACTACAGAAACTTGTTTTTTTGTGTACTGTAGTGTTGATTGTTGAAGTACACGTATTGCATTTTTCAATTCAAATAGTACATGTAAGTGAGCAAGAACAAAGATATGACAACAAAACGATCTCATACAAAGACAAAAATTGTATAATACGTCGTATGTAAAACTGAGTTAAAATGCCTTTTCTACCTATCTGTGTACCTCGCGGATTGGTAGCATGGTAAACCACTATGATACTTATATATTTCCTCTTAAACAGTACATGTTTTACAGTGTAACACGGTACCCTCGAATGATAACTTTGTGTCTTCCGTTATAAATAAAGGCCTTGGATGGTTTAAAATGTTTAGTAAAGAGTGAATGGTTATTCGAACAGCGCGGAACTGTGTATATTTCAGATGAGTAAGGGGAGTGATGTGAGTGTACAGGGGGTGATGTGTGCTGTAATTGAGGTTCGTGGATAGTTGCGATCTTCAATAAAGCAAAATGCCTTACATGAAATAATAAACGATTGCTTGCTTGCTTTTTACCTGCAAATTGCACATGTATCTAACTCATTTTGATATTTGTTTTTTTTTTTAATTTTTCAGTTATATTCCTTACTGTTACGCTTGGGCTAGCTTCGTTTGTCATCATATTGACCGTACTAATTATAAGACTTTACCATAAGCCTGATAGTGATGTAATGCCTCAGTGGGTCCATAGATTTGTAAACAAATGTAGAACACTGAAGTGCAAAACAGCTACAGTATCATTAACTGACGACAAGGTATCTAGAAAGGTCAATACTACACCACAGGGTGGCAAGTCTGTTTGGAGCGATAAAGACACGGTTCGGCCTTTTGAAGATGATAAAAATACTAACAAAGACCTTGCTGAATTTTTCGACAAGTCTTGTTTTTTCGTATTTACAGTTGTCTATTTGATGGTTGTTTTGGGATTCACCATGACACTGGGAACGTCTTCATAAGTTAAACTATAGTGAATATATACATAAGTTGTGAAAAGGACTATGATTGGAATTACAATGACTTTGTGTTGTTATGTTGTTTTATTACGGGCATGTACCACGCATTGTTTTGTTGTTGTAAGTTTTGGTACAATGGATTTGCATTTGGTACTTTTTATAAATTTTGTACACTCAATTTTAACTTTTCTTCAGTGCTGAAATATTGATTTTTTATCTGACATTCATTTAGAACAATGTATCACTGTCCTGACATTGCCCTTTATGACGAACAATTATTCGTAAAAATGATTGATCAATCTGACAGTGTATCGGACTTATAGTGCTAGATCTACACATGTGCATATCATGCAATGTCTAACACTATCTGTGAATGATGACTACATGTATGTTTAAAATTGCATCACCTGCTTCAGGAAATATGCGATAACTTTTGAATAAAACACTCGTTGCATAGATTACTATTCACAAAATGATTTATACAGTTGTATTTTTTATTTTTTATTAATAAATAAATTCATTATTTGTATGTTAATGCATTAATCATATAAATGCCGAATATTATCATTTTTGCCACAACATTTGATTTTTGTTTCGTTGGATTGCTGTCCTTTATTCCTTTGGTATTCATATTTGAAATACAACCAAAACCGGGTCTGGACTCGCTGCATACAGTTATTTGAAGTTGTGTACTATAAACTTTATGCATGACAAATACTAGTAATTGACTATTTGTTTTTCGTGGTAACAAAATGTTTTCTTTTACAATTAGTGTTGTAACATTTACTATTGGTAGACAAGACTAGTTTGCACGGCAAACGAAGAAAACAATTGCACACTACAACTCAGCATTATGAAGCTGCAGACCAATTTATGTAAATCATAATCTGCCACAAAACCACTAAAATTAAAAATGAGTGTTGCAAATTCCAAACTATCGGCACTCGTAGTTATATATCTGCATGTGAAGACAGTCATGTACATTACTTACATTACCCTTTAGTTAAACAACGTTTTTATTTATTTCATGAGCAGTTTCTTGTCTTTAACACAAAATTAATTAGAAACGAAAAACTGTGTAATAATGTGAACATGGCAGTGTATACCACTTTTAAACTTGTTACATATAATATAAAGAAAAATCCCAACACACATGTCAGTCTTCTTATTACAAACGCCAATTTCTACATTTCACAAATGTTATCCTATAAAGTATTCCCAAATATTGCACTACTACAAATTTAGGTGTTTTTTTTTTTTGTATATAATTTTATTATTTAATATGTGGTCAGTAGTCTACTACCATGGTTACAAACGTACAGATAGTGGTTTCATTCGTAGTCGTCAAACTTTCTAATCTCCAACAGCATTGACATTGATACATGCAGGAGGTTGTTATACTATAATTGAATTAATGAACATCAATAAAATGATCTGTCCTAGTAATGCTATCAATTATACGGTTTACATCTCAATCACCCCACGTCCGAACAAACATATATAATACATAAGGGATATACATTACATGTAGTACTACATAACTGATTAAAAGGATGTTCACTGTGTATTAAACATAAAAACAATTTCACGGGTTCATGTACTTATTATACAATCTTGGCTTTAATATGTTGGGACGCTGGCGTTCCTGATTTTAGTAATCAGAACAAAATTCTTCGGATGAAACTATTTCTAAAGTTTATTTTTCATTTTCGGTCGAAAAAGTACAAATTATTTAATGAGTAATACAAATTATGGAAAACCGAAGTCTGCATTCTGAGTTTTATAAATTTTGGTGATTGTTTTTTAAACTGTGACAGCTTTTTGTTAGATATTTCTGTTTCTTGTAGGTTTTATTAAGCATGCATTGTCAAAGGACCATCCCTCTATTGAAAATGTCAGCGTCTAATTAATTTGAGCTTAAAGACATAATTCCTATCCGCTGTTCCTGCTTCTTTTGAATGCTATTGTAGGTTTCTTTTTCAAGAAGATTAATGAAATGTAGGGTCAATAATCTTCAAAAGACTTGAAAAGAACATAATATGAAAATGAACAAATAAAAGGAATTTTAAACAAATAAAGGAAATGATAAACTACGATCAAAGGATGACCTCCAAAGAGAGAAATCCGGTGTACATTTGTTTTCTTCCGAAAGAACACGTCGAGTACGATTATCATCCTGATCCAGTTTCATACTTCATCGATAGAACAAGTCACCGTCAATAGAACATGTAGAATGAAAAGAACGTCAATTATAATGCAACAACGTTTGTAACGTTCATTTTGATTGGATAACGTCACTTTCTTACATGGCATCAATTGACAATTGATGCTATGGGACGTACACGCAAGCGCAGACGGCATATGTGTTATGTATTAGGGTTGAATTCTGTTCGAGGTCGGGGCTATTCCAGGTAAGGGTGTAAGGTCAGACCCGTAATGCTGTTTTTGATGTCTTTAGTATGAACGTGCTTATGGAGAATAAAGAAGTGTTTTTGTAATGATGTCTTGTCCAGTTATTTAGTCCCCGTAAAGGCAAGAACATCTCATGGTGGAGGACTTCAAATGGATGAATTTGTTTTGTAAACCGCTTTTGACAATTTGTTTCAATTTTATACTGTGTAACTGAAATATTTTTGTGAATTACTACGAGGAGCGATTTGCGTGCACTGAAGCGTGACACTACATGTAGGCGTCAAGCACATGGTTTTTACACAGAGACAATTTTTATTTCCGTTGGTTGTTGAAATTTTTGTACCCGAATGAGTCTTAATTCTAAAGCCGAGAAAAATCTCACCAACTTAAGTCCGAGGTTAGAAAATGTGGGAACTTTGAAAAATATACCTGTCGTTTTATCTGACAGTAAGGGAAGGTATCTAAAGGATCAGACTGTAGATAAACACCCTGAACGGAAAATTGTATGGTGGATACATCCCGGCACGACAGTACAACAGAATTTACAATGGTTGAAAGAAAAAGCTGTGAAGACATTTCAGGACTTAGGGCAGATACACATTACTCTTTTTATATGGTTGGGCACCTGTGACTTAACATTCAAGACTGGTAAATATATTTTTTTGAAATCATCTGATTTTCAAGTGGTAACAGATCTTTGCCAGGATTTACGGGATATCTACACCTTTATACACAAGTTCCCAACAGTGCGACTTATTTTTCTTCAAGTTCCGTTTTATTCTATTTACTGGTGGAACAAGTTTCATAACCACCCTGACCCCGACCAGTTCTTAAAGAAGGACGATATTCTACATGAGCAGTTATTAGAAGTGAAAAAGTACATCATCACTTTAAACGAATTTTTAGGACAAAACTCACCGGATTTCAATTTGGACATTTTGGCATCCAGAAAGCGGCACTACGATCTGCAAACGAGTTATAGTACATCGTTCGCTCTGTACTTGGATGCGATTCATCCGTCACCTACACTAGCGAAGCTTTGACTTCTCAGACTTTGTTTAAGGCTTAATAAAGATTGTAATTAAAACATTTACCTAACTGATTGGTATGTTTTTCACAGATTTTCAGTTTTGTATGTGAGAATTTATCTCGCTGCTCTTTGTATTGATACATGAACATGGTTGTATGTATAGTGGTTCAGTGTATGTGAGAATTAACTCGCTATACAAGGCATTAAACAAAGCGTAATACATTTAGACTGAAGTATACATATAAAAGCGTAATATCATTCTAGCTCGCTAGACCAACAACTGTTGATTTTTGCTCTTTATATTAAAATGGCATCTTATGAATGTGTATGTGAGAATTTACTCGCTACATGTATAGGGCAATCCTGATCGTTTGTAACATAATTTTGTAAATGACTTCAAATCAACTCTCGGCAAATTTTTCTGATGACGAGTACGACAGTGAGGTCGAATTTGGATTGATATCAATTAAGTCGTCTGAAACCCCACTACTGCCTTTACCCGTTTCTATATCACAATTGTCCCAGTACTCTGACGATTCTCTAGAATTTGAACTTGAACAACCAAACTCTGTTCTATCAGACGAATTTTTGTCGCTAAATCAGCTTCGGGAGCCAGATATTAATTATTTACTTACTCCGTCCCCAAAACTACCTTTGAACTTTTCAACATGTAATTCAAATCTTGCCATTTCAGACACGATGGAAAAACTAGCAAACTGTCGGAAATTTGGCGGCTATCCCCATGAAAATGTTTGAATCATATGCAACCCTACATAACATTTCACCACTGGACGACAACCGCATAATAGCGGCGCTTCATTTACATTTGACTGGTGCAGCATTAACCTGGTTCAATTCACTATCGTCTGAAAATAAGGCATCATGGGAAGCTATAGTACATGTGTTCAAAGATAAATATGTTGATTTAGACTGGCAAAATCCTACAGTTATGCTTGATAGTGAAATCTTTGAAAACATGTCTTTATCGTCAGGCCAGTCAATTGATGATTTTTATTGCCAACTTGTGGAAAAAGCAAATACATTGAAAAAACCTGATCACGAAATTTTAGTTAAATTCATTAAAGGGTTACCCGAACAACTAGCATTTTTTGTAAGAGCCGGTCACCATAGAGACAGTCCATCGGCATTAGCAGCCGCTAAAATGGGCGAAGCTTATGGGTATAGGAAGGCTGAGCTACAAGTAGCTGCGGCAAGTAAACAGGCAAAACCTAGTGATAAACGTGACTCCGAGTTCGCCTCCTTACAGTCACAAATAGACACTCTCACTAAGGCAGTCCAAAATTTAACTGCATCTAAAACTGATGAAAGTACAAAACATAACAGACGTACCGATCGATTTGCTTATAGTCGTAACCAGGCAACTTACCCCCCTCAGGCAACAAACAGTCGTCAGCAGGCAACCAACAGTCGTCAGCAGGCAACCTACCTCCCTCAGGCAACAAACAATCTTTGTTTCAATTGTAATTCGCCAAATCATATTAAACGTTATTGCAACTGGAACGGACAAGGACTTAGCAGTTCAGATATCACATGTCAGTTGTGTGACCAAATTGGTCATTCAGCGGTTAATTGTAAGAGACTTTTGGGAAACTGAACAGTCCCGGGGGACACCAGGCACGGTCTTTCGGGAGGACTGATATAGGTGCCAGATGTCGTAGTCGTTTGCCTTCTAGGTCATTTATTAACACTGTTCAATCTGAACATTTTCAAACTTCCGATGATGAAATGCAGTGTTCTACATCAAATATAGAAAGCCGGAATAAGTTTATTTATTTGCTTGTACAGATTTTGAATTTAAAAATTGCAGCCCTAGTAGATACGGGAAGCTCAATAAATGTAATTTCACAACAATTATTTAATTCAATACCTGAAACTCACAAGTCATGGGTAAATTCAACTAGTGAGAAAATAGTTTTAGCTAATAACCAATCTGTTAACATTATTGGTGTTTCACGAATTAAAATACAAATTCCACAAGGAAAACATTGGATTTTAGTACATGTATTTTCACAAACATCACATCCGTTATTATTAGGCACAGACTATTTGATCTTGAAGAAAATAATGCTAGATTTTTCAAAGTTGACCGTATGTTCCCGTTTCTGTAAAGTGAAAAATCAGAAGCGTTTGTCAGTTTTGCCAAATTCTGAGATGATAGTATGGGGCAAAGTTCATAATGATATTTTACATGGTATGCAAGGGATATGCACGAACCATAATTATTTGTTTAAATTCGGTGTTTTGACAGCGAAATCGGTAGTTTCTGTAAATAAAGATAAACTGGTGCCTGTCAAACTGTTTAATTCTACAAATGAAATAGTTGATATTCCAAGGGGTCAGATTGTTGCGAAATTTGAGATACTTGACAATGACTCTGATTTAATAGCTACATGTATAGGAAATAGAGAAAATCCAGAGGTTAATAATGCACAGTTTTCGACCGAAAAGTGTGAAGATGGGGAACTTAGTGGGACAAAATTTTTCTCCTATTTTGATATTCCAAAACATTTATCTGAGTCTGAACAAGGACAATTGAAAGGGTTTTTAAAATCGCATGACAACATATTTGTAACAGATGAAAATCCTGCTTTAGGTTTCACGGACGTAGTGCAACACAAGATTATACTAAAACCGGTTTTTAAGCCAAAATATCAGCGATCGTATCGCCTTACCCCAGATAAAAAACAAGTACTTCGGGATCATCTCGATCATTTGCTAAAACAAGGAATAATTTCCCCGGTTGGTGAAACCGAAGATATACCCATCACAAATCCCATAGTGTTAGTTTCAAAAAGAGCCGAGGAGTCCCGAAATAGCCAAAATAGCGATTTCAATCAATCTTCAAACAGTCTCTCTCAGTTCAGATTTTGTTGCGATTTCCGTTATTTAAATTCTCAGTCTCAGCAGTTTTTTATGGACTACCAGAATTACAGGATTTAACAGAGTCTTTCTCAAACAGGACCTCGAATTTCATAACTCATATCGATTTAAGTTCAGGATTTTTTCAGATGCCTATATCTCCAGACAGCCAACGATATACCGCATTCAACACTTGTTACGGTACATATAAATTTCTCCGCCTACCAATGGGTTTAAGTTCATCGCCAGGATCATTTCAACTTTTAATGGACGAAGTGCTCCATGGGTTAACATTCAATTCTTGTCTGTGTTATTTAGATGACGTTTTAATAACATCAGAAACCTTTGAGCAACACCTTAGTGATTTACATGAGGTATTTAATCGTTTACAAGCCGCTGGCCTAAAATTGGGCCCTAAGAAATGTCATTTTACACAGAAATCTTGTTTGTTTCTTGGCCACCTTATTTCTAAAGACGGTATACAACCACCGCCTGATCGAATAACAGCAGTTCAAGAATATCCGTCACCCCGATCAGTACGTGAACTTCGCCGTGCACTAGGTCTGTTGAACTGGTTCAAGAAATGTATTCCAAATTTTAGCGTTGAAATAGAACCTCCAACCAAACTTCTCCGGAAAAACGCCAAATTTCGTTGGACATCAGAACAAGAAAATGCATTTACCAAGTTGAAATCTTTATTGGCAAATTCTCCGATCTTAGCATTTCCAAATTTTCATACTGAGTTTTATTTAGCAGTGGATACCAGTTCTAAAGGTATAGGATACATGTTGTACCAGTATCAGGAGACAGCTAGCGATAGTAAGGAGGTCAGTGTAATTCGTTTTGGTTCTAAGTCATTAAGCAAATGGCAAAGATCGTACGGACCTACAAAATTAGAATTACTAGAGATGGTAACAGCTATTTTAGATTGTGCAATGTATTTGAGGGGTCGTAAATTTATTGTCGAGTGCGACCACCAGGCCCTTCGGCCTATATTTCAAAAACAACTTAAAGGGGCCATATATGAACGCTGGGTAGCAATATTGCAACGGTTCTATTTTGAACTACGATATAAACCGGCAAAAGATATGCAGGTTGCAGACGCTTTATCTCGGTCAACTCGATTGACTAGTTGTGAAGGTATTGATAGTCCTGATCAAGAGGACCCATTTTTTCCGTACGTTCCCGAACATGTTGGTGATATACAATTTGAAGGAAAGCATGTTAAATTTTCAAATTTTATGGATTCTGAAAGTACTGATTTTCAAGAACACAATCTTCCGGAAGTTAACAACGTAATGCAAAATCACGACTCCATTAGGAATTTAAAACATTTTAAGCGCAGTAAACAATTTCAAAACAAACAATTAGATTTTGGATATGACGCTGATACAGAAGATTACGATGTAGCAGATCAAACAATTTACAAAATAAAAAGTCAGTTACCAGATTACATAAAATATCAACAATTCACGGACAAATGTGACTCTGAAGACCGTAATATAACAGCAGATACAGGAAACCGTGATATACCGGAAACTTCATCTCAAAATATTGACACTGAAAATCAGTCAGAATCAGTCGATCACAAAACAAGTGCTAAAAATCAGGATACAGAAATTTCTACGGAAAAGGAAGATCATTCAAATTTTACAACGTTAAATACCGATGGTGACGAAACCCAAACTAATCTTAGTACAGAAACGGCTACAAGTGAGAACAATACGCAAGTTAAATTCACTGATTCTATTGAAATTTTTAGACATGGTGATTTTAGTAAGGACACTTTTCAAAAACTGCAAGTGCGGGACCCATACTTTGGACCTTTTATATCATATTTTGAACAGAATAAATTACCCTCTTCACAGAAAGCTGCTAGAAAACTTCTACTCGAAACTCCAAATTATGACATGGTGGATGGATTGCTTTTTCATACTCGTACAGCAAAGTGTAAACGGACAAAACTTTTCACTTCGTATCAACTAGCGTTACCAGAGGTCGCTATTAAACCCGTTCTTCGATTGTACCATGACTCACCGTTAGGTGGACACGGTGGCATTCAACATACAGCGGACATGTTAAAAGAACATTATTATTTCCCGAAATTATTACAGAGTGTGACGGATTATGCTAGAAGTTGTCACGATTGTCAGAGCCGAAAAGTTACTCAAGTTAAAACAAAAGCAGGTATCGTCGCTTTTAAGACACCTGAAGCGCCTTTTCAGGTTTGGCAAATGGTCCTATACAGACCTGTACCAGTGTCAGCAAAAGGAAACTCTTACATATTTACAGCCGTCGATGCGTTCACAAAATTTTTAGTTGCAGAGCCTATACCAAACAAAGATGCGTTGACAGTTGCGGAAGTCTTGTTTAAACTTGTATCGCAATATGGAGTTTGCGATACTATGATCAGTGACCGTGGTTCGGAAGCCACCGCTCGTGCAATTAAGGAAGTGTGTCGATTACTGGAGATAAATCAGCAATACACACCGAGTTTTACTCACCACTGTCTTGGTTTGTGTGAAAGAACGCATAGAACGTTTGCAGAACGCATGACGCCTTACATTCAACAGGGAAAACACTATCTATTTTATTTTCATTAAATTCAACTGCCAATGACAGTGTAAAATATTCACCTTTTGAAATTCTTTACGGCAGTCGTCCTAAATTTCCTTTGTCGGGACACGTTCGTGATTTGAATTTAGCGTCAATCCCAAAAGATTATCATGACTATCTTAAACAATTTTCCGAAAGATTAGATATTATTCAGAATGAAGTAAAGGATCACGCACTAAAGTCGCAAACAGCAATGATGGAACGCGCTTATCAAAAAGTTCATAACTTAACATTAAAACTTGGCGACTTTGTATACATGAGTAAAGACCCGACAGGTCCAGGACATAAATCTAAATTCAAATTTGCAGGACCATATGTTGTTGAAAATTGTGAAAGTCCACACTTATATACATTAAAAGACCAGACTACATCTAAAATTTTCTCGTCAATCCATATTAACAGACTAAAGCCGGCATATGTTCGCAAACCTAATCAGTGTAACTATTTCATGGATCCAGTTATTACAAATGTCAATCAGTTCACAGTAGAACACGATTTACTATCAGATGAACATTCGGAACACAGTGAGAACGATAGTCCATGCAATGATCTTGTTTCATCCGAAAATGAATTATCCAATGTCCCGGATGTAAGCACATCAGAAAATAATTTACCCGTGCGACGTTCTAAAAGGACACACAGAAAACCCATGCATTTCCGAGACACTAGTTTTACGACACCTGAATCGTCCACAGATAGTCATATCAAAGACAATGTTAAAATCAAACGTACATGTATACTTGCTTGTAAAATAGTGAACGGAACACATAAATATTTAGTTCATCTTTGTGGCGAACCTGCACAGAACGCACGTCGTATGGCTATTTCTGATCTCAACGTTAAAGCCAAAGAGATTATTAGTAAAAGGCCCCCGCCTATAATAAATTAAGTGTATTATAGCTTGGGCGTGTGGAAATTATTCCGCCGCTTACAATGAAATAAATGATCAAAGTAGCGTCTGTTCGTAACTGCATAAGCGTGTGGGATTTTTACCGCCGCTAATTCATAAGTATCCAGAGATAAAGTTTGCGTAACAAAGTAATGTAAGAAAAAGAAAAGAAAAGAATCACCAGCATCATCTCTGTTGCACCTGATATTTGTGTGAGGTTTATCTCGCCGTCATTCGTATTCTTGTATAGATGTCCAACAATTTGATAAATTTTGAACTGTTAATTGAAGCACTTTATTACTGTTAATCGTTTGTTCAAATTTATTGCATTTCATTATATTTTTGGTTGACTTGGAATAGCCCATTTTTTTAATAAGTGTGCATAAATTCATTCAAGATTTGCATATCAGTTTTCACTATTTGCACATAACTGATTTTCATCAAATTTGTTCATGATAACGGAAATCATTTGATAGCGTGTACATTTGATACAGTAGAATGAATGTTCATGTGGAATATTGTCAGTAGCGGTGTGATAGAAATCATAAATTGCCGTTTCAAGAGGTGTTGCTTTTCTAAAACATGTTTCATTAACTATAAATACGGATCCACGAGTCTGTGAGAGAGAGTAGGGGGGTGGGGGTATGAGAGTGTGAGAGAAACAGTTATGGTGGATGAAACCTATTGTGGAAAGCTCATTTTCAATAAGAGGTAGCGGTCTCTGTTGGTTCCTTATCGATGTATAATAAACAGCTACAGTCATGACAACATTGTTTCACTTATATATATGCTATTTTACAAATAAATGTATTGTGATTTCATAACGTTATCAAATTTTACTAGAGCATATGGAGTAAGATGTGAGATTGTAGAGCTAAGAGTTGAAACGTATTTCAATAAGATTTTTGCATATGGAGTCGTATTGTACTGGAGATTGTTTTTTATAAATGGATATTTTATTATTAGTATTATGGTTTTAACTGAATTCAACCTGTGGAAAAAAATTATCCAAATTTTTGCTAAGCGGGGGAATGTTATGTATTAGGGTTGAATTCTGTTCGAGGTCGGGGCTATTCCAGGTAAGGGTGTAAGGTCAGACCCGTAATGCTGTTTTTGATGTCTTTAGTATGAACGTGCTTATGGAGAATAAAGACGTGTTTTTGTAATGATGTCTTGTCCAGTTATTTAGTCCCCGTAAAAGGCAAGAACATCTCATATGACAGATTTTAAATACATGTTTTAACGTTATTTTCTGTCAGTTTCATTAGAATGGAGATAACAATATTGTATTTTAAGCTCCGACGGCATCAATTGGGGATTTAATGGTCGCAAATACCCGTTTACTGTCTCCGCTAACGCGTCGCCAGTAAACTTAATTTGCGACCATCAAATCCCCGGGGAATTGATGCCGTCGGAGCTTAAAATACAATACAGTTACATGTATCTCCTAATAGTTATAATCAAGAAGATGTGGGATGAGTGCCAATGCGACAACTCTCCATTCAAGTCACTATTTGTGAACCATTGTAAGTCAAATTATGGTCTACAATACGGAACCTTGGCTCACACCTTTCAGCACGCTTTAAAGAACCCCAAAATTAACTAGTGAAAAAACAATTCAAAACGGAAAACCAACGGTCTAATCTATATAAAAAACAAGAAACGAGAAATACTTATAAACCACATCAACAAACGAAAACCACAGAAAATCAATTACCTGACTTAAGACAAGTGCAAACAAATGCAACGGGTTTAAACGTTTTAGCTATGGACCAACCTTCACCCTTACCTAAAAGAACAGTGTAACATCAAAACATAGATCGAAAACAAGCTGACAACACCATGACTAAAAAAGAAAAAGACAAATAGAAAAACAATAGTACACAAGACACAGCAATAAAAACTAAAGACACTGACTATATGTCATGTATCAAATTACAAAATACAAAAACACAAAACAAAAATATCAGAAAAACAAAAAAACAAAAAATCAAAAACAAAATTGTCAACACCTCCATGGTTAACGTCAGTAAGCATGCCCAGTGAGCTAGGACCCATCTTGATTGAAGATTGTATCCTAACATGAAGCACTTTTAAGCAATGTATAAATGAAAATTTAAGTAAAGCAGATGGTCTTGGTCAAAAAAGTGAACAGTAAGCAAAAAATGCAGAAAAAATGGTTAATGTATACATATAGGCACTTTTAGAAAAAATAGAGAATAGAGAAAAATCGGTATTGAAAAAGACAGAATAGAGAATAATGTGAAAATAAATACACAATAGCGAAAAATGGTCTAAAAAACAAAGAAAAAAGAAATGAAGAACCTTTCATACAAAAAATGAAGGAATGACCATCTGATGCTAGAATCAGGCCGATATGAGATCAATATATTTTACAACTTATTGAAATACTTCAAAGTTGATTTTTTTGAAAATTAACAGATTTCAATATAATTTCGCTTTGGTTGCACTTTGCTCAATTTTATTTCAAAACGTCATGAACGTAGGGTTATACTTTTTTCTGATGACATTCTGCTTTATGCTACAAACACACATACAAATACAATATTTGAATCAATCCACATCAAAAATTGAACAATAGTTTTGACAAAGTATGCAGCAAATAAATGATTTGTGTAATAACATTTGAAAGTACTAGAAATATATAATAGGGAATAGGCCTAGATATTGAACCACTGCATTACATGTATTGGAGACCAATATATTAGTGGCTGTTTTCCGCTCTTTTGTCGGGTTGTTGTCTCTTTGACACATTCGCCATTGCCATTCTCAATTTTATTGATTTTCCGAAATGTTCCGTGTGGAAATGAAACTACACTAACATAACTAAAATGTACATGTACATGTAAGCGTTATAAAATCTATGTAGTAGAAGTATGTGTTTCTGTCTGGTTGTATATTATAGAGCTTTTGCACTTTTTAATATATAGGAACATGGCTCTGGCAGTATAGCATATCGTATTGAACAATTATTTAAAGAAGTATATATGGTCGCGAGCTGTGTATTATATGTTTCCTATGATTTTAATATGATGTAATCTTCCACAAAGGTACACCACCAGGAGATAAATATATATTATCCACTTAAGATGAAATTTCTGTTTGTTAATTATAAGCCTTGCCCCGGGGCTCTACGAAATAAGATTCAATTTACGACCTTAATATATATACTACATGTAGTATTAGGTACAGATTTGATAACAGTGTCGATCAACGAAAATAGTATTGCTTATCTTTAAATCTTAAATAGCCCTACCCCGGGGCTCTGTGAAATAAGATTCAATTTACGACAGTACACATTGTATAGGTACAGATTTGCTGACAGCATGGATTACCGAAAGTATACATGTAATTGCTTATCTTAAATATCTTTAATGACCAGTCCACATCGGACTTTCGCTATCTAATTTAATCGTATAATCACCATTGTTCAATCAACATTCCATCAATCACAGCATCGCCATTTTAATCAGTTCCTGTTTGCAGTTAAGACCGGTAAGTTTGTAGAAAAAGGGATAATAAGGATAATATACGAATGTATGCATCATCATCATCGTTAAATTGTTTATCAGTGGAAATTATTGTTTATGGTGTATTGTAATATCGTTTGCTGTTAATTATTCTCTTACAAAATTAATGGAAGTTTATTACATGTACAATGTACAACACTCACATTAACTTTGCATTTTCCATTTTTATAATCAAAAACCAGTGGCGTAGCTAGGCTATTTTCAGGTGTACGCCCAAACCTCGGCGAGGGGTTTGATGGCCCCAATCGGGTCCAGGTTAAAGCATCCACTGGTAGTGGTTTCGAGGGGGCGAAGCACCCTGAAGCTAACGAGTTATGGAGAATGAGATACCATTTTTGTCATTAAAAACTCATCAATAGCAACATACTTTAGAGTTTAATTTCTTTATCTCTTGTGTTTAATTTATTCATTGTGTTGATTTGGAATCTAATGGTCATTGGTTTAAGAGAAAATGTCCAAACCAGTTACTTTAAGATATGTATAAAAGGAGCCGCACTCGATCAAAACTCCTTATTTGGGCAAATTTCGTTAATGGACATAAAGTAATCAATTTTCATAGATGTTCAGGCTTATTATGAAAATTCGTAAAGCGTTCCGTGGAACCCTGGTTCTCGCCTGTGATTACTTCCCGCGAAAAGAAAATCAATTTATCAGTCTATTACAGGTTTTAAAAAATCAAACATTTTCTTAAGATATTTTTTTCTTGATCTGGAATATTACTTCTACCCAAGTTTCATGACAATCTAATATGAAGGTTTTCAATTTTATCATGTTAAAAATAGACCGTCTTTTAAGGTGGTACCTAACACTACAGGGAGATAACTCTGTAAAGTCATCTATATGTTTTAATTACGTTGTGTTGTAATGGGAATATTAAGCCTCTCAATGCTCAAAATTGGTGTTTGTCAAACTGCTATATAACCAATGTATTTTTTCTGACAAAACGGTTGGTTCAAAATTTTTGAAATTTTGTCATTTTTGTTAAAGGGTCAAAGTAAATACATTGTCAAAATTTTATGAAAATTAAACGAGCCAAATTTATTCTAGTGAAAGTGTTGGGTACCACCTTAATTGCGAAAAGATAAGTCCGTCTGTCAACTGAAAAATGAAAAAAAAAAAAATACTTTCAAAATTTTACTTTAATCATAAAAAAGCTTCTGCCAATGATTCATAAAATTCGATGAAGGTTTGACAAAGTAATTGATGTGTAACAAACTTTAACCCCAGGCTGTATCTACTTGTTAACTTCAAATAGAAGTACCTTTCATCAGTAAAATTACGGTCAAATTAAAATTATTACGACGTTACGCGTGATGTTCGTACATGTAAGCGTAACACAACGTGGGGAATATTTCATAACGTTCAAACCGAAAATTCGACTGAAACGTTGTTTTTAAGCAAGTGCGACATTCTTGTAAGACTCCGCAAAATCGACGGTGCTTTTTAACTACTTATCGAAAATTGATGTATTTTAGTTTTTTGAAAATTTAAGAAAAATAACATTTTAAAAAATCATAAAGTTCTACCATTATAAGAGCAGCGATAAGCAAACAATTGACGTAAATTTGAGTTGAGTTCGTTTTTACGTCAAAAAATGGCGGTGCGACAAACTTGTAAGCCTTTGAAAAATCGCTCACAAATTACCATATATCATTTTTTAGGATATTTGTCTTTAAATTCATAAAATTAAGCAAATTAACATTGATTTAGTAAATACAAATACTTAAGTTTTTTCATAAGATAAATGTTTTTTGATTCTAGAATCTGGAATCCAATTTTTTTTCTTCCCGCGGGACAGATTTGCCCTTGTAGTATGGAACGCGGTTTTTTTTTCTATGACGTCATCATAACGTCATAAAAAAATGCATCAAAGACTAAAGGAACCATTCTGTTTAATAATGGAAAAAACCGTTTTTCAAAATATTAAATAGTTTTGAAGAAAATCATAGTTTAGTGGTTACAATAAATGAAATATGTTACGCGGGACAACCTAAAAATCGCCGTTTTTTTTAAAATGAAGCTTGTCACATGCGGCATAAAACATAGTTTCAACAATTATTTTTTTCGTTTTTATTTTAAAAATCGTTATTTTTTAAAATACGTACAATAGCAATGAATATGATATCACACAATTATATATTTTGGACTTGCATCTTGCAAACTACACCGAATTTCCAATGAGGTACGAACATCGCGCGTAACGTCAACTTTATCATTATGCTCTGGATACTTTAAGTCTTTTGATCACAAAATGCTTCTATCCAACTTTCGTAAAATTTCATGAAGGTTTGATAAAGTTAATGATATGTGGCACCGTTAAACGGTCCACAATTCCTCTCAAGTCCACAACACCGCTAAAGTCCACAACAAATTTCCGCTAAAGTCCACAACGCCGCTAAAGTCCACAAACTTTTCGCTAAAGTCCACAAAATGACCTCCGCTAAAGTCCACAAGAAAACGCCGTTAAAGTCCACAATAGCAAGTTCCGCTAAGTCCACAAAAAAGCACCGTTAAAGTCCACACCATTTTTGTTTTATTGTGAAAAACATAATATTCTTTATTTTTATCCCGTTAGTAAAATAAAACACATGCCTTGGGCCTTTCTTGTCGGTAGTATTTTTTTATCGGTTTGATACATGAAAAAAGTACAGTATCTGTATATGATTTTGTTCTATTAATTTTGATCTTTGTATTATGATGATTATTGCCAATTTTGACATCATTTTTAAAAAGTTTGTAAATTCGTTAGTTAATATAACTGCATTTGACAAGTACTATTTTCCTCTTATTCTTTGCATATAATCACTTTTTGACATAATTAATGTACAAAGCAAAGGTGACTCCTAATCTATAACATTTGAACGGTATTCAGGTAACAATCTTGATTATATCATTATACAAAAAACTACTAAGTTTATGAATTACCAAAGGTCTCCTGTCGCAAAACTTTTAACCAACGTTTAACATTATTAATGTCGGTGTTCGTTACCATTACATTTGCGCGCAAAAATCATTACGTTTGCGTGCAGCTTTTGATTACATTCGTTATAGAAAACAACGAAAAATAATGTGATATGATTTTCAGAGCGGGAAAGTGAAGCCGGTATGTTAAATTATAAGTAAAAAAGAAAATATTCTATGCTTTAAATTATATTTTTATCGATTAGTATCGGATATCGAATCGGATGCTTTGAATGGGTTTCTACCAAAATGTCACAATAAAACCTTATTTGATCGATATAGGAAGATGTGGTATAAGTGCCGATGAGACAACTCTCTACCCAAGTTAAAATTTATAAAAGTAAACCATTATGGGTCAAGGTAAAGTTGTTAAATGTGTAGTATGTCTCAATCATATATAATGCTTTTAAAGTGGAAAATATACTAACGCGTAGAATGTAGTTTTAAATAAAAAAATCTTATCGTGTTGTGATTATCTTAAGTTTAACAATAGCTATAGTTGGATAATATATATTTTTAATAAAGCTTGGCTGTCAAAATTTCAATTCATAGTATACAAATAAAATATTTCCCAATCATTATCATTAATCTAAAATTCAATTCAACATATTACAACCTATTGAAATATTTTACAGGCTTAGATTTGTCAATGCTGTTTGTTTGGACACATTTTGTTTAAATTGCGTTGCACATGTATGCTATTTCTTCAATTGTGTTCCAATTCATTTATAACTTCGAATACTACACTATACAGATAGTATTTCAATCTTTATAACTAGCTAAAATAATAATAATAAAAAAAAAAAAAAAAAAAAAAAAAAAAAAAATTAAGACGTTTACATCAACTTGTTTTCAATGGCTGTAATATTGTCCGCTGGACTTAATTATAACCAAATTAAATATAGTTGATTTATCGTTGATAAAAAAGGGAGATATCAAAGAGGCAATTAAAAACTTAAATAAGTTAGGGGTGCGACGTTTTGGGGATGTCGTATTTATATACATGTAGCATGTATAGTGTACAAAGTCCCTAGGGATCTGTGAAAAAGGGAAATTGGGTAAAAATTACTAAAAAAAACGGCATTTTAGAAATGAACAACGATGTCCCCCCTCCCCTCTAAAATAAAACAGACGACATAGATGATGATTGTCCTAGAATATAAAAAAAACGGTGAAAAGACAAAGATCAGTAAACATGAAAATGACGATTTTCAGCATTTTGAAATTTCAACATTTGTATTATCCGATACGGAATCGCAATCCCTAGGACGCTTTAAAATGAGTCCATATTTATTATGCAATAATATTTATAAGTTATAAAAGGATTTTAATCATGACTGAACATTTCAACATTAGATAAGATCATTTCATTAATAGTTACTACACTTTAATTTAATACTCCATGGTATATCAATAATGAGGAGCTTAATACTGTAATACCACTTACAATGTAGTTCTTCGTCAAGTACAAAAGTCATGTATACTTTATATATATATATTAAATAAAATAATAAAATAAGTAAAAAGTTAACAGTTCCATTCTATCGATTTCATCCTTCCATTGGGACTACAACATGTTGTTAAATTGTTGTGATTTCTATTTATAAATTGAGTAACAAAAGGGTTTACTGACCGCAATTTAAAACTGTTATGATTTAAACTTCTTCATTAATTAAAGTCGTCTAATATGTTTATATTAGATGAAGAAATGTAATCCGTTTTGATAATGTGTATTTTGACATAACTGAACTCGTTATATATATATATAGGATAGGACAATCCGTGTTTTTGGATTTTTTAAAGAAAACAAGTTTTGTCCAACCCCATTTTTATAATAAACAAGTTTCTATGCAAGAAAGTAAACAACTACTTTTGTTTACCTCTTCATAAAACTTTTTAAAATCGCCTGTTTCAAATTCTATTTGATTGAAAAGAACTATATCGAAATAATCGTTATTTGAATATTTTTCCTGTGGACATTAAACAACAAATCAATCAATCAACAAATAATCCAATCATTTACAAAAAAATGTACATGTTGCCCACGACGAGTGCCACATGTGGAGCAGGATCTGCTTACCCATTACCCTTCCACCTGAAGTTTTTGGTGGGGTTCGTGTTGCTCAGTCTTTAGTTTTCTATGCTGTTTCTGTGTACTATAATTATTTGTTTGTCTTTTTTTATTTTTAGCCATGGCATTGTCAGTTTATTTTCGATTTATGAGTTTGACTCGCCTTCTGGTATCTTACGCCACTCTTTTCTTGAATGTTACTGTTGCAATTGTTTTTCGAATCGAAACTTTTATAATATAATTTTATTATCTAATAAAAAAGTGTGTTTAAAAAACAACGTTTAAAACAAAACGTCCAGTCACAAATATATATACACTATAGAACTTGGGTTTAAAGTTTAGAAAGTAAAACTTTTTTTACTTTTTTACGGACCAATGATATTGTTAGGAAAATCTCTTAATAATGATCACGATCAGAGACAGATAGAGACATTTTCACAGTATACATATTTAAAATACTTAAACCGATGATTAAAAAATTGTGGATCATTGAGTTCGCTTTTCCCTTGTGTAAATGTTTATGAAAACATTTAAATTAAGTAAATTCGTAACAACTGGAAGACTTCGCGTTCATTTGGTGTTATTGAAGTTTCCATTTTATGATTCAATTGAGGATAGAGGATTTAGTACACCCTATATAACAACATTGCTTTATGTCGATTTATGATAGAATAAAACGATCACAAAGTCAAATGAGTAAAGTGGATGTTTGCCGTTGATGTTTTTTTTTTCTAATTAAACCGTAATTATTTTTGTAATTGAATCGTCAGTGTTTTTTTTTAATTATATTTTTAATAACATCGACTTTTATTTTGTCCGCGTTTATACAACTGCACAATAACTCCATCAAAAGGGAGATACAGTTGTACTGGCGGTAGTTGTTTTCTATTCAAAATAATTACCAACTATTGTATATAGATATAATATTATAGATTGCAGATTACTGACACAGTGCTAGCTGCTTAACCCTTTAACCGGAAGATGACATCTTACGCATTGTTGTGGACAAAAAAGGGAATTTTGTTTTTCTTATTTTTCATAGGTAAGAAATAATTTATTTCTCTTATTATAAGTTCGTTTTAATTTCAATACAAAATGGATTGTTAAATACTATAATTATTTTTTTTGTATAGGTAGTTAACCGAACGTTCAATACATTTATAACGAACGCTACATGTATACAGTGTAGATTTTATATTGACTTATGGCTGTATTGTCTAAAGTTGTTAGACACACTAAGAGAGGTGCTGCTGCAATACAACTGAAATAAGTTTAAATTCGTTGATTGTAGAAAAGATTCCCTACCTCGAATTTGTAGATCTATCATTGTTTGGCTAAACGATAAACGAAATTTATATGTATACAAAATTGTGTGCATTTTAGTTCATGTAGTAGTTTTGGAGTTTAGTATGACGTCCATTTTCACTGAATTGATACGCATTTTTATTTTTGGGCCAGATGAGGCCCGCAACCGAGTGTGGGATGTTCTTCCTGCGTTTAAGACCCATTGGTGGCCTTATGCTGTTTTCTTCTGTTTTGTCGGGTTGATGTCTCTTTGGCGTATTCCCCATCTCGATTCTCAATTTTTTTGTATATAAGAATATGCAAAGCAAAGCATCATGCTCGTCTATTCAGAATACTAGTAGTTATATGCATGTAAGTTGTTGACTTGGCACCCTAACCGATGACTCAACAACTATGAAAACACCTTTGAGAATTCAGGAGTGTTTTTGTTGGTGTCAAATGTCATCATGTCTCAGGAATCAATATGGGTATTTGTAGTTATTGAACCTTTGATATAAAATTTAATGAAAACGTGATATGTTCCATTATTTATAACGTTTGTTTTTGTGTATCTATGTTTACTGTAAAGTTTAACAGATTGTCAACTGATAAATATCGTATGACCTTTTTTTTTTATTCATTCGTATGAGTGAAAAATTAAGCTGGTTCAATTTAAATACTTCAACTGTTTTAAAAAAAGAAGAAAAGAAAATTGATATTTGAAAGTCTGATTGTGTTTATTATTGAAGTGTTTTCAAAAGGGTAAATATATAGTGTAGTTCATGTAAGTTCTACAAATGTATGTATTTAATAACACTCAAGTTATATATTAATATAAATTACAGACTCAATATGTTAATGTACTAATGTACTAATAGTCTCATACAACCATTAAATAAGTATCAATAATAATTTATAAAATAGTTAGGATAAGATAGGGAATTTATGATAAGGTAAAACTCCATCCCCTTATACAATGTATTCATTGAAATTATTCGTAAAGCTTATAGATATAGGAAGATGTGGTATGAGTGCCAATGAGACAACTTTCCATCCACATAATAATTTATAAAAGTAAACCATTATAGTTTCTTTTCTACCATTTGACGTTTGCTATGGGACCAAACTCCGACTATAGAGCTGAAAACAGCCAAAGGGCACCTATCATTGGTCTCCAACACAACAAATAAGTCTTGCATCCGGAAGTGGGCTTTATGTTGCCCCTACTCTAGCATGCATACATGTAGTACTACTTGTTTGGCGAACTGGACGCCACATAAAACATACAAATGAACCTGACTTGGTATACATAACAACAAACATGGTATTGCTAGATTCTACTAACATAAAAAAAAGAGACCGATTGTGGTAATAATGGCATTTTAACTGTAAAGAGCAGCCCAATCAAAAACTAAAAGATTAACTAAGACTGTCATGAAAAGAAAACAAAAATTATAATAACAAACACGAGCAAGAATAATCGAATCAACCATGTCTTACAAAATACAAGTATACCAGACCACAATTACTCGTGTACATGCATGTACTAACTTTCTAATCAACAAAAGAAATATTACAATGGAATTGAATAATCATTATTTCAGTTTCCTAAATATTATAGATTTTTAAATATATTTGTTTTAGATTTATCGAAGCTGTCGACATCGTACAGTGTTAGTGATGCAAATAATATCCACGACTTGTTATTCAACCAATCTGGTTACAAAACATTGGTACTACCAGACTACCCTGTGAATGTTAGTGTAGAATACAACTTGCTGACTGTCAACTCATTGGTAAGTGACTGTTAGTGTAGAATACAACTTGCTGACTGTCAACTCATTGGTAAGTGACTGTTAGTGTAGAATACAACATGCTGACTGACAACTCATTGGTAAGTGACTGTTAGTGTAGAATACAACATGCTGACTGTCAACTCATTGGTAAGTGACTGTTAGTGTAAAATACAACATGCTGACTGACAACTCATTGGTAAGTGACTGTTAGTGTAGAATACAACATGCTGACTGTTAACTCATTGGTAAGTGACTGTTAGTGTAGAATACAACATGCTGACTGTCAATTCATTGGTAAGACTTATATATTTAGCTTTTGTTTCCATTGGTGTTCAAATTACCCATAAAAGGAAGAACAGAACAGAAAAGACAGAAATAATGCTCAAAATAAAATGTATGCATATTTCCACGAAATCGATGTTCAATAGTATTTATCTTATCAGGCATACATTAAGGGAGATAAGACGTTATTGTTTGTAATCTGGGAAAAAAATAATTCCTCTATTTGATTAGGAAGACAAAAGACATGTTGTGTGTGCATTTTCGTGACAAATTTCATTGTATTATTTTACCAAGTTGTCGTTCTTATGGAATAGTGTAATAGTCTGAAATAAGGAGCAAGGGCGTAGATTTGATCGTTAGTATGATAAAATAAAATCCAATGTAATACTTGCCACTTGACATTAAATAATACATTTACCGTCATCAATTATTGTATTGTAATTTAACGGTTTCTATGTTTAGCTCTTTATTGTGTTGTTGCATGAGGCGTAGATCATAAGTAAATGATTTTTGAGACAGAATTTTCTTATATTTTGCTAAAATGAAGATTTTACTATGCTTTTTAAAAAATATAATAAAAAGTGTGGGTCACCGTGCTATTTTTCAAGCTATGAGTCGTTAAAAATTGCCTAAATTTGGTTAGTTTGTTCATGAAAAAGCACATAAGAGTGCATAAAAAAATATTCTATGAGATAGAATTTTGAAATAAATTGTGAGAAGAAAGGTTCCATAATATGTTTTAAGAAAATAAATAGATGGTGTCACCGAACTTTTTTTCTTGCCTATTAGAAATTACCGATAAATTATTAAATGTGTAATTAAGTGCAACATTACTCTCAGTGCAATCAACATTATAAATTTAAACAATTAAGGCTTCACAATTCGGTTTGAATTTCAATCAATCTTTAAGAAAAAGGTTGAGAGTCAATATCAATAACTATATGCCGTTCACTTAATAAAATAATCAACATTCGGTGGTATTAGTTTCTTTTGCTGCATAGAAAATCAAACAAAAAACGGAAACTACAAAAATAAACGTTAAAAGCACTTGTTATGGCTGGTTTTTATAGGCTTGACCTGGATTTGATTTTTTATTTGTTATGTTTGTATGAAGTTTTGAATTACCTTTCAATCGTATTTTACGGAATTGAATGTTTTATTCCATCTCTAGAAAATATTACACAGTAACAGTTACACCGGTGTAGGTTTGCAAACTAATGATATAAGTAACTAACCAACTCTAGTATATTTCGTATATTTCGGAGTTGAGTATGACATCCATTATCACTAAACTAGTATATATTTTTGCATGTTTGCGCCTGTTCCAAGTCAGGAGCCTGTGGCCTATGTAAGTCTTGTATTATTTTTAATTTTAGTTTCTTATGTATAATTCGGAGTTAAGTATGACGTCAATTATCACTGAACTAGTAACTTATTTGTTTACGGGGCCAGCTGAAGCACACCTCCGGGTGAAAAGAACTATTTTAGCGGAATATTTTTTTTTATTAAAAGTATCATGTGGTATCAAATTAGAATTGTAATGTTGTTGAAATTTTTTCCCCCTTTTGGTTATATTCCTACATGTATATACATCCTTGGCTTCCAAATGCTTGTGTTTAAGCGTTCATGCTTAAATAATTACATTAGATTTATGTTTCATTATAATACGTTATTCTGATTGGCTAACTGCAATCTCGCGTTATTCCTTAATCAACTTCATTACACAATAACATTTATCATTCATGATGACACGAGGTCCCACAATAAAGTACAAAGGTAAATTAAATGAAAACTTGATAAAAGCGTGTTTTCATGATCCAAGCTAAAAATGTAATTATAAGTATTGAATGCTTCTTTTTGTAACTTCATAGGGTAGTAAAAGCGTTGACCGTGCGCACATTTTTAGAATAAAGCGGTTCCGCGCTTCATACAAAATGTACTTCAATCAACGCTTTTACACTCCAATGAAGTTACAAAATAAAGCATTCAATTCTTAAGTAAATCCAGAAATGCATTTCGGACGCATGAAAGTAATAAAAGTGATCTTAACATGTTTAACCCCGCCACATTATTTATGTATGTGCCTGTCCTAAGTCAGGAGCCTGTAATCCAGTGGTTGTCGTTTGTTTATGTGTTACATATTTGTTTTTCGTTCATTTCTTTTACATAAATAAGGCTGTTAGTTTTCTCGTTTGAATTGTTTTACATTGTCTAATCGGGGCCTTTTATAGCTGACTATGCGGTATGGGCTTTGCTCATTGTTGAAGGCCGTACGGTGACCTATAGTTGTTAATTTCTGAGTCATTTTGGTCTTTTGTGGATAGTTGTCTCATTGGCAATCATACCACATCTTCTTTTTTATATTTTAATTTTTGACTCAAAACCAAATTGTTTGATTGGCAAAACTGAATGACTAAATGTAATACTCTTTAATTTATAGGTCAGCAATCAATATCTTTTGATCACAGATTTATTTAGTATCAATTATAAGATGTTATCTAATATGATTCATTAGTAAAACCACATAACATAAACAATTGCAAATGCCGTTTTTTTTTTGTCCGCATCATCAATCCAATGTATTTTTAATTGATGAATAATGATCCATGCTTATGAACAGTTTTGAACGCAGTTTTTATGATTGTAATACACATTTCAAAGAGTGAAAATAGTATATGATTTTTTTAACATGCAACAATCATTTGAATGTATTTAATATGCAAATTACAATTCTGTCTGAAACTGCTGGATCAGCCATCTTTTTCATTTACAATTGCAATACATTGTAATCGGAATAAATATACCGTTGAAAATTCAATCTCTTAGTAAAACTTGTCCAGCACAATTTTCCTTTCTCAATCATTCTTGCAATATTCAAATAAGAAGATGTTGTATGACAACGATACAACACCCCACTATATACCACATGACGTTAAAGTTAACAACTATAGACGGTCACCTAACGACTTCAGCAATGAACAGAAACCTTACCACATAGTGAGCTAAAAGGGGCATAAAATGAGTTTAAAATAAACATTTTTGTTTTTCTCCAAATTGATTGGAATAGACTGTGCTATGCTCTTTTTGTTGTCACTGATAAAAAACGAATAACGTCATATAACATCCATTAACTAATTGTAAGGATAGAAAAATCATGACAAAAATACTTTCTCAACTATGGAAATGCATGCTCCAAGCCTGGCGATATTTAATCTTAGCTTTGTATGGTGTTTTTATACCGTTTGTACGTCTCCGTACAACCACACACATCATTGTTCCTCGTTATTAGCGTTTTGCAGATACATGAAATCCGTTATTATTTTAAATGGTGCATCAAATAACTGTTTGTAGTTATCAAGTGCATGTGTAATATGTCGTTTAATGGTTTTAGATGTAAATTATTGTTAACAACTATTTAAAATGTAATGATCCGTGCTTCTGCTTTGAAATCGTTTATAACGTACAGATTAAGAACTCGCTATTTTGCTTAAAACTGTTTTAAATTAATAGAATGGTTAATACCTTGTACTTCATTATTCGCTCTTTCTAATTTTTTTTTTTGCATTGTTTAGTGCACATGTTCAGCTTCACTTTTAGAGAATATGTGGATAAGATATACATGTATGTTCGTTAATGAGACAACAACCCAACATTACAAATGAAAGAATACATCTAGTGGGTAACACACAGCCTTCGACAATAGACTCGTTCTGAGCATGCATAAAATATTTGCCACTGGACGTTAAGCAAACAGACTCGTTCTGAACATGCATAAAATATTTGCCACTGGACGTTAAGCAAGCAGACTCGTTCTGAACATGAATAAAATATTTGCCACTAGACGTTAAGCAAACAGACTCGTTCTGAACATGCATAAAATATTTGCCACTGGACGTTAAGCAAACAGACTCGTTCTGAACATGCATAAAATATTTGCTACTAGACGTTAAGCAAACAGACTCGTTCTGAACATGCATAAAATATTTGCCACTGGACGTTAAGCAAACAGACTCGTTCTGAACATGCATAAAATATTTGCCACTGGACGTTAAGCAAACAGACTCGTTCTGAACATGCATAAAATATTTGCCACTGGACGTTAAGCAAACAGACTCGTTCTGAATATGCATAAAATATTTGCCACTGGACGTTAAGCAAGCAGACTCGTTCTGAACATGCATACAATATTTGCCACTAGACGTTAAGCAAACAGACTCGTTCTGAACATGCATAAAATATTTGCCACTGGACGTTAAGCAAACAGACTCGTTCTGAACATGCATAAAATATTTGCCACTGGACGTTAAGCAAACTGACTCGTTCTGAACATGCATAAAATATTTTCCACTGGACGTTAAGCAAACAGACTCGTTCTGAACATGCATAAAATATTTGCCACTGGACGTTAAGCAAACAACAACCAATCAATCATAAACAATTATAGACAGTACGTGTTTATACTTGGTCAGTATAGGTTAAGATATAAATCATCTAGGTTCTCTAAAGCTCTTAATTAATCGAACAGAATTTATCAAAATTCTGCCTTCAACACTACCTTTTCGAAACAACATATCATTTCACAAACGATTTCAGGAAGTCATGTAAATATCGTATTAACTATTGCGTTTGATACTGTTTACTAGTAACGTATGACCTAGACAGAATTATGAGAGTTCTTTGTGAGCAAAATCCTCCAAATCGTTTCATTTGACAAAATAAATGGGTTGGGAAGAAGTAAAAGATAAAGTAATGTTACTTTCAATCATCACGTCTTACATGTTTGCAGATTATGGTTTGTTAATTTTCACTTTCCCGTTATGATTTCCTTGATAAAGAGTTGCTGCTCACAACGAAGCTATTAAAACAAGAGTTTGAAATGGTTAAGTTGAAATCATCCCTTCGTAAATTTTACAGACGCCATAGCGAGTTGGTAACAGTTATGGAATATCTGTTTCACAGATAATTGCGGATGGTTCCCTCCCCTTTTCACGAATGTGACCTACTGAAAAAGATTTATAATCGGGTTTGTACAAAGATGAGCAACACGACGGATGCTACATGTGGAACAGAATCTGCTTATCCTTCCAAAGCACATGATATTAGCCCACGTTTTTGGTCGGGTTCGTGTTACTCGGTCTTCAGTTTTCTATGTTACATTATTATATTATTGTTTCTCAGTTTGTCTTTTTTCTTTTTTAATTATGGTGTTGTCAGTTTATTTAAGACTTCTAACTTCAAATATTCCTTTGATATATTTCGCCCCTGTTTTAAAACAAGTCTCAAATTGCGGAATCAATGTGTTATCTGTTGTATTTCTAATTTCTGTACACTGATACACCATTCGGCAATCCTCGGTAGAATCCGCTAATCTCCTTCTATCCGGAATCGGCCGAGTTGAGACGAATGACTTATACACATCTTCTGGATAGAAATTAAGTGGGATGAAGGTCTATGATATTTCCAAGTATTACATGTATCAAAACTTGCTGTATATTTCATTTCTAAAATTTAGATTATTAAGATATATCAAGATCTATAATACCAAATGAATAGGCTCATTGCGTTATGCCAAATGCACAATCGTAACTACTCGGCCATTCTCGCTATGCAGTACAATTTCTGCATAGTTACAACTGGCCAAATGCATTGATCACGAATCTCAAACAATCGACAATTAAAAAAAAAATACATCAATCTAAGTCAACAAGTCATTTGTTATCTTTCATCTGTCAAGACCTACAATATGCAATGACATAATCTGTAAATAGCATTTAAAAGTATCAATACTACATGTATTTATCAAATATAATAACAACTAATAGACAGAAGTATTCATCTATAACAATTCATTGTCGATTTGATATTAGCAAAGCAAACACTTCAATTTTTAAAGTGAATGTTACAACCTGATACGTTGCATAGTGAATGTTTGTTTTGTTTAATTCCATTTGATATGAATGCATTTTGTTAATTACTCAATAATTCTGTTGGGAAATATGCAGTTATATGGAGTGGGCTTTTAAAACTAACTACCTCGATTCATTCAATTAAAACGAAAGATTATTTCCCAGGTATTCAAATGAATTGAACAATACAAGTCATGTACATTAACCATAGACAATAGAGATGGGCATTCATGTACTATGGACACATTCCCTTTTTTCCTTTTTTTTCTAAGAATGTAAAAAAAAAAAAAAAAAAGTCAAAATATCTCTCTTTGTAAAAACAAATTACCACTCGTTCATTATTTTTCAAACACAAGAAAATGGATTAATTTCAAGAAAATTTCACTACGGTCGAAAAACAAACCTAACTATTTTTGTTTGGCTGTATGTCAATACGTCACAACTTACCATTTTTGGCTGTATGTCAATACGTCACAACTTACCATTTTTGGCTGTATGTCAACACGTCACGACTTTCCATTCTTCTTCTTTATAACGAACGTCATTTGTATGGCAAAAGTCATTTTACAACATACGTTTTGCTCAATTTATGTTTCTATATAGATTTTCAAATATCATTTAATAACTTTTATCCTTATATCTCGCTTATTTTATCTATTTTAGGATCTTAAGTCACAGACATTGTCTACATCAGGATGGTTTACCGTGGTCAGTATATCTATTTATTATTTGATACATGTTTCAGTAAGCTAAACTAATCGTTCATTTAAAAAATATATAATCTTTTAATGCACTATTTTATGACTTGCATTCATGATTCCAATATTTAAGGTGGTACCCAACACTTTAACTAAAATTAATTTGGTTCTTTAATTTTCTTAAAATTTTGACAAAGTATTTACTTTGATCCTTTTACAAACATATAAAGATTTCAAAAAATTTGAACCAACCGTTTTATCAGAAAAATTACACTGGTTATATAGCAGTTTGACAAACACTTATTTTGATCATTGAGAAGCTTGATATTCCCTTAACAACACAGTGTAATTAAAACGTTTAGCTGATTTTACAGAGTTATCTCCCTGTAGTGTTAGGTACCACCTTAATTATGGTTACATGATTATTTTTTATTTGGAAATTAATATTCTTGGAAAACACGAACTGTTTTTTTTTTTTATTTATTTCTACATTTCTCAATTGATAAAATGCCCGTGCATGTTCACACTATAATGACCTATACCAAGGAGAGTACTCCTTACGTAGAAATTGCCCAAACAGATTTCTAAGGAGGGAAGATTAAAGGTGACACTCCGTAAATTTATGAATACCTTCACAATATACGATGTGTCTTTTTTCTAAATTACATTGTAACTAATGACTTAAAGATTGTGGTTTAAAATCTATTTCTATGCTAATTAGTACCGAACGTGATCCAATCCTGAATATGGAATATGACTCTTATACGGAGTATGAATTCGAATTGCTTTTAATTTATTTCTACATATCTCAATTGATACATTTATGCCCGTGCATGTTCACACTATAATGACCTATACCAAGGAGAGTACTCCCTACGTAGAAATTGCCCAAACAGATTTCTGAGGAGGGAAGATTAAAGGTGACACTCCGTAAATTTATGAATACCTTCACAATATACGATGTGTCTTTTTTCTAAATTACATTGTAACTAATGACGTAAGATTGTGGTTTAAAATCTATTTCTATGCTAATTAGTACCGAACGTGATTCAAATCTGAATATGGAGTATGACTCTTATACGGAGTATGCATTTGAATTGCTTTACGACGTGTCTCGGTATTTTGTACCTTCACATTCATGTAGTTGGTATTTATTTTTTTATGTTTCTGTGATGGTTTAGGTATCGGGTTCGGTTAGATAATGTGACAACCGAAACCGAATTGTGTTATGTTTTATCGGGTCTGCCCAAATATTTAAACATTAGCCGTTCAATACTGTCATTATGATGATACTAGTGTTTGAACTGGTATTGTTAAAATAATTGTATAACATACAAGATTACTTATTTTTTGAGTAAAGGCGTGATATCTTGTACTCTCTGTCGTTCACGGAAGATGTTAGATGTTGTTCTGCATATTGCATTTTGTGTCGACTATTTTATAATTTGTTAGTGCGTTTTTTTCTGTTATAAGTGTTATTTTGTGCTATATTACCGAAGCGTAGTGTTGTCATTTGAGCGATACTTTTATACATTGTCATAAACATGTAGGCAAGAGGTTTGGCTACCCATACAATCTAGGTTCAACCCACCATTTTTTCTTAAATGTCCTGTACCAAGTCAGGAATATGGCAGCTGATATCAAATTGTTTGTTTCTATATATGTTGTTCCAGATTTGCTTTGTTTTCTTCTAATAGTTGATGCGTTGTCTTCGGTTTTATTTTTAATCCGGACTTGTTTTTTCTCAATCGATCTATGACTTTGGAACAGCGGTATACTGCTGTTGCCTTTATTTTACCAACTTTTTATTCGAACGCTACAGACGAGTCAAACGAAACGAGTCTGGCGTAGTTAAGTAAATGCCTGGTGTCTTTCATTACTATTTTGTAATTTGTTTTAAAGCTATCGTCTTCTATAATGAATGATCGACTGGTTTTGCAGGAGCGTGTTCGCCTCGAATCCTTGAGGTCAAGGATTAAATCCATTGCCTTGTCAACCAAACACTTGAAATAAAGTCAGCCCGGTGTCAGAATAATGCGTATAAGTACGGTCCTCCTATGAATTAAACATTGGACTATTCTCGTTCTAAATGTTCATCTAATTTGTCTCTTTTGTAGGAAGACATAAGTATTTAATATCAAATTTACTGTAATTAAATTTAGATATTTTTTGAATGAATGTATCTCCTTCGTTTAAAGCTGTGGTATCTTACCGGGAATTTTCTTGACCTCGACCCTTTTTAGTTTACCAGCTATCCCAGTGGCGGATCCAGGGGGGGGGGGGGGGTTCCGGGGATGCGCACCCCCCTTTATTTTTGCCGATCAATGCATTTGTATCGGGACATATGTTTTGCACCCCCCCTTTGCCCTGGGTGCCCTGGGTTAGCACCCCCCCTTTCGAAAATTCCTGCATCCGCCCCTGCATCCTCAACGTTTCAATCCTTTTGGCTTTCAAATATTTTGGTTCAGATCATCTCCCAAGTGAGATGGATTGTGTTGTCGTATTAAGTTTAGCTTCAGTACATTCATGTGGCTATCTATTTACCTTTTTTTTTGTATTCGTAGGTATGGAATGATAGCCGCTTGGCCTGGACAAAATCATCCTATGGAAATATTGAATATATATATGCAACCGAAGACATAGTATGGCATCCTTCATTGATTGTGCAGAATTCGTACGTATTTAGTTTTTATTACGAATAAATATATCTTATTAGATTAAAAACCCAGAATTAAACAAACAAGAGTATCCTATTACAAGTATATAGTTTCTTATTAGATACGCGTAAATAAACATGCACATGTAGTTGATAATAGAATCTTCAAGCTATTTTTCATCTATTGTTTCTATTTAAGGCATTAATACAATTACTTCTATGTTTTAATTATATTTCAGTATTTCAGAATTAAGTAGTCTTGGTGGTGATACGACTGTCCGAATACAAGATAACGGAGAAGTACGATGGGAACTACCCGCCGTTTTGTCTACATCATGTGACATGGACGTCACTTACTTCCCTTATGACAGTCAAAGTTGTGACATAGAAGTAGCTAGCTGGGGATTTCATACAGACGCTGTTCAGTTAATATTCTTGAAGACGAATTTGAATTTACAAGACTATAGAACAAATGGCGAATTTGACCTTGTAGCAACTTCTCAGCATGAATCAGAATTGATTGAAGACGGCCTGGCATATTCGGAACTTTTGTTCCGAATAGTGTTTGAGAGGCTTCCGGGTCATTACATAATGAGTGTTATATTTCCAGTTATAGTTACTGCCGTATTAACATCCGTTACGTTTATTCTACCTGTTGAGTCCGGTGAAAAGGTCGGATATATTCTGACAGTTTTGCTTGCTCTGGCTGTTTTATTGACGTTATTTGCAGACAATATGCCTACAACATCAAAACATACATCAGTTCTAGGTAAATATTTTCGCTTTTTTAACCACGGTTGTGAACTTTTGGCATCAATTGGCGTCAGTTGTCATCTTTCTTCGTATGTCTTTGGTATAAGGATTTTAGTTTTTTCCTCCCCTGATACATGTAACACCAATCCAATCTAGACCAAATTTTGCTTCAATCATCTTATAGCTGTATACTGTTTAGTTGTTTTGTGCTAGTCACACGACAAACTCTATAACTACCATTACTGAATGTTTTTTTTTTTCTTAAACATTACTTAATGTAGTATTTATTGGTAAAATGCTACAACTTTTGAACAATATTTGTTACACAAAATTGAAAAAAAAAACACTTATGGAAAATTTAAAACATCAATTTTGTTAAATATCTTGATGTAATTATTTAGAAGGAGCGTTTGCTACTCAGTTGACCGGTGTTATATAGCCATTCTCCCCCATGCCAGTTTTTCCCCCGGGGGGAGGGTTGAGTTTATGGCAACCACATTGTTTATGTGCCAATGCCCATTCCAAAGCCAGGAACATGTAGTAAAGTGGCTGTTGTTCATAGTTCATGTCGGTCAATTTTGTTTTCCGTAAATATTTTTTTTTAATAATGAGGCCGTTAGTTTTGTTTAATTTTTTCAAATTTTGATGGTTGGGGCATTTAACGGGCCGACTAAATGGTTTTTGTTTCATTGTTGGAGGCCGTACGGTGGCCTTTAACTACTTACTGCCACGTCAGTGTAACTCCGGAGGATATTTGTATAATAAGTACTGGATCGTGGTCGATCCTATGCACCTTAAGGGCAGGCGGGATATTTTTGTAGATCTTGTACAGCCCACACTAGTGGGGGTAGTTCTGAGCTACCACGTCTCCCATTCTGGTTGGAGAGGGTGTACATATCTCCTCTAGATTTGATGAAGTTTCATCCGTATCGGACTTCTTTTCCTGAGAATGAAAGCTTTAAGGCGACGAGTATTTTTCTCTATCAATGTCTTTGATGGGTTCTTTTACTTTGTGGTCAAACATGATTTATCATGTAAAGTCATTTCACAATAGCATGTCGAAGAAATCAGACGTCTGTCCAGGGAAAAATCTTCAAACTGACCAGAAGTGATTAATGTGATTGTATTTATTTAGTGAACGATACCAAGGGTTCACGAAAGAGAATGGATGTGATCACCACATCAAAATGTGCTTCGTGTGTATAAATAAAACATGTACGTACATATATATATATATAAACATATCAAAGTTATGATGGAAACGATGAAGCTTTGGTACCGCAAAACTAATAAAAAAGATAATTATTCTTTTATTCGGATAAATATTTCTAACTGACGTCGCCGACGTTATATTACAAGGGAGAAAAACTAGCTTCTCATGCCGCAAAGGGGGAAAAATTGGCCCGATCTTCGTTTTTCCCCTATGACGCTGAGGGGAAAAAGTTGGATCATGCCAATTTTTCCAGGGGGGGGGGGGGGAATATTGGATCGATCCAGATTTTCCCCTCGGAAAAGTTGGCATGGGGGAAGAATGGCTATAGGACACCGGCACAACAATGTGATGTTGTTTGTTAGTATGTTTTTTGTTTTGTTATTTATTATTTTATTTGTAAACCTATAACATGGAATCAAACATGTCCAAAAAGAATCTAATTGCATGAATTCGATATCTATTTGTATCTATGTTTATATATATGTCGGGTTATTTGAGCGTTGGAAGTCTTCGGAGGACATCATTATCATATTTAGAAAGCGTTTAGTATAAAATACCAACAAAAACCAAATACGTACTACCAATATTATCAAGTCTATGCATCGTACATTGTTTATTTTGGACATCTTATTATTTGTATATGCGATTTTGTATGTTTGTAAGAATTTGATACCAATTGGAGAACTCGAATTCGGGGCTAATGACCCCCTTGTGTAGAGTAAATATATGGTAACTCGTTTTTTTTTTTTAATTTAAAGAATAATACTCTTTAGCAGTTCATCAATTTTATCTCAGTATGCAGGTTCGTTATCAAAATGAAAATATATAGTGAGTATTATGATATTGAAATTGTAATCTATCCAGTACATAAAATATCAATGTTTTCTTTTTCATTCCTTTTTCAGTGGTTTTTCTTACCGTTACATTAGGATTTGCCTGTATTGCGATTATCGTTACAATATTAATCATACGGCTCTATCATGAACCAGACCACTACATTGCCCCAAACTGGGTTCATTCTTTGGTGAGAACGTTTCGAAAGTCACGTTGCGGCCCAAAAAGTATAAATCATCTTGATAAAAGTGCAGTCACTGAAAATAAACCATCGACGGATATGTCTAAGTGGAATGAAAAAGACAGCAATTTGGATAATATTAAACTGAATACACCTTACAGAAACAAGGAATTAGCAGAATTCTTGGATAACTTCTTTTTTGTATTTTTTACAGTTTTATATATTTTGGTAACCCTTTGTTTCACAATAACATTAAGTGTCGCAGAATGATGCAGGAAGACCATTACATACAACACATGATTCAATTAATCGTCAATTTAGTTTTAGCTGCTACTATATATTTTCATTTGTATAAGCAAGATAATTTTCATATACCTATTCGTTGTTGCATAGCATAAAGAGCAATGCAGAGATATTTACTGCAAATACAATTTCTAGTATTGTTTGTTATTAAATTCTTATTTGAAAGATTTGTTTGTAAAACATGAAAATAATACACTCAAATTGATAAGTTATTAGCGATTATCAGGATTTACAAAAGTAAAGAACGATCATTCAAATTTTTTTTTTAACTTTTCAAGTAATAGAACCACTTAATAAACATGTTCATTTACAACTAACAACTATATTATAAAAAGTATTAATAAAGATTGATGACTCCATGGTGAAAAAAAGAATATAAAACAATTGCATGACAAAATGAAATATTACCAAACATTAAAAAAAGCGAAACATAACTGTCATATCTCTAATGCCTGACACAATGCACAAACATCACTTTCAAAAGAAGGAAATAGCTACATATGACCGATCATAAAATCACATGAACAGTTACATGTAGTGATTAATAATTAAAATAAAGGCAACAATAGTATTCCGCTGTTCAAAGGGTATATATCGATTGACAGAAAACAGTTCAACCGATGGAAACACATTAAAACTATTAGTGGAAAACAACGGAACAACACAAACATTGAAATACACCAAAAACAAACGCTCACATACATAGAAACGACTTTTAAAGTAAAAATGGCGGATTGAACCTGGTTGTATGGCTAGACAAACCTACCGCGTATATGTCAATGTTTAAACAAATCGCATACATGCATGACACCTTTATGTGACAGGAATACAACACAAAAAAAGTAAGAACTCACAATACAAAGGAACGCACAAATAAATCAAATAATAGTTGTCACAACTTATAAACCGCAGAATAACAACGAACACCTTCCATTAACGACAGTACAGAACAAAAAAAAAATCGGTGTCTTTTTTTGTGACGACTCTATAATCTTGAAATTCAGATAATTATTGTCCCAATACAATGTTCTAGTCCAAACAATTATCATTATCGTACCGGTTTTGAAGGCTTTTCTTAATACGCGCTGTGACGATGTCATACTTATTTGGAATAACGCAATACATTATCCATAGAAAATGGAAATATACTCGAACTTGATTACAAATACGACATATGTGAAACGTACCTAATATACAAAATTCAAACCAAAAACGATCAGACATGATACAATATCCAACCGAACCCACGACAGAGACACGTCGTATAGCAATGCAACTTCACACTCGACAAAACAGTCATATTTTGGAATATGTCCCGTTCGGGACATATCAGACAGATATCATAAAGGTTAATCCACAATCTAAGACGTGGTCAATAACAGACAATTGCAAATGATACACACTTTTCTAATTATAAAATATAATACACAAAAAGCATGTGTAGTGAAAAACATCATGAATTGAAGTCTGGAGCTGGCATGTCAGTTAACTGCTGTAGTCTGTTGTTATTTATGTATTATTGTCATTTTGTTTATTTTCTTTGGTTACATCTTCTGACATCAGACTCGGACTTCTCTTGAATTGAATTTTAAATGTGCGTATTGTTATGCATTTACTTTTCTACATTGGCTAGAGGTATAGGGGGAGGGTTGAGATCTCATAAACATGTTTAACCCCGCCGCATTTTTGCGCCTGTCCCAAGTCAGGAGACTCTGGCCTTTGTTAGTCTTGTATTTTTTTTTAATTTTAGTTTCTTGTGTACAATTCGGAAATTAGTATGGCGTTCATTATCACTGAACTAGTAAATATTTGTTTAGGGGCCAGCTGAAGGACGCCTCCGGGTGCGGGAATGTCTCGCTACATTGAAGACCTGTTAGTGACCTTCTGCTGTTGTTTTTTCTATGGTCGGGTTGTTGTCTCTTTGACACATTCCCCATTTCCATTCTCAATTTTATCATAAATAGTATGCACGAAAAAGGCATGACCTGATATGTTGGAAATTTATGTTTACTACATACATACTGATTTGCAGCTTAACGCTTAACCGGTTAACACCGTCTACTGCTGACAAGTACAAAAGTAACTTTTAAAAGAAGTTAAAAAACAATGTTTACAGGATGTTATGCATCGTTGAAATTGTTTTGGATAGGCTCAGTTCAACTATCACTCAACGACAACACTGGATTCAAACTTTAGAACTTGTACACAAAGGTATTCATTTCGAGTTGTACAAATCATATTCCTTGAAAGAATAATTATTTTTCTTCTACTTTTCATGGTTTCCCACTGGCTTTGGCGTCTATGGATATCAATTTTTATATTATGTGGACACTGTTTGAATGAAGCTGCACTTCAAAATGAGAGGAAGGAATGAAACAATCAATAAATACCAATTTTCAAGGTTTTGATTTGTTGTTTAAATAGAACAAGTTTTTCTACGAATCGGACCCATGTAGTGATTCAAATCAACTAAATACTTACAAAAATCATCAGTCCCCCAATTGCTTGAAAAAAAACTAAATATATAAAACCAGAAGGTTGCAAAACGTCTGAAAACGTCTTATTGTTTATGTAATTTCTTAAATTGGATCTTTTAAGGATACTTTCAGTTCTGCTTTTGAAAGACTTGGCTAGGTTGTTCATTTGAATAAGTAATATACATTTAGTATAATAGGTTATGTAAGCGCAATAAATTTACAATATTTTTCTACATCAGTGAATGTTCGTATGTCAGCAACGCAAACTTGATTGAAAGAACGAAAAAATCATTGATTGAACACATTATATTGTTTTTGGCGTAACGATTAACGTTTAATTTTGCCATCTTCGCTAGCCAATGGTTACGATCCACTTCCCCCTCTCCGTCTTGGTTGATTTATGACATAATTTCGGATCCACCAGGAAAGGATTTTCATTGGTTGCAGTCGTTACTGGCTGCATCCAATCAAAAAGAGCCTATAACATGGTCACATGTAAATGTAGAAAATGTGGGTAAATAATTGCCACGTGATAATTGTGTAACAAATCTTTACCCCAAAAACATACGATGATATTTAATGACACTATACATGTTCTTGATCAACTAATGTGTATGTTTCCTGCTTGACCAAGTTTGTAAACTCTAGATGATACCAAATGAGTTTGAGTGCTACGATTGGTCAGCAATAATGAATTCAGATCACAAATGTTGGCCTAATCTGCCAAGTGTGGAGAGTAAGGGAGTGGATCGTGACCCTTTGCTAGCGAAGATGGTCTAGTGCATAATAAAACTAACTTAAACTATTCGAAAATAAAATTTCAATAAATATATTAGTATATTAACCTGAGCTTACCTGTTGAACAATGCACGCAAATGTACTTATAATCAAAAACTGCTCATAAACGTTATGATTTCGCGCGCAAATATAACGAGAAAGTCAAAATATGTATCCACTGTTGTATGCAACGTTTTTTTTTTTAAATCGTAAACGCTTTATTTAGATTTTGTTTTGATATCAAAATTGTATCAATGGCTGATTTTTCAATGTTCAGTGTTAAATTAACTATCTTACCATGATTACATATCTTTTTCCTATCTAATGTTACCTCATATATATTTAAGAATTTCAATGCATAATTAGATATTTAAACTTAAAGCACTATTTCTTTAAAAGGACGGCATATTTCGTTTTTAAACTAGTATCTTGCCATATATTTGGAAAACAAGTTGCTGTTTTATAATCAGTAAAGACAGGCAAGATGCCATACCACACGTTTAGCTGTTTTTAAATGATATTCTTTGAAATAAACATTTTTTATAGCGATTTTTTGTTGATATGATTTCACACTAAAACATTCTAAACATGTTATGGTAAAAGAATAAAAACTGTTAAATATCAAGCCAGTAGGACGTTGGAGTGCGATCGGCCTCGAAACAGTTTTTGCCTTGTATCAATGCATTAATTTTCTTATTTTAATAGGTTCTGCTTTTTCTGTTAGAGTTTACATTTTCAGCCATTACATTTGTCATTCATGTTTCAATTACTGATGAAAGATATATATTTAAGTAACGAAAACAATTTTAACAAAATATTTCATAAAAGGTGACACGAGTTGTCTTTCTTTCGTAACATTCTATTTATCCAATTAACTGATAATAACTTATTTGTTTAATGTTTGAATGTCTTTGACTAGATATCATCTGAGTTCAATGACATTCTTTTTTTGTTGAGAAAATCAAAAAATTAACTGTGTGTATATATCACAGAGAAAAGGATTTTGCTATATAAATCTAGTTATGATTGCCATCGGGATTTTTATGGACGCCATCACCAGTTACATGACCGTTAGTGAACAACCGTGTCACAGATGATATCATATATGTTTCTTACGTTTTAAATACAATCCACTTCCCTTTTCATGAATGTGACTTACCGAATAAGACTATTTACCGGATTTGTAATAACATAAGCAACACGACGGGTGCCACATGAAGAGCAGGATCAGCTTACCTTTCTAAAGCACCTGTGTTCACCCCCAGTTTTTGGTGGGGTTCGTGTTGCTCAGTCTATAGTTGTCTATTTTGTTTCTTGTGTACTATTATTTGTCTGTTTGTCTTTTTCATTTTTAGCCATGACATTGTGAGTTATTTTCGATTGATGATTTTGACTGTTCCTCTGGTATCTTTCGCCCCTCGTGTACATACGGTCAGGACATGACCAATGTGGCATGCTTTGCCAATGTACAAAACAGCGTAGGAGGACAAGCATCTAAAGTATCAGACACGAAATTTTGTTGATTTTAACTATAAATATATATATCGCATACGTTCGATTTTATTTCATTTACTGTGTTAGAAGACATACTGTCAATCCAGAAATTATTGCGTGCATTTATAATTACGATTTTGTAATTTAAGACTTCAATGCGATTTTAATTTTTACGATTTTGTGTTTAATTCAAATAAAATATTAAAAAATGCGAATTTAAATTATTGCGTTTACAACTCCGTCGCATTTTTCGCAATAATAAAAACCTCGTAATAATTCTTAATTTACAGTATGCTATTTGTTTTTGTTTGAAGCCCCAACCCGAGGTTTTGGTCAATCGTATTTCAATTAAATATCCTCACAAGCTCTTTTCAACTTCGTACTTTATTTGGCCTTTTAAATTTTTTTGGATTCGAGCGCGTCACTGATGAGTCTTTAGTAGACGAAACGCGCGTCTGGCGTATATAAAATATTTAGTCCTGGTATCTATGATGAGTTTATTAAGTATGCTTGATTGCTGCGTAGGACCAACCAAGAATAAGAAATTAAGCGATAGCAAACATTTAATTTATAATTTTTTTAGATTTTGGGAAACAATCAATTTCCTGAAAAATCAAATTTATTTTTCATAAGTAAGACTACAGTGTTTATGGAAGATGTGATATTAGTGCTAATGACACAACTCTCTATTAAAGTCACAAAATGTAAAAAGTAAACCTTTAAAGGTTAAAGTACGGCCTTCAACAGGAAACGTTTACTCACATAAAAAAACAAGCTACGAAGGCACCAAAATGACTGGTGTAAAACAATCAAACGGGAAAACCACGGGTCAAATCTATGGATTTTGTAGAGACCGAGAAACGATTATGATTCACACCTACGAACGACAATCACTAAACAACAGGCTCTTGATATAGGAAAGGTGCATACAAGATCAGTGGATTTAAACGTTTTAACAGTGAGCATACATGTATATCCTGGTGGAAATAAAGAATTCGGACACTTGTTTCCGAATCCTTAAACAACACAAAATTACCCGACAGCAGCTACTGTACATGTGAACACCGTATACATATTGTTGAAAAGGCAGACTTACAAAACGCAAATATGTGTGTCTTATGCAGCTACTAAATTCCAACATACGCTAACAACATATGGTTATAGCAAAAACTGCAAATTACAAATTTTTGTTCGATTAGAATTAAAACGTTTAAATCAATAAAGAGACATGTACTTTATGTCTCGACTGCGCTGCCCAATGTTGACTTTAAAGTTTCCTTCCTACACTATTAACATGAAGATGGGTTAGTACAAACAATGTCAGTAGCTTGTTGCTAACATAGATGTTCTCACTTATCCATCATGCCCTTCTTTCGCTTTGGCAATCACTATTATCTTAAAGTATCGAGCAGTTAAATTACAGTTTGTCTTATAATAAATCATGTTGATCCTTATCATGAATGAAATATTTACCGTTATACTGATACAAACAACTGTTTGAAATGAAGATGTGTATCATTGAAATGAGAAAAACGCTAGAAACAAAACATTAAAGATTAGTAAACATTTAACACAATATGATTGCAAATAAATCGAAAATAGATTTAAAATGACAGAATAATGTAGATGGTAGTCCAAAATCAAGGAACTCCTCAGTATGCGTTTTCTGATTTGTGGATTTTTCATATGAACAAATTGGTGTTTATAGCATATCCTTCAGGTCTTTGGTTTTTCATATTCACCATTATTTTACTATGACCGACTAGCATATATCGTATCAACTGTTATTTGATCTGTTCGACCGTATGGTGACCACTGCTATTGTTTGTGTGTTTGTCTTTTTCTTTGTTAGCCATGGCGTTGTCAGTATAATTCCTATCAATGAGTTTGACTGCTTATCTGGTATCTTTCGCCCTTGTTTTTTTATGTTGTTATATACAATCAACGGTTTTGATAGTGTAAAAACTAAATCTCCTAGCTCCTATTCTTATAAATTATTCTTTAAACATTGTGTTTAAGTCATGTATCATATATATAGTTTCGATTATCTTTATTACATTATTTGTAATATTATATATTTTCCTGATCAAAATGTAAGAGTGTGTTCATATTGATGTTCAAAGACCGATTTGTCATTTTGCATATTTTAACCCTCGACTATAACCAAATTTGTCGTTCACTAGCACAACCGTTTTCCGCCATTTAAAAATAATTGTAGCTGTATAATTGTAGCTATATATGATGTACATAAAAATGTTCATGTAACCGAAAAGGAATCACCTATTTACACGGGTTTTGCTGATAAAAATTACAGAACTTGTAAGACTCCAGAAATATCCACATTTCATCTACATAAAAATCATTAGCCATTTGCCGTATATGTATATTTAAAGTGAAGGGATATGGTACAAATATGTCATTTCACTTCAAACTAGGCAGAATCAATTTAAAAAAATAAATAAAAAAAGTTTGTATAATGAAATTATATATTTATTACATATCTGATCTTACATAAATATAGTTTACATTGTCTCCAGGAAGTGAGTAGCTGTTTTCGTTACTATTTGTTTCTGAATGCACTGTGAAATCTACATAACAAGAAAATGTTGATAAGGGATATGACATACGATATTAAAGAATTTAATACACTGTAATAATTGTTTCCCTTTCAAGGACATTTTGTATTGTGAACTATATTTAAATTTTCTTAAACACCGGATCTAATTCGTGTTAAATATGATATGCAACTAATTAAGTTTTTATTTTATTTCCGTGGACCATATTACAACATTGTTTTAACAGTTAGTAAATAGCTGTAAAACTTCATTTAAAAATTAGTAATTACTGGTAATAACTGGGCAGATTCAGTAATAACTTGTATTTACTAAATGCATCGGGATTAAAGTAATTCCTAAATTTAAGTAAATACATGTTATTCCTAATTGCACCTATTTACTGTAACATATATATTTATTATTTAGTTCCTAACAAGGATATTCGGTAGTTGCTAACATTGCTCTGTTATTTGTAACTAATTTATGATTTAAAAAACTGCCATAATATATAATTAGGGTGAACTAGGATATGACTAATAAAATAAGAGAATATACAATCATGTAATATACTGCACCAATAGTTTTTTTTATTCATAGGTCTTTGTGTTTAATACCAGATATGTTCTTAGTTTGTTTAACCAAAAACGGAATCACATATTTACACGTGATTTGCTGATAAAATTGACAAAACTTGTAACACCCTAGAAATATTCACCATTTCATCTACATAAAATCATTAGCCATGTGCCATTTAAGTTTAATATGAACATCAAGGGAGATGTTACTAATATGTCATTCACTTCAGCCAAGGCAGAATCAATTTAAAAACAGAAAGTTTTTATGATGCAATTAGATAGACATTACAAATCTGATCTTACATATTTAATTTTATGTATAGTTGGCATTGCCCCCAGAATGTATGTAGCTGTTTTCTGTATTAAATTTATTTCGTTAAATATTGTGAAATCTACATTATGAATTGTTGGTTGATAAGAAATATGACTACGATATAAGAGAATATAATACACTGTAATAATTTCAAGGACGTTTTGTATTGTGAACTATATTTAAATTTTCTTAAACACCGGATCTAATTCGTGTCAAATATGACATGCAACTAATTAGGTTATCAGTAATCTGATCATTTATATATATGTAATGTTTACTTCCTCACAATTCGGTAGTTGCTATTATTGCTCCATTATTTGGAACTAGTTGTTGATTTGAAAACTGCCATAATATATAATAAGATTGAACTAGGATATGACTAATAAAATAAGAGAATATACAATCATGTAATACACTACACCAATAGTTTGTTCATTCATAGGTCTTTTTGTTTTATACCGGATCTGTTCTTTGTTTGTTTATAGGACATGCAATAAGATATATCAGACAAATCTTAACTATTAACCTCGTAACTAGGATCTACATAAGTTTATAAATACCTTTGCTCTATTTTATTTAATTAAGTATAGCTTTGTTAAATCTATTTGATCTTAGGTCGATAAGAGATATGTCAAACGAAATAAGAGCAACTGATATGAAAGCATACATATGCATGATATGTTTTACACTTCAACAATAGTTTATCCTTCAATGGTTTTCTTTCTTGTGTGCTATATTTAAATTTTGAATATTAAGAAACACCGGACCCATGTATTGGTATATCTGACATGCAATTAAATATATTAATTTATATATAAGTTCTGTTTCCGTCGTCACCACAATATTCAAAAGTTGCTATTTTCTTTTGCTCAATTGATTGTTGCGTTGGTAAATCTACATTAAAATATAAATAAGGTTCAATTGAAGTGAATGTAAGAAATTATAGACAACCACACGGCCTTCAAGGAGAAAAACCAATACAGTAAAGGCACCTACATTCCTATTGAAATATAATAGTGTGACATGATACTAGTAGTTAGTTTTTATTAAATTTAAAATAAAAATGTAATGAACTGAAATATATCTGATCACCTTAACAACATGGGTTAATTTACAATATATAGTAGTGTTGCCATTCCTTCGACTAACCGCTGCAGACGAAAGGAAGAATTAAATATCTAAATGAATGGAATTATATTTTTCCATAAGCAAAATCTTAAACAATAATTGGTTGATAATAAAAATAAAAAAAAGAAATCAAACATCGTAAGCGCTTACAGTGGCCAACGGGATATGTCCTCTAGAGAAATTCACTATTACATGATTTTTCTACCGATTTCGGGTATCCTTGTTTAAAATTGGAAAGTGGTCATACAATTCAAAACAATACCTTAGTTATTTATAAAAATAATGATATAAGGGACTGTGGAGAAAAACATATGATTGCAATAAGTATATAGAACGCTGATTCAAACTGGTATTGGAATTGTCAAAAATAAACGGCGGAAACTATATCATAAAAACCGAAGAGTAGTTGAGAGGGAACATGATAAAAACTGTATAATAAAACAATTCTGCCTACCACTGTTGATTGAAATTGCTTTTATTTTGCCTCAAAATTTAGTTCTGAATAATCAAAGTTGCTTTAAAATTACGAATCATAACGAAATTAAAGTATAATAAGAGATTGACCGTCAGCGATATCAAGACTATAATGAGAAGTGTGGTGGGACTAATATTAAAAATCGATTGATTGTAAAGAAGAATTAAGTCAAAAGGTCGATAACTGTATCGCAATTTTTTTTTTTAGTAAAATTACACATAACGTACATTCTGGAAGTATCTAAATAAAAAAAAAATGAGAATAAAAAAACTGGGAAGTGTGATATATTAACTATTGACAAATGTATCAAACCCAGTAAACTAAAAAAAGAGTCCAGCTCGAGATGTTTCTTGAGTCATGTAGACATGATGATGCAGAAAAAAATTAATCGAATTAAACATTGATAAAAATTAAAGAAAAACATGCAAAATATCATTGTTTTTAAACATGTTAAAAGCTAACCTTCGATTAATGGCAGATGAGTTAAGTCAATTTAAAAGCTCGAAAGAGCATACTACAAAAATGTGTATACCTCAAAAAGCTAACACAAAACCATTCAATAGTAATTATGACTTCATCTTTTCTCAAAAAGTAAGCTATCTGAAATATCTCAGCGATTAAAATATCGAAATAATCAGTGTTTGAAATGAAGTTTAGTAAGACCGTTTAGCCATGTAGTTAACCTAATTGAAGATTTTATTTCTATGAAAAAAGGACTAAAATATTCAGGAGATTGAACTTATAAAGATTATCCTACATTTTTAAATGGTAACAAGCAGGAACTGCAGTTCGATATTATTTCTTCCTAGAAAAAAACGTTTCTTAAAAAAAATAAAACCAGATTTATGGTGATGTGTAATGGCCATATAATTTACAATTAAAAAACATAGTAAGAACTATCTTTGCTTTTGTAGTTATTGTTTTGCGTAATATTTTCTGTTTCTATTTTTTTATAAGACGAAGTACCGCCAAGCCATAGAAAAACGTTGCGTTTCTAATTCATTTCGAATTAATACAAACTGGGTTAAGTCGAACACATTTTACACACAGGATTTGATTTAATTGATTTCTTCTTGATAATTTCATAGGGGCAATCTTTATTGTTTTAAATATATTATCAAACAAAATGTCATCAAAATTTATTTCTCGCTGAAGATAAATCTTCATTAAACAAAGACATATCAAATCAACTGCATAATACCATATAATTTCCAATTGACTTGATTGTAAAATCTGACTTCGCGTAGGGTGTATTTTTCTATTTGGTTTGGCCGATTTTGTGAATCAGTCAATTCGGTTACACAGTCAACAACCTATATAAACGCAAAGCATTCCGAATTTATTATTATAACATCATTTATCGACTTATATAACGTCGTCATTATTATATAAATGTATAGATTGAATTGATGCCAAAGACAGAAAACATCGATAGATACCATATAAAAAGCAGTTGCTTTTGGTAAAGTAAATCATTCTTTAAATACTCGACCGACATTTAAGACTGGAGAACAAATAACTGTAGTCGTTAAGGCCTACCTTCTTAAGAAGAAAAATGATGTATAAAAGATTCTGCACAAGAAGAGGAGTTTTGTTTTTACTCATTGGTATAGGTAAGTTGGAGGGTAATGATTCAAAGTGACTGCTCATTTGACTGTCTCATATGCATGCAATCATCAAACGATTTCACAATTACAAGTATGGACTAAATCTTTGCTTTGCTTGCAATGTTTTAGATAATATCACTATTGTATTATAATGTTTTTGTTTATGTGACATCGGGACGGACAAGTGGTTATTTCAATATATTTTCAAAATAATTAATTGTTAGACGTGTAATTATAATTTTAATCTGTGATTTTTGTATGATAAAAAAGTCTTTGTTATCAATAGTTAAGAACAATACAGGGACGAGAAATTTGAAAATTAAAAAAAATCTGATGCTTGCTTAAACTCTTTAGTGAACGGATTTAGCAGGACATAGGTACAATTGCATAAGTGACAGCTAATGCTGCGATACAGGCTTTGCTCATCGTTAAAGTCTGTACGGTGACCAGTAATGTTAATGTTGGTATCATTTAATATCTTGTAGAGAGTTGTGTCATTGGAAATCACACCAAATCTTCTTATCTATAAATCTAGTTGACAACATGATTACATATAACTGCAAATTGAAACAAGTTTAAGTAATGAAATATGAAATGTCTAATCTTTTATTAAAGTTTTGATCAAATTCATTTCACTTCTATGTTGAAATATTGGTTTGTAGTTAATTGAAAGAAAATAAGTGTTAATGCCTTTATATGATTAAACTAAACATGATATTGCAATTAAATAATATTTCTCTTTGTGATATTAAAATTATAAATTAAAATATATCAAATATTAGTGGTTAGATAACCTAAATTAGTATACATGTAGAGTGTCTATATGAAAAGAAGTTCATTCCAGCTTTACGTTTAAAACAGTATCCATGCTAAGCATTTGTCGTAACTGAAACCGAAAAGCAATACCAATCTGACCTGTGACTGAAAACATACTGTTAATCCATGTATGTAAACTTGACCTCACATCAATGACATACAATATTTTTTAAAAACCCTACTAATCCGCTAAATGAACTAATTAGATTGATATCAACAGCTGACAATCATAACCAATTAAAGATCAATGACATACAATATTTTTTAAAAACCCTACTAATCCGCTAAATGAACTAATTAGATTGATATCAACAGCTGACAACCATAACAAATTAAAGATCAATGCCATACAATATTTTTTTAAAAACCTACTAATCCGCTAAATGAACTAATTAGATTAATATCAACAGCTGACAATCATAACCAATTAAAGATCAAATACCCATAATGACATAATATTACCATTAACCAGGTAGCTTGTATATTGTAGAAGTTATCGATTGATTTACATAATTATATTTATGGTATCACACAATGTTTTGGAAAGCTGTACTGCAATGATTTGATAACAATCACAATTATAGTAAATATATTTAAATTTTTGTGAACAAGTGCAAATACATACACACCAAATTACATTATTCACTATTAAATAACGTAAAAGAGACGTCTTAAAAGTCATTATAACCCTCATACTGGAGACACCATAATTTGATAATTATCTAAAACATGTCATAGGAGTACTATTCGGCGATATTGATATCGTTGATAAATTCTGCAATATAAAACGTCCCAATTTCCATTCTTAATTATTGTATCTATCATATATTCATAGAATTAAAAAAAAAAGCATCTAGAGAATATAATAGTGAAATAGACTGTTTGTCTATATGCATGTAATTATACAAAAGACGATGTGGTATGATTACCAATGAGACAACTCTCAACAATAGACCAAAATGACACAGAAATAAACACATATAGGTCACTGTACGGCCTTTTAAGCTCATTTAAGATATTCCAATCACAACAGTTTTAAGTCAAAATCGAGATAAAAATTAAAAAAACATTGAAAACCAAATATTTTGAAAAATTGTGCTACAGCAATATATATATATATATATATATATATATATATATATATATATATATATATATATATATATATATATATGGGAGTAGAAATAAACCAAGACGATTACCATTAGAGTAAAACAATTTTCAACAAGCAACGCCCAATCAGTTGTATGTTCTTAAAGTATATTTGGCTGTACTATTTTCAAAGAATGATGATAATTTGAAAACAATTATAGATTTACCATCACCGCAGAGTATATGTCTTAAGTCGAAAACTTCGCTCTTTTTTATTCTATAAAATATCATGATGTTTTGTTGTTAAATTTTACCCAAAATTGTATTTTAACATTTAGCGCTAGGACTTGACGTATTCAAAAACACATGCCAATTATTGTTTTATCATACCATTTATGCAAGCATAAAAATCACATTCAAACAATGCATTATATACATTATAAACAAGTCAGTTGTATGCTTGCATGTTCATGTGTGTTCATATATATTGCAGTTTGCTGTAATTAACTTTTTGTTTGTTTCTAGATTTATTAAATCTTTCGACGTCTTACACTGTGAACGACGCAAATAAAATTCACAAGTTCTTATTTAATGATACTGACGATGGTTACAATAAACTGGTACTACCGAGCTACCCAGTAATAGTCAGTGCAGAATACAACTTTCTGGCTCTCAATGCTTTGGTAAGTAATTTTTTTCTTTGTGCTTTCGGAGATCAGCCAAAGTTGACTTTAAAATACAAAGCATTGCACAAAACCTACAGACATACACTTAGACAAATACGTATCAATATAGCCATTATTTCTATAATTGTATTTTAAGCTTTTCCGTTATACCTCCCTTTTCTATATTAAAACAATATTCTTGCTAATTAATAACTGTAAGACAAAAATGCTTTTACGCGATACAAAATGTCGTAAAACAGAATAAACAAAACATGTTTTAAAATATATGAGCTTGTTATTAAGTGATTTTTTTTTATATAAACCGAAAAACAATTATATTTTTCTCACCCCATGGTACTCTTTAGAAAAAACGTCTTTGAAAATATATATAGAGAGGACAAAAAAACCCACTATAGTTTCTTTGATCATGAATTTTATGACTTTTGTATATTTACTAAATTTAAACCAGGTCATTTATAAATATATAGCCGTCTAAGAATTAGCAGTATCCGTTGATGTTAAAATAAACTACTAAAATTATGTTTTACAAATCGTTTTATATTGTATTTATGTTTAAAGGATATAAAAGAACAAACGTTGGATACATCAGGATGGTTTACCGTGGTCAGTACATTAATGTTATTTCAATTCAAACTATAGGTCATTTTAAGATTTATTTTTATGTATGTACTGATATGTGTGTTTATATGAAGAAACTTATTTTATTATGACCCTGCATATTTTCTTTCTGGGAATCTGTTTTTAATTTTACAAAACAAGCCGCGGCGTTCTTACATGTTTTTATCCGTGATTATATGGCAACCCTGCACAAGGAGACGCACATAAACTACTCAGATGACCCAACAAATGAGTTGTTTAATTATTCGTTACGTGAACATATGTTTTTAACGGTTTGATACTCATCCCCATACGGATCACTATAGGAATCTTAAATCCATAGGTGGGGAGTATGAAAGCTAAACCCACTATGAGTTTAACAAAAAACGACTATGGATCCTTAAGGGGCCAGTATACGTAGTTAATCACATAACAATATTAGAATTTAGCGCACAAAGAACTTTTCCTGTCACTTGTTGTATAAAAATAATCAATGAAATACAGAAAAAGTTATAGATGACGCCAACATTGATTCAAATGTAATAGTATACGCGACGTCATTAACCAAATATGAACTATATGACCTCATATGCATCGATAGGGAGTCAATACGTGATGGTGTTCCATCCAATCATAACGTTTATTGTTCACAAGCGTTGGAACACAAAAAATATATTGGGCTATTAAAAAGCAAATTCAATTGATTGGGTATATTTGTGAATTCGATTTTATCTATAGATGTCATTCGTTATTTATGATCTCTTTACAGTCTTGCGGTGAAATTATTTAATAATATATACTCTTTTCATGTTTGATCGCAAAATCGTCAATTCTAGGCTATCTGAAAATTAAAAATTTGCATTTTACATTTATGTATAAATAATGTTTAACATTTGTGCTACGATACTGACGAATAATAAAATTTTCCGAGGAAGATAAAATGAAATTGGGTTGCCAAATATTTTACTTTTTCTTTTGTTCTATAACCCAGCACTTCAACAATAAAACATAATTCTATACATGGTAAACATGAGTGGCCATTTTTACATCCCTATATTTAAGTAAACTAAAATGGGGAATTTTTACCTTTTATTCTATTCAGTACCGGATTCGAAGTACACATTTACCTCTGCGAATGAATAAACACACTACGATTTCATATCATTCCACGATGTTTTGATATTTCAAAAAGGGCAGACACAGACGAAGGGTAATATATTTTGTTTAGAAAAAGAGTCAATACAGTTGTATTTTCATATTTTTTTGGGGTGGGGAAAGGGGTATAAGATTTTTTTAAATTTCTAAATGAAACATATGGAAGTACATACTACAATATTAAACACAGATAATGAAAAATGAGGTTAAAGCGATTGTAGCTGTAGACTTAGTGTATCTAAGGTTTGTAATACAATCCCGTCTAGAGACAAATATTTGTCAGCATTACAATCTGATTCTAATACTGTTGAGTTTAGTTTTCAGAATTATATTTATATATATTTATATTTTGATAATAACTTAATGTGACGGTATGGTGCTACATTATCATATATTGTTTGGCTAAATTTGAGACGATAGATATGCAAAATGTACATAACTAAGCTAAACAAATGAAATTGTATTGTATAGTTAAATAGATCTAAACCTGGTTGTTACGATTTTAGATATGGAATGATAGCCGATTATCCTGGCCTAAAGCAGACTATGGAGATATTGACTATATATATGTACCAGAGAATTTAGTTTGGCACCCTGAATTAATTGTGCAGAACTCGTACGTATTTCAAGCCTTTACATCATAAATAGTTACATGTATATACCATTACTGTTTACCATCTTGATATATTTATTTCAGCTGCTTTACAAAAAAACGCTTGTTATGCGAGTATCAGCGAGCTATTAATCTGCTATGAGCCGATTACAAATACAGCTGATATATTAAAAAATAACATTCATTTTCTTTATCCTGAATTTTATTTTGTACATTTATTTTGCGTTAAACAAAATCCAGACAAACTCACATTTAACATTTATTTTCGATTAAGATTTTATAAGTGTTTATAAATTTTACCGCGTAGTTATATCTAAAAAAAAATCACACAATCAGCTGATGACTGTTCCGCCAAAATGTCTCGCATTGTCAGCAATAATACATCGCTTAAAAATGGATTAACTAAGTGTTGTCTGATTTAAGACAAAAGTGTATGATTTGTCTTACGCTTCAGAATTTCGAACTGACCGTGGCATTCGCTGATTATTAATTATAGATTTTTTGTGACACACATGTACACAATCCAGTTTTCAACTTAAAAATACACATATAAGAATGTTAAGTAATCTATAGTTCACAAGAGATGAAGCAATACGTCATTGGAATGCGAAAAACATTACACATTATGAGGTCATACAACACTCGCCAATAGCAATATACAAAAGTAGTCCGGCAGTTGGCGGAGTTTTAAAACTATATCTGTATATTTAACAAATACAGGCTAGCGATATCTCAAATGTTTATGTTGGGCTGCTAATATATGATTACCTAATTGTAGAATAGCTATTGATTAACAGAAGAAAAATATGGTTATTAAGTTCAACAGAAATGTTAACATGTATACAGGTATAATTATATATGGACATAAATGTAGAATTAAATCTTAAGTAATTTTTTAGTATTTCTTGTGTAACACATACAATGACATATCTAACAAAATAACTTTTAATTTTAATCTAAGTATTCTGGAATTGCGGAAAAATCTTGGTGCTGACAAAACAGTAAGAATACACTATAACGGAGAAGTACGATGGGAGCCACCTGCTGTGTTATCTACGTCATGTGACATTGATGTCACGTTTTTCCCATATGACAGCCAAACTTGCGACATAGAATTAGCTAGCTGGGGTTTCCCTTTAGGAACTGTCAATTTAACATTATTAAAATCTGCAATAAATTTAGAAGACTATAGACCTAATGGAGAAATGGAGCTTGTGACGACCTCTCAGTATATAGATGTGCTTACTGAAGACGACCTAGAATTTTCGGAACTTTTCTTCAAAATGCAGTTTAAAAGATATTATGGTCATTACCTGATGAGTGTATTAGTTCCTACCATTCTTACGGCCGTGTTAACATTTGTTACATTTTTTCTGCCCCTTGAGTCTGGAGATAAGATCGGATATATTCTTACAGTGTTACTTGCGTTGGCAGTTTTATTGACGTTATTTGCAGATGGTATGCCTACGACATCAAAACATACTTCAGTCTTAGGTAAAGTAAATTTATTTTGTACTATTCATTCACAATACTTTTCACTATAGTTTAATTATGTATTTGATAGTACTTATTACAAGATTCTATGTATATTCAGACTGCTCAGTAGATATACTTTACCTGTAATTATCAACAGCATACTCAATTGTCTGAAAAGGCAACGAACATGATTCAGTCGATTGTAAGCTAATTATCTAATCAATATTGAATTGAATGCAATGTATAAGTATGAAAATTACCTGAATATAGTACGGCGGCTTCGTGAAAAATGGTGCACATCCTGCTACCAGCATGAATCTTGGCATAATGCTCCATCGAGTGTAACACTTTAGTTTCAGATAGAATAATTGAATAATTTATTGCTCAGACTTTTCAAATGATGATAAGATACAATCTGTTACTAGTGCAAACATACATGTATTTTTGTAAAAATGGAAAATGTCGTAAAACTTGGCTTAATAAATATTAGCTTCTGATTTGCCTTTCTAATGGTGCAGTATCTGCTTTTATTAACAGAGATAAGTAAAACTGTGAATTTATTTTTTTGCAGTGGTATTTCTAACAGTAACCTTGGGAATGGCCTCTCTTGTAATTATCTTCACGATATTTATCATAAGACTTTACCATCAACCAGAACACGACAAGGCTCCAAAATGGATGCATTCCTTGGCGAGGAAATTCTTGAAGTTAAAGTGCAGATCAGAAAGAATTAATCACCTTGATCATCTTGAACATAGCAAGGTTACAGAAAATGGCAAACCAAATGATGAAAGAGTATGTTTGGAGAGAAATGAGTCATTTACACCTTACACTAACAAAGAGCTTGCAGAATTCTTTGATTACTTTCTGTTAGGAGTTTTTACAGTTTTATATATTTTGATTATTTTATGTTTCCCAATAGTTCTGAGCACTTCAACATAATGCTTACAGGACAAGGAATTTCACCTACATGTGTATTATGAAATGATTTTTGTTGGTTTTTCCTTTTACCAAACTTGCGATGTATTTTCATGTTTCTGTTTTAAAATAATTTATTGGCAACAGAATTGACGAAAAAGAGATGTTTGATAAGGAATCTGATATTGTTTCAAATATAAATAAAGAAGATGTGGTATGATTGCCAATGAGACAACTCTCCACAAGAGACCAAAGGGCACAGAAATTAACAACTATAGGTCACCGTACGGTCTTTAACAATGAGCAAAGCCCATACCGCATAGTCAGGTATAAAAGGCCCTGAAATAACAATGTAAAACAATTCAAACGAGAAAACTAACGGCCTAATTTATGTACAGGCAATGAACGAAACACAAACATGGAATATACAAAAAAACGACAACCACTGAAGCACAGGCGTCCGACTTGGGACAGGTACACACAATCAAATAAAAAGGTATATATTTTAATTATAAAAGTGTTGTTACACATCTTAACCTGCAACATTCTGTATGTGTCTGTGACAACTCTTAAGCCTGTAACTCAGTGTTTGTCGACGACTCTAGAATGTCAAACTCAATTTTAATACCTATTATTGTATAAATCAGGGCATTTGTGCTTGCTTCAATGATATTTTACAGTTGACAAAAAGTAATGGGTCTTGTGCATTGTTGAATACCCTAAGAATTCCAATAATTGCTTACACTCTGTTTGTTGTAAGTACAATATGTATATTTGATTTTTTATTATCTTTATTTTATATGGTATTACTTAGATTAATTTCATACGTTTGATGTTTGATTTGTACTAGTTTGCAATGTAGATATCATGGTTATAATTATTTTTGCTACGTTAAAATGCTTTATATTATTTTTTGTGTTTCAGCCAGTACGTTTCTAATGTCGAATTCAATACAAACTGACGACCGATTTCAATACTCTCAAATACATTGCTTCAAATTCCTATTTTTTAATTATTTTTAGTTTAGTTTAATAATCTATTTCGACATCATTCGACGGATTTTGACGCATTTAAATCTGACGTTTTCTTTAACACCATACTGTGGAATGGGTTAAACTTCCCTTGTTGATCCCTAGTTTACGTATGATTTCATTGACCTTTTGACACTATGATTACTATGATAACATAAGAAGTAAATCCTATTTGGTACAATGATGACTTGTGACTTCACATTTTTGCGCCTGGCTAACTCCCGTTTTGGTACCATGCTTATGTATTGTCTACCCTCATATTTCCTGGATTATGAAACAGATGGAATTAAAATAAAACTGGCATCTTTGTCAAGTTTCTGTTGATACGTTATGCTCGTACATCTTCACAAAGACTGTATTGGCAGAGGTGTAACCCTTACACATGCACTACTCAAATTATCTAATTTTGATGAAAATCAAACGATTTATTAATTTTGACATTTTAATTTTCATTAATTTTATTTTATCTGCCGACATTTTATTCTATTATTTTAGTTCCAGGAATCAAAATGGGTTTTATTTACAGAAAACGCTATATTATTCTATTTTTAAGATATAAAAATATAAAATATTTTTGCCGTTTTTCAGAAAGAAAATACCAATTGAAAGTTCGTAAATTTGTTTGTTTATAGTCGACAGGCACTTCAGCTTGAAAGCAAATATTGGAATAAAAAAAATATGTTCAGTTTATTTAATGGATTTCTCAAACAATTAAAACTTTATTTTTGTTGAAATAAGAACAGAAAAAACTCAATACCATTCTTACATTCAGGTAAATTCAATAACTGACTATATTGTATTGGTTTTACTTATTGGTAAAGCCCTCAATTATAAAAAAAAAGAAGATTCGGGTGATTGCCAATGAAACAACTCTTCACAAGAGACCAACTGACAAAGAAATTTAAAGATATAGATCACCATACGGCCTCCTTAAATAAGCAAAGCACATATAGTATAGTCAGACCTAAAAGGTCCAGAAATCACAAATGTAAAACAATTCAAACGAGAAAACTAACAGCCTAACAAATATAAAAAAAAAAATAACGAAAAACAAATATGTAACACAGCACCAATCAACAACAACTGAATTACAAGCTCCTGGCCTGGGACAGGCACGCACAGACTGTCGGAGGGCAAATATGTCAGCGTAATCCCAAGCCTTTCCCATCTCCTGGGACAGTAGTGTAACGAACTACAGTACAAACTATAAAAATCAGCTGAAAAAGGCTTAACCCCTTCTGATGGATACGCATACAAATACATGTGTAATACCACAATCTGTCAAATCAAGTTGCATACGAAAAAGGGTAGAAAAAAACGTTCCCTTGAAATGCTCTTCAACTTCGTACTTTATTTGGCATTTTTCAATTTTTCAAATTCGAGCGTCACTGATGAGTCTATGTAGACAAAACGCGTGTCTTAGCGTAAATACATAATTTAATCCTGGTTTCTATGATGAGTTTATTTAGTCGATATAGGATTTTAATTGTTCGGGTAATTAACGGCAAACACTTTTTCGGTGTTTATGGCGGGTTGCTCTACATCAGGAGTGAAATCAAAGAAGCTTTGCAGATTATCTGTCGTGGTCTTTAAATACATATAATATTATGTCACACTCGCCGTTTTTTTTACGTTTCGGCGTAATTGTTGAGTGTCTTATGAAAAACAATAGGCATTTGTAGTCTTTTCTACCATCTGGAATTGTATTGAAATGTGAAAAGGTAATGTTTAAGTATACGAAAAAAAATATGTAGAAGTTTCAAGGGAATATATACATTTAAAAATAATAAACGCGATCTGTATGTTTGTGTCTAGTCAAAATGTCACAAAACGTCGTTTTTTACATTTTTGTTACAAGAATGATAAGTCATATAATACAATTTTGGAGGGGGACAATTTTAATTTGAAATAGCACAAATAATACTATAAAACATGAACATTTACATTTCAGGGATTCATTTGAACAAATTTTCGACTACATGTCGAAAGTATAAACGACACAGTCAACGACTACATTTGTCTAGTCATAATGTCACATCATGTGTTTTAACTCGTTTTGACGTTACGTTCTGTATAAGTTCACATGTAGTTCCTAACATTGCAAATATCTCATGCATAACCATAACTTTTTTTTATATTTTTTTTATACATTGATATCTCAACGGATTTTTCTGTATTAAATATAATTAAATATTATAACTGTATCCGTTTACTTGTTCATAAAATTGACAATGGAAATGGGGTATGGTTTAGATTAAATTTTCGTTTGTTTCTGCAGTTGACAAATTTTATATTTGTTTGTGTTATTAAATTGTGAATTTGAAAATATTCTTAAACTATTAAAAGTCGATAGAAAAAGTAGAAGAAAAAAACCGTGAATTAAAACAAATATCCTGTTACAATCAAAAGAAAGAGAAAACATCTGTGTTCCTATGTGATATCATATTAATAAATTTTACAAGTAAACACCCGTGATATCGCGGGTCCGTGACTGAATTAAAGTATATAATTATGCCTAAGCCTTATTTTAGTAATTGGTATTGTCATCTGATAAAGTCATGTCGATTATAAGATACATAGTTTTCTCTGCTTTCAAATCTTTCTGTTTGAACCCGTCGACCTGGAACTTATCAATTATTGGTAATTTTAATTATTTGAAAAACAAAAGGTCCTGGCTATCCAGGAATGGAGTATTTTTTAATCAACAGCACTGTCCTATATAAGTTATCTTAGAAAGTCTTGCTGATTGCTGAATAAAACTACAATAGGGAACAATTTGACAATGATTGAATTTAGTAGTGTCAGCCCTTTGATTATGACCCGTGTATATAGCAAAATCCTAAATACACCGTTTGGTGGTGCGCCTGTCAAATGCGGAATGTACAGATAAGGTAATAGCTAACAGGTGAATATACTATTGGTATTGGTATCGGATTCGACCCGGAACTTGTTAATTATTGGCAATATTAATTATGTGGAAAACAAAAGGGTCTGGAGTGGTGTAATTTTTAATCTATACCATTGTCCTATATTAGTTATGTATAGAGTTGAATTCTTTGATTTGTCGTTTTTACCCGATGACGGTTGACAAATTGGACCTCGTAATTTTAGTATTATAGATATCTCTGTTTTAACTTAATTGCACTTTAAGTTGTATGTGCCGCTATTTGTCATTTCCGCTCTTCACATAGCAAGTCAAACAGACAGTTCACATAAATTATGCTGTATGTTTGAGCTGCTTAGAATGAAGAGTTCTTATCCCAGGCATAGAAAACTGCCACAAAAATCATAATAGTGCACTGAATATTTTACTTTATAATTTAGAAATAAATTGCTGTTTTGGTTTTATGTGCTGATTGCTGTGTAGAAAAATACAAATGTTGGAAATGGACTTGCATTTACGTTTACATAATGTTTACATAAAGTGCACTGCTAACACCTTAACGTAATACAATGATACTTCCATATATTCACATTTCCATACAGTGCAACAACGACTGTAACATTTTACTTTAACGTGAACCACTTAAACCACATTCTACGCCATTCTACAAACATACATTTCACTCAAAGCTAAACGTTGTGTTCCCCCCTCGCCCCCCCCCCCCCCCAAAAAAAAAGGTATCCATCAATCATGACAATAATGCAGGGAATAATCAAATTGATAATTTAATACAAACATAAAATCCTTTTTTTTGGTTTTAATTATTTGTTATTGTGTTAGAAAACAGGTTCAGGGGAATGGAATAGTGGTTACTATTGCATAATTTCAAAAGAATTCATTGTAGTACGTGAAACTAAAATTATAAACTGTTTTCTTGTCATGTCAAATCCCCATAATCAATTGTACAATGTCTTTGTTAGCAAGTAAAACGAACAAGGAAAATTAAACTTCATATTCGTCACTTTGTGATCAATTAAAAAGAAGCATGCTTAAGTCCATTGAAGACGTTATCAAGCAGAAAATGCAATTGTATATAATTTTTCCTAAGAGGTGAATGGTCAAAGATACTGATTAGGCAGTCAAAACACATAATGACAAATAATTGTAAGAAAAGCAATTAGAAATATAATAACTTTTGTTTTTGATTCTTTTCAAATTCTTTGTTATCAATATAAAACAATAAGCTAGAATATCACGTTAAACATGATAGTTGGCAGTACATGGAATTCGATATTATTTCTCTGTGAAGGTATATATTCATAAATGAATATAAATAACTTGTTGTATTTGATAACATGGTTTCGGATACAATCCAGTAGGTAATATTTAGTCAACCTATATAAAAACAGTGTATTCCTTATTCATGATTTAAGCATTGTCCATTTATTAAGGTAGACGTTTGTGTCTATTGTAAACAAAGTTTGACTGATTTAATGTAGGTGGTTTCATGTTAATAGATTGATACGTTGCAGGAAACAGACAACCCGCAATAGAGACAACATAACATTAAATTGCTTTTGATAAAATAAATTGCAAAAAAATTGTTCTGTATCAAAACATCAAATTAATTCAGAAACGAATAACAGTGACTGTTACATATCGTATACGGCAAAAGATGTCTACAGAATTCTGCAAAAGAGGACTATGTCTTTTGCTAATTTGTATAGGTAAGTTCATATTTATTCCATTAGCTAACATAGACTAAAGGGCCCGTGTACACGTATCCATCACTTAGTAAAGGTCGGCTGAAAACCTTTACAGAAATATTTTTCTTATCATTAACTATTTGGCTTATTCGAACCAAATGTTGACAAATGTTCTAAGCGTATCTACTTTAAAAAAATATTAGATAACTATGCATGACATCTAATAATATTATTGACAAAGTTGTCCACCGGGTTTTTCTCTACATAAGCGAAATACAACGGGATATAAATATGGAACAGGATATGCTTACCCTTCAAAAGCATCATAAAATTAAATTTTTTTTTGTTCTGAATGTTTACTTTTCTTTGTTGTGTTTTGTGTACTGATGTTTGTCTTTTCATCTTTTTTTCGCTCTTTTTCATGACATAGTTAGTGTTTTTTCGTTTTATATGTTTTATTAACCCTTATATATATATATATATTGCCTTTTTTCTTGTATGTGTCATCTGTTCACTTCTATCCATAGACATGATAGAAGAAATCTTCAAAATATCAAGTTTACAAACTGTTGATTTCACTTTCAATTCCATTTCCAAAACTTAAATAAACTGTTCTACCATTGTGTTATGTTTTGGCCAGCATAGATTATTAGATTGAGATAAATAAACTCATCATAGATACCAGTACTAAATTTTGTATATACGCCAGACGCGCGTTTTGTCTACAGAAGACTCATCGGTGACGCTCGAATCCCAAAAAAGTTTAAACTGCAAAATAAAGTACGAAGTTGAAGACCATTGAGGAACAAAATTCCTAAAGGTTTTGCCAAATAGAGCTAAGGTAATCTATGCCTGAGGTAGAAAAGCCTTAGTATTTCAGAAATTCAAAATTTTGTAAACAGTTAATTTATAAATATAACCATATCAATGATTATTCATGTCAGCACAAATATGCTGACTACTGGGCTGGTGATACCCTCGGGGAAATAAATCTCCACCTGCAGTGGCATCGACCCAGTGGCAGTAAATAAACTCATCATAGATACCAGAACTAAATTTTGTAAATACATCAGACGCGCGTTTCGTCTACAAAAGACTCATCAGTGACGCTCGAATAAAAAAAAAGTTAAAACTGCCAAATAAAGTACGAAAATAAAGAACATTGAGGATCAAAATCCCTAAAAGTTTTGCCAAATACAGCTAAGGTAATCTATGCGTGAGGTAGAAAAGCCTTAGTATTTCAAAAATTCAAAATTTTGTAAACAGTTAACTTATAAATATCACCATATCAATGATAATTCATGTCAGCACAAAAGTGCTGACTACTGGCATGGGCTGGTGATACCCTCGGGGAAATAAATCTCCAACAACAGTGGCATCGACCCAGTGATAAATTTTAGTTAAAGCAACACTAACAAGCAAGGAAACATAACAAACATGTCAAATGCACCTTTGTTATAGTTACTGTAATGACTCACCGTTTTGATGCCAAGTTCTTCGGACATTTTCTTCAAAAATATATTGGGCGAGCGAGCGAAAATTATTTTTTTATTTTTTTTGTCAGTAAAATTTTTGAAACTGCAAATTAATGCTTTAAATAAAAATAGTAATGTGCAAAATGAATTGGTACAACTATATAATTTCAAAAGTGACGACAGTTAAGATATTACAACAACGATTGCATGGACATACAATTCCAATAAACAGCTCTGACCGATCTAAGCTGGTATAATACTTCAAATTTGACAACGGTAGATTAATTACAACAGAGTTTAATGGAATCACTCAACGGTTTTATTGCCATACATATAGATCGCAAGAAATTGAAATGACACCTTCCAATGCGTATCATCCCAATCAGGTATATTATTCTGACAGAGCAAAATATTCTTTACTTTGACTCCTAAAAGCAGCAAATAATTTAATAGCTCTAAGCTTGACTAGAAATGGTTAATTCAATTACACACTACTAATTATGACGAAATTAATCTCAATACCATCACCATAATCGCATTAATACTCTATCTATTCCCCTAAACAAAAGAAGAGTTATGTTTACATGACAAAAGGCTAAGTAGAGGATATGTGGTTTATCAAAATTATATACTTCTTATATTGTTTAAACGTACATAGGAATCGAGGACTCATTTTATCCAAGACAGGCTAGTCTTATTAGTTGAGAGAAGGATCGAGAATGACGTTTGACATGTGTGTGTGTGGTAATCAAACGAAAAAGTTTACGTTTTCAGCCTAGGAAGGACTTCAAAGCTTATATTGAAAAGATTATCGGATAACTGTGTGCTCAATATTTACTTGTGTATTGCACTGTGCTGACACAACTCCTCGTTGAAATCCTGATTTTCGGCTTTTAATTTAAACATCGATGTATCAAATGTGCGCGAGGAGTTGACTTATTTAGCTGTAATTAAATGAACTAAATGTGGTTGGTTTGCAGTCCACAAATTTGTGAAATCTTTATTTATTCTTCTTATGTTGAAGAGGTAATTTCTCCAAAACAAGAGCGGTAAAATTAAAAAGGCTCGGAATCAAATTTGTGTGACCTAACATAATAATAAATACAAGATATAACATGTTTTGAGGAAACGAAAAATATCCACAATTGAGCAGTTATTCATTTTGAGACTAAAACAATGGTAGAAAGAGAAAAATAATCAACACAATAAATGAGTAATCAGTTAAATAATACAAGTTTAAAAACAAAATGATTTTAGTCATGAAATATATCATATTTTAAAATTTTGAAGGTTTCCCTAGATGCATATTGATATATGTATGCGTCAGAAGTCTTTTGAATAAATAGTTATCGTATAATCCACAAATTGCTGCAAACACAGGTATACACATACTCTTTCCTTGCTTGTAGAGAAAACAACACATTTTCTCATACATTTTTTCATTATCTGTATAAATATAAATACAGTCACGTGAATTCGATACTCCATCCATGTTGATTGAACAGTTATCTACTGTTTTACGTTGCAGTGAAATAGTAAAAATATGACTTCAAATAATATATAGGACTTGACATTTATAAGATGCGATTAATTTATCAACTGGTTAGTCGATGTCTCATTAACGTATATCAAACGTGATTTTTTTACAAAACACTTACAACGACACACTAATACACAAATGTATAATAATGTTGTATTCACAATTCTGTTTTATTCAAACATGTTTACAGATAATTTCTGCAATTTTCTGTAATTTTACGTTATTTTTCTTTTAGATTTATTCATATCGTCAACATTGTGCAATATGGATAACGAAACTAATCTTCACGACAAGTTATTTAATCAATCTGGATACAAAACACGTATCCGACCAGGCAACCCAGTAAATGTATCAGCAAGATACAACTTGCAATATCTCAATGCAGTGGTAAGTAAAGCAATTTTTGTTTTCGAATTTAAGATTGCCAGTAAATTATTTCTTGAATGACTAGACACGGCATGAACAAACAATATACCATGTAGTCCGCAGTGACGGGCAACAATAAAAAAAAGATCTAATCGATAAAAAGGTTCAATGTTTGGCTAACCAATAAACAAACACCAACATATAGAAATATTACAGTATAAAACATTCAGATTGATATATACTCATATATGTCTCAACCCTACAAGATGTCGGTCTCGTCATTTGTCAGACGGAAATTACCTATGGTGTGCTATTAACTATGTAAAACACACTGGAAGATCATTAAAGCTCATTTAATTTAACATTTTTTTTAAATTCGTGTGTAGTTCAATGTATGTTTCAATAACAGCTGATATCAATGTTTAATCGTTGAATAAAATATTTGATACAGTTTGAAACGAAACAAATTCATCAAGTCCACTTTATTTTTGTTAACTGTGATAATAATTTCAACAGAATTCATTCATTTATTTCCTTACACTCCTGCACCGTGCATCAACTGTTATTACGTGTTAATATTTATCCACAACGCAAACATTTGAAGCTGATCAACTGGTTCAAGTCTTGTTTGCTGTAAATGTATCAGTTTTGTGCATTGGAAGCTCGTGAGTTTTGTATCATGTGTATATCAACATTGGTTTGATTATTGTGAGATATCAAGTTAAGCATGCGCATGGTCAATGTTAAACTAGCTATCAAACGTAAGATACACTTTAGACACAGCTAAAATAAATAGATAACCTTGTGAATAAAAGGAACATCAGTAATTTGAATCGGCTTTTTAAATAGCGTATGATGGACAAAAACAAGGATATATATATATACATTAATATATCCAAACACTAATACATTTACTAATTATAAAGAACTACAGGTATTTTAGTTGAGCGGCGGAGAGGACAATTTTAGAAATTTAGATAACCTAAAAACCTCATGGAAAAGCTGAAATCGTGTTGTTTTTGAAAATATGTGTCGTAAATATACAATCTGATACACAGCAGGATCTGCTTACCCTTCCGGAGCACCTGAGATCACCCCTAGTTTTTGGTGGGGTTCATGTTGTTTATTCTTTAGTTGTCTATGTTGTGTCATGTTTACTATTGTTTTTCTGTTTGTCTTTTTCATTTTTAGCCATGGCGTTGTCAGTTTGTTTTAGATTTATGAGTTTGACTGTCCCTTTGGTATCTTTCGACATGTTACTACATTTTCTTAAAATGATTTCCAAGTATCTAAAAACGAGATACCTTTTCATATAATATACTTATTGGAGTGATATATTGCTTAATTTGTGCAAGCGTATTGTAGAACAAATTAAAAAATAGCGATATGACCGTTTTGGTACTGATCTATGATGAGTTTCTTTTCATACCAAATGAAACGTCGAAAAATAAAATCAAATTAAAATAAAGTTACCAAATATTACAACAAGAACTATTGTCATGTTATTTCATCTGTGTCATCAGCCATGTCGGCTGATTCTGCCGGGACATGGGTACAACTACATGTACCAACATTTTGACAAAAACATAAATCAGTGCAAGGAAGACACTGCATGGTCCTTGCAAACCCATGCTGCCTGGCATGCTTTTTCCCCTGACACGAACATATTAGATCTTGTAGAAAGTCTGATGCCATTTGTTCCTCAAAGAAAACTGGCTCTAACTTGTCAGTTTGTGCAGTTTTCCAACCAAAAGCACATGGGGAGCCATTATTATTTTGGGTTGGCTAAATTTGTCAAAATGAAACAAGTTGTTCGGTACAATAACTAGACAATTCATGTGGTAAGACATATCCCTATCTGCATATCATTCTACGAATTAACCCACAACATATCTGGAGTCTGGCCGATTGGATCTTTGCAAGTGTTTAAAAGTTCAAGTGCATTTTGACGTCGCGACGGTTCGTCTCTTATTTTGGTTTTGTAAAGGGTAAGCACTATTAGCGAGGATAATTTTTCGTCATAGACTAATGATTTGTCCTGTTTCCGTTCAACCCGTTGTCTAGTACTAAATCCGAGTGTTCCATGTAGAGCTGAACTTTGGAATATAGCACGCGCCATCGAGTAAAATGTATTTTTCGGCCAATCGTTTCGGTTTTAATGTCAATATTGTCCAGACCTTCTTAAAAAAATGAACCACAGTTAGCTATACCGAATGGGACATAACAACCAACTTGTATTTTTGTTATTTCAACATTCGCTACACTAGTCAAATCCTCCGAACATCTTTATACTTGACACAGAAACCATGTGCATTTACATTTTCAATCACACACTTCGATCCGTAATCAACTGTACTGCAGGATTCAGACTAATTTAAATGGAGAAGTTATGTTTTTACAATTTGACACCAGGCACTCTGCGAGAGCAGCACATTTTCTTCGAATTTCATGCGAAATATCCATTGATACCGAAGAAAATGTTTCAAAAGACTTTTTGTCAAGAAGTGAGGTAACAAAACTTATCAAACAGGGTGGCACCATTGCCTCTGACATTTCCAACGATACTTCGTCATTTACAGGATAATAATAAGATACATAAACATTTTCCATTTTTTGTCTGAATATTGAGGCTGCTTCGTAAAGTACATGCATATCGGTTTGTTCGTTGGTTTTGGTGGAGCTACATGTACTTAAGTAGACTTTTATCTCAAACATATCTTACTTACTTTATCAGGCAAAAAAGACTGGTAATTTTCAAAAGTGATGACAAAATAAGAGATTTTTTGTCTCGAATAAGGTCTCTGCCAATAATTACAACTACTCTCTCAAATGCCAAGCCATATGCATATTTAGCAGTGGATTTTGGTCTATATGCCAAGTATGTGGTAAGACATGCTTTGTGATACACTGCCTTATTTAGGACATTATCTTGCTCTATTTGAATGATCATTTCAGCGTCTTTAAGATTGACTCACCTTTCAGCAGATGAAATTGTATGTAATGTTTTCACCCTTTTATGTGATTTTTCATTATTTTCAGGCATCAAACATTTAGATAAATCGGAATTTATATCTGGTGTTTTCTTTTCAGCTGAAGAACATGATACTGATTTTAAGTTCTGCTTACTTGAGTAGCTTTAATAACATGACCTATGATACCTAAATACGGGTAATTCACTGGCTGTTTCATTGCAGACTTCATTCAACTAACTGAAAAAATCATCACGTCTCTTTGCTGCAGCATTTTGATTTATCAGACTTTTTCTTTCAGATTCTGTTGATGCTATCAAAATTTCTTTAACAACAGAATCGCAGATAATACTTTTGTCAACACCAACATCCACTCTCCAATGCTTGGCATCTGACGGGACCAGTTTTAACGAGTCTGTTTAATGAGACTTGAAATCTGGATAAAAAGCAGATATTTAGCCAAATATCTATCTTATTAGGAATTAACTTCAAAAAGTAAATCGGGTCGATTGAAGTGTTATATAGCGGCTTTACTGTCGTGCCTTTAAAATACACCTATACTGCACGTGCAAATATTGCTAGGTGAAAAACGATGATTTTTTAGTGTTATTTTTAACTATTTTCAGATGCATTGTGCTTTACCTATAGGACTATTTGGAAATGCCCTTATACATGTTATATTGTATGAAATTCAAGAAAAACTGCATTTACCAATTTCGTTCACAAATTATTTTTTTTTAACAGGTTTTTTATGAAATTTGTCTACCGAATCAGTAGTGGGATATTTTATGCAAATTGGGTAACGTCAGTTAAGGCTTTTTTAACGTCATTTGTACCCCGTTTGATATTTACGTCAAACATTTTTCTAAAGCTCAAAAATCGATAGACAATTTAAGACCTTAACATTCTATTTGGGTAATTTAAAATCGTTAACTGAGCGAATTGTTCAACATTCGCCGCTCCACTATTCATCAAGCTATTGTGTAAACAAAACAGTAAACATAATACAAATCATTATGGTGAATACATACAATAGATAAATTACAATTTTTACTAATGCAACTAACCGTTATATATGTTATATACGAATGTTAACGATTGCAGGATAAGGTACCAGTAGTTGATATATCTAAAAACAAAGGAAAAGATTCTATATTAATTGGTACATAAATGGTTTTCTTACTTCTAAAAATGAAAGTAGTTATAACAGGATGTGTTCGAGCTAAAGACGTGTACTACTTGACTGAATTTGCATACGACTTTGTTGGTGAACATTTCTTCAAATGTCTGTTCAAAACGATTTCAAAAGTTGACATTTAACTATGACTATATTTTCAAGTTGAGTTATTTATGAGAAGACATTTGGTTACTTTTCGTCGCGGGAGAGATTTAATTAATGACAAACACAAAGGACGAACCAAACTATACGCACGTGAAAAAGAATCTGTTTTGAATAAACGGTTGATCCAAAAAGCACATTCATAACCAATATGTGTTAAAATTGACTACAGCATGGTGCGCTTGACAACAATTAGCCAACGTTGGATAGATTTACGTTATCTTAGACATGTTAGAGCAGACAAGATAAGAGTTAGTTTTTATAAGAACACATCAAGTTTGGATAGAACTGTGCAGATCAATGTTTACTTTTAATAGTATATCTGATCACATGTTTTTCCGACAGTGTATGACTGGTTTTGACAACGTTCACTTAGTCCAGAGTTCAGTTCAATATTGGACCTGTCATCTGATTAACGTTCCGCGGAGTCGTAAAAACAGTCCTACATGTAGAACCAAGTCTTCTTTTTAAAACTTGACACTTTAGAAAGACACGTGACCTTCATGTGATGAGTTTATGTTTTGTTTTTGGCTTTGCTATCTTGGTTTTGTTTTCTTTGTTTGTTTCATCTGATTTTGTTCAAAAAAAGTATTGCTTTAGAAGTTTGTACACATCTAAATATTTATAGTTACTTACCGTTAATTTAAAAGTTCTTTTGAGGAAAGAAAAAATCCGTTGTATTTTTTCTTATACCTAATTTTCACTTCCAGTGCTAAATCTAGTTTGAATATGAATGTCTCATATTAACAACGATCATGCAAGAAGTTAAAATCAATAGTTTCTAAGTTTAATCTAAAACTACGTGTAAGTGTATTTCTGTATTATATTTGATCTCAAAATGTTTGTTTTATATTGTTTTACATTCTGTTATCACCGAGGAGCACCTTTTTTAAATGCATATCAATTATATATCATTTTACATGTTTTAGTACCAGTATATTCAGCGTTTTTAGTACGTTTCTCTCTGTTTTAATTTACATATTGGTTGATCTTTTTTACTTTTATATTTTTAGGATATTAAGTCACAGACAATGTCGACAACAGGATGGTTCGACTTGGTCAGTATATTTATTTGCATACTCATACATTTTTAATTTAGCAAAAGTGAAGACTATTTCAGAAATTAATCTTAATTACAAAAAAATTATAAAACCATGGCAAAAAAAAAAAATTGGTCAATGAATATTTCATAAGGAGACAGTTCAAAATAATAATAATGTTGATTGAATCTTCCTAAAACATTAAAGATGTCAATAACATTAAATTAATTTGACTTGAGTACAATCAAGAATTTTTCAATTTACTGTGTCATACATTTTCAGTTTTGGTTTGATAGCCGATTGAAGTGGGACCTATCATCATTTGGAGGTATTAAATATATATAGGTACCAGCAGACTTTGTTTGGCACCCTGACCTGGTTGTGCTGAATTCGTACGTATTCAAAACATAACACTATAATATTAACACAAGTAAAAAAAATCAGGAAGCATTTTTATATAAGACTTCATATGTCTTTTTTTTTAAACGAGAATGTAACTGAAGTATAAATATGTACAAGCTATGACAATGTATCAAAAATTTTGCAGATCTATATCCATGTTTTATTTTTTTTTTGAAAGTAAGTACAATCTAAATGAACTCATCGTTGATACCAGGATTGAAATTTCATACTTACGCCAGACGCGCGTTTCGTCTACAAAAGAATCTTCAGTGACGCTCGAATAAAAAAATGCTGAATAGGTCAAATTAAGTACGAAAAACTGACGTTAACAATGTGCATATTAATAACACACTAAAAACTTATAATTTGTACTCTTTCTCTTGATTTCTGTGATATAAATCTTCATAATTTTAATTTAGTGTTCGTGAAATGCAGAAAAGTTTTGGTGCTGAAAGTACAATCCGAATATCTTATTTTGGACACTTACGATGGCAACCAATCGCAGTGTTGTCAACGTCTTGTTACATGGTTGTTGCGTTCTTCCCATTTGACACCCAAAGATGTAACCTTGAATTAGCTAGTTTGGATCTCCCTTCAACTGCAGTCAACTTAAAATTTTTACCCACCCCAATTAATAAAGGATTATTTGAAAAACAAGGGGACTGGAAGCTTGTAAAAACAGCACATGGATCATTTGTAATAACGGAAGGCTCTGAGACAGTTTATTCGATACTAAAATTTGGACTGGAGATTAAAAGAATTCCTGGTCATTACGTTATGATCGTTATATTTCCGACCATTCTTACTGCAGTATTAACATTTGTTACTTTTTTTCTACCGCTTAAATCAGGAGTTAGAATTGGATATATTCTAACAGTCGTACTTGCTTTGGTGGTTTTATTGACATTATTTGCAGACACAATGCCTTCAGCTGCAACGTATCCTTCAGTTCTAGGTAAAGTTACAGTTATCTATTGACATGATTGTACCGCCATTTCTGTCGTTGATATTAATTAATCAGATTCTGGAGTCATAATTTTTCTGTCAATCAATTGATGTTTTTAATAGTAATAAAAAGGAATACAGGTCAATTTCACACGCGTTAGAATCTGGTTGATTATGTCGATGACTCATCTTTCCATAATATTCATGTTTCCTGTATTTATCTTACTGTTTATTAAATGGTAGTCCATAAAATCTTTGTGTTACGGGACTATTTTACTCGAGGATTGTATCGAGTAAATTCTTTTAGATTGCTGTGGACTGATTTTTTAAAAGCTGATATAAATATAAATATAATACTCAAAATAAAAGCACACAAATTTGAAATCTGAAACTTTGCAGAGGTCCATGTATGTTCTTCCCTCGTCGGGATTCGAACTCATGCTGTTGGGATATCGATACCACACCGCTTGCACTATGTTCATCGCTCTAGACCCCTCTATCACATAGAGTTAACAAATATAAATTGTATAAGTGTTGTTTGTTTTAATAGTATAAATTTAAAGAGTTAAATTTATAGTTAACAAGACTAGGTTGATAAGATTCATTTTACATCAAACTGATAAAGTATATCGGTATATCAAAATATTTATAAATAAAGTACGTCTGAACCTCTTCGACATATTTTATCCATTAGATCAACAGTGATGGTGATGCAAGGCTGAAAACACAATATTTATATATAATGCGTCTTAATATCTTTTGTGTTCTTCCCTGGCCGTTATTCGAACTTGTGTTACTGAGACTCTAGAGCCCGTGTGGTCGAGTGGTCTAGCGCATCGGGCATAGTTCAAGGCGAATTGGTGCCACGATTTATTAGTAGCATCAATTCAAATCCCGCCCAAAAAAGATAAAAAAATAGCTTCCGCAAATTCACAGATCTAACTTAGATGGATTGATATTTAGACGGATTTTATATATATAGATATCAGTTTATTTTCACATTTGGAAAAAAATGTAGATTCATAAGGGATATCGTGATGTTGAGTTTAATATGTGTTTTCTTTTTCTTTTTTTGTAGTGGCATTATTTACGATAACATTAGGAATGGCATTTCTTTTGATTATTATAACGATATTTGTCATGCGACTTTACGATAAACCAAAACGCTCTATTGCTCCAAACTGGATGCATTCCTTTGTACGGAAATTCAGAAAGATAAAGTTGAAATTGAAGTGCAATACCCGCAGAGTAAATCCTTCGGAACAAAACCATGATATAGAAGATGTCCGACAGATGGAAGAAACCGACAGCGTAAAGAAAAGTACGCCATTAAAACCATACAGAAACAAGGAGCTAGCAGAATTCTTTGATTATTTTCTGTTTGTTGCTTATACAGTTTTATATATTTTGCTTCTTTCAAGTATCCCAATAGTAGCGACAATATGGTATAATAAAGCAACAGGCAAATAAATAAGGGGTCGTCATGGTCCTTTTTTTAAACATTTACGTGCATAGCCATTCATTTCAATATATTGTTTTTCGGTTAACAACTAATTTATACATACAATCAATTAAACCAGCTTGCTTATATATCGTATTTTACCGATACACATTTTACATACATGTGTGACGAATGGCTAGATATAATATGAGGTTGTATCCAACATTTTTTACTGAAGGAAACGCCTGTTCTAGGTTAGAAATAGGACAGTTGTTATTCATCTGTTTGTTGTGTTTGAGCGTTTGAGTTTGTCATTTTTGATAACGGACTTTCTGATTTTGAATTGTCGTTGAACATTGTATTTTTATTATTTGACTTTTGTGTATGATGTTATCAATATGTACATGCATGTGTAACAGTAGCAATTACGTTAAACAAAATACTACATATAATCGTTTTTTCATATAGTTAATGGCAACTGCTTGCGAGCATACACATTTAAATGTATAAATCGCAATAACAATTGTGTAAAATGAGATATGTATAATTCAGTATTAGCTCATCAAATTTTTGTATTTGTTTTTCTACTTTTTAATATTGTAGCATATAAAAATACCGAAAAAAACTCCTTTTTTTTTTAGAAAAGTGCATCTAGTGCAGTTACATTATGTACTAAGTATGTCATTAGCGCATTGTATCTTATTATATTGTAAATTCTTTGCTCATTTGTTCAGCAAGTCCTTAATTGTTGTTTTAAACTCCAATGAACAGTTGTTACATGCACATTAATAATCATACCACTTCTAATGCTGATGGTAATTCAATTGTCAAACATAATACGCTGAGATTAACTTCTGGGCACAATTTATAAAATCTTAGCCCTTTATTAAACGGTTTATCAGATGTTTTTTTTTTCAAATTTGAAGTTAAATATACTATATATCTTTACTTTCAATTGTTGTATAAATGTTTTTCGGGATACTGACTATTTATACTGATCAAATTAAATATACATTGTATATCGTAAAGAGTATAGAGAAGTTGCCAAAAAACATATATTTACTAATAACCATTAGAATTTAAACTGAGAAACTATTGTATGAAGATAAACCCCAAAAATGGTCTTACCTTGAATTAGACACGGAAGAATAGGAAACAGCATCATTTCCATACACTAGGAGGTGAAGAAAAAACTAAGGTTGAATAATCATATAACATTGATATTTTGTTCTTTTTATTATATTATACATATCACTTTTGGAATGCAATATATTTTTTTTAAATGAAATACAATGCTTTGGTCACACTTTTATTTTTTCTTTCCTCCTACTACTGAACCATCTGAAGTCGACACAGAAAGCGTACGATGCAGATAAAAAGAAAACACATATAAAAATGAAATATCAGATGTTTTGCAATTTTTATTGGTTATCGTCCTGAAATTCAAATTATCAGAAGAACAATGTGTGACAGTGTATGAATGGGAATTAAAATGTTCCGATTTACATCAAGTAATTGCTGATAATATAACAGGTATATGTGATTTAGTTTTGACTCGTCATAAAGATTTTGTTTGGAACAATGTTTACACTGAAATTATTTTGCCACGATTTTTTCTTTGCCTCTCTTCTTCTTTTGAACCATTTCCAGTTGCAAAAACAATCATACGATGCAGATCCGAAAATATGAGATGTATTGCAAATTCTATTGGGTTTGTGCTGACAAAGACACGTTCAGTATAATAATGTTCAACTGTGTATGAATGTGTATTTCAATTTCCTCATTTACATTATACAAATACTGATCATACAACCAAAATACGTATTTTTTTCTTTGGTAAAACGCACAAACTAGTTAGCATATTTTCTAAGTATGATAAATCTACTTCGTGTTTTGATCTATAACTACATAAGGAAATCCCTGTACCAAATCAGAACATGACAGTTGTGTTTTCCATTCATTTGATATGTTTGAATATTTGATTTTGCCATTTGACATTCCGATTTGAATTTTCCTTGGAGTCCGGTATCTTCTTTATTTTACTTTTTAAAAAGCGATCGCTAATGCACGTGGTGTATAACATCTGATGCCGCGTTTAGAGGTAATGCTCCGACCATGTCTAAGAAGCCCAATACCCTTTGCTAAACAGAAGTTGCAAAATATAAAGTCATTGAAACTTAAATACACGTGTATATATATATACAACTCGTCTAAACATCAACCCAACAATGTTAGATCTGTATATATATGAATCATGATCCTATATGATATATAAATACACGTGTATATATATATAAATGAATCATGATCCTATATGATATATCAAAATTGTTGAGTTATATTGCTGATAAATAATAAATACATTGTGTATGAAAATAATAATATAACATCTACACACGCTTAAAAACACGTGTATCATGTCTATCTCTAGATTCACCTTCCGTGACAAGGTAACACTACGACTATTAAAGTTATATGTTTATATAGCGGATGTGGGCGAGTGGTCTAGAGCGCTGGACATGAGGCTAAGCGATTGGTGCTGTAGTGTATCAAAGGTGTGAGTTCGAATCCCGCTGAGGGACGAACAAAAATTTGTCAGTAGAAAATCTAACTCTAACACTGTTTGGTGTAATTTTTAGACTTAATTGTATATACATTATGTACACAGCCATGTATCACCATCATTGATGGCGATCCGATGGATACATCTGTTGTAGGGTTGTCACTGACTCAGACGTACTTATGAATATAATTATTTTCTGTGACTGTATCTTACATTAATTTGTAGGATCCTTTACTATAGATAATTTAGCTGATCTGTAACAATAACATCTTCATGCCTTATATATCATGTACTGTAGTACGCCGCTAGATTAAAACTGACGTGGAAAGGTAACATATGGCCACCGAAAGCTCTTTTTTAGAGAGCCCAGGTGGTCGTGTGGTCTAGCGGGACGGCTGCAGTGCAGGCGATTTGGTGTCACGATATCACAGTAGCATGGGTTCGAATCCCGGCGAGGGAAGAACCAAAAATTTGCGAAAGCAAATTTACAGATCTAACATTGTTGGGTTGATGTTTAGACGAGTTGTATATACATTATGTACACAGCCATGTATCACCATCATTGATGGCGATCCGATGGATACATCTGTTGTAGGGTTGTCACTGACTCAGACGTACTTATGAATATAATTATTTTCTGTGACTGTATCTTACATTAATTTGTAGGATCCTTTACTATAGATAATTTAGCTGATCTGTAACAATAACATCTTCATGCCTTATATATCATGTACTGTAGTACGCCGCTAGATTAAAACTGACGTGGAAAGGTAACATATGGCCACCGAAAGCTCTTTTTTTAGAGAGCCCAGGTGGTCGTGTGGTCTAGCGGGACGGCTGCAGTGCAGGCGATTTGGTGTCACGATATCACAGTAGCATGGGTTCGAATCCCGGCGAGGGAAGAACCAAAAATTTGCGAAAGCAAATTTACAGATCTAACATTGTTGGGTTGATGTTTAGACGAGTTATATATATATATATATATATATATATATATATATATATAAAAGTATGTTTGAGTCAGTGACAACTCTACAACAGATGTATCCATCGGATCGCCATCAATGATGGTGATACATGGCTGTGTACATAATGTATATACAACTCGTCTAAATGTTAGATATGTAAATTTGCTTTTCGCAAATTTTTGGTTCTTCCCTCGCCGGGATTCGAACCCATGCTACTGTGATATCGTGACACCAAATCGCCTACACTGCAGCCGTCTCGCTAGACCACACGACCACCTGGGCATCTTTGTCAGTAGAAAATCTAACTCTAACACTGTTTGGCGTAATTTTCAGACTTATAAATATATTTGCATTAACCTTGTATCTATATCACTCTTAGATCAAGTGGACATGTATACCCGGAAACATTAAGAGCCCAGGTGGTCGTGTGGTCTAGCGGGACGGCTGCAGTGCAGGCGATTTGGTGTCACGATATCACAGTAGCATGGGTTCGAATCCCGGCGAGGGAAGAACCAAAAATTTGCGAAAGAAAATTTACAGATCTAACATTGTTGGATTGATGTTTAGACGAGTTATATATATATATAAACGAGTCTAAATTGAGAACTTTCGTTCAAACCTATGATTGCGTTGGATAAAAACCGCAATTTTTTTTATACATGTGGATGTAAAATAAATTTCGTTGTAGAAGGGTCTAAAAACAGCACAAACAATATTTTCCAAAAGATCAAAAAAGTTAAAAAGTATATTTAAACAAAACGCATTTGACTAACAGGTCGAACAACTGATGTTCTTTAACCCTGCTGACTGCCATTGGCGATTGCCAAATAAAATTGATCACAAGATGTAACAAAATGGATCTTAATATAAATTTAATACTAAAAAGAGAAAAAAAATTAACTTGTGGCTACGATGTTATGCCACAAACATACGGTGTCAATATTTGTTTTGTACACCAGATCCGGATTTTGACAAGAAATGTCTCTTCAGTGATGTTAGGGATCGAAACGGTATTTGGAAGGCCATATAAAAAGTACCCTTATTTTTAGAAAAAGTACCCTCATTTTTAGATCGACTCTTGAATTTTAAGAGTCATATAGGATGAACGGATCATATAAACCGGAGGGAAAAAATGATACAAGCCCAAACGAAAAAATATAAACGAATCTAAATTGAAAACTACGTTCAAACCGCAATTTGTATACGTGTGCATGTAAAATAAATTTCGTTGTAGAAGGGTCTAAAAACAGCACAAACAACATTTTCAAAAAGATCAAAAATGTGAAAAACTATATTTAAACAAAATATATTAAAAAGAAGATGTGGTATGATTGCCAATGAGACAACTCTCTACAGGAGACAAGCACCAATGAACTCCTAAATATGTCCACAGTATTTATACATAACCAACATGCTGAACTGGATTTAACGTGCTGATTCATACGGTTATACTTTAAAGAAAAACATGTCTTCTTACCCGGAAACATTATTTTGACGCCTAAATGCCCCGTGACATAGTTCAATACAACTTGAAACAACAGAATAACAACGGACACCTCCCATATATTTACGACAGTACACCAGTACACCACAAAGAAAGTAAAAACTGCGCGTAAAAAATATGTATCAACGCCACAAAAACGGACTTTTTTGGTTGATGTTTGTGTTATCACAGGTATAATTTTCAAAAAAATAGAATAGAGTTGTTTTGCTGTATACAAGTACAAGAATAAACTATTGGGATTTCGTAAAGTTGCCAATGAGACAAATCTCAATCAGAGACTAACATGACATAGAAGTCTCTACTAACGTGCAAATAGGTACTTGTAAAGTCAGCTTATCAAATACATCAACATGACTATGAAAATAATGAAAATAATCATATGCAATCTATCATTTGTGCTTGTGTTGTAAATGTTTCATAAAATAAAAAATAAAAAATTGAATGGAACAGTCGTAATTATATGCTTAAATTGTAATGTGTCCTTGGTGGGGTTCGTGTTGCTCAGTCTTTACTTGACTAGTTTGTTTCTTGTGTACAATTATTTGTCTGTTTGTCTTTTTCATTTTTAGCCATGACATTGTCAGTTATTTTCGATTGATGAGTTTGACTGTTCCTCTGGTATCTTTCGCCCCTCGTGTACATACGACCATGTCATGACCAATGTGGCATGGTTTGCCAATGTACAAAACAGCGTAGGAGGACAAGCATCTAAAGTATAAGACACGAAATATTGTTGATTTTAAACTATAAATATGTATATGGCCTACGTTCGATTTTATTTCATTTACTGTGTTACTTGTTAGAAGACATACTGTCAATCCAGAAATTATTGCGTGCATTTATAATTACGATTTTGTCATTTAAGACTTCAATGCGATTTTAATTTTTACGATTTGGTGAAAAATCCTGCTTAATTCAAATAAAATATTTAAAAATGCGAGTTAAAATCATTGAGTTTACAACTCTGTCGCATTTTTCGCAATAATAAAAACCTCGTAATAATTCTTAATTTACAGTATGCTATTTGTTTTCGTTTGAAGCCCCAACCCGAGGTTTTGGTCAATCGTATTTGAATTAAATCTCCTCACAAGCTCATTTGGTATGCTTGATTGCTGCGTAGGACCAACCAAGAATAAGAAATTAAGCGATAGCAAACATTTAATTTAAATTTATTTTAGATTTTGGGAAACAATCAATTTCCTGCAAAAACAAATTTATTTTTCATAAGTAAGACTACAGTATATATGAAAGATGTGGTATTAGTGCTAATTAAACAACTCTCTTTTAAAGTCACAAAATGTAAAAAGTAAACCTTTAAAGGTTAAAGTACGGCCTTCAACACGGAACGTGTACTCACATAAAAAACAAGCTATAAAAGGCACCAACATGAATGGTGTAAAACAATCAAACGGGAAAACCACGGGTCAAATCTATAGATTTTGTAGAGAAACGAGAAACGATTATGAATCACACCTACGAACGACAATCACTAAACAACCGGCTCCTGATATAAGACAGGTGCATTCAAGATCAGTAGGTTTAAACGTTTTAACAGTGAGCATACATGCACATCCCGGTGGAAATAAACAATTTGGCCACTTGTTTTCGAATCCCTCAGCAACAAAAAATACCCGACAGCAGCTACTGTAAACACCGTATACATATTGTTGAAAAGGCAGACTTACGAAACTCAAATATGTGTGTCTTATGCAGCTACTAAATTCCAACATACTCTAACAACATATGGTTATAGCAAAAACTGCAAATAACACTTGCATTTCTGTACGATTAGAATTAAAATGTTTAAATCAATAAAGGGACATGTACTTTATGTCTCAACTGTGCTGCCAAAGGTTTACTTAAATTACTCCTTCCTCCACTATGTACATGAAGATGGATTAATACACACAATGTAAGTAGCTTGTTGCTAGCATAGATGTTCTCACTTATCCATCCATCATGCCCTTCTTTCGCTTTGGCAATCACTTTTATCTTAATGTATCGAGCGGTCAACTTACAATTTAAAATTGAGAAAGGAAATGGGGAATGTGTCAAAGCGACAACAACTCCACCATACAGCAGACATCAGCCGAAGGCCACCAATGGGTCTTCAATGTAGCGAGAAACTCCCGCACCCGGAGGCGTCCTTCAACCGGCCCTTAAAAAATATGTATACTAGAACTGTGATAACGGACGGCATACTAAATTTACAATTTGTCTTATAATAAATCATGTTGATCCTTATTATGAATGAAATATTTACCATTATGCTGATACAAACAACTGTTTGAAATGATGATGTGTATCATTGAAATGAGAAAAACGCTAGAAAAAAAACACCAAACATAGTAAACATTGAAACACTATAAATCCTGGTATATATAGCTATAAACACAAAATGATTGTAAATAAATCGAAAAAAAAAATTAAAGTGACATAATAATGTAGCTGGCAGTCCAAAATCAAGGAACTCCTTAGTATGCGTTTTCTGATTTGTGGATTTTTTATATGAACACATTGGTGTTTATAGCATATCCTTCAGGTCACTGGTTCACTATTATTTTACTATGACGGCTAGCACACATTGTATCAACTCTTATTTAATGTGTTCGACCTTATGGTGACCACTGCAATTGTTTGTGCGTTTGTCTTTTTCTTTGTTAGCAATGGCATTGTCAGTTTATTTTATATCAATGAGTTTGACTGCTTATCTAGTATCTTTCGCCCCTCTTTTTTGATTTTTGTGTTGTTATATACAATCAACGGTTTTGATAGCGAAAAAACTAAATCTCCTAGCTCCTATTCTTATAAAAGAGGGACGAAAGATACCAAAGGGACAGTCAAACTCATAAATCTAAAACAAACTGACAACGCCATGGCTAAAAATGAAAAAGACAAACAGAAAAACAATAGTACACATGACACAACATAGAAAACTAAAGAATAAACAACACGAACCCCACCAAAAACTAGGGGTGATCTCAGGTGCTCCGGAAGGGTAAGCAGATCCTGCTCCACATGTGGCACCCGTCGTGTTGCTTATGTGATTACAAATCCGGTAAATAGTCTAATTCGGTAGGTCACATTCATAAAAGGGAAGGGAATTGTAGTTACGACGTAAGGAACATATCCGATATCATTTGTGAAACGGTTATTCCATAACGGTCAACCAACTCGTGATGGCGTCCGTAAAATTTACGAAGGGATAAATTATTCTTTAAAGATTGTGTTTAAGTCATGTATCACATATATATATATAGTTTCGATTATCTATATTACATTATTTGCAATATTATATATTTTCCTGATCAAAATGTAAGAGTGTGTTCATATTGATGTTCGATGACCGGCTTGTCATTTTGCATATTTTAACCCTCGACTATAACCAAATTTATCGTTCACTAGCACAAACGTTTTCCGTCATTTAACACTAATTGTAGCTATATATGATGTACATAAAAATGTTAATGTAACCGAAAAGGAATCACCTATTTACACGGGATTTTCTAATAAAAATAACAGAACTCGTAAGACCCTAGAAATATCCACGATTTCCTCCACATAAAAATCATAAGTCATTTGCCGTATAAGTGTATTTAAAGTGAAGGGATATGATACTAATATGTCATTGCACTTCAATTCACAGCAGAGTCAATTTAAAAAAAAAAAAAATTTTAAAAAGTTATTATAATGATCCTACATAAATATAAATAGTTAACATTGTCTCCAGGAAGTGTTTAGCTGTTTTCTGAACTATTTGTTTTTGATTACACTGTGAAAAAGTCATAACAAGAAAATGTTGATAAGGAATATGACATACGATATTAAAGAATTCAATACACTGTTATCATTGTTTTCCATTCAAGGACATTTTGGTTTGTGAACTATATTTAAATTTTCTTAAACACCGGATCTAATTCGTGTCAAATATGACATGCAACTAATAAAGTTATCAGTAATCTGGTCTATATATTTATCAATTGTTTACTTGTTCACTAGGTTATTCGGCAGTTGCTATTATTTGCAACTAATTGTGGATTTGAGAAAATGCCATAATATATTTTTAGGTTCAAAAAGGATATGACTTACAAAGTAAGAGAATATACAATCATGTAATACACTGCAAAAATTGTTTTCCATTCATCGGATTTCTTCTTGATGAATAATATTTAAATACACCAGATCTTTTTTGTTTTGTTTATTGTGACATGCATTTTAATATATCGGATAAATCTTTATTATTAATTTCGTAACTAAGATCTACATTAGTTTATAAATACCTCTGTTCTATTTATTCAATTAATTGTATGTTTGTTAAATCTATTTGCTATTAGGTCGATAAGAGATACGTCAAACGAAATTACATCAACTGGTATGAAAACATACATATGTATTACACTACAACACTAGTTCATCTTTCAATGGTTTTCTTTCTTGTGTGCTATATTCAAAAGTAGAACATTGTGAAACAACGGATATACTTTTTCAGTTTCTCCGAAATTCAATTAGATATAATAAATATCGGATCTTCCATTTATAATTATGTTTCAGCCGACACTACGAAATTGTCGGTTGCCTTTTTTTTTTTTTTTTTTTTGGCACAGTCAGACAGACAGACAGACAGACATGTAGATAAAAAGGTGTGTTTTTTTCTTTTACGATTTTTTTCCCAGCTACATGGTGTTTGTACTTTGAACCCACAAGAAATCGCTCTATTTATAGAGTGTTAGGGTAAGGCAGTATTGGTTCTACTCCGTCAGGGCTATATATCAACACAGTGAATCGGAATGGACACTTCAGACTACTAGTGTCTTGGAAAGATCAGTACATTGACCATAATAGTATTCGGAAACACAGAGTTTTCATCTCCACACTTTCCGTAATCTCTTTTCCCCATCCACTTCTTTTCTCATCGATTAATCCTCAATATCTCTCGCTTTCTTTTATGTTTCGTTCAATCACACTTCTTTGCCCGCTCGTCCTTCTCTATGACTCTTCTTTCTCGCTCTCTCTTCTTTTTCGCTCCTCTCGCTGGCTCTCTCTTCTCGGTTACTTCCTCTTTTTTCTCGCTTTCAATTGCTTGCTTACTCTTTTCTCTCACACACTAGTCTTAGTTAAAACATATTTGTTTAAAGTGGATTTTGAAACAAGTTATTTACAACTTATATTAATCTCTCCACTTTAAGGGTGCGACTGAATCTTTTTTCTCTCAACCATTTGTTCTTTTTGCTCGCTAACTCTTTTCTCGCTCCCTTTCTCGTCTACCTCACTCGCCCACTGTTCTCTCTTCCTTGCGCACATTCCTCTCTTTCACTTGCCCTTTGTTTGTTCAATCTTCTCTCTCGCTCGGTCACTCTAATGTCTCTCTCTCTCTCAAATATTCTGTTCATTTGCTCACTCTTCTCTCTCTCATTCTACTTTCGCTCGCTCATCTTTTCGTTAACCCACTAGATTCTCTCGCTCGCTCACTCCCTCTTTTGCTCACTCTGTTCTCTCGCTTTCTTGCTCTTTTCTTTATCTTTTCGCTCGTTTGGTCGTCTTTTTCACCAATTCCTTTCTCTCTCTTACCCACCTGTTGGGCACGTTCACACTCTTCTCTCTTTTTCTTTCACAGTATTACACCCCCCCCCCCCCACTTACTACTTGCTTGCTAACTCTTAACTTTCGCTCATTCACTACTTGTTCTGTTGCTCGCACACCCTGCTTCTACGTTCGCATCTTAAACAATCGTGCAATCATCTCTATCTGTTGCGCAAGAAAGAAAGAAAGAGAACGAAATTAAATCTAGAGAGATAGAAAGCGGGACAGCAAACAAAAAAAAAACAAACGAAAAAAAAAAGGAACCGAAAGGGGGAGAGGGAAAGAGAGAGAGAAAAGAAAGCAAATTTATTTTTCCTGTCCTGACTAAATTCTTCTTAGCTACAAGCCTACAAGAAAGCTACTATAGTTATAGTGGAAGGCTATGGCATTTCTGATTCTACTCCGTAAGGTTTATGAATTAACACACTCCATCGAATAAGACAATACTACCTACCAGTATTTTGGAAAGGTCGGCACCCTGACCTTCAATTACCTTCATTAGGTATATGTACAATATTCATAAGATATAACAGAAACTTGAGAATAATGTACGTAGTGGTTTTATAATAAATATTTATAGTATTTAAACTTCTTTGGGTAAATACTTATTACTTTGCTTTCATTTAATGTTTATGTTTCTTTTTCAGTTTAATTGATTTTAAAACACTTTAATTCTGGATAACTCGAAATTTTTTAAATGAAAATATTATGGGTTGGTTACTTCAATTGTTCTATATGTGTAACTCAAATAAGAATAACAAGTTTTTACCATTCTTGTAGTCAATATAAATTAAATATGGACTGTCTCTTACATTAAATAAGATTTCATTATTTCACTTTGATTTTTCTTATACGACTATGTCGCTTTTCAACAATATGAAATGAAATGTTACACATCAAACGTTTAGGCATATTTGCTGTCCAAAAAAAAAAAGAAACGCATAGGTCGGATGAATTTTGAAAAATGCAACATATATTTTTTACAAGGTAAACTGAAACGGTCAATTGCATCTTCTAATTTGTACAAGTAAGTTTACGACTTTAAATGCCTGTTCGTTTGATTTAACTTTTTGCCACATGAAACTTGCTACTTGCTGAAAGTGCATTTTAAATTCCACGCCACGAAATTTTATTAACGTTTTTTTCACGAGAATGTTGTGATCAATTGAACTGTTACACTTTTCAAATCTAAGGATCAATATTGAAAATCCATTCATCCATTCAAAATATCGTCTTCATCTGTCTCCAGGCTAGAAGTAGCAAGAACTGAAAGTATTAACCAGTTGAATTGCTATGAAGCTGTTGTTTTACTACGTTATTTATGTTTTATAAACAATTAAACAATACGTGATAACCTGCTTTCCCAATTTCCATTCTCAATTGTATTCGACAAAGGTTCTTAGATACAAATTTGAACTAAATTAGTTATCATTGGATTTAAACTACCTGTATGTAACTGCAAGTACTCACACATATTTTTGTAGTGTCCGTTTTGTTGTCAGTGATAAGGGATAAATACAAAACCTGCCACGTCATGTCGGTGTATATGTTAAAAGTTCTGCTCTGTATTGATTAGTTAAGATAACAAGAGGGAGATGTAGTATGATCGTCTATATATAGAAAGAAGTAAAATAACAAAAAATACTGAACTTAGAGGAAAATCAATTCGGAAAGTCCATAATCACATGGCAAAATCAAACAACAAAACGCTTCAAAAACAAATGGACAAGAACTGTCATATTCCTGGCTTGGTACAGGCATTTTCAAATGTAGAATATGGTGGATTAAACCTGGTTCTATAGCGCTAACCCTCTCACTTTAATGACAGTCTCATCAATTTCCGACATATTTACATTGATGCATTAAATAAACAGACACAATAAATATAATAATCAAAATATGGGTACATCAGTCATCATCATATAACAGTTTTAAAAGGAACAATCTAACAAAACACAAAAACATCTACTATCTACGAACACATCCATTGATTGGAGTGTCTGACGTCAGAAAATTATATACGTCACATAAATTTGTCGTTCAATGTGCATACAAACAATTATAAAATTTACATAGGAATGTTAGAATACAGGGTTAAAATATCAAAAGTATGTAAGAATAAATTTCAGAAATAGACCGAGATTTTAACTAGTCCAAAAGTTATAAATATAATTTATAAGAATCCAAAAATAGTTAATTCCACTACGCGATTGAATGATTTTGACGTTTGTGGTTCAACGTATATTGTAATTCATAATAGAAATATATCATAATGACATATTATAGAACAATATCATTCTGACGGGATCATTTAAGGAACAGAGTCACGTTATTAGAACAAAAGAAATACAAAAAGTCGCATGTACAAAACAAACCACCAAAAAATGAAAGCCAATACAAACACATTGACGAGATGTATAAGTACCGAGCCACGTGAAACGGATATTACATAAAACCATTCAACAGTAAAAGAAATATTAATAATAGAACAAATACAAATGAAAGAACTATAAAACACGTTGTTAAGATGATAAACAACATCAGTACGCAGAATCTATACATCAAGACCATCGTGTATAATTTGAGAAGTTGATACGGAATATTTATCAACAAGGTATTGGTACCTTCCAATGAACTCTTTTAAAAAAAGGACGAGACGTTCTTTGACATTCCCCTGGTTCATTAACTTTCTACTCAGACACTGATGACGTTTTACAAAGTCTGAGTAGGAGCTGCAAGCTCTTGAATATCGAATAAGTTGGGAAATATATATCCCATATGCAGGTGAAGTTGGTATCTTGCTACTAAGGTGGGGGAAATTTATAATTTCAAAATTAAAATCGTCTCGTTTGTCATAGATTCTGGTACTGAGATGACTGTGTAAGTCAAATTCGAGATATAAGTCTAAAAATGAGGCGGAGGAAGCCGTGTCTGTTGTTTCTTTAATCTCTAGTTCTGGGGGATATATTAATGGAACCCAATCAGAAAAGTTCGGATTGTTTATGGAAAGAACATCATCAATATATCTGAAAGTGAAATTAAATAATCTGGCTTCTTTGATCCTCTTGTTTTTGACAAGTGTCTGGAGGAACTCCGATTCATATGAAAATAAGAAGAGGTCGGCAAGAAGAGGCGCACAGTTTGTTCCCATAGAAATGCCGACAATTTGTTGGAAAAGTCTACCTCCAAACTCAACAAATATGTTGTCGATAAGAAACTCCAGCATACTGACCACTTGTTCTTCTGTGTAGCATGTTTTACCTTTTTGTGTGACACTATTTACGAAATATGCCTTATATCCCAAAGTAATAAATTTATAGCGTAAGCTACCATTTTTAAGTGAAAGGCATTGTGAATTATTTCTTTTAGGCGATTTTTCAATTTCACATGGGGAATGGTGGTATACAGGGTTGAAAAATCAAAAGTTTTGATGGAACTAATTTCAGAAAAAGACCGAGATTTAAAATTGTCTAGAAGTTCTTTAGAATTTTTAAGAATCCACATATGGTTAATACCACTACGCGAGTAAACAGTGTCACAGTATTTCTGAAGACCCTCTTTCACTGCGGACATAATTTTAGTCAATCTAATGGACAATTCTTTAGTGGAACATGAAGATGAGCCAGCAATATACCGTTGTTTGTACGGAATTTTATGAAGCTTTGGTATCCAATACAAACAAGGTAAGTCCTCCAATTTGGTGTTCAATGTAATGTTTATTGAAGCCATGACTTATGATTTGCTAAAATCTCATCCTTGTCAAATGATATGTCTTTGTATGTTGGATTACCTGAGTGCTCCTTTATACCCAATTCTTTTACAAGACATTCGTAGTAATACGATTCACATACAAAGACAATATTATTTGAAGCTTTGTCCGCAGGAACAACAACATACTTCTCATGAAGAGTTGATAGACATTTCATGGCCTCTTTGTCTCTGAAAATGGACTATTAGACAACTATCAAATGATTTTGATAATTTGTTCTTATGTTGTACTTTTACATCACTGTACAAGGTCGTGGGTGGTTTGAGAAATCACACCCATGTTAAACCTCGTCACATTCTTAAAGCGCCTGTCTCAAGTCAGGGTTCTGTAGTTAACTGGTTGTCGTTAGTTAATGTCTTTCATATATGATTTTCTATTCGTAAATCATTTTTTATTATGAATTTCGACAATATTTTCAATAATGAATTGTGTCATGTTTTTTATATTGGGGCCTTTTATAGTCGACTTCATGGTATGAAAAATTTTCATTGTCAAGTACCTATAATTGCTTACATCCACTTCAATCCAATTTTAGTGAAACGTTGTCTCATTGGCAACCATAACACATCTCTTATATTGGATGCAAGCAATACATTTCCGTCTTGCTCATTTCTTCAGACAACGACAGACAATTTTTTTTTTATTTTCAATATACGCTCAAATCAGTAAATTTAACAAATCTAAATTTCAATTCTGCTTTCATAAAATAAATTGGAGGAGCTTCGAATCATTATTTTTAAAATGTTTGATCGTCAGTGTCGTGTTAAATTTTGTAAGAATACCATGTTTCTTTATGAATGTGATAAAAGGATTTTGAGAATAAAATAATGTTGATTGTTAACATGGTTAAGGACGGCGACCTTCAGTCACGTATTATGCCTTGGTATTCAGTATAAAGATATTCATGTAATCTATACTAAAAGTATATTAATTCCTTTAAACATGTTAAGGTGCAACAAATATTAAAAAATATAGAAGAAAAATACATATGTACATATTCTGATAGGGTTAAAATGCACATGATATCAACGTTAACCTCATATGATCTGAAGCCACATTATGTTCATTAATTGAATTTCACGTAAAATTCATGTACCTGAAATTTCCCTGTCTCATTTGTGGTTAAATATTATTCTGTTTTTTTTCTCTCCAAAAGATGTACCGTCTAGCTTAATAAAAAATGCATTTATAATTTTCTAATATCTAACGTGTTAAGATGACAACGGAAAAACAAAAAGACAGAAGATTCTATGCAATAAAATAGAGAATGGAAATGGGGGATGTGTCAAAGCGACAACAACCCGACCATAGAGCAGACAACAGCCGAAGGACACCAAGGGGTCTTCAATGTAGCGAGAAACAACCGTACCTGGAGGCGTGCCTCAGTTGGTCCCTAAACAAATTTGTATACTAGTTCAGTGAATATGGACGTCATACTAAACTCCGAATTAAACACAAGAAACTTCAATTAAAAATCATACAAGACTAACAAAGGCCAGAGGCTCCCTACTTGGGACAGGCGCAAAATTGCGGCTCATTTCGGGGCCTTTTATAGCTGACTATGCGGTATGGGATTTGGTCATTGTTGAAGGCCGTACGATGACCTATAGTTGTTAATTTCGGAGTCATTTTGGTCTCGTGTGAACGGTTGTCTATTTGGAAATCATACCACATCTTTTTTTTTTTATATTAAACATGTTGTTGAGATCTCAACCCTCCCCTATACCTTTAGCTAATGTAGATAAAATAAACGCACAACAATACGCATAGTTAAAATAAGAGAAGTCCGAGTCCGATGTCAGAATATGAAACAAAAGAAAATAAACAAAATGAAAATATATATATATATATAAATAACAACAGACTACTAGCAGTTACTTACATGCCAGCTCCAGACCTAAATTAAACTAATTGAAAGATTATGTCTTCATCATATGAATATCAGGCACAATCCCTCATGTTAGGGGTTTAGTATTATACCATTATGAAATATATGAGAAGAACAAAACCCGTGTCATGCCAACAACTGGTTTTAGAATACAATTAATTTGTTCAATTCCGATGCAAAGACCCTAAAAGTGAATTAAAATATTAGCCAACATATGCAATCTTTAATGACCTGACAACAGTATGGTAACTATATCCCTTCTTAATAAGTCTTTTTAAAGGGTTTGTTAGCTTTTGAAGTGAATACTGACATTTTAGTGCTTTGTAAAGAATATTACCATAAAAGATTGAATGTGAAATACCTGAACGTATAAAATGTCTGCATGTTGAATTACATTTACAAATCATTTCCTTATACCGATGATAAAATTTAGTAAATGGTTTGACTAGTTTGTGATATTGAAAACCATGGTGTAATAATTTTTCAGTAATACATAAATTTCTCTCTCTAAAATCTAATACATTGTTACATACACGAGCGAATCGTACAAATTAAGATATATAAACACCATAAGATGGTGACAAGGTTACGTCACCATCTTAAAATAGTAGGAGATATTGTGGAGATAATTGTGCAAATCGTGATACAAGCATGAAATTTGGTATAGAGGTTGACTAAACGATAATTAAAAAAAATCAGCTGCTGGCCATCAAAAATTTTCATTTTGTCAAGATGGCCACCGCTCATTTAAAAAATGGCGTCATATCCAATTCGCTACATTTCGTAAATCCTTTAAAAGCTTTGCTATAGGTATAATCCAAAGTCTATTTTGATAAAACGTAAATAACAGTTCCTATAGTACGATAAAGCAATACATAAATGACGAAAAAGTGACTTCCGGTAAAAAAATGGCGACAATTACGTTGAAAATGGCTACATTTCGTAAATCCTTTAAATGCTGTGTTTTAGGTTTAATCCAAAGTAAGGTTTGATAAAACGAAAATAACAGTTCCTAAAGTACCATGAAACAATACATAAAACACAAAAAAGTTACTTCCGGTTCCGAAATGGGTGCAAAAACGTTGAAAACGGCTATATTTCGTAAGTCCCTTGAAAGCTGTGTTGTAGGTATAATCCAATGCAAGTTTTGATAAAACGTAGATTACTGTTCCTAAAGTACGATGACACAATACATTCACGACGAAAAAGTAACTTCCGGTTCCAAAATGGCGACAAAAACGTTCAAAATTTCATTATTTTTTCATTTTCTTCTAATTTAAAAGAGATATCACTTAATTTGTTAAGTTCAAATACCTAGTTTGGTTAGAAAAAGGTAGTTTGCATTCCGTAGTATTATCTGACAGTTGCCAACACAAACAAGGTAGGCCAGAACGGAATCGTTTGCAGTTATCAACAACGCTTGATTTTTTGCATCCGCTTTTTAAAAGTTTCTGATACGAGGGTGCAAATGCAGCCAATGAAGTTCATTTTGGTTTCCAACTGTCAGTGTTTGTTTTTCTTTCATCCAAACCCAGTATTCATGACTTGGTATATTGTATGTGTACCTGTCGAATGCACACATCCGGTTGAGCCCACCTTGATATGCCTCTCTTTCGATGTGATCCGGAAAACATCTTGTAAGGGGAATAGCATCATAAGGACGCGGCTTCCTGACAAATGATTCAAATCGTGCTTTGTTAACAGCAAGTGTCGATGTTGCCGTACATTATGCAAGCAAATGCTTTTATGATGTCCATGTCTCTGTCTTCATACAAAACTAAAGCGAGCAACAACATCCTTCACATCTGGAAACAATTCCAATGTCTGCCAAGCTGACCTATTCACTTTCCCACCAAATGCTGACACAGTGTCACATTCACAGAACGCATGGAAGGAAATAATAGCAGATGCACGAGGACCAATCACATTTGATATGTCATATACATGAAGCCATCGAAAGTCTTTATTCCTTCAAAAACCTATCCACACGTTGTCCATACCTAATACTGCGAGAGCTGTAATACTTATACTACTACATATGTATCAGTACTACTTAAAATTACTTTTATCAACCATTTTCCGCAGCAAGCTTCTCATGGACAAACATACGTATATCTGCTTGTTCTTGGTTATTAAGGGATAGCTGGGAAGTATCCGTATTAAAATTGCAAAGAACATTTCACCTTGAGTAACATAAACATTTTTATAAGTCTTTAAAGAAGCAATTCTGTCGGCAACAAACTTGAATCATTCCGTTTTGTTGTCAACTTCACTAAGAAAACGACTCCAAATCCTTGACGTTCTATTAGAACCAACATCTTGCAGTCTAGCACCAGCACATTACCTTTTTCGCGGTCCAACCTTTAAATTATCAAATACAATGTCTTCTCTTCAATACTTATCGGTGCAATATTTTATGTGAGGCAGTATGACATCGATTGCACGTGGTGGCTTGGAATTGACCATTGCTGCCCCCAATCAGTAAATGCGTCAGAATTTGTATCAGTTGATGGTAAATCGCACAATGTTTCCAGTATACCCATTTGCTGCGATTTAATAACTCTTTAAAGTGACATTCCTAGACAAAAACAGAGAAGTAATTTAGTTTTCATGGATAAAGAAATCTTCCAAGTCAAACTGTTTACTTTGACAAGAAATGAAAAGTCTAGAAAAGAAATCGCAATCACTTTTCATGTTCTTCAGCTTTAAATTTGACATAGCCATTTCCAGTTTCATTTTACGGCTACAATAGGAAATTGTTCTTTTTTATCTGGTTATAGAAAGCAGATTCTCTTTCGTTTTGCATTTACTTAAAAGGATCCTTGAATTGTTCGGACCCTATATCTTGGAGTTTATATACATATCTCACCTGCCTCTGAGTCAATAATTTTCTTAAAAAAAAACACCTTTGTACAAATCTTTCGACTGTTCTAGAAGAAAGTAAAATCAGAAGAAGAAACTCGGTCATCACTTTAGAAAGCCTTCGACTCTTTAAAAAAAAATATCCTTTAGAGTCTTCATGATGTCGTCCATCTGTTTTGAATGACTAAAACCACTATTTTGTTCAAATTCATCTACCAGTCTACTGACATCCATCCATCCATTGCCTCAAGGGGATCTTCGGTGGCACCAACATCGCCCTTCACAATTGCATTATTCTGTGTTTGTGCCTGATCAGTCATGATATAAGAAAAAAAACTTGCTGGTCTTACGTACAGTGAAATTACCATTGGCACCTTGTTGGTAATGCTCGCGAAGGGAAGTCATATCTAGGAGATGGATTCGTAACCGTCAAACATACTTTTCATAATCTGGACCAAATAAAGACGGTATCATGCTTGATATGGACTGTTTGTGAGGTACGATATCTGACTCATAGATTGGGCGTATCGCCGAAAGAACAAAAGTTCTTAATTCACAATTGAACAACAGATATTAAACTGTGGTCGAGATGACTGTCTTTCCTTGCACCAGTCTATCAAATAATCGAACGACATATAGTCATGAGATATATTTTCTGCGTTAAGCCATTAATGGATCAAGCAAAACACACGCAGTTATCTGATTCGCATGTCTAGACTTAGGTTCATTTGAATATATATAAAAATAATATGACGTTGTATGTGTTGCAATGTCGGCTTCAGTGAGGCACAAGTTCATCCACTTTCAGGCAATATATCCCCATGAATTTTAAAACAAGCCATTTAAATGTACTGTCCACCAAACAAAACGATAACCTTATCTTCTCCGTACAAATCTGGCCATTCATACTGAACTTACTTACCCGATACCAAAAAGTGGTTGATCTGCAGCTATAATTGATGTTTGGCCAGGATTTTGAAAGTTTAACCACTTTTTTCACCTATCCATCGTATGATTGATCAACGCAACTGAATGGGCGTGTTTTCAAACAGTGACATCATAGAAGTTATAGTTACTTGAATAGAAAAGTATATTTTTTTAGAGGAATGAAATGACGACCAAGATATGTTTACGAAATTCAAATCCTCCTCTGTTACATGAACTATGATTTACATCAGAATGCCCTGGTAGTGGATGCAAATCGCTCTGTATGTCTATAAATAGTTTGCGCATGCGCAAAATTGATAAAAACGCATTCATTTCATAACCTTAAATTATTTTGTCAAACCAATTCATAATATCAGTAAAAATTATATTTTCGCGCATGCTCAAACCATGAAGAGTAAAATATTTATTTCTATTAAATACGTCAAATGCAAGGAATTCCGCCATCAAACTATAAAATATTTTCACTAACAGAAGGTGAAGGAACACGTTTTGTAGAAAAATAAGTTTTTTTGAACTCGAAAAAACAGCCATTTTTGAAAAAGGACGTGGCCATCTTGAAAAAATTATTTTTTTTCATGGCCAGCAGTTTTTTCTTAAAAAGTATATAATAATGATGCTTCGTGCTAATTTTTATGCTTGTATCATCATTTGCACAATTCCCTCGATTTTGCTTGCTAATATCTTCCACTAAAATGGATAATTAACGATAGGAAATAAAACTCATCTCTTTTATCATACAGTTTTGTATTAAATTTCCCGTTAATGATATAGATATCAGATCGAGGAAAGGGCAGTGGTCATTGTTAGTATTAGCTTTATTTAAAGTAAGTGCAACATGATAAATTTCTTTAGTATACATACTGAAGTCGTCATTATTGAGAGCCAATATATCATCCAAATATCAAAAAGTATTGTTAAATTTTTGTATCAAATGTTGTACACATTTTATCAACAAAGTATTTGATTTAATTGATTTATTTTTGATCATTAAAAAAAACATTGCGTTCTCTATTGTTTAGAATATGGTATCTAGCCGGATTTGTCATTAAATATTATTTCTCACTGGAGATATATTGTCACAAACAAAGACAAATCAAATTAAATGCTTATGACATATGACTTAAATAATTGTCAGACCTAACTTGCCGTTGGTTTTTTGTTGTTTTAGGCCCTGATAATTATTCAATTCGGTTACACGGTCAACCTATGTAACGGCAATGCATTCCAGATTGATATCAGATGCTTAAAACATCACCAACTGGTCGATTCAATATATTACAAAATAACATTTTTTTTCTATGACGTTAATTATTTTGAAAAAAAAATGACTTCTAAAGGATTCTACTTACCAAGAGGATTTTTATTTTTATTCATTATTCATTGGTATAGGTAAGTTAGAGAGAACTATATTTCAAAAGCAATATTTATCGATAAAAACTGCAAAAATGGCAAAATGCCAATTGGGAGAAGAACTCATGCGGCAAACAAAGCCAACCCCGATTTTCATTAGAAATTTTCATCACAAAATAATATGGAGAGCATAAATCGTTTCACAAAAGACAACCTCGATACATTAAAGAATTTATTGTGCATGTTTGTTTTAAGCATCATGTCTTACATACGCTTGTTTATAAGAAATATGACGGGAAAACCAGACAAAACATATGAATATTGTATAGTGTGTACCTTTTTGTAGACATTTAATGAAACAGCTATTATTTTGTTTTCATATAGTCTAACATGTGATGTATTCATACATATATGAATATAATTATTACACCTTTTTGTAATTTAAAATTTTGATATATTTTTAGATGCTTTAAAGTATTCGACAGCGTACAGTGCAGATAAAGCAAATAATATTCACGACTTATTGTTTAACCAGTCTGGTTACAATACTCAAGTATTACCAGTCTATCCAGTAAGTGTAAAAGCAGAATACAACTTGATGACTGTTAATTCACTCGTAAGTAGTTTTTTTCCGCTGTGATTGAAAGTTGTTTATATTGGCCAATTTAAAATAACAAAACCAAACTTCTTTTTTTCATCAAATACATATCAAGACACATGTGGATAGTTATAAAATAGGAGGGGAAAAAAGCAATATTTGTTTCATAAAAACGTTGAAAAATCTACATTGTATTGGCCAAGAATTTATAAAATATGATATTTAACAAGATATTCACTGCAGTTAATTAAGTACATGTTGCATTAACTTTGATGTTAACCAACATATAATTACATTTCGCGATTTCCGTATTTTTACATCAGTTGTCTTTCCCTAGTTGTTCAAACTTTATTCATGATTTAAACAAAGTGTAATACATGACAAATCGGTTTGTATTTTAATAGATCGAAACACAGTATTTTAATGTGATTGTAATTCGCAAAACTGTTGCTTTTCAGAACCTCGAGTTGCATCAGATTTTTTCCTGCTGTCATATTTAATTCCAAAAAAGGATATTCTACAACAATAAACAATAACCAATGCTCACATATTCATTCAAATTCAACATTTATAATAGCTCTTTTAAAATTAGGTTCTACAAAAATATCTGTTTGAAGGTTCAAAATAAGTTTCGGTCGATTTTTCTGATAAACGTAAATTTCAAATGGGTCATAATCGTGAGAGGAGTGTACAAGCAACATGTCCGTTGTAACATAGCATATAAAGAGTAGTTGTACCTGTAACAATCTAGGAATCAGATTGCACCTTTATATCTCTCTGTTTTGTATTTGTGTTTGTATTTGTTACATTGTAACTGTTTTCATCTTTAGCATTACAAGATTTTAACGCATCTGATACTAAATATGATAGTTATAAAAAAACGATAATTTTGCCTTTTTAAGGAATTTCTTGAAAGGTTACATATTATTTTTAAATCAAGCATACGCAATGAAATAATCAATGATACTTTATCTATTTTAGGATCTTAAGTCACAGACATTGTCTACATCAGGATGGTTTACCGTGGCAAGTATATCTATTCATGTTTTAATAATTAGTATACCCCACCAACGATCAAAGAGGGGCATTATGTTTTCTGGTCTTTGAGTCCGTTCGTCCGTCCGTCCGTTTGTCCATCCGTCTGTTTTTGGTCAAGGTAATTTTTTATGAAGTTTAAGTCCGATCAACTTGAAACTTAGTACACATGATTCCTATGATTTGATCTTTTTAATTGCGATGCACAATTCGATTTTTGGCCGCAATTTCACGGTCCACTATACATAGAAAATGACAGTGCGAGTGGGACATACGTGTCCTATGGACATACGTGTCCTATGGACACATACTTGTTTCTTTCTATCATTTTACAAATTATAATTTTTAGAGGCAAATATTCAATGTTCTTATGTTACATGTATGCACTGGCAATATGTTTGGATAATACGTGTCGCTTATACGGGTACATGTACATATGGAAACTTAACAGCAATAGAGAACTGACAATAATTTCCTTTCTGGAAATCGTTTTTGAAAAATAATGAGTTGTTCAATGCATCGGCTCTGCTAACAATTAAAATGCTACGAATAAGATAAATAAAACTGTATTGACAACTATTTTGGCACAAACAAATAACATATTAATTGTATGTTGATATTTGTCTATACGAATGATAAAAGAATTATATAGTACAACAACTGTATCAGTATCATTTGAATATGTTTGCTCTTTTCATTTGAATGTATCATTTTTAGCAGTCTAGTCAGTATCATCAAATGACTATCCGGTACATTTTAAATAATATTTATATATCATTTGATTTAGCTTTTTTGATATTCAACAATTTATTGTAGCTATATCTTTTATAGGTTTGGAATGATAACCGATTAACCTGGACAAAGTCATCCTATGATAATATTGAATATATATATATAACCGAGAACTCAGTTTGGCACCCTGAATTAATTGTACAGAATTCGTACGTAATTTCAGCAGTCTACTTATTATAATTTGTTATCATGGTTAAATTTGTTTGAACTGCTTTCATGTCACAGCCAAAAAAAATTAATATTGACAACATTTATTTATAACAACTTATAAAGAATGAACGTAAAATTTACTTAATGTGATTTGTCCGAAGCGGTTTTTCTAGTTTCATCTTTATCGGGCGAATAACTAACCTCTGAGCTGATTATAACCTCGGGGACTGAAAGTCCATCATGAGTGATATTGACTAAGGGCTATATAAAAGGGGAAATAAAACTTGCATGCGTCCGAAGCACGTTTTTGACTATCATCAGGAACGCTCAAAGCCGAATATATTAAAACGGACGATGTGTAAATAGTAAAATAAGACTAATACCGAACTCCAAGGTAAATTTAAATTGGACAATCCTTTATCGAATGGCAAAACATTGATGTGGAATGGGCATTTCCTACGCAGAAAAGATGGATTAGTCCTTCCTATCAAATTTAACCAAACATTGTTAGATTGATATATGTTTGTACGCAATGTTTTGTTTTTCTCTCATTGGGACTCGAAACCCTGCATATGAGACAGTATGACAAAAGTGCCTGAATTATGTTCAGCACGCTACACAATATATATATATATATATATTTATTTCATACACACAATTTAATTGCCATTCGAAAGTTTGATTGTTCGAATATATTTTGCATAGGATTGCTATTACATGATATGACCACTTATGTACTAGTCATACAAAAAGTTAAAGAACTTATAGATATACATTTTTTCTTCTTCACATAAGGAAATGTCTTACGGAACTTTTATGTTTTGATTTTAGTATTTTTGAATTAAAAAATCTTGGGGATGATAAAACAGTCAGAATACAATACGACGGAGAAATACGATGGGAACTACCTGCCGTTTTGTCAACGTCATGTAACATGGATGTGACGTACTTCCCATATGACAGTCAAACATGTGAAATAGAATTGGCTAGCTGGGGCTTCCCTGCCGAAGCTGTCAACCTAACATTCTTGAAAACAAATGTAAATTTAGAAGCCTACAGAACAGATGAAGAATGGAATCTTATTTCGACCTCTCAGCACCCAGATGAGCTAATTGAAGACGACTTGGTGTTTTCAGAACTATCGTTCCGAATCGTTTTAGAGAGGCTTCCTGGTCATTACATTATGAGTGTCATTTATCCGACCATACTTACTGCCGTATTGACATTCGTGACATTTTTTCTGCCGCTTGAGTCCGGAGACAAGATCGGATATATACTAACAGTGTTACTTGCTTTGGCAGTTTTATTGACGTTATTTTCAGACAGTATGCCAACAACATCAAAACATACTTCAGTTCTAGGTAAAGTTACATGTAAGATTATGCATTCAAAATAATTGTGATGTTTATTAACCAGATTCCACTGTCATTCTAATGATGTTTTTGAATAAAGTGAAATGGAACGGAGGTTTAAATTTATTTTTGAAATATAGCAGTATAGTCCATTATGGTGATAACTCATTTGTATATTATAATATTTTGGTCACGTGTTTGATTATAATTATTTCAAGGTACTTTTTATTTTTAAAACTGTTCAGTAGTTTTATTTATAACGAAAACATCAACCTCAGACTGAATTCAAATCATAAACCTCAGACTGAATTCACCTGAAAGGCTTCCAAATATAACGTAATGGAGTTGACGTAAAGTATCCTCTGAGTACTGCATTGACCGCAGTGACGACGTCTACAAATTGCATGAAAAAAAAACATGACTAAATAATTTAATATTCAGACTTTTAAGATTAAGTTAAGTTTACAATTATCGATTGAGAATATAATCATATTCAATTTAAGCTCATTCTTACGATTCTAAAACTGCAGTCTTAGTTTAAGTAAAAAAAGACTAGCAAATCTGTTATATTTCTTTCTAATAGAAGCGTTCTTTTTTATTTTAGTGGTATTTTTAACAGTAACATTAGGAATGGCCTGTCTTGTGATTATCTTTACGATATTTATCATTAGACTTTACCATCAACCAGAACACGACAAGGCTCCAAATTGGATGCATTCCTTGGCGAGGAAATTCCTGAAGCTAAAGTGCAGATCCCAAAGAATAAATCATCTTGATCAAAGTAAGATTACTAAAAATGACCACCAAAATGACGGACGAGACTGCTTGGAGAGTAATAAGCCATTTACACCTTACACCAACAAGGAGCTAGCAGAATTTTTCGATTATTTCCTGTTGGGAGTTTTTACAGTTTTATATATTTTGGTTCTTATATGTTTCCCAATAGTTCTGAGCTCTTAAAACATGATGCGAACATGACACTGAACATACACTGCTTGTTTGGTTCGAATACATTTTTCTTCTTCCGCCATTTTTTCCCGACGGTGCTATTTTGTTTCGCAAGATATCGCTTAGATTTTTTGCGTATGATATCAAACAGTTCTTACAACTTTGAAACTGACCCTGTTAAGCCAAACACTTTTTATTGTAAGAGTTATTTCCCACAAACACTGTTTTTCTTGTGTACAAATCTCCATCGTAACCGTTAAAGATTACGTCAAAATTATTTCACCAATTTGCTTGTTATATTCTCAGGATCTTAAAAATAATTTTGACTGAGGCGTTCCAGAAACTTTATATGAGAGTTATTTCCTCTTCTGTATTTAAAATGTATTATCATTTGACGCTGGAAATAACATTTTAATCCGAATTTTTCTACTTTCATATCAAAACACATGGTTTTTTCTTGTGTACAAATCTCCATCGCAACCGTTAAAGATTACGACAAAATCATTTAATCAATTTGCTTGTTATATTATCAGGATCTTAAAAATAGTTTTGACAGAAGCGGTCCAGAAACTTTATATGAGAGTTATTTCCTCATCCTTTTTTAAAATTTATTATCATTTGACGCTGGAAATTACATTTTAATCCGAATTTTACTACTTTCATATCAAAATACATGGTTTTTGGTGGAAAGATCTTCAATTGTTCTGTGAACAATTGGTTTGTTTTTAATATTGTTTATTTATTGTTGTTTGGTTTTTCGTTTTAAAAATTGTGATGTTTTTTACAATCATGTTTTTGTTTGAAAATGAATTCATCGGTAAAGAAATGAAGTACGAATATGTTTTTGATATAATTACATTTATACAATAAAATTATTGTAACACCTTTAATGTTTAACTCTGCAATAATATGTATGTGTCTGTTCCAAGTCTTAAGTATGTGAGTCTGTGTTTTTCGATGATTTGTGTATGTCAAAATCCAATTTTCATAGCTGACAATAAGTTATGAGTTTTACTTATGGTTGAAAAATAAAGGCAACAGTAGTATACCGCTGTTCAAAACTCATAAATCCATAGACAAAAACAAAATCGGGGTAACAAACTAAATCGAGGGAAACGCATTAAATATAAGAGGAGAACAACGACACAACACTAAAATATAACACACACAGAAACGGACCAAGCATCAAACAAAATCCCACGAGAATAATAAATATAACATCAAAACCAAATACATGAATTTGGGATAGACAAGTACCGTGACACGTCTTATCGCAATGTGAAATTACACTCAAAAATAAGAGAAAACAAACTACGCAACGTTAAAATGTAACACACACAGAAACGAACAATAATATAACACAGTATACTTGCTTATATCCCAATCTTTTATCGCTAGTGATTAATGTATCATTGAGCATCATATCATTATAACTCCTAAAACGAAACACACAGTAGTGTAAATATTAAAATCAATACATTATACGATAGATATTTTCTTTTGATAGATAGTACTTTCGACTGTAGACGTATTATAGGGTACCATCTTGATACTAAAATACAGTCTGCAAATCGAACTATATGGCATGTTGGTAATATCTTGTTCGTTTGTTGTCAGTACTTTGGGAATATTTATTCGTTTTAATCTATGTTTTAAGTAGTATTACGTAGATAGATAATAAATTGTTGAAATTTGATTTGTACTAGCTTGCAATGTAGATATTGTGTTTATATTTAGTTTAGTTTAATACAGTAGTTCTAAAACCCATCTGAATCCAAGCTGACGTATAATTTAAATGCTCTGAATTACAGTGCTTACAAATATACTGACCGACTTTATAAACGCAAGACATGTTTTGTTTATTTTTTTCATCAAATCAAGACTTATATTCATTGCATTGCGTATTATGCTTCTTGTTCTCCTTTTTGAATAGAAAAATACATATCTGGATTTCCTCAGACTATCAAACATCGTTATCGATATTTAATATGATTCATCCGGGTGCTAGCAGCTAGTCGGTTGGATATTCAATTTTAATTGAAAATCATTAAAAAATATAATATTTGATAACATTAAAAGCATGATTTTTATAGTTGAAAGGAGCGAAAAGATACATACGAAATCGTCTTATGAGCCCATCAAGTTGTTTTAAACTCTCGTTGTCCTCGAATATGAACCCTTATCAATGCTTAAGTAAGTTGTATATTTGTCTTTATGATATATATAGATTTTTATCAATAAAACGACGCCAAAAATATTATTTTATATTTAATATTTCTTAAAACAAAATAAAAAACCGATCACTCTACAAACATATAGAACTATAAATAGAAATAAAGAAAATTTCAGGACAAAGGGCACAGTGCAATTGGTGAGATTCCCCTGATCTCTCAATCTTTCTAATATTATGCAGATATTTAGATAATAGGTAGATACAAACGTTACTAAAAGGAATTGGGGTTCACTTCCTGTCTTTCATGTTTACGGAGCGCCAAATTCGTCAGTTGGATATTCAAATTATATAGTGAAAACCTACCTGAGACCGCTTAAATGAGGATAAGACCTCCCTGGTCTTCCAAAGTCCATCAAATTCAACTAAATCAAAGACTTTGTATATATGAAGGTTGTTTCAAAAGGATTTCCCAGAATAACATGAATAATGTCATCTTCGATATCTATGGAGGGCTTATATTGTCACTTTTCAGCTAAAAATTGTCAAAATTTCAGAACAAAGGGCACAGGGCCATGATGATATCCCCCTTATCTCTTAATCTTTCTAATATTATGCAGACATTTAGATAATAGGTAGATACAAACATGACTAAAAGGAATTTGGGTACATTTCCTGTCTTCCATGATTATGGAGCGCCAAAAGTGCCAGTTGGATATTCAAATTATATAGTGAAAACCTACCTGAGACCGCTTAAATGTCATCTGTTTGCAAAAGAAAGAAAAAAAATTTCGTTGTCTTATAGTTTGTCAGTTATACGTTTGTTTATAGATATTGCATTTTGCGATAAAAAAAAAATGTAAAAAGCTGTTAATGATCGTTCTAAATTTCAAATTATTTCTATCTTTACATGCTTTCCAAACTCTCTGACAAATATTTTGCCTGGTTAGTAGATGACAATTATTTTCAAATGAATAATGATTACAATGCACTCTCATTTGATACTGAACGGAAACGTATACCCCTGCTCAGATAGATGGTATTAGTAGTGTCCAAAGTCTTTATGTAAAGTGGTACAAAATTAATTGAGATTGGGTCACTGACTGTATTAAAACGATAATAAAAAAAGTATTTGGTATGATTGCCAATTAGACAAATCTTTAAAAACGACCAAATATTACACATACATTTACAACTATATGTCACCGTGAGTACGGCCGTCAGTAATAAGCAAAGCCCTTACCGCATAGTCAGCAATAAAGGGCCTGAATTGACAAACGTAAAACAATTCAAACGAGAAAAACAACGGCATAATTAATGGACAAAATAATAAACGAACAACAAAAAGGTAACAGCAACAATTGACAACATCTGAAAAACAGGCTCCTGACTTGCTTCAGTCACATACATAATGTGGCGAGGTTAAAGATGTCAGCGGGCGATAATCTCTTCCCTTACATTGGACATTGGTGTATATAAAAACAAGATGTGATATGATTTCCAATGGAACAGCTCTTCACAAGAGTCCAATTGACACAGATATTTACAGCTATATGTTACCGCACGACCTTCATCAATGAGCAAATCCCATACCACATAGTCCGCTTTAAAAGGCGTCATAGGGACAATACGGTTTATTTCAAATCTTGGTAGATCCAAATTGTTCTTCAAGTCATTGAATACAGATCAATTAGAGAGTATAAGAAATGTCTTTGTGCACCTGAATTTATATACCTATATTGAATTATTTTCTTTCAGAATCATAGGTCATTCTTTTTTTCTTTCGAAATTTGCAAAGGACAACAACTAAAGGGGTTGGGGAAAACATGCATGTACCTAAATTTGTCATTCTAGCTTGATCTTATATTCACACATATCTTGCAGTGAAAATCAGTTTACCGCGGATCAAAACGACCTCAGAAGCAATGGTCAATCAGTACATGGTGATTTGACTAATCTCATGTGTATTGTCCGCGCCATACAGTGACAACAAAGTTTTTTTTCTAGTTTTCCATTACCTTTTCAAATTGATGTGGCTATTGATGTCTAGTGTAAGTGTTTCATAATTATACATAGACAGCAACTTTTGAAGTGTTATATCACTGTGAATCTTGGTTTGTAGTTCACATATTTATCGGGCTTTTTATTCCAATGTTTATAGATATAAGAAGATGTGGTATAAGTTCCAATGAGACAACTATTCATCCAGGTCATAATTTGTAAAAATTAACCATTATAGGTCAAATTACGGTCTTCAAAACGGAGCCTTGGCTCACACCGAACAGAAAGGGCTGAAAAAAATATTAGTGGAAAGTCATTGCCACGGTCTAAACAATTTAAAAAAACTAGAAACGAGAAACATTTAACATAACCACATCAACAAACGACAGCCATGTCTGTCGTTTTATAAAAAAAGGGGGACACATCTTCTCAATGTGATATTGGTTTAGTACTGATTTGATTATACATATTAAAAAAAACTTCATATACTGTAGTGTCATGAACACGAAGATTAATTTTTATAGTTCTAACATCATTTTAAGTTAAAATAATCAGCCAAGAATTTTCATAATTTTTTTTTATAAAAGCATAGACCGGGTGCTAACTTTACACTTCTTATTTCACCTCTGTTCTTTGTGGCATTTTAACAAAACTTTCCCAAAAATATCTGTATAGGTGACCATATATTATTGCATAGCTAAATCTTAATTAATTATTTTTTTTGTCGATGATTTTCGTATATGGAGATATTTGTTTCATTTTCTTACGTGTTGCAAGCGAGCATAATTATATATCCCTTATATCTGGCAATCAGACATAAATATGACAAGCTGTATTGGTGGGGCATTCCTAGAGCATGCTTCCATCGACAAATTTCTCATTTAACATGAGAGACTACCGAGAGATTGTCCAAAATATCTAGAATTTGTGATTTTTTAAAATCCCCCCCTTTTGCCCTTTGACCGCAGTTTTAAAAAATCTGCACCACTTTTACACTCTACGACATGCCGTAATCAAAGGATATTATGTTTATTTACAAAATAAGACCAAAATTAGTCGTGAGGTATTTCGGTCCATTACATTTTGAAATTTACCTGATTTGTCACCGTACTATACTTTCAATCACTTTACGGTATATATTATTAAAAACAGGAACACAAATCAGATCGTCTCAAAACCAGAAAACTACACATTCACCAATACTAAACTGTTGGTGATTAAATGTGCTTCATGGGGGTGAGGGATACGGATAATATTTGTAATTGACATCCGTTGTTTTGCAAATGATTCTTACAACTTTGTTGATAAGTCCCATTAGGTGATGTAAAAATTGAGGGAAAGGGATCAAATAAGTTATTCAACAAATCGAACATATCCCGGGCCAGATAAGATCACGATATTCCATTACAATCATCCTACTCATGATTCCGTAATATTTACAAATGATTGACTTCATTTACCACTTGAAACTCTGGGGGCATTACTATTCTTGGAATATCTTACTTGACAAGAGACATTTACTTTATATGCAGGTTTTGTTTGGATTGAATTATCTCTATTTTTACTTTTCCTTGTATAGTAGTTTGTATGTTGTTTTTTCTTGTTTTTCCGATGTGTTAGAGCCCTTTATTCTTGTTTCGACATAATTTGAACTTGTAAATCATTTTGCAAAGGTACTTTTATATCCCAGACATTGGCATGTTAAATAAAGTTTGAATGACATGAATGAATACGCCATTCAAAATTTGCAACTTGCATATCTTTACTTGAAAAACAACAATAATGTTAGAAAAGGGGTAAGCGGAACTAAAATTGCCGTGAGTATGTCACTGTATCTTCACAGTTATTTAAATATGTCTAAAGTCAACATTGGTAATCGTGACAAAAGTCTAATTATAGGTAGATAGCTAGTCTTTCGCTTAAACAAATTGAAATGTGTCTAACCTCTATGCGAGAAATAGCTTGTAAAAAGCTTGTGGTATGACTAGTTTTCTTTTGTTGAATATGCAAGATATCTTCTTTGGATATGCTTGTAGCTCCCCAATTTATCAATGTTGTGTTCATAGAAAGATTCTGACAAAAACAACATTTACAAATGAGAGGTAAACAGATAAACGGTTTATCAAAACAAATTTTAACCTTTTATGGTAAAACAAATTTAAAAAGAACCAAACCTCTGATAAATCGTTCAGTAATGGGTTTCGAGTCTTAAAATGCATCTAGTAGTTTTCAGATGGTTATAATTGTACAATAAATATCATACATATAGAACAGTAGAGTTGTCAATGCTACAGATATCTACCACAGACATATAGGGATGATGTATCAAATATAAGCACCGAAGGCCTTCTGGAATAAAGGAACCCCATATCGTTATTTAAACTATAAAATCCCTAGCATGTGAAATAATCTTAAAAGGCAACAATGCATACAACTCATTATACAACAACTAAAAAATAAAGAAAATCCGATAGGCGTTAACCGTTCTATGTGGCATTGTTACCTAGGTATATGTGAATCGAAATGCATTGCGTAAAAAAAAAGATGTAACAAATACTTTACGAGCTTGAGTCTCATTCAATGACGAAACCTTAAGCTTTGTCTATAACATACTTGTATTGACAATTAGTAACACTTTGACGCAGGACAATTATAAGTTCGTTTACCCACATTCCCAAACAGTGCACTGATAACACTGTTAGCTAAACATTATGGCCAAAACACTTCTACATTGTATATTAAGCAGTGAATTATCAACTTGATAATTTAGAAATGACATGTTTTTATATATCATTGTTGCCGTGTAGGAAAATAGAGGTGATATGAATGGACTAGCTGTTACTTTTATACCATTTCAGAATTAATTGAAATACTTGAAACCAAAATTATAAACTGTTTTCTTGTCATGTCAAGTTTCCTTAATCAATCGTACAACGTCTTTGTTATCAAAGTAGAAAGATCAAGGAAAATGAAACTTATATTCGACCCTTCTTTGTGATCAATTAAAAAGAAACATGCTTAAGTCCAATAAAGACGAAATCGAGCAGAAACTGACATTGCATATCATTTCTCTTTGAAGATGAAAGATACCGATAAGTCAATCAAAATACAAAATGACAAATAATGGTAGGAAAATCAATTAGAAATATATAAACCTTTTTTTCATTTATTACCAATTCTTTGTAGTCAATTAAAAAGCAATAAACTAGACTATGTTAAACATGACATTTAGCATGAATATTATTCGATAGTATTTCTCCGTGGAGGTATACATGTATAAATAAGTATAAATTACATGTTGTATTGATAACATGGTTTCGGACACAATTCATTAGGTAATACAGGTCAACCTATATAAAAGCAGTGTATTCTTGATTCAAGCTTTAAGCATTGTCTGTTAATTCAGGTAGACGTATGTCTTTAGTGTTCGACTGTTTGATGCAGGTGTTCACATGTTTATAGATCGAAACGTTGCCAGAAACAGACAACTTCGGCAGAGACAGTATAACATAGTTTCTTTCGATAAAATAAATTACTTTAAACTGTGTCGAAATATCAACAAATAAATCAGAAACTGTGTTGATGCATATAAAACTTGGAAATGATGTCTAAAGGGTTTTGCATCAAAGGACTTTTACTTTTGCTTGTTTGTATAGGTAAGTGTGGATGATGCTATTTGTATAGGTCAGGTTTATTTCATTCAATCCAGTGACTTTAACAGCCTTTGTGAACATTTCAATCACTTGGCATCCATCGACTTTTACTTTTTACAGAAACATTTCACCTATTAACTTCTGAGCAAATTGGAAACAAAGCTAAACACAAGTCAACCACTTAAACCGTGACGTGTTTACAAATGAGTCCCATGAGTCCCATGGTCCTGCTTGTCAACCGAATTGATTATCAATGCTTAAACTATACCGAAAGTTTTAATTGACTCCTTAAAGTTGTTTTTTTTCATAAATGATGGTTTATATCGATTTCTGAATTTTTGTTGCATATACATGTAAATACTAAAAGTAAAAGTGAACAGTTTAAACCATCAAACATATAAATGTACGTAACATATTCAAAATTGCAAAGCAATTTTTTAATAGTAACAGAATATAAAAAACACATTATAAATGATATGAAATCAATGTTCCACAACATAGAAAGAATTTTCAATCATGATTAGGTAATTTTCTATAATATTGAAATATTATAAATAAACTGATATAAGCGTAAATGCTGCCTTTGTTTGTATAGAAAATCACAAGTATCCAAATACAATGTAGTAGACAAAAAAGTCAATCTGAATCATATTCTTTGTCGTGTTGAGAGAACGGCTATATGATTTTTTTTTTATATTTTGACAGTTGGTGTTTTCTTGTTTTTGTTGATGGCTCTGATGTTCAAAACTTATTTTAACTCGTAAATATAGCTTGACATTTACACATGTATGATATATGTCTATTACTTTATTACTGTTTTATTAACATATACCCAGTATCGATTTTTGTATCAAACCTATACAACATGCTATAACCCCAAAAACATACAAAAACACAAATGTATCATTCTGTTGTGTTGTATACACACATCAGTTGTATTCAAAAATGTATGCTGATAATTACTGTGCATGAATGCAGTTTCCTTATTTTCTTTTAGATCTATACAAATCTTCATCATCTTACAGTGTAAGTGACGCAAATAATCGTGTTGCTAAGTTATTGGATGAATCTGGAGGATACAATAAATTTGTCCGACCAGACAAAAAAGTGAAGGTATCTGCAGGATACTACTTATAGAGTGTCAATTCGTTGGTAAATATATATATTGTTTGTATTCGTTGATCTTCAAGGATACAAATAAAACATGTACTAAATGCAATGAAGAAAAGAAGAACAACAAAAACATTATCAGAAACATATATAAACAATTATGAATAGATACAAACAATGATGGCATATAAAAAGGAATATATGTTATATATTAAGTGCGAGTCTTTGTACGAAACAGGAAATATAGATAAATTCAAAACATTACAGAAACAAAATCCGTCGACATTTCCATATTATTTTAAAGTTCCTCTGACCCTGGGTTACAGGCATAAGGTCTTTATTCCGTATATATATGTGTAATAGTTTAAGAAATCTATAGATAACTACGAGTTAGAAAGATAGCAAATCATCTGGGTAGCTTCCCTTAAATGAGAACAAAGATAAAAAGAAAAAAAATACTGTCTGGATATTGTAACATCATGTTCAGTCGTGTTAAGATTTTAGATATGGGGCTGCATAACGAGCGATTTTTTTCAATGTTTATCAGGACGAATTCCACTTAATAATTAAAGCGTGGAAAATATTTTTGACGGTAATGAAATGTAAAATTAACAACGCGTGACAATTTACAGTCGATACTGCTTCATTATTTTTTGATAGCATATAATTGATTGAGTAAGTCTTTCTACAAAATAGATATAAAAATTTATACAATATTCATGCAATAACTACTAAGTGGATAAAGTAAATTATGATAGATAAGTAATTTATTGATTTATTGATTGATTGATATTTGATAATGTAACTCAGAACAAGATTCTCACAAGTGGATACTAATCTTTTAGCCAGTTTGTTCCACTTTGTATTTTAATGGGAGTTAATTTTGAATATCATAATACAAGTATAACCTTAAAACAACATGTACTATTTTTGTCTAAGACTGAGCAAAATCAGAAGTTTCTGAAAATTTGTATTTTCACCAAAGGATAAGTTTATACAAAGGAGTAGACCAGTGCTAAGCTGGCCCACAACTATAGCATTTTTACAGACTGTTAAACATGTAAACTTTTAGCTATCTATTGGAAAGTAGAATATCGTAATAAGTAAATACTGAAACCTTTACAAAAGTATCATATGTGCTTATTTATAGACGGTTTTTGTCTAAAATGGAAATGACGGCACTTTTGATAAGTCTTCATATTTAAATATATGTTATTTTTTTATGATATAAACATAACATATATAAATGTTGAGACTGAACACGAATTCGACCACTTACATTTCAGCAAAAATACATTTGAAAAGTGACGTTTTATGGCAGATTTGATTTATCTAAGCTTCGGTTTGTGCGTCTTTAATGACCTTTTCCAATAAACTAACTAAATCACCATAAGTAATAAGTGTTTGAAAAATGTCAAAAATCTTTTATCAGATGTACTTCAAACTTTAGGTCAAAATTAGCCCTTACCGGAGCATCTTTTTTATGAAAATAAATCGAACCTATATTACGACATCAACACCCAAACACATACAGAGTGAATACTATAGGGTATCATCGACTTATCTTCGGGCTTTTTATAAACTATATGAAAATGTTTAGTGAACTGGTCTGAGTTCTCAATTTCATCTATAGATATCACACAGTAAAAAAATGAGGCAAATCAATCTCTTTATAGTGTCAAGCCTAGAAATTGTCAGTTTTGAAATGTCAAATGACAGAGACAGTGAAATAATTCATAACAGAAAATCAATGCGCAAACAAAGTAAACACAAAAGGAAAGGAAAATGCGCTTTCATTTCTGTTCTTCATCTCATGTATAGTCCATTGAGAATTTCAAGATGGAATTTCCTCACTTTAAGTTGAAGACGGCTTAAGCCGATTTGTATGGGTTTCTTTGCTTTTTTGTAATTCTATTAAGCTACAAGGGAAGAACACACATGCTGGGTAATATAAACAATTAACAAACAAACCTAACTATGCATGTAAAAAAATGCCCGTCAATTCCAATGTGAAATACAAAACATTACAAACATTAAGATTTTCATGGAAAGTCTCAATTTTTCTCTTAGATAACTTAATTACATTTAACAATTTATAAGTAGTTGCGGCTCTCACAGACACGCAAAAGGTGCACTATATTACAGAAGTCCATTTATAATATCCAAAAAGGTTATCTAGAATTCGAGTTGTTGAATTAAAGAATCGAGATTTCGAATTAAATCGTAAAAATACATTATATAAGTCGTTATCAGGAATATACAAATCGCTATGACGGATTTGATTCATAAAAGCGTCTGGGAATACATGTACGAATGTATCCCATGCGCCCCTGCACTGTAAGCTATTTATGTGGTTGACCTAACTTGCAAAAACAAAGTTACGATGCTGAACTGCTTCAAAAAAGATGGTCCAAAGTGCAAGTTAGTTCACGGTATGATATCTTTTTGTCTTCAAGCAAATTCAAAACCAACTAAAACTCAACGATTATAGAGGAGAGAGAAACGGACCATGTTCAATTCTTCTCACTGCCTTATGCTTTGTGATTTGCAACTTATTGTAAAAAAAGTCATAACCATCTTATCAAATATGTATAATTTATATTCTGATATAATTAAGAAAGTACGGGGATGACAATAACATGAATACTGTGCATATATTCTTTTGGACAACGTCCTGTAGGTGACCCAATAGATGTTCTAATAAACCTCGACTTTTTTTGGGATGAATAACGTAAACATATTATTGTCCTATTGATTTTGTTATCAGTAAATTAAAAGCCAACTAAATATTACTAGTATTTTATATACATATACATATTCATGGATCTACAATCTGTCGATACCTGCAACTTGGCATTGCACAAGGTCATGTTTTTCTCTGGCTGTTTATGACGTCTTTACACTATATCCATTGGATGTTGGATGTGTACGGATTGATAGCTTAGTCTTAGATGCATTATTTTTTAATTAGTTGTTAGTGGCTTTGAACTAGCTGTCAGATAACTGCGACTACTCTCAGATCTGTTCATTGTGTCTTTTTGTGTCGGGATGTACAAGTACCCGCCCACGCCCACTTGTATGTTTGTCCATCTGATGAGTTAAGCCTTTTTCAACTGATTTTTATAGTTCGTTCTCATGTTGTACTGTTATACCACTGTCCCAGGTTAGGTGGAGAGTTGGGATCCCGCTAACATGTTTAACCCCACCACATTATTTATGTATTTGCCTGTCCCAAGTCAGGAGCCTGTAATTCAGTGGTTGCCGTTTGTTTATGTGTTACATATTTGTTTTTCGTTCATTTTTTTACATACATAAGGCCGTTAGCTTTCTCGTTTGCATTGTTTTACACTGTCTTTTAGCCTTTTATAGCTGACTATGCGGTATGGGCTTTGCTCATTGTTGAAGGCCATACGGTGACCTATAGTTAATGTCTGTGTCATTTTGGTCTTTTGTGGATAGTTGTCTCATTGGCAATCATACCACATCTTCTTTTTTTTTAAATTAGTGTTTGAAAAATTGCTATATATCCAACCAAATTAATCCTACAAATTGTGTTGTTAAAATTTCCATAAAAAATCATATTTTTGTAAACAGGTCAAAGTAAATATTTTCTCAAAATTTTATAAGAATTAAACGAACAAAATATATTCTAGTAAACGTGTTGGGTACCCCTTTATAATAGAATTGACAACCATATAGATTGTTACGGTGTTTTGATTTTCTGACCTTGACGTCTTTGTAACAGATTTGTCTTTTTTCTTCACTATGAACTATAACATAATTTGTTAAATAGTGTTATTTAATAATATTATTAGAAATATGATCTGTATGTATACGTAATGTTACGTCAAAATATTTGGAATTTGCAATTATTGCTTTATTTTATCTGGCGTACTAAATTATAATCATGGTACCTTTGATAACTATTTATGCAACTACATTAGGTTAAAAGAGGATATGACTTACAAATTAAGAGAATACACAATTATGTGATACAATGTGACAATAGACCCATTTATCAGATTTCTTCTTTCTGGTGAATAATATTCAAATATTGTTAAAGACCGGATTTATTGTTTGTTTAACCTGGCATGCCATTCAATATATCAGATAAATGTAAAGATCAGTTTAATGTAGCTACAGTCAACTAAGAAATAAGAGTTCGTCATCGCACTTTTTTATATTTACTTTTATAGTTTCTCATTTTTTTTTCAGGCACCGACTGTTTAGTACAAACAATCAATTTCTTCTCTTCTGTCCCTTCTCTACTTTCTTTCGTGTCCTCTCTCCCATCCCTCTCCGTCTCTATCTTAAACCTATCCGCCCAACTCAGTAAATACCCTTTTCCAAGCCTTATTTTAGTAACTGCATATTTTTGTCGTGGTATAGTTTATTTAAATTTTCATTAAACTATTAATGCTTTTGAAAAATACTTCTGTAAGTTTATATGTTGTATTTTGAAACAAATTTAGGTTGTCTTGGTATGGCAGTGGTTACTTCCTATTCGCATTTACAACAAATACTCTAAAGCTGCTTTTACTTTTAACCATTCATTCATTTATCAATACTTCAATCCTTTGCCAAATGCTTATTTGTAATCTATGATAAGCTTAATTGTTTATTGTTAAACTGAATTTCTTTAAAAAGGCCATTTCCTAAGACCAAACAAATATTTTACCTACCCTCGTGCTAATGTTTCGTCCATTTTGCTGCAATGTTACTTATGTAGTGAATGGTGTACAGAACAGTACAAAAGTCTATAGAAAATTTCTCTTCGTAGTGGCAGTATTTACGGTAACATTAGGAATGGCATTTCTTTTGATTATCATAACAATGTTTGTCAAGAGTCTTTACAATAAACCAAAACACAACATTTCTCCAAACTGGATGCATTCACCGGTAAGGAAAATTCCGGGTGTTAAAGTGCAGAGCTAGAATAAATCCTATTGCGCAACATCAGGCTTTAGAGGATGGTCTGTCGACAAAAGAAATAGACAGCGTGAAGAATAATACGCCATTAATTGTATACAGTAACTAGGAGCTGGCAAAATTCTTTGATTATTTTCTGGTTATTTTTTTTTTATGGTTTTTACAGTCTTATATATTGTGATTCTTTTAAGTATCCCAATAATAGCGACCGTGTGGTATTATAATGTACTGGACAAAAATAACGATGTATTACAATTATTCAATATATCAAACCATGGTCTTCGACGATAGGCATTTGTATAATGTTATCAAAACGTACATTTTTAACAGGATCAGTTATGCAAAACAAAATAATACACATATATTGTTGGTGTTGTCCATATTATAAATATTATCTGCTGTTTCTTGTATGAGGGTTTCAGTTGTCCGGAATGTATTTATCGCAATTGAAATTATTTTAAAATGATAGTTATGATAAAGTGTATAATAAAATAATTTATAAAGAAATATAAATGTTATTCAGTTTCTCCCATCCCAAAAAAAAATTCTGTCACCTTCTAGTGCATTAAAAGTCAACTGCTCGCTGTTCCAGATGTCGTATAAACCTTTACTTTTTCAGTTTATAAGCTCTTCACATTTTTAATAAGCTTTGGGTCTTGAGTTTAACCTCGGACATCAGTGACGAGACCCGAGTTGTCGAAAGGCGCATCTGCTGCAGAAAAAAAAAGATTATGCTGTAAATGTTATTATTTTGATAATATTTGTAGAAGGTTTTGGACTCTCAAATATTGTATCAGGGAGCATCGTTGAAGGTACATCAATTGCCGAAAAGTCCATATAGTGTTGTTAAATGTGTATCATTTATGTCATTTGGCCTCCTGGCAATTCATATATTACTATACGGTGTAAATTTTGCTCATTGTTGCAGGTCGTACTGTTTTCTATAACTAGTAACATTCTTCTTAAAACCTAAAGGCACAGTTTTCTCATAAGCAAGCGCACTGCTGTTACTATTATGTGGATTCAAATTTCAAAAATAGCTTGTCGAGATATTCTGTAATAAAACATGATTTGTAAACTCGCAGGCCGTTATTGCATATATTGATTTTTTAAACTGTACTGTTATATGGTTGTAAAATTTATGCATCTTTACATTTCATTTTTGTATAATGTTTCCTAATGATTAAGAATATCAACAATGATGGAAAATAAAACAACAAACCAATAGCTTAAGGTGGTACCTAACACTACAGGGAGATAACTCTGTAAAATCAGCTTAACGTTTTAATTACGTTGTGTTGTAAAGGGAATATTAAGCTTCTCAATGATCAAAATTTGTGTTTTTCAAACTGCTATATAACCAGACGATGAGTGTAATATTTCTGATAAAATGGTTGGTTCAAAATTTTTGAAATTTTTATATTTTTGTTAAAGGGTCAAAGTTAATACTTTGTCAATATTTAATGAAAATTAAACGAGCCAAATTAATTTTAGTGAAAGTGTTGGGTACTACCTTAAGACGATCGTGGTAAGAAGATCATACGGTCAATTGTGACCGATTTGTTATACAATATTACAAACTATAATAAGTGTTTTATTAAATATATAACATAAAGAGGCTAGACAATTTGCCAACAAATTAATAATTTTTTTTTACAAATGTACCATTAATATTATTGCCTTGTTCACACCAAACGCGTTGTTCAATGTATTGTACACTGGTTTCAAATTAATTGACGACAAATTTATTCCAACGAAATCACAATGTTGCATAAAAACTGCATTAGAATGTTTCTATTTGGAATGCAAGGATCAGTTTTTTATAAATAGGTGTGTCATATATACATAGATTATATAAATATGAAAAAAAATCATTCAATGAAATACGCAGGCCAATCTGTATCATGCCTAAGTCAAACATTCACGAATTGACGCCGGACAAGCTACGGACACGATCCTGCATCAATCTTCACAATCTGTTAATTTCAGTCTTCTTTTCGTATTTATACGTACATGTAATAGTATATCCATGACACTCCGTAAATTTTATGGACACCATCACCAATTGGTGGATCCATACGATGTGTCTTTGACCAAACTAGCTATGGACATTTTCACTACATGGTAGATTGTGGTTTGTCATTACGTCGTCTACTCTTTTAATTACCATACGTGACTTATTCCCGATTGTGACTGTTTTGCTGAGTGTGAATTCGCATTACCATAAGACGTGTTACGGTACTTATCTATCCCAAATTCATGTATTTAGTTTAAATGTTTAATGTTATATTTGTTATTTTCATCGGAATTTTTCAAATGTGTTGACGTCTTTTCTATTATATTCATGTGTTATGGTAAAGAAAATTAATGACCGCCTTCATTTATTAGATTTGATTTTGTTCAACGTAATCTGTACGATCTTGTACGTTTGAAGTTAGATTCAAAACAAACCGGATTATATAGTTAATTGCTACCTTAGTTTGCTATTAATAAGTATTGAAATGTGCATTGTTATTAAATCTTAAATCAATCCTAATTATATCTTATTCATTCAAATGTGACGTCATTTTTCATTTTTTGATGATCTCTTTTCCAAATTCAAATGTGACGTCATTTTTTTGTCATTTTTTACAATTTCTAATATGACGTCACTTGGCGTTGAGGTTTAAACTTATTCGGATGTGTTGCATTTTGTCGGGTTATACAAAGTATTTCGGTTGTTTCCTGTAATTAGCTAATACGTCAGTTTTATCATGTACATTTTTTGTATAGTCATTACATAAAATTTACTGTTTGCAAAAGTATAAATTATTCTAAATAATAGGGATGTTCTGGTATCTAACAGAAAACCCTGGCCGTTTTTGGCAAACTTTTTTTAACTTTTGGTCCTCGATGCTGTTAAACTTTGTACTTGTTTCGGCTTTCAAACTTTTGTATCTGGGCGTCACTAGTAAGTCTTGTGTAGACAAAATGCACTTTTTTTTTTTTAAACTTGTTACCTTTTGTTAGCTAATATTTGTGTGTTTATTTGTCAATTGTGTTCTCCTATTTATTTATATTGTAGTCCTGTAATGTTGTGTTGTCATTTTAATGTTATATTTCACATGGCAATAAAAGAGGGAGGTTTGGCATGCCACAAAACCAGATTCAACCCACCATTTTTTCCTTAAAAAATGTCCTGTACCAAGTCAGGAATATGGCCATTGTTATATTATAGTTAGTTTATGTGTGTGTTACATTTTAACGTTGTGTTTCCGTTCTGTCGTTTGTTTACTATAAGAAGTGTCACGGTACTTATCTATCCCAAATTCATGTATTTGGTTTTGATGTTATATTTGTTATTCTCATAGGATTTTGTGTTATGCTTAATCCGTTTCTGTGTGTGTGTGTGTGTGTGTTACATTTTAATGTTGTGTCGTTGTTCTCCTCTTATATTTAATCCGTTTCCCTCAGTTTTAGTTTGTTACCCCGATTTTGTTTTTTGTCCATGGATTTATGAGTTTTGAACAGTGGTATACTACTTTTGCCTTTATTTGAACATGAGCAAAAGGAGTAGGGGCTTTAATGGCCTAAAATGGCCCCAGATTTACAAGATGATAAATATTCTAAGTTAGCAGATTTTTCTCCATAAATTATTAGAATATGAGTCAATGATTAACAAAAACTGTTTTTATCTAACAAAAAAAAGTTCAATGACGTCACAATGGTAGGTGCAAATGACGTCATAATTGGGAAAATAAGCAAAAATACAGAAATTTGGATGATTTTTCTAAATTTTACCACCGCACCAATTAGAAATTTTAACATTTTCACAATTTCATACATATCAAACTTCGGATAAAATATATTTATTGTTCAAGGTTGGTGCGATAGTTTTTTTTATATTTTTCCTAGCCAAGCGGAGCAACAAAACACTGAAATTTGCCGTCCAAATTGGACCTATTCATCTGAAAAAGTTTTGTTTATACATTCTTATGCCTATAGGAACTTTATTTTTTGGTATATGAATGTAACGTGTATTCCTAATATTATTTCCGTAATTAGTATATCTAGTTAAACTTGTAAAAAAATCCGAAAGCAATGAACTACATGTGTAAGGGAGTCAATAATAACTTTGCACATTTTTTTTAATTATGAAATTTTATGACATACAATAAAACGAAATCTGTACATTTCTTATGTTTCTGTTAATTATCAATTCAAAATCTGGTTTTTGAATGGGGTGATCTTTTCTCTCTGGTATTAGGGTTGGATCCGTGATTTATGTTAGGAAAAGGGGGGAGGAGTATACAAAATTTAAAAGATCATTTTTCTTAGATTTACATAATTTATTATAGCAGATTATTCGTCATCAATTGCTTATCAAGAACACCTTCCAATTTACAATCTATATAACGAATTGGTGTACAAATTTATTTCGTACATTATTATCAATTAAAGTCCTTATTAGATGTAATTAAATTAGAATGGTCACACGGATATGGGTTACACTTTACGCTACATTATGGGCATACAACAGGTCAGTGAAACAGTGACATGCCTTTTCGAAAGTTACAACATAAGTCATTTACCTGCTTTTGTATATGTCGTATACATCTTGTATGTAAAAGATGGCACAGGACTGTGTTCAAGCACAGGCATTTGTCTCAGAATTTGTTCCCTATATACCTTTATATAAAGATATATGGAATAAAAAAAATCTGAGAAAAGTGCCTGAGTGTTTAAGCCTGATATTGCATACATCTCAAATGCTGTCAAGCGAATCGTATTTTTATCAAATGCATAGTTAGATATTTGAACTTAATACCTTATTTTCCTTTAAAGGACGGTAAATACATATTTTAAAATTTGCAAGTTGCCATGCAGTTGAAAACAAGTTGCAAAATAGTAAATTTGTCAAAATGAGCAAGTTGCCATACCGTAGACTTTATTTTTCATGGTCTATATTCTTTCAAAAATATCTTTTTGACAAAATAATTCAGTAATTATGATGCCACACTATAACAATCTAAAGACGTGTCTGGAAAAATAATGAAAAACAGTTGAATATCGTAACAGTGGGGCGACAGAGAACGATCGACCTCGAACTCTTCCGGTACTAAGTGCCAAGTTTTGGAGTATAACACAAAATCTTGTCATAATTTTGTACTTATTGGTCTAATAATTTAAAGAAATATATATCAGAAAATCAAATGAGTGGAATTGCTTTAAATCGATTGAAATTTTACCTTGTTTACTTTTTTTTCTATTTCTCCCCGCTTCGTTAGTACCCAATTTCTGGTGGCGATGATAAACAGTGACGAATAAACCTTTAATATGTTGGGAATATGCTTATTCAATTAGGATGAACATAAAATCTAATTTTTATTATTTTGCGAATTTTCCTTTAAAAACTATAAAGAAAGAAGTAACGGTTATTTGTCATTTTAGATATTTGTGAGCTCCAGAATGTTTTACTCGTAAAAAATACTGTTAAAATGTATTCAAAGTAATGGTTTTATATTTAATTTAAATGAAAACGTCTTCGTAAGTATGTGTTAAATCATCTTGCAGATATTCAAAATTTCTTACAGTGCTTTTTCACAAAATGAACAAAGCAGTGTTTAATTATCCAAAAGTCCACAGAGTAAAGTTTTTAAAATAATGTATTTTCAGTGAGATAACAGGCCATGTGTTTAACCTTTGAAATGCTTCACATTGTGTAATGCACATGCCTTCTGTATTCGAATGTACAGTAAGGGCATTGCTTACCGTTGAAGGTCTTAAGGTTTCTTGTAGGTTTAAACATTATTGTTCTTTCGTCTTTGATGCAAAGTTAAAGAAAGATAAGGGTGAAAAAACAATCAATACTTTTTACATTTAATTTGTTATCATTAAATTCAAATCAAACTTAATATTGTTTTCATATACAAATACACATTAGTGTCTTTATAATATGTCTATACAAACGTACCTGTATCTTGACATTGTACAAACACATGTTTTCCTTGACTTTGAGGATGGGAATGAGTATGGCAATTGTGTGCATGGTCACACTAAATTCATTGGATGATAAATGTGAACTGATTGATACGTTAGTCTTAGAAACATGATTTTTTATTAGTTGTTATTAAAATATCAAATATATATGTAGTGTCTTTTTTGTTGTGGGAATGTATAAATACCCTCTAACGTCCTATTTGTATTTTGTTAGATTAATTCTGTGGTATCGATCTGATCCAGTAAGCCCTATTTAAAGTGGAACTAGCTACGAGATATATTAAAATTAAAGTATGATTTGCTTTTGTTCAATTATTAATGAAAGTCAAAAAGTGAAATAATATTTCGTTTTTTAGCAGCCAAAATGATTCAACTTTGTCAAATTAAGCTAAATAACATTGATAATGAATTATCTACTGGCAAGTGAATAATTAGACCTCATTAACTTTGTATTAATTTGAACTTAAATTCAACCCCTTTACCAGAGATGGACAGCGCACGCATTGTACGTGTACTGGTTATTCAGAAAATAATGTCAACATTGAAAGTGCAACAAAGGTAAACCATGTAATGACTGATTCGATCCACAAAAAAACCTTTATTCTAGAGGTAAAAACGATGAGAAACATATATTTTTAATCTATAAAAATCCAATTGCACGAGTTGGTTTAATCTATTTATATCTATATTTATGTTTTAATCGCTTATATGGTCATCTGAGGTCAACTCGATAGTTACGTAGATGGAGTCTAGACTAAAATACACATGAAACGAAACTACACATTATCGACCCTATGCTCTGTAAAATGTTAACTTTAGACTTTTGATAGTTTCGATAAATGTTTAACATTTTTATAATTAAAATATGAGAATTAGAGTCAAATCGGTGACCATGAATTTGACAGCCTGTGCCCCTTTAACGGATTTTTATAGTTTACTCTTATATTGTTAGGACAATATTCAAGGTTAGGATCGGGTTGGCGCATTCAAACTAGTTTAACCCCGTAACATTATGTATGGTCGTGTCCTAAGCCAGGAGTCTGTTATTCAGTGGTTGTCATTTGTTGCTATATATCATAGTTTTTGTCCGTTCATTTTTTTGTTTATAGATCAAGCCGTTTTTTTCTTTGAACTGCTTTACACCTTTCATGTCGGGACATTTTAAAGCTGACTTTGATGTATGGGCTACTCATTTTTGTAAGCCGTACGATGACTTATAGTTATGTCGGTCCCTGGTTGAGAGTTGTCTAAATTGATATCAAACCACATCTTAATTTTAGATTAATAGAAATTCAGGTAAATTGTGGCAATATATTAGTCAAATTGTCTATTATTTCAGTCCTCGAGTCGTAGCAAACTTACAAAAAAAAAAAATACTGGTTTCTTATTTTGTTAATTAAGATTGTTCAGATTCAATTTTTGTATTATCAAAATGCTTGAAACAAAGTCAAGTTTACTTTAATAACGTACCTAACGGTGTCAATATAAGTCATTTTCATAAATATCAATTTCACTCAAAGCTAAACAAATGAAATTTGATATTCAATAATTTCTTGTGTGATCAAATAAAAAGGAGAATAATTAAGTTCTTTAAAGACGATATATAGCAGGCCATGACATTGCAAATGATTTCTCCTTAGAGGGATATGATTATAGATAATAATTAACCAACTCAAAAATATAATGACAACTATTTCAAATTGAATGGAATTATAGACAATGCCTCCTTTGACATTTTATTTTTGTCGAATAACACTGCAAGGGTTTTCAGGATTGATCAAATAAAAGACCGACCGTAGCATGCGTAGGGAAGTCCCTGTGTTTTGCACTCCTGACACTCTTATATGTGTTAAAGATCTAACTATATGCATTATCTGACTTATATACCATCAAGAAATATTATTTCTACAAATATTAGCAGGATAGTATCTTATTTTACCTATATGAATGTACATGGGATATTCCTTTCTTATTTGTTTTGTTTAAATATGCGCTACGGCTCATTTATAAATTGAAATAAAACCCTCTTATTGATCTAGATATAAACCATAGCAATCACTGTCCAGTTACCATACATAAAGACAATACTGTCATAACACGAAGAAAGGAACAAAGTTTAATGAATTATAACTGTGTATGAACAATACAATTCACTTCACAAATTGTAAGTAATTTATTGTTTCAATTTTATAAAAGGGTGATGCTATGTTTTGTTCTCTTTTCTCATGATATTTCTACCGCGGAATATGTTTTCAACAATTGTTAACGAACTTTCCTGGATGATTGTTTACTATCTTTTGAAAAATGTTGTGTCTGGCACAATGAAGTTTTCTTCTATAATTGATAAGCAGAATATCATATTATAACTCCACCTATAATTAAGTATGTGGTTGTTCCTTTATAGAAAAATATGGAAACAGTTTTCGGTTTGATAGAGTTAAAAGTTAAATCACGTAAATACTGAACTCCGAGGAAAATTCAAAACGGAAAGTCCCTAATCAAATGGCAAAATCAAATGATAAAACACATCAAACGAATGGACAACATCTGTCATATTCCTGACTCGGTACAGGCATTTTTAAATGTAGAAAATGGTGGATTAAACCTGGTTTTCTAGCGCTAAACCTCTCACTTATATGACATATCGAGGAAATGGCACGACGAGAGCAAGCAAATCATACAATTGTGTATCACGAAAAACGGACAAATGTACGTCTTCCAATTTAATGTGAACCAACGAGATTGTGTACTTTTTTTAAATGTGATACAATCTAGCTTGTTTAAAAGGTTTTGCATATCAAATATATCTTACACAATGTTGTTTAATTGTAGCGAGCAATTTACTAAACTTATGTCGCGAAGCACATTTCATTGACACCTGGTAGCGTCCGGGTTGTTTCCTCAAACGGATGACCTGTCGTTCTTACAAAATACTCCATATTATAAAATATAATTGTAAGGAATGCAGTACGGAATATATCAACTTCTATAACATGTATAATTATCGCATGCATTTCACTTTGTTCTTAAAAAAATCTTTTTAAACTATTTCTGAAAAGCGAGCTATATATACTATGAAAATGGCATTAATCAGGATATGAAAATTGAATGAGTATATCTCTCTAAAAATACAAATTTATAAATATTTATATCAATCAAATATTTTCTTTTAATAGTATAATTTATCGCTCCATCAATGAAATAATACCGGTCAAACTATATGCAAGCAGTGTTTTCTTGATAAACGACTGAAACATTACATGTAACCCTTGGCGTATGTAGACCTTGTAGTTGTTGAGAACAAATTCCACCGATTTTATGCTAATATTCATAAATTATGTTTATAGGTTGAATCGTAATCGGAAACAGACACCTGTAGTAAAATGTTGATCAACTAAATTACTGAATACTGTTACAACATAACAACACGAAAACAAAAACAAAAACGGATAATTGTGCTTGCTGCATATCGTTCTTGCAAAACGATGTCTAAAGGATTATGCACAAGAGGACTTTTTTTTTTGCTAATTTGTATAGGTAAGTTGGAGGGTACTACTTTAAGGTTCAAGTTTATTCCATTAGCTAGCTTGGCCTAAAAAGTCCAGTGGGAACGTTTCCATCACTTGGTTTCCGTCGGATGTTTACTTTTACAAAAACATTTACCTCCGTAATTACAGGGTCAATCTGAACCAAACGTGGTTCCAATTATTCGTAGCATATATTCTTTAAAACATGTGTTCGATAATTCCACATGCCAACACACGTAGTTGACCAGACTAAAACTAGATGTTATGGAGTAACACGTATTGTGACTGGCTGAATTATACTTATCAACGGGTTTGTACCTACACGAGCAACATAACAGGTACAACATGTGAGCAGAATCTGCTAACCCTAGCTTCCGGAGCACCTGAGATCATCCCCGAACTTTTATGAGCTCGTGTTTCTCAGTGTTTTGTTTTCTATGTTATGTTTTGCGTACTGCTGTTTACATTTTCGTCGTTTTTTCCTTTTTTGCCTTGTCCTGATCAGTTGTTTTCGACTGTTTTTTTAATATCCCTTCGGCAATTGTATCCGTAGCGTATCTCTTGTATGTGTTATCTATAGTCTTTAGAATGGCAAAATTTGCATACTGTATATTTGATCAAAAGTTTCAGTTCAAATCATGTTACTGCACTTCAATATCACATTTTACCATTGTTTTGTATCATTGAATAACATATTTGGAGAAGCTGTAATTATAGCAAACTGATCATCAAGGAAACATCTAAAGTGTGTCGTCAAATGGAAGAAATAATCGATTTCTATAATTTATTATTAACCTTTAGTAACCATTTTGAGCCGTTTCATGTTTAGTTGGTACGGGTCTATTGTCTTGAAAACTGAAATCGATAGAGGGTGGTTTAAACAAATTACAACAGCAAGACAAGATTTTTAATTAGTAAAGATAGCTGATGTTTCCACCCAAAGTTTTTGACATTGAATAATAATTTAAACTTATTTTGAACAAACTCCATATAAGATACAAAGCTTCAACTTCAAATAGAACATAGAATTTGCATATCAAGATGTACAAAAAGTTTAACAATGTTTAAATTTTCAGTTTACTCTTTATAGAAGTAATTGACATTTATTGATAAATAATATCGATTTTTGCACTTTCTTAAGCAAGGGTAAATATAAAAATTGGAAACAGCACAACTTAAAGACAATACAAGATCTTAATAATAAACGTTACACATCCAAAATTGAAAGGCAATCTGTTTTTCATGTTTTTAGACTAAAGCTTATGTAGAAAAAAGTTAACACTACAAATGATTACTTGTAATAAGTAATACAAGTTCAACAACAACAAAACATGATTTAAAGTCATGATTTATATCCTATTTTAAAATATTAAATGGTTCTTATTATTAAAGTCTCGGTCACACCTTACCGGATAGCACGAACAGACGCCTAATGGATGAAAATAAAAGTTGTCCGTTGACAAAATTGATATCCGTTTGGAGTCCGATGATGTACTGACCAAACAAAACGGACACGTAACGAATGCAAAACGGACAAACAACGGATATGCAACGTACGAGAAACGGAAACGTACCGGTCAGGACGGATGTCGAACGTTCATCCACCAGACGAGTACCGCATAAAACGGAAACCTAACGGAAGTGTACCGGATGAACAAGATATACGGAACAATTAAAGGTGTCAATCATAATACATGTAAATCGCATAAATATTCAAAAATGTTTCTTTGCAACTGTTTTTTTTTTAATTGTTTTTTTTTTAAACAATCAAAGGGCAGTGTCCGACCTGAATAAGAGCTGTTTGACAGTGAAGACGTGCACTTACTTTAAAATTGATTATGAATGCCAAAAAACCATGAACCTCAAGAAATTTGAGATACCAATAATTGGCATTCATGAGGCAAAATTTTCAATTGACATTTATCCGTTTCAGATCCGTTCATCATCCGTTTCATCCGTTATACGTCAGGTAGATGACCGTTTCACATTCGTTCAACATCCGTTTTATCCGTTAAACGTCTGGTAGAAGTCCGTTAGTGAATTTGTCTACGGGACCTCCAACGGATGTATAACGGACAAGTAACGGAAACAAAACGGAAAACGAAACGGACGATTACCGTTCAAAACGGACGCCTACCGGATGTTCAACGGACACTGTATCCGTTTGACGTTCGTTCAAAGTTTATAACATGTTTAAAATTTTCAACCAGACAGAACGGACGTCGGCGGATAAATCGTACGCTAAATAGACTTGAAACGGATATGGACGGACTTCTAACGGATAAGAACGGACATATAACAATGTATAACGGACATGAACGGATTAAAAAAAAGTTATGCATTAGGTGACTGTTCGCGCTACCCATTAAGGTGTGACCGAGGCTTTGGGCATCCGTTCGAGGTATCTGTTAAGGTGAGGCCGACGCTTGAAGATGACCATTGATCCATGTTTGCGACACAGGCTCTTGCGAATCTATTGTTGTCGTACAATCCGCAAAATATTGCAAATAAACAGTACTACACATATTTGTGTACGTTAACTGTATAGGATACAAATAACGTCAGGTTCACCCTATCCATCCTTTCTGTTGATTAAACAGTAATATGAAAACTACCATTTCCATTTAAGTTCATGGTCCCCGGTGTTGTTAAGTACAGGTTGTGTAACAAAACTAAATATATATGTTTTACCAATATTAAATTAAATCATATAGAGAGACTAATATATTGCGCATCAAATTTAACGGAAAGCTAAATTGAGATCTTTACCAAGCTGCAGTTGATCAATCTAAATGACAAAACGTCCACAAATTTGTAAATGTTAAAATATGTTTCTACAATCAAAAAGTAAAGCAAAAACATGAGATCTGTTAATAGATATAGAAAAATGAGGTATGAGTGACAATGAGACAACTCTCCATCCAAGTAACAATTTATAAAAGTAAACCATTATATATCAAGGTACGGCCTTCTACACGGAGTCTTGGCTCACACCGAACAGCAAGCTTTAAAGGGCCCCAATAATTACTAGTGTATAACCATTCAAACGTGAAAAAACAACGGTCTAATCCATTTGAAAAAGAGAAAAACTTATGAACTAAATAGAGATAAGTACGTTTCTTCTGCAAAAATAAAAAAAAGCAATTATGGACGTCAAACATCAATCAACAATGTATTTTTGTATATTCTTTATGTAACTTTTATCAGTTGTTTTATACATTATGTTTTTCTTTGTTTTTTTAACAGTTTGTGTATATTTGTGGTGTTTGATATTATCTGTCATATGTATTCAAAACTGATTTCAACTCATGTTAAGAGCGTGTAATTTATAAGAAACATGTCTTTTCGTTAATTGTCTAATTAACTTATGCCCAACTCAACATGTGTGTATCCATTATACACAAACACAAACATATATAAATGTATCGTACTGTTGTTTACACAAACCAGTTGTTTTCAAATACATGTTCAGATTATTATTGCATTTTTCTGTAATTTTAGATTTATACAAATCTGCAACATCGTACAGTGTAAATGACGCAAATAACATTTACGACAAGTTATTTAATCAATCTGTTTACGATAAACGGGTTCTACCAGACTATCCAGTAACAGTACGTACAAGATACAACTTGCAAATTGTCAATTCATTGGTAAGTTTCTTCAGTTTTGATTTCGACTATCTTCACACTGCATGAAACTATATATTTAATTTGTAATTTTCTTGATAAACTTCAGATAAATTCTCATTTTAAATTTCTACAGATGGGTGCGGTCCTAACCTTGACAAAAGTTAAAAGAGAGACGAAAGATACCAAAGGGACAGTCAAACTCATAAATCTAAAACAAACTGACAACGCCATGGCTAAAAATGAAAAAGACAAACAGAAAAACAATAGTACACATGACACAACATAGAAAACTAAAGAATAAACAACACGAACCCCACCAAAAACTAGGGGTGATCTCAGGTGCTCCGGAAGGGTAAGCAGATCCTGCTCCACATGCGGCACCCGTCGTGTTGCTTATGTGATTACAAATCCGGTAAATAGTCTAATTCGGTAGGTCAAATTCATGAAAGGGAAGGGGATTGTAGTTACGACGTGAGGAACATATCCGATATCATTTGTGAAATGGTTATTCCATAACGGTCAACCAACTCGTGATGGCGTCCGTAAAATTTACGAAGGGATGATTTCAACTTCACCATTTGGAACTCTTGATTTAATAGCTTCCTTGTGAGCAGTAACCCTCTATCAAGAAAATCATGATAGGAAATGCAAGCACGGGAATATCGTATCAATTGAGAGATATATACCCCGTATGCAGGTGCTGCTGGAATGTTGCTACTTAGAAATGGAAAGTTCACAATTGGAAAGCTGAAATCATCTCTTTTGTCGTAAAGTTTTGTCTTCAACCGACCCTCATTGTCAATTTCTAGATGTAAGTCAAGATATGAAGCTGACTTAACTGTATCTGTAGTATCCTTTATCTCCAATTCGATGGGATAGATGCGTTCCACATAGTCACCAAATTTTGAATTGTTTAGTGAAAGAACGTCATCTATATAGCGGAAAGTAGAGTTAAAGGATATTGCTAACTTCTTATCTTTCTTCCTAAGAAGTTCCTGCATGAAGTCAGCCTCATAATAATAAAGAAACAAGTCAGCAAGTAGAGGGGCACAGTTTGTTCCCATTGGTATGCCGACAGTCTGTTGAAAAACACGTCCTCCAAACGTAACAAATATGTTGTCAATCAAGAAATCAAGCATCTTGATAATATCGGTTTCAGAGAATTTTTTGTTTGAATCAGAGTGATTCTTTACAAAGTAGGATTTATCCCTCCCTAAGACAAGATACTTGTATCTACGTTGGCCATTCTTTTTTATGAAGCAAAGTAATACCAACTCTTTTAATTTGTCTTTAAGTTTGGAATGTGGAATACTTGTGTAAAGAGTAGAGAAGTCAAATGTTTTAATACTGTTACAAGATGAAAGAGAGTTAGATTGTATGTACTCTAAAAGATCTTTGGAATTTTTAAGTATCCACATCTGATTCACGCCACCTCTAGAATAGGCAGTTTCACAATAACTTTGAAGCCCGTCTTTGATTGCTGATAAAATGGATGTTAATAATTTAGAAAGAGGTTTTGTGGAGCACTTGGAAGACCCAGCAATATACCGCTGTTTGTAAGGACACTTATGTAGTTTAGGTATCCAATACAGTGATGGAAGATCCAGTTCTTCATCTTTGGTTGAAATACCAAAGGAACAAAGAACAGACCTATGATTATCCAGGATTTCCTCTTTGGTAAGTGTCGTGAGGGTATATGTTGAGTTTTGGATTAACTTAGAGCAGACTTGCTGACTGCTTTCTAAGTTAACTATAGAATTTTTAACCAAACAAGCAAGTTAACTTCGTCGTTGGTGAACCAGACCTACGGTCTTCTTTTTTAGGACCGCTGCAGACTTATCGACATGTCTGCTCCAGACCAGACCTGTGGACAAGTCTGCTTTTGGCCAGACCTGTGGACAAGTCTGGTATTGACCAGACCTAAAAAAAAAGGTCTGCTTATGACAGATTATCGTGTTTAAGAGTTTTCATATCATACTTGAGCTTTAATTAAAATATGTCAACAACATTCGAATTATTTCCCCCCAGATAGCAAATTTCTTTACTCGCTTGACTCTATACATATCAACAAAATTCCTTTTTTTTTATTTTATATATTCTTTATAATATAAATAAAAAAAATGGCTATATAATCGCATAGAGCTAGCATAAAGGAAAAGAGAGGTTTTTTTTTTATTAGAAGGCGGATAGGAAGGTTCTTCAACGCATCGGAAGAGTATTCTTATAATCATTGGATATCAACAACATTGTCAACGTTGCTTCGTTTCCCGGATTTTACCTGTCTCTTCCTAAATTTTACTTTATGCATTTAACATGCATGGATATTTCATTGTTATTCAACTTGTTTGCATTGGATTTACTATTCTATTTTCCGCAGTATATTCGAACGAAAATTGTACAGTGTCCGGATACATACGGTGTGGTAAAACTCGTCAGATTTGTCGAGAGATTTGTCTTTGCCGATAAATTGTTGTATAAGACGTCCCAAAATTATACTCCATGTACATGTGCACTTGAATGAAATAGTTGCCACTTGACCTTTAAGTACAAACAAAATCAATCAACCGACATAATAGATTAACAGTATACTATTCCAAGAAGAGAACCTTATATACGATTTACTATGTGGGTATATAGATTTACAAATTAAAGTGCACATATGGTCGGTCTTGGTGGATGCAGTCAAATAATTTTGTTGTAAAAGTCAGCATGAGATATTAAAACTACTGAAATTTTGTTAAGTATCAATATTTTGAATAAAAGGAGGACATTCTGGCACCCTACATTTATGCGAACATTTATTGTTCTTGTATTGCAATATTGCTGTCTATTGTATTATACATTGAATCCTGACCTTAAAAAAATTGGCTGATTTACTATCACTACAAACTCCTCAGAGTCTGAATTGACCAGTTTTTGTGCTCGACCAGTAAAATCGAGCACACATTTTACTCGACTAGTCTCGACATTGTCTCGACTGTACTTAACTGTACTTAAGTGTACTCGACTAGGTCTCGACTTTACTTAATTAGTCTGATTCAGTACTTGATGATCTTTGTGTAGTCTGAAATGGTCTTGACCAAGGCTCGACCTGTCTCGACCTGTCTTGACTAGTCTCGACCTGTCTCGACTAGTCTCGACTCAGTCTCAACCAGTCTCGACCTGTCTCGACTAGTCTTGACCTTCAAATTTAGTTTTGACTGGTGTAAATCAGCCCATCTAACCAAATTAAATATTGATCTTACAAAATTCAAGCTTATTAGGTAGGTTGATTTATTGCTGTGAAATGAAAGAATTTAATTTTACAATATGTAAAAATAAAAATTATTATATAAAAATTCAGATAGGCATCTTTAATTTTTTTTATAACTTTTTCAAATCAACTTGGATTTTCACCAAACTATGCAGATATCTTAGATATATATCAAGCTTACTGTATCCCATTTCATTTAGTTTTTTGTTGTATTGCTGTAAAATTTAGGAATTAAAGTAATCTTGGTAAAAAAAGCTAGGCTTTGCATATCCGACAAAATAGAGATAGTACACTTTAATTTGTTTAATAACTTTTTCAAATCAACTTGGATTTGCATCAAACTATGCAGCTATCTTACATATATAACAAGCTTACTGAATCCCATTTCATTTAGTTTTTTGTCATATTGCTGTAAAATTTAAAAATAAAGTAATCTTGGTAAAAAAGCTGGGATTTGCAATTCGGACAAAATAGAGATAGTACACTTTAATTTGTTTAATAACTTTTTCAAATCAACTTGGATTTTCATCAAACTATGCAGCTATCTTACATATATATCAGGCTTACTGAATCCCATTTCATTTAGTTTTTTGTTGTGTTGCTGTAAAATTTAAGAATTTAAGTAATCTTGGTTAAAAAAGCTAGGATTTGCAATTCGGACAAAATAGAGATAGTACACTTTAATTTTTTTTATAACTTTTTCAAATCAACTTGGATTTTCATCAAACTATGCAGCTATCTTACATATATATCAAGCTTACTGAATCCCATTTCATTTAGTTTTTTGTTGTATTGCTGTAAAATTTAAGAATTAAAGTAATCTTGGTAAAAAAAGCTAGTATTTGCAATTCGGACAAAATAGAGATAGTACACTTTAATTTTTTTTATAACTTTTTCAAATCAACTTGGATTTGCATCAAACTATGTAGCTATCTTACATATATATCAAGCTGACTGAATCCCAGGTTATTTTGTTTTTTGTTGTATTGCTGTCAAATTTAAGAATTAAATTAATCTAGGTCAAAAAAGCTAGAATTTGCAGTTCAAACAAAATAGAGATAGTACACTTTAATTTTTTTAATAACTTTTTCAAATCAATTTGGATTTTATTAAAACTATATAGCTACCTTGGTGATCTTACTAAATCCCAGGTTGTTATGAAGTTTTAAAATATTTTTTTGTCAAATTTAATGACATGGCACTATACATGATTTAATTACATCAGTACACGTGAGTTTTACAGGTAAAAAGAAAGCCCTACTTTTCTTAAACTTGTGTATTACTTATCTAGTGAATTAAAAGCCCTGTGATTTAGATTTAACAGGATGTTGCAACTTTGAATAAATGTTATTTAGAATTTTAAAACTCTCTGGTAGATGTGATCTTTTTAATAAGTTTGCCCCAAGCAGAAGGTATTGCTTTATAAATCACCACCAATCAGAAGAACTATTTTAATAATTTCGAATGTTTCATCCCTTTTTGATATATTTATATAGTGTATATCAAAAGGAATAAAACATTAAAGGAATTATATAACTATTTTATATATACGTTTTCACAAATTATGAGAAAAGATATATTTCTAATATCCTAGCTTTTTGACCTAGGTTAATTAAATTCTTAAATTTGACAGAAATACACCAAACAAAATAACAACCTATGATTCAGTAAGATCAATATATTGCAAAGATATTTGTAGAGTTTGATGAAAATCTAAGTTGATTTGAAAAAGTTATGAAAAAAATTAAAGTGTACCATCTCTATTTTGTTTGAACTGCAAATTCTAGCTTTTTTGACCTAGATTAATTTAATTCTTGAATTTGACAGCAATACAACAAAAAACAAAATGACCTGGGATTCAGTAAGCTTAGTTTATATGTAAGATAGCTGCATAGTTTGATGAAAATCCAAGTTGAATTTAAAAAGTTTGAAAAAAATTAAAGTGTACTATCTCTATTTTCAAATTTGTTTGAACCGCAAATTCTAGCTTTTTTGACCTAGATTTATTTAATTCTTGAATTTGACAGCAATACAACAAAAAACTAAATGAAATGGGATTCAGTAAGCTTGATATATATGTAAGATAGCTGCATAGTTTGATGAAAATCCAAGTTGATTTGAAAAAGTTATAAAAAAAATTAAAGTGTACTATCTCTATTTCGTCCGAATTGAAAATCCTAGCTTTTTTAACCAAGATTACTTAAATTCTTAAATTTTACAGCAATACAACAAAAAACTAAATGAAATGGGATTCAGTAAGTTTGATATATATGTAAGATTGCTGCATAGTTTGATGCAAATCCAAGTTGATTTGAAAAAGTTATTAAAAAAATTAAAGTGTACTATCTCTATTTTGTCCGAATTGCAAATCCTAGCTTTTTTTTTTACCAAAATTACTTTAATTCTTAAATTTTACAGCAATACAACAAAAAACTAAATGAAATGGGATTCAGTAAGCTTGATATATATCTAAGATATCTGCATAGTTTGATGAAAATCCAAGTTAATTTGAAAAAGTTATAAAAAAAATTAAAGATGCCTATCTGAATTTTTATATAATAATTTTTATTTTTACATATTGTAGAATTAAATTCTTTCATTTCACAGCAATAAATCAAACTACCTAATAAGCTGGAATTTTGTAAGATCAATATTTAATTTAGTTAGATGGGCTGATTTACACCAGTCAAAACTAAATTTGAAGGTCAAGACTAGTCGAGACAGGTCGAGACTGGTTGAGACTGAGTCGAGACTAGTCGAGACAGGTCGAGACTAGTCAAGACAGGTCGAGACAGGTCGAGTCTTGGTCAAGACCATTTCAGACTACACAAAGATCATCAAGTACTGAATCAGACTAATTAAGTAAAGTCGAGACCTAGTCGAGTACACTTAAGTACAGTTAAGTACAGTCGAGACAATGTCGAGACTAGTCGAGTAAAATGTGTGCTCGATTTTACTGGTCGAGCACAAAAACTGGTCAATTCAGACTCTGAGGAGTTTGTAGTGTATGCTGGTATATAGATTTACAAATAAAGGTGCACATATGGTCAGTTTTTGTGGACACGGTCAAATAGTTTTCAAAGGTACCAGGATTGTTTAGCAGCTCACGTTTTTATTGTTCTTTTTCAACGTTTTATTTCACAGATCTGTTGATCCATTTTATATTTCTTTTAATTTAGGATATAAAGTCACAGATAATGTCAACCACCGGATGGTTCACCTTTGTAAGTACTGTACTTCTTTTTATGTTAAAATATCTTTTAATTGAGCAAATCTACAGGTCACTTCAGAAAATATTTTCATTGTCAAAAACACACAAATTCAATTGTGTTCATATATTTATATTGTTCTGTGAATTGGTATTTCTGTCAATCAAGTAAAGGCTCGCCATTCAATTGCTTTGAGAACTAGTCTCCTTTACACTTTTGCTAACGACAACATATGGCAATTTTTTCTGCAGGAAATACAATTGTGTTGACTGAAACTTCTCAAGAATAAAAAGTTGACGATACTTATGTGTTTTACTTATTGAAGACCGTACGCTTACCTATATAATAAGATGCTTACATCCAGAATTTTGTACTCTGGTTGATAGTTGTCTAAATCAATTTCGATTTTTCATCATATTTGACTTAATTTAAAACGCATATAAAAAAAGATGTAGTATGGTTGCATATATTCAAACAAAAGATAATTATATAATTAACCTTTAATACATTCAATGATTTAATGTAAATATACTCTTGTTATGATATTTCAGGCATGGAATGATAACCGATTACGCTGGACCAAGTCTTCTTATGGAAACATTGAATACATATATGTACCAGAGGACTTAATCTGGCACCCCGATTTTATTGTGCTGAATGCGTACGTATTCAAATAGTTTTACAATATTATCGATAGTAAATTAAAAAAAATGGTAGTTGTTGGGTTAACCATGTTAACATACATTATTTTATATAAAAGCGCACATATCGTTATGACCCAACAAGAAAAAATATAATTTTAGCATAAGTGTAGATCTAAATATATATATTTTTATTATTATTTGTTGTGTTTGTTCACTATCTCACAGACGTTAGGGTATCATCTGTGTTTAAGTACCGGTAATCTATATACATGTATATAAATTATAAAATTACATTTTTCTCGAATTTTATTGCATACGAATCTTCCTAAATAACTTTATACTTTCAATTCAGTGTCAATGAACTATCGACGTATCAAGATAAAGACAGAAAAATCCGAATAAGTTTTGACGGAAATGTACGTTGGGAACCACTTGCAACCTTGTACACGTTATGTGACATGGATGTCACATTCTTCCCGTATGACAGTCACTTTTGTGCCATAGAATTAGTAAGCTGGGAATTTCCAAAAACCGCAGTCAACTTTACATTCTTAACTTCGAACATAAATCAAGCAATATACTTGATAGAGGGAGATTGGAAGCCTGTTGACACTTCTCAGCAATTAGCATCGTTAATTGACGGCGATCAGAAGTATTCGTTGCTCAGGTTCTATATACATTTAGAACGGCTTCCTGGTCATTTCATCATGATCGTAATATTTCCAACCATTCTTACTGCAATTTTGACATTTGTTACATTTTTTCTACCAATTAAATCTGGAATCAGAATTGGATATATTCTTACCATAGAACTTTCTTTGGTGGTTTTATTGACGTTATTTGAAGACAATCTGCCTACATCTACAAAACATGTTTCAGTTTTAGGTAAAGTTACAGTTAATTAGCATAGTTTTTATAGTGGTTAAGTTTATAACACAATGTTGACGACTGTAATCCAATTTTTGACAATTTTATCTTTTACTGTTAAATGTTTTGCTCACACTTTGTAGTCAACATAATATAATTTCATGCGACTGCCACACACGTGAGAGGTTTATCTAGCTATAGCACTATGTTTAATCCAACATTTATTACATAAGGAAATACCTGTACAAAGTCAGGAATATGATAGTTGTTTTCCATTTGAATGAATGAATGAATGAATCTTTATTGCAGAAGCATAGACATGCTATGGCAAAATTAACAACATATATTACATAATATAAAAATGTTTAATTTGTTTTAGCTTTTGATTACGTCATTTCCTTGGAGTTCGGTATTTTTCTTATTTTTCTTTTTATATACATGTTTGTATTTTTATCGGTTAAATAAAACAATCAGACTCTACAGTTATTGCTATATGATACAAGTGTTTGAACGTAGTGACAAGGACATAAAGTGTACGATAAATGCTTTAAAATCTGGTTGATAATGTCGATAACTCACTTGTAACATTCATATATTACTGTACATTCAATAGTAATAAAATATACTGTCATAGTTACATATTCAACTTTAAATAATTAAATTATTGTAAGACGTAAACAAAAATGCTATCGATTGGATATTGCGTTGAAATACGTGTGTGTAATGTTCAATAAACACAGGTAAGTCAGCTGTTGATTTTTTCTAAAGAGAAAGACGTATGGTAGGCAGAATAGTAGTTGTATGAGAATCAAACATGATTTGGTAAAACAAAAATAAAAAAATTGAGTGTTACGTTTTTAAAGTCAGTCAGTATACTATACAGCGCCAAAACATGCATGTGTGTAAGAGATATTTTAAGTGGTATAGGAGATTGAATTTTCGAGCCTTCTGTGTAGTTGGTTGGACAATGATATCGTAAGTCACTCCCATTGTCGAAATAAGCCACTTCAATTAATTTTGATGTTTACAATTAATAAATTTAAAAAAATACATTTAAGATGAGTAGAATAATTGAAAACGGCAATTTTATGATATATATAATGGGCAAGAGCTGTAGAAAAATATAAGATTAGGTTATTGTTTATATCATAAATATCTTAAACTTATCAGAAATCGTACTTTCAGAGATGCATTTAAAACCAATATTGTCAATTTGAAATATTTATATTTCTCTATGTATTAACATAGTTATGCCAGCTTTTATGTAAATAAGTTATACTGTATTTTAAAAAATTGCATGAGAAGGTATGTATTTTCAATATTCAAAAGTTATTCAAAAGGTATGTGTTCTGGATGTCTCAGCCTTACTGAAGAACTTGATCGGTAAATGCACACATTAATCAGCGTCTATCCCATGTGATAAATGTCTCCTTTAACTAATATCATGGTGGTGCTCCTCAGAAAGGAGACATATATAGAGCACTCGTTATTAGCTGTGTTTTTGTTTTATCATTGAAAATCCCAAGTCTGTCTGATAAAACAAACTTAGGCTATTTGCACATTTACACTTGCTACTAAATAATCGTGCAAATGTTTCGATTAGTTCTAATAGAAATTGTAATAGCTATGTTGGTTCTATTTAAAGGGGCATTGGCTTTCAAATTCATGTTCACCGATTTCTCTCAAACTCTCATATTTGATGTATAACATACTGAAACGTATATCCAAATTACAATAAACCTGAAATAAACAATTAACAATGCATGAAAAAGATAATATATATCATCATTTCCTATGTATTTTAGTCTTGAAACCATCTGAATAACCATCGAGATGACCTCCGAAACCTGCCGACGATCACATAACCCCATTTTGACATAAACATAAATATATATAGATAGCGACCTCGGGCAATTGAACTTTCGAATTCTATGTGTGTTTAATTTCATGCTATAGGTTAAACAAATAAGCTATTCATCGTGTTTACCTGTATAAGAATGTTTTCGTGGATCGAATTAGTCATCGACATTTTTCATCCATGCTTCAATTTCTAGGATGACATTCTTTTCCTTTCAATGGATGAACACACCTAATAAAACCAACTTTACCATTCTAATAAGTTAAATTGAGGGTCCCATGAATACGGATTCAATGAGGCAAGTGAATAATTCATCAGCGATGTTTTTTAGCTTATTTTGACAAACATGAACTAAACTCGCTAATATCATGATTATAATTTCACTATTTCACTTTAAATAATGAATGAAATATATATATATATATAGGGAAGAACAAAAAATTAGCGAAAGCAAATTTACACATCTAACATTGTTGGGTTGATATTTAGACGAGTTGTATATATATAAGAGCCCAGGTGGTATTGTGGTCTAGCGGGACGGCTGCAGTGCAGGCGATTTGGTGTCACGATATCACAGTAGCATGGGTTCGAACCCGGCGAGGGAAGAACCAAAAATTTGCGAAAGCAAATTTACAGATCTAACATTGTTGGGTTGATGTTTAGACGAGTTGTATATATATATATATATATATATATATATATGGGTTCGAATCCCGGCGAGGGAAGAACCAAGAAAGAAATTTACAGGTCTAACATTGTTGGGTTGATGTTTAGACGAGTTGTATATATATATATATATATATGTATATATATATATTCACAAAATAATTAGTAAAATAAGTAACAAGTTCCAGTTCAATCGATTTCATCCTTCCATTTGGACTCTTCATGATAACTGATATAGCGTCGTTATGGGCGACGTCGTTAACCTCCTTATATATACATACATCTCGTCTAAACATCAACCCAACACTGTTACATCTGTAAATTTGCTATCGCAATTTTTTTGTTCTTCCCTTGCCGGGATTCGAACCCATGCTACTGAGATATCGTGACACCAAATCGCCTGCACTGTAACCGGCACGCTATACCACACGACCACCTGGGCTTCATAAAAATGAAGCTTTCGGTTGCCCGGTGGTACCTTCCTACGTCAGTTTAAATCTAGCGTCATACTACTTATATATATATTAGAAATGCTAATATAATAGTATTGTGCTTTTAAAAACCAATGTAATAAAGATGAAGTCCAGACCAAATAAGGAAGATCTGTCATTTGATTTACCATCATTTGAATCAATTGATATCTCTGAATTGAATATTTTCAAGAAATATTGCTAAAGTTTCCATGAAGACCAAAACAAAGTAAGGTTTTTCTTTCTTGAATGCACGGTGTACTATATATATATATATATTTTTATTAAAAGCTGTTAATATATAATACTTCATCTTGAAACTATGAGCAATTTATATCATTTGTTTTTTAATGACAATACGATTTTTAGCTAAAAAAAATTTACAGATCTAACATTGTTGGGTTGATGTTTAGACGAGTTGTATATATATATATATATATATATATATATATATGGGTTCGAATCCCGGCGAGGGAAGAACCAAGAAAGAAATTTACAGGTCTAACATTGTTGGGTTGATGTTTAGACGAGTTGTATATATATATATATATATATGTATATATATATATTCACAAAATAATTAGTAAAATAAGTAACAAGTTCCAGTTCAATCGATTTCATCCTTCCATTTGGACTCTTCATGATAACTGATATAGCGTCGTTATGGGCGACGTCGTTAACCTCCTTATATATACATACATCTCGTCTAAACATCAACCCAACACTGTTACATCTGTAAATTTGCTATCGCAATTTTTTTGTTCTTCCCTTGCCGGGATTCGAACCCATGCTACTGAGATATCGTGACACCAAATCGCCTGCACTGTAACCGGCACGCTATACCACACGACCACCTGGGCTTCATAAAAATGAAGCTTTCGGTTGCCCGGTGGTACCTTCCTACGTCAGTTTAAATCTAGCGTCATACTACTTATATATATATTAGAAATGCTAATATAATAGTATTGTGCTTTTAAAAACCAATGTAATAAAGATGAAGTCCAGACCAAATAAGGAAGATCTGTCATTTGATTTACCATCATTTGAATCAATTGATATCTCTGAATTGAATATTTTCAAGAAATATTGCTAAAGTTTCCATGAAGACCAAAACAAAGTAAGGTTTTTCTTTCTTGAATGCACGGTGTACTATATATATATATATATTTTTATTAAAAGCTGTTAATATATAATACTTCATCTTGAAACTATGAGCAATTTATATCATTTGTTTTTTAATGACAATACGATTTTTAGCTAAAAAGGTGGCTATTGTTCCTATATGTTTATACAAAATAGCCTTAAATCCGTATAGTTCTCTTATATAGCTGGTGACCCCCCCCCCCCCCCCCCCCCATTTTTCCAGTTATAATTTTCGATGTACATATAGAAGGGATCAACTGTGCAAAGTGTGAGAAAAGTCTATCATTTTTATGTTTGACACTAACATCACTTTAAATTTCTTTAGTCAAATTGAATGTCAAACAAGTGTTGAGGATATCACATGCGAGGATACCATTAAGCTGTTATATTATATTTGAACTTGTAAATTGTCCAATACAGTTTCTGTGCATTAAAATTGAAGTAAAATGAAAAACAAAAGTTCATAAGTGAAATTGTGATCTTATGAGTTAAGTTTGATTGATTTCATTTTTGTTATTTTGCAGTGTTGTTTGTCATGTTAACATTAGGAATGGCTGGTCTTTTGGTTATCTTTACGATATTTATAACGAGACTCTACCATAAACCAAAAGGCTACATTGCTCCAAAATGTGTGTACACCTTGGTAAAGAAATTCGGGAACTGTAAGAGCGGAACCAGAAGAATAAATCCTACAGAAGAAAGAGACTGCGTGGAAAATGGTTCGTCATTAAAACCATACAGCAACAGGGAGTTAGCCGTTTTTTTTGATTATTTTCTGTTTGTTGTTTTCACTGTTTTATATGCTTTGCTTATACTTGTTGTTCCAGTAGTACTGGTCAGTAAAACCTGATCTATAGCGGACATTCATTAGTCTGTAATGTATTGTTCAGTTAATAGTTAGTTAAGGACCGTTAAGTATTACATTTATAAATAGTTCCTGATTTTGTTAATTTTTCGTCTCTGATTATATCAACATTTCAAAAATCGATATAGCTATTGTTTTTGTTAGTTTTCACCAAGAAACCTTTTTTTGAATAATCAATACGTAAGAGTATCATTTACGTACAACGAAATACTACAGAATGATTGCCGTTTTCTTTTTTCTTATTATAAATGGTAAGTTCTCTACGAGCATAAACATGATACAGATTTCAAATGTCAAAAATAGTACGCCATGGAAATTATGTAAAAGAGATTTCTGTTATATGTTATCGACTCTGCCATTTTTATACATAGTTTTGGACTTTTAAAGTCTTTTAGCCTAGAGTATCAATGAAAATACATTAATTGCCGAAATATGCATCTATTGCAGTTAAGTTTGGAACATTTATGTCATTTGATATGCTGGACAATTTATATCTTACAGTAAGTTACCGGGTTCGCTCATTGTTTAAGGTCGTGTTATGCCGGTATAGAACCACTAATTAAGCCCTGTTAGAAAGAACATACAAAAAGTAGTACATATTACAAACAAAATTGTTTCTACGCATAGTTGTTACTTTGTGAACAATTAAAATATTTCGGTAATTTTGGTATCAAATGAGATCTATAAGACTTGGAATTGCTGTAGCATGTATGCCCTGTTGCATAGAACAGGGGTATTTGTTTCTGTGATACCCAATTTCCGGGAACCAGACCAATCTTATTGTCAATTAGTTAAAGGTATGTTGACATTTTCAGCATAAGTCAGATAAATGTATAGCTTTGATAAGGAATGGCTATCACTTTATTTTAACTTGAAGTTTCAGAATTTAATATAGAAAACAAGTGAGTTATAAATAAGTGGTGTTGACGTGGCTCAATTCTTTATGGGTTGATAAAAAATATAAAAATACGTATGAAAGAACGTGTTTTTTTTGTATTTGAGATAAGCTTTTTGTGCTTCTTTGTTAAATACTTAAAATTGAGAAAGGAAATGGTGAATATGTCAAAGCGACAACCACCCGACCATAGAGCAAACAACAGCCGAAGGCAACCAATGGGTCTTCAATGTAGCGAGAATTCCCGCACCCGTAGGTGTCCTTCAGCTGGCCCCTAAAAATATGCATAATAGTACAGTGATAATGGACGTCATACTAAACTCCGAATTATACACAAGAAACTAAAATTTAAAATCATACAAGACTAACAAAGGCCAGAGGCTCCTGACTTGGGACAGGCGCAAAATTGCGGCGGGGTTAAACATGTTTATGAGATCTCAACCCTCCCCCTATACCTCTAGCCAATGTAGAAAAGTAAAAGAATAACAATACGCACATTAAAAAAACTTGTTTGTTTTTGCTCGGATTAAAATTTTGACTGTTGTACCCTTAGCCTATTTTGACAATTTTCCCTACTATGTCTGTTTTGTTCACGCATCATTGTAAATATAATGTCAGTCCAGAGAGAGTTGACAAGTTGTCAATTCGTTTGATGTGTTTTATCATTTGATTTTGCCATTTGATTTTTTACTTTAAAATTTCCTCAAAGATCAGTGTTTTTGTGATTTTACTTCGTATTGCTAAAAAGCATGTGAAATACCAATTTTTAGAAATTAAACCGTTCACAATGAAAATTGACTACGTTGTTGTTAGTAGTCATGTTCTATCAGGGGTTTTTTTAATACACAATTTTTCAAATTTTGAATTACTAACTTAAAGACTTTCTTAACTCATGAATAGATTATCTTAACTGTATTTTGCACAATTTTTAAGAAAATTGGTCCTCAATGCTCTTCAACTTCGTACTTTATATGGAATTTTAACTTGTTTGGATTTGAGCGACACTGATGACTCTTTTGTAAACGAATTGCGCGTCTAGCGTAAATTCAAAATTTAATCCTGGTATCTATGATAAGTTTTTTTGTTCAATGACAAACATGTTAGTGTTTAATTATGTACCTCAAACTGCTACTGTTTCTTTTAATAAAACACGAACTTTCAAATAGCAGAAAAAAGTAGGGACCAAATTTAGTTTTCATTTGTCCTTTATATTGTTGACTACTTTATTCCAATTCAATGAAAAATCTCGAATAAAATGAGACACATAGGTACATGTAAGAACATTGCTATTTGAGTAGATATATTTTTCATTTTACAAAAATCTTTTATTAAAGCATATATATTTCATTGCTTGTCGTATATAGTTTTAAAAGATGAATAAATATGCCTCAGTCACGAGTTTTCTTCTTTCTTTCTGCTTCTGAACCATCTTCGAATAAGGAATATTAATGAAACAGATCAGATGAATTGCAATTTCGTGTGGGTTTTCATGCTGAACTGGAAATTGTAAGGAGAACAGTGTGCAACTGTGTATGAATGTGCATTGACATTTTCGGATGATCATTATATTGATGCTGAGAATACAACTGGTAATATCAATGGTTTTGGTACAACGCACACAATAAATGACATATTGTCTAAAGTTGTATACTCCGAACTGATCATCGTGTATCGTGGTCTTCGAAAGAGGTGGCTAATGTTCGTGTATTCATGATGTATTACCTCTGGTGTCATCTTTATAAGAGGTAAGGCTAAAAATCGATCAAAGCCCAATTGACTTATAAACACGAGTTCTACTATTTTAATTCAATGAACCATAAACAAACCCATGTAAAGGTCAAGTAGACTCGACAACCTTATTTGAAGTACACGGTGTATTAGCTCAAGACCAATACGATGCATAGCACATTTAAAAACAACACTTTAAATCTGAGTTTCGACCAAGTATATGCAGGATACAACTTGCAATATGTCCATACAGTGGTTAGTATATTCATTGTTTTTGTTTTGCGGTTATCATCTAAAATTAATATAACATTTTATAATTGCCAAATATAACACCATTCAAAAAAACATCAGTAACGCATACAGACCATATTGATATACACCAAACAAGATGACATAAAAAGGAATATTTTCAATCTATAAGATTAAACGAAAAGGAATGCAGTAGTAGTTTAAGGTTCATCATAACAAACGGACACATATGGCTGTATTTACATGTCAAAAAGTACTCTGAGTACAGACTTACATGAGAAGTTGGAAAAGTTTTAATGCCTGGCATCCACTAGATATAATAAAGGTAAATGCATTTTGTGTTTCAGAAAGATAAAATCTCTTTTTGATTTTGATGGGCATTTTTTTTCCTTCATGCAAAAGGTGTGAAAATTAACTAAGTTGTGGTACAACTATGAGATGCTCCCTCAGGTAAAAAACCGGTTTGGATTGTTTTGATTGTCCTTAATTGACATGGACAACAGGTGTCATCACAACTATAGGTGAGTTAAAGAGTTGATCTGAGTCAGTGAGTGGACAGTATCAAAGTAATTCAGGTGTATGTTTATTTTTACACCTTCGTAGAAAGGAAAAAAATGCCCATCAAAAACCAAGAAAGATTTTATCTTTCTTAAACCCAAATGATATGACTTTTATATATCTAGTGGATGCTAGGCATTTAAACTTTCCAAACAGCACAGGTAAGTCTATACACAGAGTGGTTTTTGAAGTGAAAATACGGCCATATTTGTCCATTTGTTATGATGAACCTTAAACAAGCCTAAATCGACTGAATTTTCGAAAAGGGAAAACATTAAGTTGGTTGAAATTTTCGAAACGGTCTTCAGATTGATATTTCTGTCGGCATTTCATCATTGTTCAGTCATCTCGAAATCATTCTGAGTATTACGTTTTTCTTCGCTGTTTGGTTGTTTCACAGTAAGTCGCTTAGATATTTGGTATATAATATCGAACAGTAAATACGTTTTTCCATTTGACACCGCTTAACCGATTACTTTTCCATGAAAGAGTAATCTCCCCAAACTGTTTTTTCGTGTTATTTCTAAAACTGCACATTGTAGAAGAAACAGACAAAATTATTTTACCAAATTGCTCGTTATATCCTCAGAATGTTACGTTCAATTTTTACGAAACTATCCTGAGACTCAATATGAGAGTTATTCCCCCTTATACATTTGATATAAGAGAAATGCATTTCTAACTACTTAACCATAAGTGATATGGCCTAAGGTATTTTAATTTGGGGTCCTTGGTAAAAACAATACGGTCAAGGTCAAACGTGAAGGTAATATTCTTAATTTTAATGTTGGATTTTACGAATGTGGCCTACCGAATTAGACTATTTACCGGGTTTTTAATGACATGAACAACACGACGGGTGTCACATTCGGAGCAGGATCTTTTTATCCTTCCGGAGCACCTGATAACACCCCCAATGTTTAGGTGTAGTACGTTTTGCTTGGTGTTTTGTTATTTGTCTGTTTGTGTTTTTCTTTGTTGACCATTGCTTTGTCCGCCGTAGATATTCGATCTATGAGTATGACTGTTCCCTCTGGTAACTTTCGCCCCTTCTTTATATTATTTCTAAAAAAAACTGTATAAGATATGTACAACATATTTTTACTTAATTCTAACTTCCGACTTGTCGTTAAATATACATGTTCGTTGAAGAGGTATGTCAGCATTTTATATGAGTTTTCTCACTGCTTACATCAAATACTACGCGTTTGATTATAAAGCTCATTTACAATATATAACAAAGACATAGGGTCTTTTGATTTGAGGTCATTGGTTTATGACCTTTAAATTATGGTCCAGATTAAAGGTTAACTTAACTCTCTTTAAATTGATATGTATAAATGATAAAGCTATGGAAATTTGTGCATTAAGTTGCAAGCAATATGACCTTGTCAAAATCAAAGGAAGTGAACATGTGTAACTCGGAAGTAGCTAGTTTTGTGTACTTATTTGTAAAAGTATATAGAACAATATAGTTTTGAAATCAGTGTCAAGTTAACTATCGAATGTTTCCAGAAGTGACATGTTTCAAACCTGAAATAACAAACTTTTTCCGTTGTTTCTATCAAAAAAGAATAGAAAAACATACTTTTAATCAGATTACAATAAGCTATTATCCAACACTGGGAATGACATTTTACCTGGATTTTTATATTTATCGTATCAATATATATCGTTTCGGGTGGAAAGACCTTCAATTGTTCCCTCAAACATTGGTTTTTAACTTTCACTATGTTTTGTTTTTGTTGGTGCCTTTGTTAGATCACATTGAATATTTGGCTGATTTTTCAGTCAGTTGTGTTTTATGTCGTTGGTGTATGTTCATACAGTTTTGGCAGCTGGATCAACATTTATAATCACATTAATCAATCTTGTCTGTTTGAGATGCTGACCTAACGTTGTAAATATAACATAATCGTAAACAACTGTCATGCAAGTGGGAGGTTCGGTTAGCCATAAAACCAGGGTTTAATTAACCATTATATTCGGAAAATATGCATTGAATCCTGAGGTTTTTAGTTTTACTATTTTAACATATTATTTTGTGAATTTGGGGATTCGGGTTCTTGTGCAATCCTGAAAAAAAGAGTTTTGCCCATACATTCAAATTTGCATTGCTCCTGTCGGAATCAAATGCAGTCATATTTCATCAAAAAATGTATATGGTTAGTAAAATGTGTATTTGGCCTTAAATAGAGGTAATTACCAACAAAAATCAAGAAACAACATTTTATGAACTGCATACGTTCCATGCGTTTTTCCCTAGATTTCAGTTTATCAGGAACGCGCAATGCCGAAAACAAGTATGCTTTTACCAATGGTTCATTCATTATCTTTCTATACTTTAATTGTATACCAAATAGCTACTTCAGAGCAGTTATTAGTTATTGTTGTGCGAGTCATGTTTTAAAACTTGAACAAGCGTCTATTATGTTAGTTTTGAAATATTATCAAACAATTTAATGTGTTAGGCTCGTGCGCCTGAACACTTGAGCAGCAAATGCATATATGTCTCTCAGTGTACTCTGTTAGTTTTCTCGTTTGAATTGTTTTACATTGTCTTATCGGGGCCTTTTATAGCTGACTATGCGGTATGGGCTTTGCTCATTGTTGAAGGCCGTACGGTGACCTATAGTTGTTAATGTCTGTGTCATTTTGGTCTCTTATGCACAATTGTCTCCTTGGCAATCATACCACATCTTCTTTTTTGATAATCTCTTGATGTGTAATACCACATAATCATAGTACGTTACAACCGGGTGCATACTAAGATAGGTAAAATAGAACTATTCTTTTGAACTTAACAGTTGTAGGTAATCAATCCTTCATTTTATTACAGCCAAATATTGCTAAGTCATCAAAAGATATATTGGGTATTTCAAAGCAGAATTTTTGTTTTATTTGTTGTTCTATGGAATATTTAGTACACTTGTGGTTACATGGTTACTAAAGCTAATACACAGTTAAAAAGAGTTGAAAATCGCATTGGTTAACTTCCAGTGGCACGTACTTATAATCAACTGACAATAACAGCAAAAATGAAAAGAATGTTAAAAATAAAGAGTAATTTCATAGCCATGTTACAATTACACCTTTCATAGTAATATATATATACATGCGTGTGTAGTTGTGTGTTCTAACACATTATGTAACAGCTGATTTTTAAACGTTACAGACGGATAAATTAGAACTACACAAAGATATTACGAAACTGCATAATTATGTGAATATTCATTATTAAAACAAAACATATACGAGATTGACATGTTCAACTAATGAAAATTCAATTCTATATTCTGGTAAATAATTGAAATAAAAATAAATGGAAATAGAATTAAAAAAATCCACTGAATGTTATAATTTTCCACATTGCATATGTACTGAACAACGGAAGAGTACAACAGTCTATAAATGGTTGGAGTAAAAATAAATTAAAATGATGCTAATTGTTTTTTTTTTTGTTTTTTTAGGCCTCTCTTGAACATGCTATTTTATAAATCTCTCTCTCTCTCTCTCTCTCTCTCTATATATATATATGTATATATACAACTCGTCTAAACATCAACCCAACAATGTTAGATCTGTAAATTTGCTTTCGCAAATTTTTGGTTCTTCCCTCGCCGGGATTCGAACCCATGCTACTGTGATATCGTGACACCAAATCGCCTGCACTGCAGCCGTCCCGCTAGACCACACGACCACCTGGGCTCTCAAAAAAAGAGCTTTCGCTGGCCATGTGTTACCTTTCCACGTCAGTTTTAATCTAGCGGCGTACTACAGTACATGATATATAAGGCATGAAGATGTTATTGTTACAGATATACGTCTGAGTCAGTGACAACTCTACAACAGATGTATCCATCGGATCGCCATCAATGATGGTGATACATGGCTGTGTACATAATGTATATACAACTCGTATAAACATCAACCCAACAATGTTAGATCTGTAAATTTGCTTTCGCAAATTTTTGGTTCTTCCCTCGCCGGGATTCGAACCCATGCTACTGTGATATCGTGACACCAAATCGCCTGCACTGCAGCCGTCCCGCTAGACCACACGACCACCTGGGCTCTCAATTAAAAGAGCTTTCGCTGGCCGTGTGTTACCTTTCCACGTCAGTTTTAATCTAGCGGCGAACTACAGTACATGATATATAAGGCATGAAGATGTTATTGTTACAGATCAGCTAAATTATCTATAGTAAAGGATAGGATAGGATCCTTTACTATAGATAATTTAGCTGATCTGTAACAATAACATCTTCATGCCTTATATATCATGTACTGTAGTACGCTGCTAGATTAAAACTGACGTGGAAAGGTAACACACGGCCAGCGAAAGCTCTTTTAATTGAGAGCCCAGGTGGTCGTTCGGTCTAGCGGGACGGCTGCAGTGCAGGCGAGTTGGTGTCACGATATCACAGTAGCATGGGTTCGAATCCCGGCGAGGGAAGAACCAAAAATTTGCGAAAGCAAATTTACAGATCTAACATTGTTGGGTTGATGTTTAGACGAGTTGTATATATATATATATATATATATATATATATATATATCTCTTTAAGTATAATTGTATGGCCTTCCAAATAATTTTTTGGTCTCTAATATCACTGAAGATGATATTAATTGTGAAAATCCGGATATGGTGTACTGGGTTTTCACTTCATTTTTGTAGTTTAACATCTTTACATCGAGTTATTGTTTTCTGTTTGGTATTAAATTATAGTAAGGTCCATTTTGTTACCTCTTGTGATCAATTTATTTGGCAATAGTCGATGGCAGTCAGTAGGGTATAAGAACATAAGTTGCCCAACCGGATAGTCAAGTTTTGTTTAAATATACCTTTTTACTTTTTTAATCTTTTTGGAGAATTTTTTTTTTTTTTGCTGTATTGAGACCCTTCTACAACGAAATTTGTTTTACATGCACACGTATCAAAATTGCGGTTTTGTCCAATGCAATCATAGGTTTGAATGTCGTTGCTTGCAATTTATACTTGTTATATATGTGAATATATATACATACAAATCTTCTGATAAGCCACTCAACAATGTTAGATCTGTACATTTGCGTTCTTCCCTAGACAGAATTCGATCTCATGCTAATAAGATATATATCGTTGCACAAAATCGCATTACATTGCGACCGACGCGCTAGACCTCCCAAACACCTAGGCTATAAAACATCGTTTTATAGGGTCATGTGTTACCTTACCGCGTCAGTTTTAATCTAACATCTTAACACATCACATGGTATATAAAGCATGAAGATGTAATTATTACAGATCATGTTAATCATCTATTGTAAAGGATCCTACACATTAATGTAAGATGCAGTCACAGAATGCAATGTATTGTAAGTACTTCTGAACCAGTGACGTCTCTTGCAACATATTTTATCCATCGGATCACCAGTGATACAAGGCTGAAAATACATTCTGTATATATAATTCGTCTCATCATCAGCCCAACAATGTTACATCTGTAAATTTGAGTTAACAATCTTTTTGTTCTTCCCTCGCTGGGATTCGAACTCATGCTCCTGAAATATCGTGGCACTCAATCGCATTGCATTCTGACCAACGCGCTAGACTACTCGAACACCTTGGCTCTTACAAAAAAGGTGGCCGGATGTTACCTTTCTTCATAAGTTTTAGTCGAATGTTGTAACACAATAAATGCTATATAAGGTATGCAGATTGAATTGTTACAGATCAGCTGAATTATCTATTGTCAAGGGTCCAACAAATTAATAAAAATGCAGTCACAGAAATATTTATATCCTAAGAATGTCTGAAAAGTCTGAACCTGTGACGTTTCTACAACAGATTTTGTCTATCGAATCACCAGCAGTGATGGTGATACAAAGCTGAAAATACATTCTGTATATATAATCCGTCTATAAACATCAGCCCAACAATGTTACAATTTGCGTTAGCCAATGTTTTGTTCTTCACTCGCCGTTATTCGATCTCATGCTACTCAGATGTCAGTGATGATGAGTGTTAAATCTTTTTACGAAATTTATATCTTAAAATTATTTAAAGACACTTTTTTCAAATAAATTGTAAACGGCGACGTGGCAATTATGTTTGTGTGTGTGTGGTTTTTTTTTTTTTGTTAGTTAGTTAGTTTGGTTTTTGCCATCTCATTTTATTTCAAACACTAAAAAAAATTAAATTCATAAATTACTCATTCAAAGATACTCTGAAAATTGTTACATTTTATTTAACATAATACTATTTGAATTTAGAATTTTAGTTTTATATATTACATATATATTAAAACAGGTTTGCAATTCTAATACTAGTTACAATTTCATAAAGTAACACTTTATTTTAATCATTCAATGGATTTATTAGTGGCTTACTTATTTCACATAATTGTTAATCTTTAATATATTGTATCTTTTATTTAGGACATAAAAGAACAGAAATTATCAACATCAGGAATTTTTACCTTGGTCAGTAATCGATTTATGTTTTAATAACTAATATACCTGCAAAAGTTAAGGTTATTTTAAAAGAAATATCAGGAATTGACTTATAAAAGAGGGACGAAAGATATCAAAGGGACAGTCAAACTCATAAATCGAAAATAAACTGACAACGCCATGGCTATAAATGAAAAAGACAAACATCAATCAACAGCACACATGACACAAAATAGAAAATTAAAGTTTAAGCAACACGAACGTTTTATACAGAAAACTTTAATTAAATTGTTCGTATATTTTTAGCATGAAACAGCTCAAATTAAATGTGTGTTTTTCTTGAAAGCATACTTCTGCGCATAAGTAAATTGTGTCATTCCTAATATAATATATATATAAATTTGGCAAGAAATGTAATAAAAATTTCAGCGTTTTTACCACATATATAAACACATGGCAAATTTCATCAAGCGAACATATTGCAAGACATATCAATCAAAACCGAGGAGTAAACAAAGACTCATTAAACCAAGACATTCACATCAACAGTTTCAAATAATAAATCAGAAACAACGCGAACTCCGCTAAAAACGGGAGTAAAATTAGGTGCTCAAGATGCGTAATAACTGAATTCAATAGTTTCTCATTGTGTCATCGAGATACTGAGGCATACAGAGAACGAATTCTAATGTATGTTATCCAAATATCTACACAAACCTTAAGAGAAAGGAACTGATTATATTCTAAAGATCTCCGAACATATGAAAATAAGATCAACAAACGTTGTAACGACACGATGACGTAAGATCTTGGATTTTTCTAGCAATGTCTACACATGAAAATGCCTGAACCAAGTCAGGAATATGAAAGTTGTTAATTAGTTTTATGTGTTTGAACTGATAATTTTGCCATCTGATAACGGACTTTTCTTTCACAACTTTCCCCGGAGTTAGTTTTGATACCGGGCAAAGTGAAAGCACTAGACTTTAAAAAAATTGTGTTTGTTTTGTTGTTAATTTCAGTTATGGATAGACGCACGATTGAACTGGAGCACATCTTCTTATGCAGACATTGAATACATATATGTACCAGAATACCTAGTTTGGCACCCCTATTTAATTGTGCTGAATTCGTATGTTTCCTAAGTATATACCACTTCAATTTGTAATACAAATGTTTTGATAAGTTAACATAAATAAATCGGACAGGAAATACAGCAGATTCTCGACAAATTAAACATTGAAAAGAATCTCAACAAAAGTGTTGGGATTTAAGTTATATGATGATCATGGTTCATTTTTGAATATAATTTATTTAGTTACACTAAAAATATATTAATACTATATATCAGAAAAACAAAAAACATTTTCACTCACTCATGATATTAAGACACGAAATCATGAATTATATTGAGATAATCTTTTTATAATATACATAATTGATAAGATATTTGGAATGTAAGATATGCAATGAGCAAATTAAAAAAAAAAATATGAGTGGAGTGAAATTGATTGTTATGTTAAATACTTTATACCTTTAACAAGTTTAATATCATTGGATCAGTACATGGTTATTTGACAGCAAACAAAGAAAAGTAGATAAACAATACAACATGAATGACACAAAAGTTATATAAAAAGATCAAAGCTCTATAAAAGACAAAAATATAAATAAACAATATGCGCATAAGTCAACCCCCTTTTGTTACATGAAAGTCGTTCGTTGATCACCTGGGCACACACACAAGCTGATCTCAAAAACCTTACCATCACAATCCTAGACCACAACGAGGGTTGGTCTAAGGTCGACAGAGTCGCTCGGGAAAGGTTTTGGATAAGAAAGTTACGGACAGTTTCCCCAGAGGGCATAAATGAAAAAACATAGAATGCAGTGTTTAAGTGAATTGTTAATTTTAATTGTTATACATTCATATTGCTAAATAAACACCCTACAGGGTCATGCCATTAACACTTATAAAATTGAAAGGACTGATTATTGTTACATAAACAAATCTGTGTTCTAATCTGAATAATTACTTATTAATTAGTGACAGTACATATACATTATTTAAATGTGATGTTTCTTTAATACATGTAATTGTTAATTCTTAATAGGAGCTATATTCATTCGAAAAAAAAAATGATTTATTTGCTTTCTATTTACAGTTTGCCAATCTAGACAAATGCTAAACAAACAAAATAGGGTATAAATATCTTATTAAATGTATTGCATTTGTGTTTATCACTGAATCCTCTTTAAAATTCAGACAAATATTTTATATTACCCAGTATTGCCCAGTATTACCCACTAAAACCCAGTAAAACCCGGGTTTTCCCAGTATTTCCCACTGGGCTGGGCAATACTCATCAAACCCGGGTTTTTGCCAACCCTGCTTTGAAGAAACGGGAGAACAACTGGAACCAGAATTTCGTCCCTATACCTTGTTTCATTTAGGTTACCAACAATGATTTAGAGCTCGGTGCGTTCCTGGTAGCTAGGTTATTCCGCCCCATACCACGATTCCGCTACCACCAAACCGATCTGTTTCCTGCACGCCTGCATCAGAAAATCGTTCATTGCGCTTCCGGTAGATCCTGGCTCTGCCGTCGCTAAATTTCAAGTTTCAAATTAAAAAGAACCTGTCTCCATGTTTGCCTATTCCATTGAATCCGTACCCGAGTCAATCGAATCCTTGCAATCCTGTGACGCTGCGTAAGGATAGGTCTCTCCAATTGACGACGAGCTCTTAGACCAACTTGACGCAATCGGTTACGAAATGTTTGAACATATATTCTGTTGTTATGTCTTCCGTGGGTTTGTCGTGCAGTTTGTTTACATGTCGATTGCGGAGATGAATGACGCGGATGTGCCTGTCTTGACGTAACGTCGTTTCACGTGGCCTGCCGTTATGAGGCGATCATTGTTTGTGCCAGTATCTCTAAGACGAGTCTTGAGCCTTGTTATAGTCACTCTAGAGACATTAAAATGATTTGCAACCTGCACTTGAGTCATTCCAGCTGCCAACATCCCAATAGCTCGTTCTCTCTCATTTTGGCGTAGACGGGGCATTGACTTACATGTAACTTTATCAATTTTTTAATGCAATCTTTTATTAACAATCGTGTTCGACACAATTAATGACAGGACAACTCGATTCCATCTCCATACATCTAATTTTTTTACATATCCGATATTTAAATAAATGAGTACATTTGATAGATTAATCAATCAGGTTACTAGTTTTAATCATGAAAATAATTAAAATTAATATATGTGATATTTTCAAATTAAAAACCAGTGTTACGTTTCTTTTTTTGCCTAGTATATATAGATACGTCTTTGTAACTATTTATCAACACAGATGGCAGATACAATTAGTATCTTAAAATGTTTTTTTACAACATAAAATATTTAACTGATTGGATTATCCAAATATTCCATTATTTATTATTCTTAACTATTAATTTCATGAGATAACAGGCCAGTCATTTGTTTGATTTTAAAAATGCCTCTCATTTCGTAGTATTTTCATCTGGCTTTTTTTTTAGCTAACTTTACGGTTGGGGTATTTTTTATTGTTGAAGGCCTTAAGATGACTTGTAGATTATACCATCAATGTTTTTCTCGTCGGTAGATTGTTGAAGCTACAGGTTAAACAAATTCATAAACACTTCTTACATTTAAACTGTCATCAATAAATTCAAATGAAACTTAGAATTGATTTGATATACATATGCACATTTAAAGGTCTATAATCTGCCGATACCTGCATCTTGACATTGCACAATTACATGTGTTCCTTTTAAAGTCAATTGAATCTATTTGACATTGGTTGTTTATTTATTGATATTTTAGTCTTAGAAAACATATTTTTTTACTAGCTGTCAGTAACTATGAGTACGCTTATTTTGTATGAAAAAGGTGTTATTTTGTAGTGGGAAGGTAGAAATTTTGGATTTGTCTTTGGCATCGATCTTTTGAGACGATCCCTATTTAACAGATAGTTATAGATTGTTGTTTACTGTTTCAACACTTTTCCAGGTCATTGGAGGGTTGAAGTATTCAAAATAGTTTAACAACGCTCATGCTGTATGTTATTATCACGAGACTGTAATTAAGCGGTTGTTGTTTGTTGATTTACATCATATTTGATTTCCGTTCATTGCTTTGTATACAAATCATGCTGGATTTTTGTTCTTTGAACTGTTTTACATTTACCATTTTGGCGCCTTTAATAGTTGGCTATGCCGTATGGGTTGGTCGCTTTTTAAGCTAACAATTGACCAATAGTTGGTAACATCTATGCCATCTGGTCTCTGTTGGAGAGTTGTCTGATAAGAAATCATACCACAGTTTCTTACTTTTAAAGACCAAAATATTGGTCCACACATCTTGACAATATATTAGTCTTAAGGTATACTGTAACCATTTATCTGTCAATATAAAAGAACATGTTGTATACATGTACTTAACTGTTTGTTTTTGATACATACGTGACATAAAAAACGATACATTACATTACGTTCATTTTTCATGTATGATGACATTCAAAATGTTAAGATGAACACGTAGAGATTTATCATACAGTTTCATTTCCCATGATGTATTTTGTTTTATATATTTTTAACGTTATATTATACCATATGTATGATGGCATTTAAAGGATGTTCACTACTCTGTTTAAAAATAACAATTTTTAAAAAGAAGTTTTTAAATAAAAAAACTAAAAAGGCAGAAAACAAATGGAGGGTCCGGTCCGTGTGTTTGTTTTCGAGATATGAGCTGTTGAAAATTTGGCGGGAAATAATTCTCTCTAGATTTTCATTTCACTTAAAATTGGCGCCTTTTTTGTTTAAAAAACTATGAAAAAATAACAAGGATTTCATAAGATTTTGAAATATGTCTTTTTAAATAATATGTAATATAAATATGAAAAGAAAAGTAGGGGTTAGTGGACAATTTGTTTTAATGTAAATACATGGATAAAACCAGAGGATTCAGAAAATCAGGCAAACAGTCAAAAAGTAAAGGAGTAAACATCCTTAGGGACTGGTTAACCACCTAATGTCCCTGTTGCTAAGCATACATGCTTTTATAGGCTATTATTAAAAGGCATATGTATTATGTGAAGTAAAAATACACAAATTACAGGTTGCCATTTAATGTAAAATTGTAGGTTTGTTGTACATGTTTTATAAGATGCATTTGTCAAATTGAAGTGTTTAGCATATTAGCCTGATTTTAATAAAACTGTATTAAAGACTTGTTTTATTCTGTCAGTGAAAGTGTCCGGTGTCAAGAGTATATACGTGTACTGGTATTACTTTATTACAATTACAATCAATTCTGTAAACTGTAAATATTAAAAATGAAACTTCAACATATGTAATAATATTTGACACAACTTGCTAATTGTATATGCCTAGTTTTTAAAATTTGCAACTAATTCATTTTTTTAGAAAAATATATGTTATAAAAAATTATAAGAGAAACAGAAAAATTATAAAAACAGATAAAGATTAGATAAATGGTATAAACAATGAGAAAAGAAAGAAATGAAGGAATATTAGGAAAGAACAGTAGTTTTGTAAAATGAATTAACTTTTCAGATGTTGAATCACAGGATTCAAATGATCTGCAAAAGATGTTTTCTTTCTATATCTGCATGGTCGCCTTTTGTCGTGTCGTCATAGTAAGAAATTCCGAGGATAGCAAGAAAATTCGACGTTATAATCGAGTTTTGACCTATAAAGAACTGAGATCAAACGAATCTCACGTTGATTAAATGAAAAAAATCAACATGTCAGGAAAGGGATAAATTGTGTAAACATGAAGTGAATAAGTTTAACAACTTGTTAGGATGGGATATCGCATAAGATCAAACCTTGTTACATTATGTAGATAGAAAGGATAAACTCGCAAAAGACTTGTTTATTATTTTACTGAAATTAAATAACTCTACTAGACATAACATTCCCTACTCGTTTTGAAATCTTTAAATATTATGAAATTAGAATAATAAGTCTTAGGTTGATAGAGAACATGTCGTACACTATTAGAGACTGTTATAAGCTGCAACAATAGTTTCCTTCATTGTGAACTTTATTTAAATTTTGTTAAACAGCAGATATTATTATTATTTAAAATTACTTGCAATAAAGATTATAAGAACTCTTATCTATTATATACATGTAGTGTTTACTTCGTCAGCAGGATATATGGAAGTTGCTTCCTTTTCTCTATGAAACGCAGTTAATTGATGCTTTTAAAAACCTTTATAATATATTTAAGGATGATAGGGGATGGATAAATCGAAATTATAGAATGCACTCTAACAATACATGCAATAGCTTTCCATTCAAGTGTTTGATTCTTTATTACCTATTTCTAAGTTTTATAAAACCAAGGATGTATTTTTTGTTTACTCTGAAATGCAATTCAAATTACTAGATCAATATTTACAATTATCGTCGTAACCAGGATATTCATTAGTAGTTTCATTTGCTCTATTTAATTCAACACAATTATTGCTTTGTTAAATATAAATATTGCATTTGTAGGTAGATTAAGGATATGGCATATACACTAATAACTATATTTGAATTCTATAGATTATGAATACAATTAGATATATATGATATCTGATCTTACATTATTAGTTACACATTGTGATATTTACCTGTTATTGGTGTGTTGTTATTGTGGTTTTAGATTACTTATGTAGTAATTGTACTATGATGGTTACGATGTTTATTGGGTCAGTAAATTATATATTGAAAACAACTTTCTTGTCAACTATCTTAACAGGTGGAATTTATACTTTTGTGATGAAGTCTCCGATATAAACACTTATTATGCAAATAAAAATATGGAATTGTGATATGATCTCCACAAAATACCAAATAACATAGAGTTTGCAACTTCAGAGTAGCGGACAACCTTCAACAATGAACAAAACCCATACCGAATATTCGGCAATAAAATACCTCATTATGACAAATGTAAATCGAGAACAAAACTGCACGATTTATGCACAAAACAATACACGAAAAACAACCATGGTATACTCTTGTTTTATTATTATCCAAACAGTGCTCTTGGCAGGGATTTTGCAGAATTTGGCAAAAATATAATATATATAGATGAAAATTTAGATTTCATGATCGTTGCATGCAAAATATGTTTCAAAAGTCTACATTAGATAATATGACTGCATATAAATTCCAAATTGTATCTAAAAGTCTTTCGGGTTGTCCAAATCTTTTGGTCTGGGCTATTGTGATAAGAATAAGGTCAGTTGAATCTTTCTTTCTTGGTGTTTTTTTTTTTCTTCATAGATATCGAAGATACGTTTGCTATGAACCAGATATTGTGTTCTATAAATAGAATACACGTGTGTAGTAATATGAACGCAACACAAATTTTCTTGTTATTTCCCGGTCGTAGTCGAATAAGAAACTAACAAATTTTGTTTTCCGGAGATATAATAAAAAAACATTGAGAATAATGTTGACAAATTTTGATTTCCGGAGATATAATAAAAAAAAACCATTGAGAATAATGTTGACCAAATCATATTGAAGTCACCCTTTCTCTTTTCTGTTAAATTTCTGTTAAATTTTAGCTCAAATACTGTGACTTATGAAATCCTACGGTCTTTTTGTTAGGTGCACTTGAGAAGTATTTAAGTCCTGTTTATGACAACGGATGTGTTTTTCATATTTTTGTGCATTTTGTTGACAACGTTACAATATATATTTCATTTCATCAGTTGAAGTATCCATTTATGGTAATTTAAAGATTTAAATTATAGTTTATACGATAAATAATTCCTGCCTACGTCAGGTGGGATATTTATAGAATACAAATTGAAATAACAGAGAGAGAGATTTTTAGAAATTACTGAGAGAACTGAGATGTTTTTAGAAGATTGGTTAGCCAATCAGATAGGAAATATAGGTAAAGTATTAATAAGCTCGTTTTAAGCTGCCAGTGCATCGTAGCAGATTTTAATTTGGTTTAGTTAATGACAAAATAGTTGTTTCAGTATTTAAACTGCTGTGCATAAACTTTAAGTGTTGGCTTATTCAGACTTTATATGAATTCAAATAAGTTATCCCGTATGATAACATATATCAGGAAAAGGAGCCTGGAATAAACTTTGAACAATCCATGTGTTTGGACGGCGAGAAGTCTTCATTCATACGATATGTTCTATTTTATATTCGATTTGGATTTTTATTATTCATAGATCTGAGGTCTGTTTATTTATTTATTCACCTATTTTGCATTTGACATTACATTTATACACATGCACGGACGCAATGGGTCCCATTAGGAAAAAGAAGAACAATAATGCAGTCTATAATCCTACATTACTTGAAAATTTGACAATTGCTAGACTGAAAGCAGAGTTAGAAAGAAAGAATATCGCTTTTCCTATAAATGCAAAACGTTTGACACGATACGAGAATTCCGATAGTATCACATCAAACACAACAAACGCACGTGGATAGGAAGCACGAGGCAAAGACAGTCACACACGTGGCGAGGAACCCTTAAATGGTAGTGCGGTATACCATCATGCATTGCCACTACAAAACGCACGTGTAGATGGGGATCCGCGATCCCAGGATGCACCAAACATAAACAATAATGAAAACACGTCCAGTAACGACAATCGTGTTTTGATTGGAATTTTATCAAAACTATTATCGCCTGTACAAACCCTACAACAGAATGTTTCCGGCTTAACAGGGAAGGTTAATTTATTACTTCAAGCCAGAAATGAAAATACCAGTACTAGTAGAATCGCAGAAACACCAAATGCATATGTCTCTGCTCCGATGGATAGTGTATCCAATATCATCAATCATACAATGCATTATAAAACACACGAAATGCACCGAACGCAGCCGCAGGAAGCCAGGAACAGCTTTTAAATATGGAAAATTCAGGCAACATGGTGAGAACATCACATACTAGTAGCTATTCTGCAGAAACTCTACCGTTTGTGGAAACAATTTCACCCCAGTTACGAAAGAATATTATATCAGGTATGGACATTAATCTAACATCTTTACTGATACCATACTATTCTGGTTCAGGAACACACGAGTTGAGCTTGAGTGAAGACAAAAACAATAAATCTGACCCTAGGAGTTCAAGATCATTGTCTCGGGGCGAATTTATTCAGGCTTTTGGGATTTATAAGAACATATTGTGTACAACATTTCCTCACCGTAGAAGTGAGCTGGATCTTTATGAACGCGATTTGGTTGATATGGCCACCAGGTATCCGGGTAAGGGATTTTACGAGTACCATAAACGGTTTTCTGCTGATGAGGCAGCTCATTTAAGGCATAACAATATTCCTGTTGACTGGTCTATCAGAAATAACACTTTATTTTGCAATATTTTTGCGAACATTAAACCTAACACATGTAGCATTTGCGGTAGCACTTTTTACTCAAGTAGTTATTGTAATCAGTCAAACAATAGCAATAGGAATACGACAGGGTCATACAGGTCACATCAAGACATACACGGCAGGGAGCGTTCTTACAATAGAGGAAAGGAAATCTGTAATGATTTCAACGGGAAAACAGGTTGTTTTAGACCTCATTGTAGGAATTTACATATTTGTCTAAGTTGTAATGCAGAGCACCCTAAAACAGTCTGTACGAGTTCAAAAAACGAGGCACTAGGACCCAACAAAATCGGGTCCAATAAGCAGAGAAGAATGTAAACGATCAAGTTTCCCTAAGTTTAGGAGTATCAACACCCATTGTGATTAGTAATTTAGTTCATGAATTAGAAAATCATCCAAATAAGGAATTTAAGAATTACCTAGTTTCTGGGTTAAGTCAAGGTTTTCCCACAGGTATTACAACATTACCATCCAAGTCTATTGAGTGCAAAAACTTAAGATCAGCGTTATCTCAACCAACACACGTTTTAAATTAATAGAGACGGAGGTAGAAAAGGGCTATTTAGAAGGGCCATTTGATTTCATTCCAGTTACACATTACCGCATTAGCCCTATCGGTGTGGCAGAAGGTAAATACAATAAAAAGAAGCGTTTGATCGTAGACTTGTCTGACTCAGCGCCTCATGAGAATCCAAAAAATCCTAGTTTAAACGAACTTATCGATAAAGATTAATTTTCTTTGCAATATGTTTCAATTGATGATGCTATCAGAACTATCAAAAGCCTACATACATGTATGTAGGTTTTAAATCTTGGCTTTTAAAAACCGATATAGCCGACGCCTTCAAGGTTACGCCCCTGTCGCCAATGTTATGGCCGTTTCATGGAATCAAAGGGATGACAGATATTACTTTTTTAATAAATCTTTGACACTCTTTCACAAGCAATGTGTTGGATTGCTCAGAACAATTACAATATAGAGCACATTTTACACTTGTTAGACGATTTTCTAGTTATTGTACCAGAACAAGACAATGCTCAACAAACTATGAATACTTTTTTAGATATTTTTAAGTCATTAGGTGTGCCACTTTCATTTAAGAAAACTGAAGGACCATGTCATAAGTTAGAATATTTAGGGATATTTTTAGATACTATTAATATGGAGGCTTATCTCCCTTTAGAAAAGGTTTTACGAATTCAAGAAATTATAGAATATTTTAGAAAGCGCAGTTCATGCACAAAAAGAGAGTTATTAAGTGTACTAGGGCATTTAAATTTTGCGTGCAGAGTTATAGTGCAAGGTAGATCATTTGTTTCACACTTAATTAAACTGTCTACTACTGTTAAAAAGTTGCATCACCATGTGCACTTAAAAAGTTGTAAACCTGATCTTGTTATGTGGTCAAAATTTTTAAAAGATTGGAATGGTGTTTCCTTCTTTTTAAATGATAACGAATACTGCGGACATTCACTTGTTTACTAATGCTACACCTTCCTCATTTGGAGGTTTTTATCAAAATGAATGGTTTCAAGGTGACTTTCCTTATGAAATATTGTCTTGTGAGCAAACATCTATGGCGTTTTTTGAATTGTATCCTATTGTAATAGCATGCGTACTGTGGGCAGATGGATGGAAAAGAAAACGTATATTATTCAATTGTGACAATTTAGCTACTGTTGATATTATAAAAGAGGGTAGATCTAAGATTCAAAGCTTAATGAAGTTAATGAGAAAGCTCACTTATCATTCAGCAATTAATTATTTTGTAGTGCATGCCAAACACATTCCTGGTATGAAAAACTGTATAGCTGATTCTCTTTCTCGTTAAAAGATGATGAAGTTCAAAGCCTTGGCACCACATGCAAACGCGATACCAACTCCTTGTCTGTATCCCTCAGAGCTACTGATGGTTTTGAACGAATTATGGGATGCGTCTTTGAGCGAAAGCACTAGATTGACATATAAATCCGCTTTTAAATGTTTCAGAACTTTCCTGGTCATGAATGGGCAACCGTGCTCCGAAGTTAATCTTCCTCATGTTATAGAAGATCTTCTAGTATATTTCGTAACCTATTGTCAAAAAGCACTTAATCTTAAACACCAGACTATTAAACTCTATCTTGCCGGAGTACGTCTTTATTATATAAGATTTTTAGGATATGATCCTATGGCGAATGCTATCAGATTACCAGTTATTCTTCAGGGTATTAAACAATCTCAAAACAATGTTGTTCAAGAAAGGTTGCCAATTACATCATCAATTTTGAATAAGCTTTGTGCTTTATTATCGAAAGGAATATTTTCACCAGTGCTAGACCTCATGTTTCAGTGTGCTTTTAAAATGGCATTTTTCGGTTTTCTCAGGTGTGGAGAATTTACCTGTCGGTCTTATAATGATAATTCATGTACAGTCCTTTTGCAAGATATCACTGTGGATCCGACGAAACAGTTTTTCATTTTTCGGTTGGCGTAATTTGTCTTTGGTTAGTCGTTTTTCAAGTCACTTATACTAGAAAAGTATGTTTGTATAAAACAGTTATTTGTGTTGGTATTATTTACTTTATTTGGCTGTGTAATTAATTATCTAAGGTACCAGGATTATAATTTAGTATGCCAGACGCACGTTTCGTCTACATATATAATTCCAGGAATGTATCGCTTGCTTATTTCTCAAGAAATCTTAATAAGTATCTGTATGATTTAGTTGTTCTATTTTTGTTTTACTGGATATCATCAAAATGTATTCTTTGTTTTGAGATAAAAATCAACAAATGTTTTAATAAAACCCATGATATATTGGTATGCGTGACAATAAGTCCATGATAATTCAAATGAAGAAACTGAAGGATACTCAATTTTGTTTAATTGAATTTTTTAGGAATATGAAAATGTTCTGAATATATCCTACAAGTTTTCACTATTACATTCATACACAAAATATAATCTAGGCGTTTGACCTGTTACTCGTACCGCTACGATTTCCAATTTTGTGAAACAAAGGATATAACGTTTATCTTTTTTAAATGTAATTTGATATTTTTTACATATCCGATTTATTATTTACTTAGTCACTAAAATATTTGTTAGTTGATATCTTTAATATGTATCACTATTTATACAATTGTGGAAGTTACATAACATGTTTTAGGTTGACATGGGTAATGACACACATAATTGGGGAATATGAATGTTATACTCTGCAACACTAATTTTCTTTTCAAGTGATTTCTTCATTGTGAACAGGTGATCTTATTTTTGTTTCTATTCTATTCAATAAAGATTATCAGAAATCTATTATATACAGGTACTCTTAAATCCTTAATCAGGATATTCGAAGTTTGCTTCCATTGCTATATATTTTATGCAATTAATTGTTGCTTTTAAAAATCTCCACAATATATTTTAGGAGATGGACGTTTGGAATTGCAAAATGCACAAGTAATGCACTACAACAATAGTTGTCCACTCATGGATGTCAACTATATCTAAATATTGAAAAACACCGGATGTTTTTTTTTTAATCTGACATACAATTCAAAATATCTGATAAATATTTACTGTTATCGTCGTAACCAGGATATTCATTTGTAGATTATTTTGCTCTATTTCATTCAATACAATTGTTGCTTTGTTAATTATAAATAATGCATATGTAGGTAGATTAAGGATATGACATACTAAATAGTATACTACAGATGGGTGCACTCCTAACCTGTACAGCAAGTTAACTTGATAACCAGTCATTTGGACTGGTCAAAGTTAACCTGTGACCGAATATAGGACTGCTCTGACCAGTCCTAGGACCAAAATCTAGTTAACTTGAAAAGCGGACTTGGACCTAGGACTGTTTTTATGTCTGCCAAAAAGTTAACTTAGAAACAGGTCCGCTATTGATATAAGTTAACTTCGAACCAGTCCTGTCATAAGTTAACATAAGTTAACTTCGGAACCAGTCCTGTCATAAAGTTAACTTGGAAACCGGTCCTGCCACAAAGTTAACTTCTGCTTGAACAAATCCGATCAAAACCAGACCTGTTCCCAAGTTAACTTTTGACTGGTCTGGTCAACACTAAGTTAACTTGTAACCAGGACCGCTCTTCGTTGATTTAAAAAAAAATATTTTTAATATCTTTGTTTCGTAGTATAAACATCGAAAATAAAGTAATTTGAAAATTAATACTTCCGTTTTATGAACAGGATTAAACACAAATAATTGAAAATAAGTACGCACAGAACGTAACACAAATTTATCTGTGATCTGACAATCTATCTATTATAAAAACGATCTCGGTTACAATGATAACAGGCACTGAATATATATATATATTCCGAGATCAAATTCAATCATATTATGTATATTTTTGAAAAGAAGTATATTTGATGTTAGGTGTATACGTCCTTGTTAGTTATACATCCTTGAACTATGCAGCCACAATCAGCAATAGTTTAATTCATTTAAATAATGACTACAATTTTTTGTTCGCCTAAATTAAGAGTGCCAGCATGTCTTTTTTTTACTCAAAATACTGATACGTAACAAAATTTCAGTAGTTTTGATGCCTCCAGTTGACTTGTACAACAAAATTATTTGACCGCATCCACCAAAACTGACAATATATGCACTTTAATTTGTAAATCTATATACCCGCATAGTAAATCAGCAATATTTTTTATGTCAGGATTCAATGTATAATACAATCCTGACAATGGACAGCAAAATTGCAATATAATAACAAAAAATTTTGGTTCGCATAAATTTAGGATACCAGCATGTCCTCATTTTATTCAAAATATTGATACGTAACAAAATTTCAGTAGTTTTGATACCTCCAGCTGACTTGTACAACAAAATTATTTGACCGCATTACCAAAACTGACCATATGTGAACTTTAAATTGTAAATCTATATACCAGCATAGTAAATCAGCCTTATTTTTAATGTCAGGATTCAATGTATAATACAATCATGACAATGTACAGCAATATTGCAATATAATAACAACAAATTTTTGTTCGCCTAAATTAAGGGTGCCAGCATGTCCTCTTTTTACTTAAAATACTGATACGTAACAAAATTTCAGTAGTTTTGATGCCTCCAGTTGACTTGTACAACAAAATTATTTGACCGCATCCACCAAAACTGACCATATATGCACTTTAATTTGTAAATCTATATACCCGCATAGTAAATCAGCCATATTTTTTATGTCAGGATTCAATGTATAATACAATCATGACAATGGACAGCAATATTGCAATATTATAACAACAAATTTTTGTTCGCATAAATTTAGGATACCAGCATGTCCTCATTTTATTCAAAATATTGATACGTAACAAAATTTCAGTAGTTTTGATGCCTCCAGTTGACTTGTACAACAAAATTATTTGACCGCATCCACCAAAACTGACCATATATGCACTTTAATTTGTAAATCTATATACCCGCATAGTAAATCAGCCATATTTTTTATGTCAGGATTCAATGTATAATACAATCATGACAATGGACAGCAATATTGCAATATAATAACAACAAATTTTTGTTCGCCTAAATTAAGGGTGCCAGCATGTCCTCTTTTTACTTAAAATATTGATACGTAACAAAATTTCAGTAGTTTTGATGCCTCCAGTTGACTTGTACAACAAAATTATTTGACCGCATCCACCAAAACTGACCATATATGCACTTTAATTTGTAAATCTATATACCCGCATAGTAAATCAGCCATATTTTTTATGTCAGGATTCAATGTATAATACAATCATGACAATGGACAGCAATATTGCAATATAATAACAACAAATTTTTGTTCGCATAAATTTAGGATACCAGCATGTCCTCATTTTATTCAAAATATTGATACGTAACAAAATTTCAGTAGTTTTGATACCTCCAGTTGACTTGTACAACAAAATTATTTGACCGCATCCACCAAAACTGACCATATGTGCACTTTAATTTGTAAATCTATATACCCGCATAGTTAATCAGCCATATTTTTTATGTCAGGATTCAATGTATAATACAATCATGACAATGGACAGCAAAATTGCAATATAATAACAAAAAATTTTGGTTCGCATAAATTTAGGATACCAGCATGTCCTCATTTTATTCAAAATATTGATACGTAACAAAATTTCAGTAGTTTTGATACCTCCAGCTGACTTGTACAACAAAATTATTTGACCACATTACCAAAACTGACCATATGTGAACTTTAAATTGTAAATCTATATACCAGCATAGAAAATCAGCCTTATTTTTAATGTTAGGATTCAATGTATAATACAATCATGACAATGGACAGCAATATTGCAATATAATAACAACAAATTTTTGTTTGCCTAAATTAAGGGTACCAGCATGTCCTCTTTTTACTTAAAATACTGATATGTAACAAAATTTCAGTAGTTTTGATACCTCCAGTTGACTTGTACAACAAAATTATTTGACCGCATCCACCAAAACTGACCATATGTGCACTTTAATTTGTAAATATATATACCCGCATAGTAAATCAGCCACATTTTTGATGTCAGGATTCAATGTATAATACAATCATGACAATGGACAGCAAAATTGCAATATAATAACAAAAAATTTTGGTTCGCATAAATTTAGGATACCAGCATGTCCTCATTTTATTCAAAATATTGATACGTAACAAAATTTCAGTAGTTTTGATACCTCCAGCTGACTTGTACAACAAAATTATTTGACCACATTACCAAAACTGACCATATGTGAACTTTAAATTGTAAATCTATATACCAGCATAGTAAATCAGCCTTATTTTTAATGTCAGGATTCAATGTATAATACAATCATGACAATGGACAGCAATATTGCAATATAATAACAACAAATTTTTGTTCACCTAAATTAAGGGTGCCAGCATGTCCTCTTTTTACTTAAAATACTGATACGTAACAAAATTTCAGTAGTTTTAATGCCTCCAGTTGACTTTTACAACAAAATTATTTGACCGCATCCACCAAAACTTACCATATATGCACTTTAATTTGTAAATCTATATACCCGCATAGTAAATCAGCCATATTTTTTATGTCAGGATTCAATGTATAATACAATCATGACAATGGACAGCAATATTGCAATATAATAACAACAAATTTTTGTTCGCATAAATTTAGGATACCAGCATGTCCTCATTTTATTCAAAATATTGTTCATAACAAAATTTCAGTAGTTTTGATTCCTCCAGTTGACTTGTACAACAAAATTATTTGACATCATCCACCAAAACTGACCATTTGTGCACTTTAATTTGTAAATCTATATACCCGCATAGTTAATCAGCCATATTTTTTATGCCAGAATCAATGTATAATACAATCATGACAATGGACAGCAATATTGCAATATAATAACAACAAATTTTTGTTCACATAAATTTAGGATACCAGCATGTCCTCATTTTATTCAAAATATTGATACGTAACAAAATTTCAGTATAGTTTTGATACCTCCAGCTGACTTGTACAACAAAATTATTTGACCGCATTACCAAAACTGACCATATGTGCACTTTAATTTGTAAATCTATATACACCATGACGTACCCGCATAGTATTAATCAGCCATATTTTTTATGTCAGGAATCATTGTATAATATAATCATGACAATGGACAGCAATATTGCAATTTAATAACAACAAATTTTTGTTCGCATAAATTTAGGATACCAGCGTGTCCTCCTTTTATTCAAAATATTGATACGTAACAAAATTTCAGTAGTTTTAATACCTCATGCTGACTTGGAAAACAAAACTATTTGACCAAAACTGATCATATGTGCACTTTTATTTGCAAATCTATATACCCGCAAACCATTGTACCGAGCGCCTTAATGTCTTCTCCTGGCGCTCCTGTTCACATTTTAGTAGGACCGTAAATGTACACGTAATAAATAATATTGGAAAACCATTAATGCAAAAAATATTCTGAATAAATTGAGAATGTCAGAATTTCATCTCTTTATTTATAATAACAGTCACATCATATATAGGAGTTCATGATGGTGTACGTGTAAAACAAAACTATTATGCCACATCATCAAAGTACCAACACTGACATGTCTGAATTCATTTGTACTATTTACAATGATTTAATAAAAAAAAGTATACGAGGTTCTCTTCTTGGAATCTATTGTGTCGGTTGATTGATTTTGTTTATAGTTAAACGTCAAGTGGCAACTATTTCATTAAAGTGCGCATTGAGTATAATTTTAGGACGTCCCATATAAATATCGGCAATGACAAATCTCTCGATAAATCTGACGAATTTGACGAGATTGTTGATAGTTTTACCACATCGTATGCTTACGGACACTGTACAATTTCTGTTAGAATATTCTGCGGGAAATAGAATAGTAAATCCAATGCAAACAAGTTGAATATCAATGAAATATCCATGCAAGTATAAATTTATGCATAAAGTAAAATTTAGGAAGGGACAGGTAAACAACGGGGAACGAAGTAACGTAGACAATGTTGCCGATATCCCGTGATATAAGAATATTGTTCCGATGCGTTGGATAACCTTTCTATCCGCCTTCTAATAAAAAAAAAACTCTGTGTGATCGTATAGCCATTTTTTATTTATATAAAAATACATGTATATCAAATAAAAGAGAGCATTTGTATAATATCTAGTAGAGTCTAGCGAGTAAATAATAAATGATATCTGTGGAAAAACAATGCGAATGTTGTTTACATATTTTAATGAAAGCTCAAGTCTGATATGAAAACTCTTATAACGATAATCTGTCATAAGCAGACCTGTCCTCAGGTCTGGTCAATAGCAGACTTGTCCACAGGTCTGGTCAAAAGCAGACCTGTCCTCAGGTCTGGTCAGGAGCAGACCTGTCCACAGGTCTGGTCTGAGGCAGACCTGTCCTTAGGACTGGTCAAAAGCAGACTTGTCTACAGGTCTGGTCTGGGGCAGACCTGTCCTCAGGACTGGTCAAAAGCAGACTTGTCCACAGGTCTGGTCTGGAGCAGACTTGTCGATAGGTCTGCAGCAGTCCTAAAAAAGCAGACCGTAGGTCTGGTCCACCAACGACGAAGTTAACTTGCTTGACTGCTTAAAAATTCTCAAGTTAACTTAGAAAGCAGTCAACAAGTTAACTCTAGGTTAACTTTTGTCAAGGTTAGGACCGCACCCATCTGTATATTTAAATTTTTGAGATTGTTAATATAATTAGATTTGTTGTCACGATATCTCATTATCATGGGTTCGAATCCCGGCGAGGGAAGTATAAAAAATTTGCGAAAGCAAATTTACTGATCTATCTGTAAAATGTGCTTTCGCAAGTGTATATATATATGATATATGAGCTGACATTTTTAGTTACACCTTGCGATAGTTAACTGTTATTATTGTGTTGTTATTGGTTTTGGTATACATGTATACGGCTCACTTATGTAGTGATTGTATTTATGAAAGTTACCTAAAACGATGTATATTTGATAAAAGTGACAATATTGACGTCTATCTTGAGTGGAGTTAAATTGTCTTATATTAGTAGTTTTGTTGAAAAATAAACGTATATTTAAACGAAAAAATTAACGGTGATAAACTAGATTTAAACTTTTAGAATAACAAATTTAATAACCGATTAATCTTAAACGTAAGAAAATAAGAAATTTAACAAAATTATGAAATTTTCATAAACTACTAAAATAATTCCTCATAAATCAGACCTTAAATTTGAAACTAGAAATTTAATTTATGAATAAATTTTGTAACGTATCATTTCATGCAGTGGTTATGCCCTTTTTCACTCCTTTGATAACGCCATTGTCTCGAAAATCCCATTAGAAGAAGCTATTTCAAAAATAAAATGTCATGCCTATTGGCAATTCCGGTAAAATTGTTACCTAATTGTGTAACACTCTAATTAACTGACAATGGAATACATTTGAATGCCTTGCCTTTGGCAGTTTAATCACCATCTTATAATGATCGTTTACTGTTAATTACGGGATTTAAGATAATTAAACAAATACTAGATATTTATTACAGAATGAAAATGTCCACATATTATCAATTTTGTGTATGTACAGCATCACTTCCGATTTTATTTCTTGTATTTACAATATTCCTTAGATAGGAGCACTTAACAAACGCTTTTATTATTAACAATAATGGAGAAAAAGAGTAACTGTTAATACCTTCTGGAATGTATGCAATATATTATTGCATCAATATATCAACTCCTATTCCACCTGTTATATTTTTAAAACTCTAACTTTTTTTGTTTTTAGCATACTGTATACGTAGGTGCTCTGTGGTTAATTTTCCACACACTCTAGGTGCCAATTTGTTAATTTTCCAGAAACTTTAGGTTCCCTTTTTATAGATTTTTGCGCAATCCAGATGCCCTTTTTCAATAAAGTTACCATGCCCTTTTTGTGTGATAGGGGAAACACAATATAGAATACATGCTTTATAATCTGGTTGATGATTTCGGTGACTCAGGTAATCCCACATACAGAGACATATCAAGGATATGATTTTGGCGAACGAAAAGTCCTTTATGGCTTCAATGCAATTCATTTATCGATCTGATGAGTTGATACAACAAAAGAAGATGTGGTATAATTGCCATGAAACAACTGTCTAAAAGAGACCAAAATAACACAGAAATTAACAAACATAGTTCACCGTACGTAGCACAGTTGTACACCAGTACAACAAAAGAACGAACTATAAAAATCAGTTGAAAAAGGCTTAACTCATCAGATGGACAAAAATACAAGTGGACGTGGCCGGCTACTTAAGCCCTTTTGAACTGATTTTTTAGTTTTATTATCTTTCGTCCCCTCTTTTTGTCCGTGCTAGTTCTCAGAATTGAATGGACCCATCTTGATGGAACTCAACTGTAACGAGGACCCCTATGTGCATAAAAAAGCCGTAGTTTCCATGGAATTAGCAAAAATGAGAAAAAAATCATTGTGCTCCAAACTGGAAGAAACTTTACAGAAATGGTAACTTGCAATAGCAGAGTTGAATTTTGTACTTGGAATTTTTAAAATGATTACCAACAATATTATAAGTTCTAACTCTTACACTACGGGACAAATCCGGATGAAACTTTATGTAAATGTTACTCAGTGTGTTAATATGTGTAGACAATTTTTAGATAGTCCAAAATGGCCTTCGTTGTAATGGTAACTTGGGAAAAGTTATACACTGACCCTATTGGAAAATGCATGAAATTTACATTTTTTTAAAGAGCATTACACCAAAGTCAATAAAACTGTATGGACATATAACATGACATTTGACAATGAGATGTCTGCTTTTAGAATTTTGAAATTATCCCCATTAACCATGGAAACAGCAAAATTGTCAAAAATATTAAAAAATTCAGTGTTCAAAACTGACAGAAATGGTAACTGGCATTTGATTATTTGCAATTTGAATATAGAATTTTCAAAATGGCCGATCTTACCATGGAATCCGCAAAAATGTCAAAAATTTTAAAATCTTGCAAAATCAATAAAACTTTACAAAAATGACTCTTTCACTTATCATGCATAGGATTGGTAGCTATAACGACTACCACCATCTGTAAATATGCATTTAAACTTTAGAATTTACTTAAAGGCCACCATTACCATGGGAACCGCAAAAATGTAAAAAAATGTGAAAAATGTTAAATTCTCCAATTTTCCAAAAGTAAAACATTTTTAAGATATTTCTAGTACACTTCAACGAATATGAATAAAGAAATCACTCACCTAATATATTTAAAATCAAAATAAAAAAGATATAAAGTCGCCAAATTCAACATACATCCTTTTAAAAGCATGCTCTCATCTTTAAACAAGGTAAACCATCCGATCAAGAAAATCGATATCTTACACTCTTAAATCATGTAATTTTGAAATGAGATAAATTGAAACCAGATCATCAATTTTGGATAAGTGTATTATATAGTACATGTATTGAAAAAAAGTATATCGTTAAGTGTATTGAAATGTATTATATTATTATTGAGTATAATTTTGATGGATTCAGTTGAGGATTATGCCAGGCAATTGGCTAAGCGCGAAAAGGAAGACGTAGACACTCTTTCCGAATGGATTAAGGCAGTGAGGTCGTGGATACAAATCAGAATTAAGAAACTGAATGGGTTTATCAATGCCCATGCTACGTCAATCTTTAAAGACCCAAATGTTGCAAAACACCTATCCTACCTCCATGACAAATATGTTGTTGTCCCCGCAGATAAAGCCCCAAACAACATCGTTTTTGTATGTAAAACTCATTACATTAACTGCTTGATAAACGAATTAGGTATTGACAATTCACTTGGAAACTCAACATATACACTCACGACACTTACCAAAGAGGAAATCCTGGATAATCAAAGGTCTGTTCTGTGTTCCTTTGGAATTTCAACCAAAGATGAAGAACTGGATCTGCCATCACTGTATTGGATACCTAAACTACATAAGTGTCCTTCAAAGACGGGCTTCAAAGTTATTGTGAAACTGCCTATTCTAGAAGGGGCGTGAATCAGATGTGGATACTTAAAAATTCCAAAGATCTTTTAGAGTACATACAATCTAACTCTCTTTCATCTTGTATCAGTATTAAAACATTTGACTTTTCTACTCTGTACACTAGTATTCCACATTCCAAACTAAAAGACAAACTGAAAGAGTTGGTATTCAGTTATAGGACAGACGCCAAATTTCATCCTAAAATTTAGGAGATATCAAATTGCACAATGTATTGATGTTAATTAACCCATTCAACATATTACAACCTCTTATCATACTCCCTGCTGGTAGAGATTAGAATGTCAGATGAATGGGTATGAAACTTTTATCTTTGACCATGGTAATCAGATCACTGACCATAGACTAAATCAGAAACAATATATTAGTGTATATTTCAGAATTTGTAGAACACTATTGAATAGAAACTTATAGCGTGAAATCTGTTCCAGGAATACAACATGTGTAATATGTGTAATATAAATATTTTTAAAAGAGTTCTTTGTATAAATATATTTGAAAGGATTTTTACAGGAATTAATTACTAAATTAATAAAGGATTTTGAATTGGGGATGCAACAAGGCACCGTTAGGAGTACCTACATTTGAATATGACTCTAATAAAGTCTCGATGCAAAGTGTTATTCAAGTTTAAGTACACAAAGTTAAGCATGGGAGTACATAGGTCTATGGTTCACTGTTCAAGGAGTTATCCAGAAAGCAATGCACCTCTGATGCAAGTATATACTCCAAAAATGACAAAATTCAACTATTCCCAAAAAGGGCAAATTCTAATGACAAGAGTGCACAATCATAAATGTCTCGACTTCTTTACTGACCATTGATTTATGATCCAAGATAATGAGGTGAAGGTCAGATAAACCAAACCAAAAATTCATGTACACCCAGCTTACATTCATTCAATACACCAAATATAGTTGACCTATTGCTTATGGTTTCTATGAATCAGACTTAAACTGGAAAACTAAACATTATCAAATGAATCATGAAAATAAGGTCAGATGAACCAGACATGCACACCTTACAATCAATCTGTGCGTTAAATATAGTTCACCTATTGCTTATAGTACATGTATCTAAAACATGTACATGAAAAAAAAACTTAACCATGAAAACTTTACTAATTGACCAATGAACCATAAAAATAAGGTCAAGGTCAGATGATTCCCGCCAGACAGGCATATACACCTCACAATCATTCCGTACAACGAATAAAGTAGACCTATTGATTATATAAAGCTTTTAAGAAGTTAGCTGACGCCACCACCGAATCACTATCTGTATATCACTTTCTGCGACAAAAGTCACAGGCTCGACAAAAATCAAAACCTTGACCACTTGCACATCTTCATGCACATACAGCCAGTAAAGTAAAAACTTCCAAGCATTCAAACTTATAAAAATTATGTGGAAAAGCTATATACCCATAAAGGGACAGACGGACAGAAAGATGGAAGGGCGCAGGACTTACGGACCAGGGGTAAAAATACCATAACACAATATGCCCCCTCTCAACTTTCAGTTGCGGGGTCATTAAAACAAATTTTGTTTTTCTTAAGTTGCATTTTTTTAATCATGATGAAAATTCTGTCCCTGTTAAAAAAAAATCTATAAAGTTATAGATATTAATTTGAAACTTTAACCCAAGACTAAATAACAGTAAAATATTGAAGAAAAAAAATCTCTGTGTGCATGCTGTAATTGTGTAGAAGATATGTTTGTTAGTTAAATAAATAATGTGAAGGTTTAACAAAAATTTTCAAGTTTCATTCCAGTATACAAAAAATTATTTTACAAAATCAGTACTTTCTTAGTCATATTTATATTGTAAATTTAGTTATACGCTTAAATATAAAAAAATAAAATACTAAACACAAATACTCTGCTTTCAAATGTTTGCATTGCCAAAATTTGTATCATAAAAAAGGGGGGTCTTGTATAGATAGAATTCAAAAGTCATAATATTTGCCACTAGCTGATTCTGATAACAATCTATTTATGTGGAACAGTCCTTGACAGTACATAGTACACATGTGGTCATTTCTGGTCAGTCATCTAAAATATTGTGGTAATCAGAAGATTTCCTGCTGTGAAGACAAATAAATGACTTATCAATAATCTGTTAATTGGATAATGTTCTGGCTATTTTGCTGAAGAAACTCAAAATCTGTCGTTTGTCCTATAACTGTATTGCTTTGCTTCGTAAAAAAGAATAGCCAACGTAGATACAAGTATCTTGTCTTAGGGAGGGATAAATCCTACTTTGTAAAGGATCACTCTGATTCGAACAAAAAATTCTCTGAAACTGATATTATCAAGATGCTTGATTTCTTGATTGACAACATATTTGTTACGTTCGGAGGACGTGTTTTTCAACAGACTGTCGGCATTCCAATGGGAACAAACTGTGCCCCTCTACTTGCCGACTTGTTTCTTTATTAGTATGAGGCTGACTTCATGCAGGAACTTCTTAGGAAGAAAGATAAGAAGTTAGCACTATCCTTTAACTCTACGTTTCGCTTTATAGATGATGTTCTTTCACTAAATAATTCAAAATTTGGTGACTATGTGGAACGCATCTATCCAATCGAGCTAGAGATAAAGGATACTACAGATACAGTTAAGTCGGCCTCATATCTTGACTTACATCTAGAAATTGACAATGAGGGTCGGTGGAAAACAAAACTTTACGACAAAAGAGATGATTTCAGCTTTCCAATTGTGAACTTTCCATTTCTAAGTAGCAACATTCCAGCAGCACCTGCATACGGTGAATATATCTCCCAATTGATACGATATTCCCGTGCTTGCATTTCCTATCATGATTTTCTTGATAGAGGGTTGCTGCTCACAAGGAAGCTATTAAACCAAGAGTTCCAAATAGTGAAGTTGAAACCATCCCTTCGTAAATTTTACGGACGCCATCACGAGTTGGTTGACCGTTATGGAATAACCGTATCACAAATGATATCGGATATGTTCCTTACGTCGTAACTACAATCCCTTCCCTTTCCTGAATGTGACCTACCGAATAAGACTATTTACCGGATTTGTTATCACATAAGCAACACGACGGGTGCCGCATGTGGAGCAGGATCTGCTTACCCTTCCGGAGCACCTGAGATCACCCCTAGTTTTTCGTGGGGTTCGTGTTGTTTATTCTTTAGTTTTCTATGTTGTGTCATGTGTACTATTGTTTTTCTGTTTGTCTTTTTCATTTTTAGCCATGGCGTTGTCAGTTTGTTTTAGATTTATGAATTTGACTGTCCCTTTGGTATCTTTCGTCCCTCTTGTATTTAATTGTAATATTGTAATATACAATATTAGAAAATAATACTTATCGATATAAAACCTTGTTCTTATAGATACATGTACTAACAATTTCAGGGTACCCTACAGTTAAAGCTGTGGCGGTAAGGTCGTTGTTAAAAGCTTTAGTGCAATACATTTATATTCAAGTGTAATAAAAAAATAGAAAAATAAAATGCTCAAAACTTAATTAAACTTTATAGAAATAATAATTGCCACATTGTGGATATCTAACATTTGGCCGAGATGCCACGAAAACTGCGAAATGTGAAAATATTCTGAGTGCATTAAATTTAATGAAACTTTACAGAAACGATGACTGGCATGTACAATTGTGGCATTCGAATTGTGAATGTTCAAAATGATTGCCCGAATGGGGACCGTCGATTTCCGCTTTTGCCCGCAGTAGCAAATTATAGTGTTTATTGCAATTTGGTGTCTTCACATATTGTTTTAGCAACGAACTGACTTATTGCTATCATATTACTTCAAATTATTAGAATCATACTTCCTTACATTGAAGATTAATGAAGATGATTATCTATCTTCAGAATAATTATCCAAATAGATTAATGTTTTTTTTTAACATTTGATGTATATGAAACAATGAAAGTGAAGAAAATAGAAAACAAATAGAGAAAATGCCGATGAGTATACTACTATCATGTTCAATTTCCATATTTTTTTGTCAGTTTTGTGAAAATCTCTGGAAGATCGTCTCTTATCATCCTGGCTAGACTGTCAGTAGTCTTTATCATGTTTATAGCGCGAAATCCCGTGAGAAATATTAAAATCTCTTACTATCAATGTCCTTAGTGTTGCGGGTATATTTCATGATAACGTAAATCTGTTATTTTATATTTGAGCTTATAAATTGCCTACCGTTTAGTGCATCTTCTGTATAATAACATTGACTTAGTAGTGAAAAACGTAAGTTCATTAGTGAAACTGTGATCGTTTGATTCAAATTTGATTTACTATTTGTTATTTTGCAGTGTCATTTGTTACGATAACATTAGAAATGGCTGTGCTTTTGGTTATACTAACGATACATATTATTTGGCTCTACCATAAACCCAAAAACTACGTTGTTCCAAAATTTATACATACCTTAGTACATGTAGTAAGGACGTGGAAATGTCCAAACAACAAAATTAATCATCGTGATCAATATCAAGCTAAGGAATGTGGCCAACAAACAGATAAAAATTACTGCGCAGAGAATGAAACGGCATTGAAACAATACAGCAACAAGGAGTTAGCAGATTTTTTTGATTATGTTCTCTTTCTTGTGTTTACTTTTTTATATATATTGCTTTTTTTAGTGTTTCAGTATTAATGAGCTCTGCATGACATTAACCATGCACTATATGTATGTTTTAGTTTATCAATAGTTAAGTATAAGAAGTTCCTGATTATGACATTAGGATTTTTTCGTCTCTAAATTTATCGCATAGCATTTCACAAATCATTATAATTACTATTTTTTAATGATATTTTTATAATACGCTAAATCCAATTAAGATATAGCGCCTTTTAAGTTGCCTTGCTAATTATTCTTTTTTAAATTTAGTTTGGACAACAGTAATTCAATAGAGACCGTCAATTCAACCAACTAGCTAGTATATTGTGATTCGCCAATTGCAATAACGTTTATTATCACTACATAAGCAGTGTCATTTACATCGACATAATGTAGAAGAGATTTTAGATACAGTGTTTGATCTTTAATTAAGAATAACTTGTTTGTTTGTTTGAATTTTTAGTAGGTTGTGTTTGTATGTTTCTTAACACAGGGATGTCTTCTGGATCCCAATTAGTGACACTTTGATAGCAATTCCATGTAACCACCAACCAATTTGCGGCACGCACAGTCTCATATCTTCATTAGATTTTGTGTATGAGTAGGTATCGATAAACATACATGACATTTTTTGACAAAACAATTGTTTATGTCACTGTTGCCATGATAACAGGTCCTCTTGAATAACGTCTGTTCAGGTTGCTCAACAAATTCCGACTGTATAATGGAATTTTTTACAAATGTCATACCAATTTTGAGGTGTAGCTAGCTGTAAAAACAATTTAAACCAACCATTTTCTTCTGAAAATGCTTGTACCAAGTCAGGAATATGCAGTTGTTTTTCACTTATTCCGTTAATAACTAACTTTTTAATTTGTAGCGTTTTAAAATTTTCTCCTTTTTCATTTTTTTTTAAGTTCGGTATTTTTGTTCATCAGGACAGTAACATATTACAGTCTAGAGCATCATTGAAATGTGCGTCTGTTAGTGCAGTTAAAGTGGGGCCATTGGAGTTATGTGTCCTTCGCAGCATTTCATATATCAATATATGATTTTGGTTTAGCTCAGTGTTGCAGGCCGTACCGTGCCATATACAAAGTTACATTTTCCCATAAACTGAAATGTCATTTATAACAACCATGCCACTATTTATGGTTAAGTTTATTTAATTGTGAAATAAAATTGACCAGGATAAACTTCTAGGCGAAATTTCCAAACTCTTATTTTGTTATCAAATGCTTTATGAGATTTCAAATTTTGTTTTTAATTTCTTCTTATATATATAGATATCTTTCTATTTTATGATAATGTTTCCGAGGGATTATGACCATTAATACTGATCAAATAGTTTCAAAACACTATAGCTAACATGATATATATCACGTGTTGAAGATCAAACGTACAACTACAGCTGACTCTCTACACAATATTGAATTAAGAATGACCCGCATTAGTTACTTGACGATGGACATACATTCCTAGATTGTTACGGTCCAACAGGGGACCGTTGAAACTATTTACACTTGAAGGTGAAGGAAACATAAGTAGGAATCATTGAATAAGATTTTTTTTATTTTTTTCCTTTTTTTCCTTTTTTTAGCTTATCATACAATGTATATATTGTTTTTATTTAAAATTTAAAAAAAAATGATGTCGCGACTCTTCTCCCTGCTCTCTGTTACAGAACCATTTTTGATCGCCACTGAAATTAGACGTATTATTTAGGTTCTATAAAAAGTATAAATTGATATGACCAGATGTATTGCTAATTTGTGTTTGTTTTTATTCTGAAATAGAAATTTAAAGAAGAACGATGTGTAATTGTGTATGAATGTGCATTCTAATTTTCAGATGTACATTATATGAATGCTCAACATACATGTAGCACAACCTAAATGCCATATTTTCTAACGTTGATATTTCTACCTCGTAGTCAAAGAAAGATGTCTTTTATGCACGTGTATTCATTTTGTATAACATTTCATCTAACAAAATCTACGAAAGCAAAATGGATATTGCAAACATTAGTTGCACTATTTTAAAGTCATTGAACCATAAGCACACGTAAAAAAGGTCATTTGGGCTTAGCAAATATTATTTGCAGTCTGCACACATGACCAACACACTAAAATTGATTTTAACGTGCTAATTTACAAGGTTACAGTCAGCAGGAATACATGTTTCCCTCTCCGAAAATAATTTTGACATGGTTAACAACGAGTTGTTTGTAAGGTCATACAACTTACACTTTACTTATATCAAACATTGACAAAAAATTATTGCACCGTGTAATAAAAACAAAAAAAATGGAATACCTGAACAACGCTTCCATGGTATAACCTAATATCAAAATTTCGGATCAATCTTCTACAGAATATTAAAGAACCACTCAACGAAATGCTTCGTGTCAAATTGGATAAATAAGTTGCAAAGTATCTTCAAATTTCTAAAAGGAGATAATACCTTGAATAAAATCACAAAGAGCACAAATCGGAGAAAAGCTGATAAACCATGGTCAAAAGAAATAGATCAAAAATAAACACCGTACAAACTGTCCTCAAACAATACACGGACATCTAGATATTGACACAAAACCGTGTTTTGACTTTGAAAGTTCCGGTCTAATGCACATTTCATACTAAACTCATGAAAATGCCAAGATAGCCTTGACCCTACATGTATATATAACACATATATTATAATTAGTACACACAAAAAAGACACTCAAAACTAGGTACTAAGCAATACGATTCCCTTTCAAACCAGATTAGTGGTTTAGGTTAATTAAGCCCCGGAATAGCAAGAAGTATTGCCCTGCTTGTGGCATCCGATGGTTTGATCATAGCAGATCAAATGATTAGTTATTTTTGAACTTTGACACGTCATACAATAGAGGCGAAATACATCGACCAAATCATATCATGTGACATCTGTAAAACTGTAGGAAATTCATATCTTAGAGGTAAGCAGCAATCCTTAATTGTGATAATTGTGATATGAAAAACAAGTTCCTGATACTATTCATCCGATGCTCATTTCAATAATAAATGTTCCTTCAGTGAAGATTGAGAATGAAAACTATTGGAACATTCGAAATTATCCAAACGTTTCTAACTTGGTTCCATTTATATATCCCCTAAAACTAGAAATTTAAGAAACAACATACATAGCTTCCCCCGACTTATTTTTAGACTAATATGTAGACTTTAACATAATCGTTCATCTACGTATTAGACTCATTGACAAACGAGACGACTTAAAATTTTCCCACCTAAGCAGCAATAGACAAATTTCACCTGCATATTGGATGTTCATTTATCCAACTCATTTCGTATTCAAGAGCTTGCTACTCAGACTTTATAAAACGTCAACAGGGTCTCATCAGAAAATTGAGGAACCTGTGTAATGTCATATTAACGTTCTTTTTCTAAAAAAGGTTATAGATTCTTTGGAAGAAAAATATTCCCTATCAACTTCAAAAATGACACATGATGGTCTTAAAGTATAAAATCTACGTATTGACGTTATGTATCATATAAATTATCTAAATTGCGTGTTATAGTGTTGTTTTATTTGTTTTAGTATATTTTCACCTTTACTGTTTAGTCAATTTTTGGTAATATACCTTTGGCATGGTTCGGTTTTGATACAACCCGCAATTTTTTAAACTTTGGTATGGTAATTTTTGTATTCTTGTCGTTTGTTTTTGCTTATGTTCTTCGTTTATAGAGTGTCTGTTTGCCATTTCACTTTCTTTACTGAAGTAGTTATATGTTTTATAGTGGTAAATTTTATGACCCAATGTTGACTGCTTTGCCCAATTTCTTTACATTTGTCTAGTATTTTTTTTTTCTTTTGCTCACACTTTATTTTCGAAATGATGGAATGGTATGCCACTGTCATACAAGTGAGAGGTTAATCTAGATATAAAACCAGGTTTATTCTACCATTTTCTACAAAAAAAAAATGTCTGGACCAAGTTAAAAATATGACAGTTGTTTCAAATTCGTTTGATGTATTTTAGGTTTTGGGTTTAACTTTGATGTATATGCTTTGAAATAAAACAAAGTCAAGACATAATTAATCCGTGTTGATGGATTCATCTTATTTCTTGACTTTACAAATTAAAGCGTTTGATTGTATGGAATGAATGTGTATATGTTACAGGGAATTTGTCATGTATGTGAACTCAGGGATTTTGTAAAATCACTGAAATTTCAGGGGATTTGTAAAATCACTGATTTGATTAGTGATTTTATAAAATCCCTGATTTTGACTTGTCATTTTACAAAATCCCTGAAATAATTCAGATCTTTTTCACAGATTCTTCGATTAAATGCAGGGAATTTTTAAAATAAATTCATTCATTTTTATTAAGAATATCTGTGAAAAAGCCTACTGCAGTCACACTCAATAAGTTTGAGGTTAATCTAGTCTTTATTTTAATATTAAGTGAACTGTTTCCATGCACTATACATACAGTAGAACAATGGCTCAGGCACAGTTGTCTTTAAATTAAGAGCAAACATACACACAAAAGTTACTTCAAATAATTGAGGAAAAATTAAAGTGCAACATATAGAACCGGGAAAATATGATGAAATTTTGGAACATGTTGTCAATGAGCAATATAGAAATTAAACAAAACAAGCTCTTATCACTACCTTGTTTGATGGAAAGTTACTGTTTGTTATAGATTTTATGTAATTATTGTATAACATAAAATCACTTGCATCAACTTGTTAAAATCAAATATCAAAACGGATTATTACATGTAGGCTGATTGCAATCATTAGAGAAGAAAAACACATATGTAAGGTAAAACAAATTGAGTGGGTTAGGGTATGTGATCCAGTGTCAAATATTTGAAAAAATTCGTTAAAAGTGGTATTCATCAGATTCAGATGTTTCAAAATATCATGTATGTCTTGAAGACATGAACAGCATAGTTCAGAAAATTCACATATCAGTAGGTCATGATGGTAGGAACAAAATGGTATTTAAATTACGCGAACAAGAAAGTTTGCAAACTTTACAAGGAACTTTGAGAGGAATGCAATCTAAAAAATGTAGAACTGCTACAGTAAAGGTATTGTCGTTTAGTCTATAATAAACAAAGAGTTCAATTTACCGGTTGATTTGATACAGACATGCATCGAAAAGATTATGTAACAGTAGATATCACCCAAACTTGCAATGTGAAAATAAATAAATTCACAGTGGTCTAAATATCCGTTTACATGCCTTTTAATCATTTATTATACACTAATTCTAGCTCATAGTGTTTAATAAACTAATATATTTCAAAATCATTAGTGATCATTTGTCTATTTTCATATTAAGAAAAATACATTTCTAATAGCAATTGATACTTACATTTAATTGTAATCAGGGAATTAACAAAATCCCTAGCTCTTCTTTCAGTGATTTTGTACAATTTCAGGGATGTTACCAAACCACTTAAACTGTTAGTAATTTACAATATCACTGATTAGTCCAGTGATTTTACAGAATCACTGATTTTACAAATTCCCTGTAACATATATACTGAGAGGTAAGGCATGTTAAAAGAGGTGTACTACTAAGTGTTGAATATCTCTCAATAAAACATTTGACAGGAGATAAAGCAAAACTGTCCTCTCACGACTATAATATTCGTGATTGGTGTTGACTTCCTAGCTTGTGAACTTAAAATCAAAATTATGCAAATTCATCTAAAAAAGGAATTATTCAATTGAGATTTTAGTCAGCTAGCATAAGGCATGACTTTGCAAATTTATCAATGACTTTCCGTTTTAGCTTTTTGACATTGTTGTTATTTTATTTTTTACCAACGATTTGTATAAACTAAAGCTTACAGTGCGATAATATTTGTTGTAATGGTTTTGATAGTTCAATAATATTGTCATAAAATAAATTAAAAATTACATAAAGTATTTTTGACTTTATAAGAATCAATGTTGAACAAATAAATCAAAAGATCCGGGCCCGTGTCAAGGAAGCCTAGGACTATGCTGGTCTTAGGAGATGTCTTAGTCCAAAGTCAGGTTAACGATGGTCTCCTTAAATAAGATATGTCATTAATTTGGTCCAAAATTTATGATATATAAATAGGTGGCTAAGGATGGTCCTAGGATAGTCCTAAAAGTTACGAAGTCGAATTGAAAACAACTATTGGGACATAAAGTAAATGATTTATGTGCTTATACAATCTTTAACTATTATACTATTATTAGAATAAGACGAAATTAATCAAAACATTTTCAAAATTTTGTAATGTTAAACAATATTTTGAAAATGTTTTGATTAATTTCGTCTTATTCCAATAATAGTATAATAGTTAAAGATTGTATAAGCACATATATCATTTACTTTATGTCCCAATAGTTGTTTTCAATTCGACTTCGTAACTTTGTAAACATGTTAGTTAAAGATTCAATTGTATCACATCATTTTAAATTTGTAGACACATTTAATTCATGATTTTCTAGTATTCAATTTAAGTTTTAAGAATAATAAACATATTCACAGTACGGGAATTTTGTCTAGGTGTTCTATAACATTCATAGCTCTCCAAAACGTATGTTTGACGATGTCATTTTATTACGCTAATTTGAAATCATTCGTTCTGCATTTTGGAAGCTTGACATTTCTATCATAATTACAAACATTGTTTGTACCTAACAAAATTGTGTAGTCATGAATAATGGAAATGTTAGAAAATTCGGACTTCTTATTTTAAAACTCAGGCTGATTCAATACATGTAATGCAAACTACTGGACCTTAAGGACAAAACTTTAGTATTTATAGATTAAATCGCAGCACGAATATCGCCTCTAACATAGTGTTGTGGCTGTTAAGTGTTGTTGTTGTATGAAATGAATTTACATTTGTTTACAGTCTTAAATAACATATATTTTATAGTATTACACAAACTGATTTTATTTTGCGTTACTTTTTTTCATAAAAGATACCTCTATCCCTTTACTTAATCAATAAAATATATTGGAGTCAATTCTATACATAGACAATGATAGTGCATTGACTTGACATATCAACGATATAAGGACGAGGCTTAGAAACGGGGAAATGCGAGGCTGTGCCGAGCATTTTCCCCGTTTCGGGCCGAATCCTTATATCGTTGATATGTCAAGTCAATGCACTATTATTGTCTTTATACTGCAATCTAAAAAAACATTTTCAATTATTGTTTATTGTGTGAATGTTATTTATTTGATTTAAATATTGGGAAAAATCCCCCTTTAAAAAGGACTCATATCACACAGACGGAGAAATATAAAACACGATAAAATGTACATCATTACCGCAATCAATGATGAACGAATTCGTTGCAGACTAAAATATCAACAATAAACATAAAACATAATGATTTATAGGTTGCAAACAAAAAAATATTAATAAGTGAAATATGTTTTCCCAAAAATTGCAAAAGAAACAAGTTTGAGTCGTTAAACGCATCGTTGTTTACATTGGAAACAAGAACAGGTTGAAGAGGTCGTATGAATAATTAAATATAATTTCGACAATTTCTATTTAAATATTCATGAGGAAAAGTGATATCAGGTCAGTGACTGTATAAGGCATAGAAATATACAGTCAACGCATTTTGACTGCTCAAATAGAACGAGTGCAGTATAAATATTTTTATCAATTAAATAAATATGTTAGGATGGTCCTTTGACAACATAAGTTCGGACTGTTCTAAAATAGCTTTGTTATACATCATAAGACATTTTTCAGACACGTTCTAAGACCATCCGAAATAAGGTCCTTAGATATAAGTAGAACATATCCTAGGATACTTTCATTAACACGGCCCCTGTTGTTTCTTTTTTTTCAAATTATACACAGACGGAGGAATAAAAACAGGGTTTAATTCTTTGTGATCAATTGCAAAGAAGCATGCCTAAAGTCAATATTGTACCTAGCCGGAAATGAAATTGAATATTATTTCTCACTGGAGGTAAATCTTCATAATCAAAGACGAATCGCAATGAATGCGTATTGACATATGAAATTATTGTAAGACTTCGGTAGGGTGGAATTTTATTGCCAAATAGTTTGGTGATTCTTCCAAAAGGAAGAATCGTCAGGAAACAGAAAACAAAACAATTCATTCCTGATTCATTATTAACTTATATTGAACTTGTCGGTCATAAAACACGGAAACGTGTCAAAAAGGCGTAGGTGAGGTCAAACTTAACAACAAACAGGAATAATTAAATATTTTTTGTGATCAAATAGAAAGAACAAGGATTTAAAGATCATATCGAGCCGGAAATGTAATGGAATATTTTCTCACTGGAGATAAAATCGTCATAAATTAAGACAAATGAAATAAACTGAATAATGAGACATGATTTATAGTTCTGATAAATATAAGAACTTACTTCGCATTGGTGTTTTTGGTCAGCCGGTTCATTCCATTTTGGTAATACTGGCAATCTATATAAAAGCAATGCATTCTGGTTTTATGATTACAACATCACCCATCGACTTGTGTAAACGTTTACAGTAAAAAAAAAACAGTTGATTTCGATAAAGTAAATCACTCAATACATACTTTATCGCACTATAAGATTTACTGGGACAAAATCACTGTACTTACTACAGGTTGATTACATTGTACTCGGAAAATGATGTCTAAAGGATCCTGCATAGGAAAAGGAGTTTTAGTTTTACTTATCTGTATACTAGGTAAGTTTATGGGTACTTCTTAAAAAGGCCTGTTTATCTAAGTCTATCATGTAATTAGTCAAGTATTGTAATATTAATGATGTGCAAATAAATGTTAGTAATGTTTGTAAGCATTGCATAATTACTGTCAAAAACAAAGGAAATCACAAATTAAGTGTTTCAAATCACTATCAGCTACATGTAATTTCATATCGGTTATTCCAATGTTTTATTTACATGCATGAATTTTAAATCGTTTTGTTTTGTGTATTACTTTCATAAAATTAAATACAAGCAAGCTTTTAATTTCCAGGTTATACAGACCTTTACTGCAAATAGTGATTAGCATATACCATTTGTATATACCTGTTGTCATTTTTGTTGTAAATGAGGGATGGTTGATATATTTAAGTGCTAAATTCAGCCCAAAGTATGCATACATGTAATAGAATTGCAATTTTCTGTCTTTACCTTAATGGATATATTTGTCTAGATTTTTTGAAGCCTTCGACAGCATACACTGTGACAGACGCAAACAATATTCACATATTGTTGTTTAATCAGACTGAGTTTGGTTATAATAAGTTTGTTCTGCCAGCCTATCCAGTAGTTGTTAGTGCAGAATACAGCTTGCTGGCTGTCAATGGACTGGTAAGTATATTCTCAGTTGTTTCTCTCGTCGAACGAAAAAAAAATACCGTAGTAAAAAATTCACTTAAACACATATTTAAAGACAAAACTGATGTATATTCAATTTGAAATCTTAAATACGGAACAAATTGTTTAAATGTTCAGTTATTGCTTGCCTTTTACTAACTAGACAGTGCAGAAAATATATATATTGTTTAAAATAAACGTAGTATTCAGCACTTCGTATTTGCGTTCTTGACAAATTGCAAAATTTACCGTGATGTGTGTAAATCTGGGAACACCTATTTACACAAAAAAAGAACCAAATTCAGGGTTTATATTTAAAAAAAAGGATAAATGTACAAAAATGTATAAAAATCTTTAATTAATAAATAGTGATTTATATGTGAATTCAAGTTATTTATAATTATTGTGCCGTCGGTAATATCTCACCTTATTTTTTCACAAATTGTTTTTACCTTTTTTCTCTATCTTTTTCAGGATATAAAGGCACAGGTATTGTCGACATCAGGATGGTTTACCGTGGTCAGTACATATATTTATGTTTTAAAATCTTTTAAGGATCGAGAGAGTCTCTTTTTAAACATATGTGTACTAGAATGAACTATAAAACGTTTGTTTGCATATGAAGTGTTTTTTTTTATTATTAATCGTAAAAAAAACCCAGATTTGTAAATTAATTTTGATTTATCATGTTTGTATATTCTTGTATTTTATCATCATCGTTCTTCAAATGGTTAGACCATTGTATTGTTTTTCTATTTTAAAGGCATCATCACTTTTAGACAAAATGTACATTTGTCATTATCCTTTTAAATGAACAAACATGATAAATATTACTATTATCTTTGTTATCAAAATCATTGAATAAATTCGGCTTTACTTATTATAATATTATGCAATTTCAGGTATGGACGGATAGGCGACTGACTTGGACAAAATCTTCATATGGAGATATTGAATATATATACGTACCTGAGGACGTAGTTTGGCATCCAGAATTGATTGTGCAGAATTCGTATGTTTATAAATAGTTTGCCTCATCATTATACATAGTTTTATTTGCAAGAAAAATTCTAACAAAATTGTTTACATAATTCTACAAGTTCATTTAACGTTTTAAAAAAAGGTAGAATCTAACGTAAACTTATTGACCAAGTTACTTTATCCAATACAATAATATTCATACATTAGGTCATTCAGAAATTAAGACATACCAGAAAATATGTATATTTCTAAGTCTAATATTTTAATTACCAAACGTGACTTATTCCCGATTGTGACTGTTTTGCTGAGTGTGAATTCGCATTACTATAAGACGTGTTACGGTACTTGTCTATCCCAAATTCATGTATTTAGTTTAAATGTTTAATGTTATATTTGTAATTCTCATCGGATTTTGTCAAATGTGTTGACGTCTTTTCTATTATATTTATGTGTTATGGAAAGAAAAATTAATCACCGCCGTCATTTATTAGATTTAATTTTGGTCAACGTAATCTGTACGATAATCTACGATTGAAGTTAGATTCATAACAAACTGGACATATATATATTATAGTTAATTGCTATTAATAAGTATTGCAATATGCATTGTGTTTACATGCAATATCAGTATTTAGTTCTATTATAATCTTTAATCAATCCTAATTCTATCTTACTTTTGAGATATAGTTTTTCATATGTGACGTCATTTTTCTGCTGTTTCAAAAATTTCATATATTCAAATGTGACGTAATTTTTAATACCTTTTCACCATCCTATGTAACGTCATTTTCATAATTTACTGCGTTGAGGCCTGGACTGAATCGGGTGTGTCTATTCTGTGTTGGTCTTTTTGCATTATGTATTCGTGTTTCTTTTATGTAATGAGTTAATACTTCAGTTTCATTATGTATATCTGTTATATTCCTTTGATAAAATTTACTGTTTGCAATAGCATTAATTGTTCTGAATAATAAGGATGAACTTTTGATCTTCAGTGCTGTACAACTTTGTACTTTTTTCGCTTTCGATCTTTTATATCTGGGCGTCACTGGTGAGTCTTGTGTGGACGAGGCGCGTTTTTGGCGTATTGAATTTTAAACCTGATGCTTTTTGTTATTCATTAATCATGTGTTTCTTTGTCTAATACGTTCTCCTATTTATTTGTATTGTAGTCCTGTAATATTATGTTGTCATTTCAATGATACATTTAACCTAACCATTAAATTGCGAGGTTTCGCATGCCACAAAACCAGGTTCAACCCACCATTTTTTCCTTTAAAAATGTCCTGTACCAAGTCAGGAATATGGCCATTGTTATATCATAGTTCGTTTCTGAGTGTGTTACAATTTAACGTTGCGTCGTTTGTTTTCTCTTATTTTTGAGTGTAAATTGACATTGCGATAAGACGTGTCACGGTACTTGTCTATCCCAAATTCTTGTATTTGGTTTTGATGTTATATTTGTTATTCTCGTGGGATTTTGTCTGATGCTTGGTCCGTTTCTGTGTGTGTTACATTGTAGTGTTGTGTCGTTGTTTTCCTCTTATATTTATGCGTTTCCCTCAGTTTTAGTTTGTTACCCCGATTTTGTATTTTGCCCATGGATTTATGAGTTTGAACAGCGGTATACTACTGTTGCCTTTATTTACTGGATAACACATATCTTACAAACGAACTTTTTATTTTAATCTTAGCATTTTGGAATTAAAGAAAAATCTTGGTGCTGAAAAAACAGTCCGTATAAAATATGACGGAGAGGTACGATGGGAGCCACCAGCTGTGTTGTCCACGTCTTGTGACATGGATGTCACGTACTTTCCATATGACAGTCAAACTTGCGAAATAGAACTAGCTAGCTGGAGTTTCCCTGCTAACGCTGTAAACCTAACATTCCTCAAAACTGATCTAAATCTAGAAGACTTCACACCAGATGGGGAATGGGATCTTATAGAAACCTCCCAGCACTTATCTGAGCTAACTGAAGATAACCTGGTATTTTCGGAATTATCGTTCCGAATTGTGTTAGAAAGGCTTCCTGGTCATTATATCTTGAGTGTAATATTTCCGACTATTCTTACTGCTGTATTAACATTCGTTACATTTTTTCTGCCGCTTCAGTCAGGAGGAAAGATCGGCTACATTCTGACAGTGCTACTTGCTTTGGCAGTTTTGTTGACGTTATTTTCAGGAAGCATGCCTACAACATCAAAGCATACCTCCGTTCTAGGTAAAGTAACAGTTTTATATAAACGCATACGCACTTATTTTTCCGTCTACATTATGTACCAAATTGTGGTGCCAATTTTATATAAATTTAATTTCTTTGGTGATTAAAATATAACTGTGACAAAGCACGATATTGTAAGATATATGATTTCGAATCAAGTTCACGCAGTGCATGTATTTCTAGTAATTTGTTTTATACTTTTCATTAGGTTTAGTATATGACAAATATTTGTTATAAGAACATGATCATACTTAATCTTTCAAATATTTTTTGCATATCCCAGGTATGTAACTTTGGAAGGTTATAAAAGTATAGTAAGATATGTCTTTCAAATGGACTTCATTGCATACAGAATTAACCAAGTTTGGTTACATTTGTTCCTTGTTTGCGGTTCATTTGGTGTACATTACTCGTTTGTTTATAGTGTTACTTGTAGCTAAGTGTGTAATCTTTTACCCTCTAGTTTGTATCATGTTTTATTATATTCCTATTTCACATATACAGTGAAAACATTCAAAATTATAGTGCGGTTAATATGCCATAATGTTATTAGTATTATCTGTTAAACTTGGTGTCAAATTTCTAGTATTTATTGTCATTTTAAAGTTATCTTCTATTTATAAAGATTATTTATTAGTCCTACCTCCGCCAAAGCATATCATCTTCAAACAAAATATTTAAAAAAGCTTGATAATAAAAAGACGTCACATCACAGCACCCAACATTGTAGTAATTCGTTAACATAATATCATTCTGATTAAATCAGCTATTAAACGAAGGAAAAATGTTGTAATTTGATAAAAGCATAAGAAATACAGTATATTCAACGCGAGAAAATTATGTTTATTTTAACATAAATGAAGTCGGTTTAGTACGTCATTTCTCTTCGCTTTCTCTGCTTAGTTTTTAGTTATCTTTATTTAATATGTCATTTGATTGTACTTAGAAACTATCAAAGCAGCTAATACATTTAATAAAAAGTTAGGGAGCAGATAAATATATTGAAAAAAATACTAGAAATTTGGAGATGGATAAATAGCGTCGTATGATTAAACAATTGCTCACGTTGATGCCGGGTAATACAAAGGTATATCTAGCCTTTAAAACCATTTTCCATATTAGGAAATGCACGTACTTAGTCAGGAATATGCCATGTGTTTTGCATTCGTTTGATATGTTTGGGCGTAAATTTTGCCATTTAATTAGGGACTTTCATTTTTTAATTTTCCTTAGAATTCGGTATTTTCCTTTTTTCAACATTAGTCAATAAATGTACATGATGTCATGAAAAGTACCGTTGTACTTTCATATATTGCTTATCATAATTTAATGAATCTTTTATATTATATCACATATTAACTTCTCAATGGCCTTCTTAACAATGTATTTTCCCTCGACATTGAAGTCAGCACATTTATGTTGTCTTGTTTCTTTTGCAGTGGTATTTCTTACAGTTACATTAGGAATGGCCTGTCTTGTGATTATATTTACGATATTCATCATACGACTTTTCCATCAACCAGAACACGACAAGGCTCCAAACTGGATGCATTCCTTGGCAAGAAAATTCTTGAAGTTACATTGCAAAGCTGGCAGAATAAATCATCTTGATCAAAGTCAGGTTGCAGAAAATACCACCGCGACAGAAGGAGAAGACTGTTCGGAGAGTAGTAAACCAGTTAAACCTTACAGCAACAAAGAACTAGCCGAATTCTTCGATTATTTTCTGTTTGCAGTTTTCACAGTTTTTTATGTGTTTGTTCTGTTATGTTTCCCAATAGTACTGAGCGCTTCCAATTGATACACATACAACTACATATACTGTGGAATCATTATTTTTGATAGGTACTAATTTTAGTAGACTGAGGGAATATTTGACCTCGTAAGTATTTTTACAAGGCTGCAACATTATATACTTCGTTTAACATTTATTTTAGTTCACCTATACCCATGAACTATATGAAAAATTTGTATCACACGAATAATAATGTTCATGAATCCACAATATGTTTCAGTTAATTGTCTGCACTCATTATGTGGTTTGTAATGTTTGAAATGTTTCTTCTCCCCAACCTAACACTCCTAGTTATTGTCAGTATATTGACAAGTAGTATTTGTTTTAAAGAGTGTATAAATATATATTTAGTATATTAGTTTTATTCTGTTGTGTTTTGCTTGAGTTTTTTTTTCAATGTAGATATTTTTGTACTATTTTTGATACTTTTAATTGCTTTATATAATTTGTATATTTTTATGTCGAAAACGTGTCTTATTGTCAATACCATGCGTATGTATTCTTTGGTTCCTCGTTTATCAATGCTTAAGTAATGGTGAACTTTAAACATGATAGAAGATCTGGTATGATCATAATGATTGCCAATAAAACAACTCTCCTTCGGCGACCAAATGACATAAAAGTTAACAACAGCCGAACGGCTTTCAACAATGAGAAAAAAAACATATGCCGCATGGATGTAGTAAGGCCCTAAAATGTCAGCCTGCATAATAAACTAAAGAATAAGCGAGAAACAAATATCATATACAGCAATAAACGTAGACCACTGTATTACAGGCTCTTAATTTAGGACAGGCTTATACAAAATGTGGCAGTGTTAATATAAAAAAAAAAGATGTGGTATGATTGCCGATGAGACAACTCTCCACAATAAACCAAAACAACACATAAATTAACAACTATAGGTCACCGTACGACCTTCAACAATGAGCAAAGCCCATGCCTCATAGTCAGCTACAAAAGGCCCCGAAATAAAAATGTAAAACAATTCAAACGAAAAATCTAGCGGCCTTATTTATATAAAATAATAAATGTTTACAGGCGCCCAACCACCCCCTAAACCTTTTGATATCTTGGTCATATATATAGTAAGAAGTGGTATGCGTGCCAATGAGACTATTTTCCATCAAAGTCATAATTTATAAAAGTAAACCATGATGTTAAAATACGGTCTTTAACACGGAGCCTGTGCTCATTTTAGGTTACACTTCCCTTTCTGACACCATGCAACGTATGGTTTGATATCTCTCTTCATATAATGCTGATAAATGGTTTAAATCTGTTTATGTACCATGGTGATGTTTAGTTTTACGGACAAAAAACATAATATGTGGCCGAGTGATTCATTAAACCAAAGTCCAACATAAAATGTCACCATGCTGGTGTAAACTTAAACTGTCCTTTTACATCCATGAATAAGTAATACAAATACCATGAATACTCAGCTACGTTTAAAATAATATTTTTTATATTCAATTTGATGAATAGTTAAAATGCCTGTTGACCTCATTACATAGTAAGGTGTAAAGATTTTGATTGATTCAGATACATAATCTATTAGATGATATCAAAATATATAGTCGTTATCTTCTTTACATTAGAGTTTATGTAAATTATAAATTAGATATAATTCTCAAAGAATGATGTATCTTATTTTACACATATAAGATAAAATGGTTCAGGAGTTGTTTTTTTAAAAGTTATTATGAATCAGAATATTGATCTTTGTTTAATTTAATATTCTAAATGTTCAACTTTGCAAAGGTTCTTATTTTTTTTGAATTTGTATATATTTTCCCTGATTTTCGAATAAACAATATTTTAGTACATAGACTTTGTGTCTTAGATTCAATGTGTCTTATAATTCAAGCAAATGTATTAGCTTTGGTCCGTTTGCTCGCTTTTCATGATTGTTATGACTTGTATCAAATATGTTACTCTATCTAATTGCTAGATACGCTTTCATCTCATCCTGGAATCACCTGGAAAACTTATATTTCAAATTGACTTTATAATAAATTATATGTTTGCACAACACGCATGCATGTTGATATCCATACCCTAGACTAATAGATTGATTTATTCCCAGTGGTTGTTTCTGATACGTATCGATTTGAGACTTTAAATAATCACTGTGCGAGATATGATGATTATATTTCAACAATGTAAATCTTTACAAACATCGGTTAATAAACAAAAAACAAATTGTATATGTTTAATAACGTATATACATTGTGTATAAAGGAATATTGAACAACATTTGAGACGAAACTCCGTTGGATCTTGGTACCTGTAATATGTCAATGCTAATAATTAGGTCTTTCCACTATTCGGTGGAAACATCGATTGTAATTGCTCTGATTAGTATTTTGATCACTTCTTCCGCCACTTTTATTTGTTGTGTATAAATTTTGGTTCGCAAGATGTCGCTTAGATGTTTGGTTATAGATTTTGCGCTTTTGAAATTTATCCTGCGTACCCAAATAGGGTTCTTTGTAGGAGTTATCTCCCCGCACACTGTTTTCCTTTTGACTGTATCTTTCTCGTAACGGTAAAAGAAGGCGTCAAACGTATTTTATAAAATTGCTCGTTGTATCTTTCGAATGATTTGTCCTATTTTGATCGAAGCGATATGAACTCTCCATATGAGAGTTATTTCCCCTTATGCATTTGATATAAGTGATATGAATTTCTATATTGTAAACCATAAGTGATACTGACCTAGGATCTTTTGATTTGAGGTCCTTGATCCAAAAATAAGAAAATTGGGTCAAGCTCAGAGGTCAAGGTCATATTTTGAATTTAGATTTTTGCTTATTTTAAATTCTTTTCAAAAACCGTATAAGATATCGACAACATATTTTTAGTAAATTTAAAGTTGAGACATGTCGTAACACATAACGAGTTTTCTCCCCTCTAATATTAAAAATTAGGCTATTATTGATATAACTCATTAACCATAAATAATTAAGACCTATGGTCTTTTGATTTGAAGCCCTTGGTTTATAACCTTGACATTGAACGTTCTATATTTTGATCTTTGCTTTTTCTTCATATGTATACATGATAAAGCCATTGGACTTTTTTCATGACGTTGGAAGTCACTTGACCATGGAAAAGCCAACCGAAAGTGACGATATAATTTGGAAGAAGTGTACAATAAGCTATCATTTAATGCTGGATATGATATTCAAAACTGAATTTTCTTTGTTTTATATAAAAATTGATCTTTATAGGTGGAAAAAACCTTCAATTCTTCAGGGAGTTGAGAGTTGGTTTTTTTAATAATCAATTACTTTTTCTTTGTTTAGTTTATCCTGTATGAATCTTTCGATAATTCTAACTGAAAACTGTTAGATGTGTAAAGTAATAAATATATGCGAAAAACGTGATTTTCAATACTATTCGATAAAAACCTCCTTCAACTTATGCCTATTGAAGAAATTTTAAGGCTGTTATTTTTTTTTATTAAAGCGATATTGCCGATACATGTATAAAATAAAGAAAGAAATATCATATATCTTTACGAATGAAAACATATTAAGTCTCAAACATGCATGTTTGATGTAACAAACCTGGTGTTCAGTGGTTGTCGTTTGTTGATGTGGTTCATAAGTGTTTCCCGCTTCTCGTTCTTTATATAAATCAGACTGTTGGTTTTCCTTTTAACACTAGTCATTTTGGGGTACCTTTATAGTTTGCTGTTCGGTGTGAGCCAATGCTCTGTTTTGAAGACGGTTACTTGATCTATAATAGTTTACTTTTACAAATTATGACTTAAATGGAGAGTTGTCTCATTGGCAACCAATGAATGAATAACTCTATTTTTTGTTTTTGTTTGTTTGTTACTATGTAAAGTGAGTAGGAGTGAGGGGATTGACTAACCGATTTTTCTTCAATATTTCATTAATTAAATATTATACAGAAAATTGAAACCCTACTGGTTTTTATTTTGTAAAATAAAATTCCCCTTATACATCCTACATCGTCTTTGTTAGGAACAGGAAAATAAAATATACAATTTGAAAAGTTCTTTCAAAATCGGTATCTCATGTATCTAGCATCAAATGACTTGCATATTAATTCTTCATGGGGGTAACTGCTTATAGAAAAAATAACACCTAAATGAAAATTGACAAACATGTTATTGTAAGGAATTTAAAAAAAGATTAAAGTTAAATTCTTTGTAATTAAGTTACAAAAAGCAAACTATATTACTACAAAAAAAAACGACATTTCGCAGGAAATAGAAATTAGATATTATTTCTCCGAGGAGATACATATGCATTAAATATAGATAATTTAAATGTTGTTTTGACAACATGGTTTTGCGCTCAATCAAGGATACGTTACATGGCAGGCAAAGCTTTATAAAAGTCATGTGTTGTAGAATTATCATTTAATCATATTCAGTTGATCACTTTCGACTTTCGAATTATTTGGAGTCAGATTCATAACTTATAGATGGATACGTTGTATACAACAGACATCTACGGTGGAGACAAAATATTATAAAGTTACTTTCATATATATCTAAAACTATATCGGATAACTCTGTTGCCTGCATAGGTATTTAGAAAATGATGTCTGAAGGATTCTACACAAGAGGACTTTTACTTTTGCTTATTTGTACAAGTAAGTGTAGAGTGTGCTGCTTTAGTTATAACATGTCATATGTAATCGATTAGCTCAGGAGGTATAAAGAATATTTTATTGCATGGCTTCTGTTGCCTGTTAACTTTTACAAACAGGTTTTCGTATACAAATACTGTACTTATTTGAAACACAGCTGGTCACAACTATTCTATTCGTAACTTGTTCAAACATAAGTTTAATTATCCTGTCTGTCAATCTACATTGTTGCCAAGATTATAAAGGGTAGAACGCACGTGTTTCTGTTGTGTGTGAAACATAGAAAAATAGTCAGAATAAAAGATTTACATACTGTTTTTCTTTTATAAAAATGTTCAGACAATTTCTTCATTTACTTATAGATACTTCAAATGTTGATCTTCAAAAATTACAATTTCAACCTAATGTTGCATTTTATGACAAAACCTATAGTCGACAAAGAAACCTCTAAACAGTGATCAGTAATTAAAGTTATATAAGGGGTCAACATAACTGCAATTGTTAGTGGATACCTTTTTGTGTTATAACATAAATTGTTTGCATTTTTGTGGAAAAATAAAGTCAGCAGTAGTATACCCCTGTTCGAAAGTTATAAATCGATTGATAGAAAACAAATTTGGCTCACAAATTAAAACAGAGGGAAACACATTACCTATAACAGGAAAACAACGAAACAACAGATACATTAAAATGCAACAAAAAAAAAGAAACGACAATGTTATTCACACAGAAACGAACTATAAGATAACAACTGCTATATATTCACGTTTTGAAAACAACATTTAAAATGAAAAACAACAAATAATGACAAAGAGACTCAATACACGTTTCACATATAAAATTGAGGGCAATCCCTTATTGGACTAGCATTTATGTCTAAAGAAAACAGTAGTCAACCTAACAAAAGAAAGGAAGGAACTTGCGACACATTATAAAGATTATTTTCAATAATGAATTATATTATGTTCTATTAACCTGGAATATTGTATATAAAGATGTAATTACATACATGCTGCCTCGTTTATGTGAAAAAAAGAGGTATACAATATTTATCTGGTATGAATGCCCATGAGCTCGAGACAACTCTCCATCCAAAAAACAATTCATTAAAGTAAACCATTAGAGGTCAAGATATGGCCTTCAATACGGAGCCTTGGCTCACACCGAAATACATTTGTGCAATTCAATATTAAATTCAATCGTTAAGGGAAACATATAAATTATGTTTGTTATTTTATTGTGACTATGAAATGACATTTCAAATATGTTTATTGTATTCAATTAATGATCGAAAAAAAGGGCTTGGCACTAATAAGATAAATTTGTATTTGCCTATTTAACGTATACCCAACTTTTCGTGTTCATAACACACTTTTAAGGAAACAAATACACATACACACAATTGTATCATATTGGTGTATACACAAATAAATTTCATTCAAACAAGTAAGCAGATAATTACTGCAGTTTCTTGTAGTCTTGAAGTATTTTCTTTCAGATTTTTTCATATTTACAACTTCGAACTTTTGGAATGATCAACAACACAATCTTCGCACAATGTTATTTGATGAATCAAGATACGATGAAAATGTCTTACCATTTTATGGTATCATGGCATTTGTAAAGGCAATGTATACCTTGCAGTATGTCAATTCATTGGTAAGTGTATCCAGCTTTTTCTCTTTGTTTATCTGACAAATTACCATAAAAGAAGAACGAAAGATACCAAAGGGACAGTCGAACTCATAATTCGAAAAAAAACTGACAACGCCATGGCTAAAAATGAAAAAGACAAACAGATAAACAATAGTACACATGACACAACATAGAAAACTAAAGAAAAAACAACACAAACCCCACCAAAAACTAAGGGTTTTGTTTATGTCAAGCAAACATGAAAAGATAAAAGATAAAAACGCTGATTTAGTCACTTGATGCACTATCAATGTTTTCATCATCTATCTGTCTATGTATCGATGTATCAATAACTACTTATTACTAGTGTGTTGATCAAGGTTTATTTTAGGTTGATAAAGTTATGTCCTGTTCGAAATAAAACAAAATACAATTTAAAAGATTTTATTAATTTGTTAATCTGGTTCGAGTCCACGGAAATTTTCCAGTGTTTAACATGTTTAATTCACATATCTATTGATAATTGAATTGCTTTCTTTGTTTTAGGATACAAAGTCACAAACATTATCGACAACAGGATTTTTCACCGTGGTCAGTAAACATTTTTTTGTTCCAATAATGTTTTTTTTTATAGCTAAACCGATGGTCATAATAGAAACTATTTTGAATTCACAAATACATATTGATATATATTGTCAATGTAAAACCCGAATTAAATTGAGGTCAATATCAATTTCAAAAGACTGTTTGCTTAATTCATTTAACTAATTTGGTCAACCTAGGAAAATTGAATTGACTAAATATACAGCATGCAGTTTGCTTATTGAAGGACGTACATCAATCTATGCTTGCTTTTATCCACTACTCTGTTAGATAATTTACATATATACAATCAAACGACATTGAATGCCTTATTAGGTCTTTCCTCTTTTCTGTGGAAAGATCTGTTGGTTTTCTTCTGATTATTAGGTCTTTCCACTTCTCTGTGAAAAAACCTATTGTTTTTCTTCTGATTATTAAGTCTTTCCACTTTTCTGTGGAAAGACTTATTGTTTTTCTTCTGATTATTAAGTCTTTCCACTTTTCTGTGGAAAGACTTATTGTTTTACTTCTGATAATTAAGTCTTTTCACCTTTTTGTGAAAAGACTTATTGTAATTCTTCTGATTATTATTAAGTCTTTTCACTTTTTTGTGAAAAGACTTATTGTATTTCTTCTGATTATTAAGTCTTTTCACTTTTTTGTGAAAAGACCTTTTGTATTTCTTCTGATTATTAGGTCTTTCCACTTTTCTGTGGAAAGACCTATTGTATTTGTTCTGATTATTATTATTATTGGGTCTTTCCACTTTTATGTGGAAAGAACTATTGTATTTGTTCTGATTATTATTATTAAGTCTTTCCACTTTTCTGTGGAAAGACTTATTGTTTTTCTTCTGATTATTAAGTCTTTCCACTTTTCTGTGGAAAGACTTATTGTTTTTGTTCTGATTATTAAGTCTTTCCACTTTTCTGTGGAAAGACTTATTGTTTTTCTTCTGATTATTAGGTCTTTCCACTTTTCTGTGGAAAGCCTATTGTATTTGTTCTGATTATTAAGTCTTTTCACTTTTTTGTGAAAAGACTTATTGTATTTGTTCTGATTATTATTATTAGGTCTTTCCACTTTTCTGTGGAAAGACCTATTGTATTTCTTCTGATTATTATTATTATTTTTTTTTTTTTTTTTTTTTCTTCCGCCTAATTTTGATATTGCGACAAATGTTTGTTTCGCAATATGTCGCTTAGATATTTCTAATATTGTATCGTACAGTTTATGCGCTTTTACATTTAACCCTGCTAAGCCGAACACTTTTCTTTGTAAGAGTTATCTCCCTATTCACTGTTTATCATCAGAGTGCATCTCCTTTGTAACAAAAAAAGATAGCGACAAAATTCTTTTTACAAATTGTTCGTTACATCCTAAGGAAAATTTGGCTTATTTGGATCGAAGCGATTCGATGAAATTTTATAGGAGTTATCTACCTTTACAAAATTATTTTCTCAATATGTGTTATTAACTAATAAACCGTCAACCGTATAACCCTGGAATGTATTTATTTGAGATCCCTAGGCCCTTTGTTAGAAAATGGGGTCAAAGTCAAAGGTCAAGGTCAAGTTCTAAATTCGGAATTTTCCATGTTTTTGCATTTTCTCCAACCCTTGAAAAGGTACATATTAAAGAACAAGTGCAAAATGATTGCTATATAGTTATGAAGATATGTTACATTTGGTCTGATACAATTAAATAGCATCTAATAGGAGTTAGTGCCCCTGAAATGTCTTGATATGAGGTTATTTGATTATAACTTCAACTAAGTGCATTTTAATGGCATTTGACCTTGTGCAAAAGGTTGGATGACAAATGACCTTGAAAAATGACTACCGGAAGTGACCTTGAGAAAACCGGAAGTAACCTTTTTTTGCAATTTTTTCGTATAAAAGTACTCAGAATCCATATATTTTGTCATATAGATACATAAACTGATTACTGAAGACTAAAAATGACTTCCAACAAACCGGAAGTGACCATGTATCTCCCATTCTACATACAAAAGTATTTAGAAACTATATATTTTTGGAATCAGTGTGAAAGAAGCTATCATATTAGACCGGAAGTGACATTCATTTCACCGGAAGTAGCATATTATCTCCTTTATATCACTTAAAAATATGATTAAACCATTATTTATCGTATCAGTATGAACAACTATCTTCTTATCAAAATTTCTTTGATATGGAAAGACCTTCAATTGTTCTCTGAACAATTGGTTTTTAATTATTAAGTCTTTCCACTTTTCTGTGGAAAGACTTATTGTATTTGTTCTGATTATTATTATTATTATTATTATTTTTTTTTTTTTTCCGCCAACTTTTGTTCTTGCGATAAATGTTTGTTTCGCAATATGTCGCTTTGATATTTCTCAGATTGTATCGTATAGTTTATGCGCTTTTAAATTTCACCCTGCTAAGCCGAACCAATTTCTTTGTAAGAGTTATCTCCCCATTTACTGTTTATCATCAGAGTGTATCTCCTTCGTACCAAAAAGAGATAGCGACAAAATTCTTTTTACAAATTGTTCGTTACATCCTCACTAATTTTTGGCTCATTTGGATCGAAGCGATTCGATTAAATTTTATAGGAGTTATCTACCTTTACGGAATAAATTTGTCGGTATGTTTTTTTAACTCATAAACCGTTGACCGTATAACCCTGGAATGTTTTTATTTGAGTCCCCTGGATCCTAACTTAGAAAATTAGGTCAAGGTCAAAGGTCAAGGTCATATTTTAGATTTTTATAAGTTTTTCATTTCCCTATAATTCTTGAACGGTTATAGATACAAAAATATTAAGCAGTGAAAAATGCTTGGTACTTCAAGGGGCAACTTTTTTACATTATGACTATATTGATTTTACCATCATGTAAGGGACATAACTCCCATCGATGGTTTTTAAAAAGCCATTTTTAGGCAAAACTCTTTAACAAAAGGTCCTTGACCCATAGGGTCTTTTGCAATGACCTTGACGAAAGTCACAAGGTCAAAGGTCAAGGTCATCAAATTATGTGGTTTTGGCACTATTTAAGCAGTTTTATGTGTGTTTGAATTTCAACCAACCAACCAACCAACCAACCAACCAACCAACCAACCAACCAACCAACCAACCAACCAACCAACCAACCAATCAATCAATCAATCAATCAATCAATCAATCAATCAATCAATGTTTCCGTTTCATGTGTTTGATACGGGATTCAAGGTCTCTTTTTTTTCGCTTGTTTTAATTGAGCCTATCAAACGTGTTTAACCAACATGTTTAACCAATATGTTTAACCAACGTGTTTAACCAACATGTTTAACCAATGTGTTTAACAAACCAACCAACCAACCAATCAATGCATGTTTCCGTTTCATATGTTAAATACGGGATCCAAGATGTGTTTTTTTTTCGCTTGTTTAAATTGAGCCTATCCAACGTGTTTAACCAGCCAACGTGTTTCACCAATATGTTTAACCAACGTGTTTAACCAACATGTTTAACCAACCAACCAACCAACCAACCAACCAACCAACCAACCAACCAATCAATGCATGTTTCCGTTTTATGTGTTAAATACGGGATCCAAGATGTGGTTTTTTTTCGCTTGTTTAAATTGAGCCTATCCAACGTGTTTAACCAGCCAACGTGTTTCACCAATATGTTTAACCAACGTGTTTAACCAACATGTTTAACCAACGTGTTTAACCAACCAACCAACCAATCAATGCATGTTTCCGTTTCATGTGTTAAATACGGGATCCAAGATGGTTTTTTTTCCGCTTGTTTAAATTGAGCCTATCCAACGTGTTTAACCAGCCAACGTGTTTAACCAATATTTTTATCCAACGTGTTTAACCAACGTGTTTAACCAACCAACCAACCAAACAATCAATCAATGCATGTTTCCGTTTCATGCGTTAAATACGGGATCCAATTTTGAGCCTATCCAATGTGTTTAACCAACGTGTTTAAGCAACATGTTAAAGCAACGTGTTTAACCAACCAACCAACTAATCAACCAATCAATCGATCAATCAATCAATCAATCAATCATGATCATGATCAATAAATCATGTTTCATGAAAAATCGAAATTCAATATTGTTCTTGCGTCACTTCTGAAAAAAAATCCACATGTACTCTGAAACTACAAGTACAATCGACCTCAAAATTTGCAGTCAGCAGGGCATACATGTACTGAAAGTTTATAAAAAAATTTGGTGCAGATATCTCTCAAAGCTTTTCCTAGACAAAAGAAATGGCAATGCCGTAAAAATCGCTTGCTAGGTCCGCAAATCTCAGTAAAAACCTACAATAAAATGTCCGCTCCGAGATTGAAATACTAATCTGTGTTACAAACAGGTGCTGAAAAATGTACAATATCAGAAAATAATCAATAAATGTGTTTTAAAGTAACACCGGATAAATTAAATCCAAAACATGCACTGCCCGTGAACTGTCATCAAGTTGTCAATTTCCTACAATGACAAAAGAAATTACATTGTGTACATTCCATCTCTATACATGTTGTCTGTTCAAGGTCCCGACCTAAAAAGAAATTAAAAGACTAAGTTTTTCTTAATATAAACCCGCGTCACGTGATGTCTCCTCAATCTTGCGCGCGCGCTGTATCTAAAATAAAAGAAAAACTTTCCAAACTAAACATGAAACTTCTCCGGTAACATAATAATATAGACCCCATACCAAAGCAAACAAACAAACAAACAAACAAATAAACAAATACCCCCCCCCCCTTTTTCCAAATCAATCAATAAAAAAAATCAATTATCCATTCATCAGAGGGGAAAGACTGCCTAACAATTGTTTTCAAAACAATTGCTTTATATTTATTATTAAGTCTTTCCACTTTTCTGTGGAAAGACTTATTGTATTTGTTCTGATTATTATTATTATTATTATTATTTTTTTTTTTTTTCCGCCAACTTTTGTTCTTGCGATAAATGTTTGTTTCGCAATATGTCGCTTTGATATTTCTCAGATTGTATCGTATAGTTTATGCGCTTTTAAATTTCACCCTGCTAAGCCGAACCAATTTCTTTGTAAGAGTTATCTCCCCATTTACTGTTTATCATCAGAGTGTATCTCCTTCGTACCAAAAAGAGATAGCGACAAAATTCTTTTTACAAATTGTTCGTTACATCCTCACTAATTTTTGGCTCATTTGGATCGAAGCGATTCGATTAAATTTTATAGGAGTTATCTACCTTTACGGAATAAATTTGTCGGTATGTTTTGTTAACTCATAAACCGTTGACCGTATAACCCTGGAATGTTTTTATTTGAGTCCCCTGGATCCTAACTTAGAAAATTAGGTCAAGGTCAAAGGTCAAGGTCATATTTTAGATTTTTATAAGTTTTTCATTTCCCTATAATTCTTGAACGGTTATAGATACAAAAATATTAAGCAGTGAAAAATGCTTGGTACTTCAAGGGGCAACTTTTTTACATTATGACTATATTGATTTTACCATCATGTAAGGGACATAACTCCCATCGATGGTTTTTAAAAAGCCATTTTTAGGCAAAACTCTTTAACAAAAGGTCCTTGACCCATAGGGTCTTTTGCAATGACCTTGACGAAAGTCACAAGGTCAAAGGTCAAGGTCATCAAATTATGTGGTTTTGGCACTATTTAAGCAGTTTTATGTGTGTTTGAATTTCAACCAACCAACCAACCAACCAACCAACCAACCAACCAACCAACCAACCAATCAATCAATCAATCAATCAATCAATCAATCAATCAATCAATCAATCAATCAATGTTTCCGTTTCATGTGTTTGATACGGGATTCAAGGTCTCTTTTTTTTCGCTTGTTTTAATTGAGCCTATCAAACGTGTTTAACCAACATGTTTAACCAATATGTTTAACCAACGTGTTTAACCAACATGTTTAACCAATGTGTTTAACAAACCAACCAACCAACCAATCAATGCATGTTTCCGTTTCATATGTTAAATACGGGATCCAAGATGTGTTTTTTTTTCGCTTGTTTAAATTGAGCCTATCCAACGTGTTTAACCAGCCAACGTGTTTCACCAATATGTTTAACCAACGTGTTTAACCAACATGTTTAACCAACCAACCAACCAACCAACCAACCAACCAACCAACCAACCAATCAATGCATGTTTCCGTTTTATGTGTTAAATACGGGATCCAAGATGTGGTTTTTTTTCGCTTGTTTAAATTGAGCCTATCCAACGTGTTTAACCAGCCAACGTGTTTCACCAATATGTTTAACCAACGTGTTTAACCAACATGTTTAACCAACGTGTTTAACCAACCAACCAACCAATCAATGCATGTTTCCGTTTCATGTGTTAAATACGGGATCCAAGATGGTTTTTTTTCCGCTTGTTTAAATTGAGCCTATCCAACGTGTTTAACCAGCCAACGTGTTTAACCAATATTTTTATCCAACGTGTTTAACCAACGTGTTTAACCAACCAACCAACCAAACAATCAATCAATGCATGTTTCCGTTTCATGCGTTAAATACGGGATCCAATTTTGAGCCTATCCAATGTGTTTAACCAACGTGTTTAAGCAACATGTTAAAGCAACGTGTTTAACCAACCAACCAACTAATCAACCAATCAATCGATCAATCAATCAATCAATCAATCATGATCATGATCAATAAATCATGTTTCATGAAAAATCGAAATTCAATATTGTTCTTGCGTCACTTCTGAAAAAAAATCCACATGTACTCTGAAACTACAAGTACAATCGACCTCAAAATTTGCAGTCAGCAGGGCATACATGTACTGAAAGTTTATAAAAAAATTTGGTGCAGATATCTCTCAAAGCTTTTCCTAGACAAAAGAAATGGCAATGCCGTAAAAATCGCTTGCTAGGTCCGCAAATCTCAGTAAAAACCTACAATAAAATGTCCGCTCCGAGATTGAAATACTAATCTGTGTTACAAACAGGTGCTGAAAAATGTACAATATCAGAAAATAATCAATAAATGTGTTTTAAAGTAACACCGGATAAATTAAATCCAAAACATGCACTGCCCGTGAACTGTCATCAAGTTGTCAATTTCCTACAATGACAAAAGAAATTACATTGTGTACATTCCATCTCTATACATGTTGTCTGTTCAAGGTCCCGACCTAAAAAGAAATTAAAAGACTAAGTTTTTCTTAATATAAACCCGCGTCACGTGATGTCTCCTCAATCTTGCGCGCGCGCTGTATCTAAAATAAAAGAAAAACTTTCCAAACTAAACATGAAACTTCTCCGGTAACATAATAATATAGACCCCATACCAAAGCAAACAAACAAACAAACAAACAAATAAACAAATACCCCCCCCCCCCCTTTTTCCAAATCAATCAATAAAAAAAATCAATTATCCATTCATCAGAGGGGAAAGACTGCCTAACAATTGTTTTCAAAACAATTGCTTTATATTTATTATTAAGTCTTTCCACTTTTCTGTGGAAAGACTTATTGTATTTGTTCTGATTATTATTATTATTATTATTATTTTTTTTTTTTTTCCGCCAACTTTTGTTCTTGCGATAAATGTTTGTTTCGCAATATGTCGCTTTGATATTTCTCAGATTGTATCGTATAGTTTATGCGCTTTTAAATTTCACCCTGCTAAGCCGAACCAATTTCTTTGTAAGAGTTATCTCCCCATTTACTGTTTATCATCAGAGTGTATCTCCTTCGTACCAAAAAGAGATAGCGACAAAATTCTTTTTACAAATTGTTCGTTACATCCTCACTAATTTTTGGCTCATTTGGATCGAAGCGATTCGATTAAATTTTATAGGAGTTATCTACCTTTACGGAATAAATTTGTCGGTATGTTTTGTTAACTCATAAACCGTTGACCGTATAACCCTGGAATGTTTTTATTTGAGTCCCCTGGATCCTAACTTAGAAAATTAGGTCAAGGTCAAAGGTCAAGGTCATATTTTAGATTTTTATAAGTTTTTCATTTCCCTATAATTCTTGAACGGTTATAGATACAAAAATATTAAGCAGTGAAAAATGCTTGGTACTTCAAGGGGCAACTTTTTTACATTATGACTATATTGATTTTACCATCATGTAAGGGACATAACTCCCATCGATGGTTTTTAAAAAGCCATTTTTAGGCAAAACTCTTTAACAAAAGGTCCTTGACCCATAGGGTCTTTTGCAATGACCTTGACGAAAGTCACAAGGTCAAAGGTCAAGGTCATCAAATTATGTGGTTTTGGCACTATTTAAGCAGTTTTATGTGTGTTTGAATTTCAACCAACCAACCAACCAACCAACCAACCAACCAACCAACCAACCAACCAACCAATCAATCAATCAATCAATCAATCAATCAATCAATCAATCAATCAATCAATCAATCAATCAATGTTTCCGTTTCATGTGTTTGATACGGGATTCAAGGTCTCTTTTTTTTCGCTTGTTTTAATTGAGCCTATCAAACGTGTTTAACCAACATGTTTAACCAATATGTTTAACCAACGTGTTTAACCAACATGTTTAACCAATGTGTTTAACAAACCAACCAACCAACCAATCAATGCATGTTTCCGTTTCATATGTTAAATACGGGATCCAAGATGTGTTTTTTTTTCGCTTGTTTAAATTGAGCCTATCCAACGTGTTTAACCAGCCAACGTGTTTCACCAATATGTTTAACCAACGTGTTTAACCAACATGTTTAACCAACCAACCAACCAACCAACCAACCAACCAACCAACCAACCAATCAATGCATGTTTCCGTTTTATGTGTTAAATACGGGATCCAAGATGTGGTTTTTTTTCGCTTGTTTAAATTGAGCCTATCCAACGTGTTTAACCAGCCAACGTGTTTCACCAATATGTTTAACCAACGTGTTTAACCAACATGTTTAACCAACGTGTTTAACCAACCAACCAACCAATCAATGCATGTTTCCGTTTCATGTGTTAAATACGGGATCCAAGATGGTTTTTTTTCCGCTTGTTTAAATTGAGCCTATCCAACGTGTTTAACCAGCCAACGTGTTTAACCAATATTTTTATCCAACGTGTTTAACCAACGTGTTTAACCAACCAACCAACCAAACAATCAATCAATGCATGTTTCCGTTTCATGCGTTAAATACGGGATCCAATTTTGAGCCTATCCAATGTGTTTAACCAACGTGTTTAAGCAACATGTTAAAGCAACGTGTTTAACCAACCAACCAACTAATCAACCAATCAATCGATCAATCAATCAATCAATCAATCATGATCATGATCAATAAATCATGTTTCATGAAAAATCGAAATTCAATATTGTTCTTGCGTCACTTCTGAAAAAAAATCCACATGTACTCTGAAACTACAAGTACAATCGACCTCAAAATTTGCAGTCAGCAGGGCATACATGTACTGAAAGTTTATAAAAAAATTTGGTGCAGATATCTCTCAAAGCTTTTCCTAGACAAAAGAAATGGCAATGCCGTAAAAATCGCTTGCTAGGTCCGCAAATCTCAGTAAAAACCTACAATAAAATGTCCGCTCCGAGATTGAAATACTAATCTGTGTTACAAACAGGTGCTGAAAAATGTACAATATCAGAAAATAATCAATAAATGTGTTTTAAAGTAACACCGGATAAATTAAATCCAAAACATGCACTGCCCGTGAACTGTCATCAAGTTGTCAATTTCCTACAATGACAAAAGAAATTACATTGTGTACATTCCATCTCTATACATGTTGTCTGTTCAAGGTCCCGACCTAAAAAGAAATTAAAAGACTAAGTTTTTCTTAATATAAACCCGCGTCACGTGATGTCTCCTCAATCTTGCGCGCGCGCTGTATCTAAAATAAAAGAAAAACTTTCCAAACTAAACATGAAACTTCTCCGGTAACATAATAATATAGACCCCATACCAAAGCAAACAAACAAACAAACAAACAAATAAACAAATACCCCCCCCCCCTTTTTCCAAATCAATCAATAAAAAAAATCAATTATCCATTCATCAGAGGGGAAAGACTGCCTAACAATTGTTTTCAAAACAATTGCTTTATATTTATTATTAAGTCTTTCCACTTTTCTGTGGAAAGACTTATTGTATTTGTTCTGATTATTATTATTATTATTATTATTATTTTTTTTTTTTCCGCCAACTTTTGTTCTTGCGATAAATGTTTGTTTCGCAATATGTCGCTTTGATATTTCTCAGATTGTATCGTATAGTTTATGCGCTTTTAAATTTCACCCTGCTAAGCCGAACCAATTTCTTTGTAAGAGTTATCTCCCCATTTACTGTTTATCATCAGAGTGTATCTCCTTCGTACCAAAAAGAGATAGCGACAAAATTCTTTTTACAAATTGTTCGTTACATCCTCACTAATTTTTGGCTCATTTGGATCGAAGCGATTCGATTAAATTTTATAGGAGTTATCTACCTTTACGGAATAAATTTGTCGGTATGTTTTGTTAACTCATAAACCGTTGACCGTATAACCCTGGAATGTTTTTATTTGAGTCCCCTGGATCCTAACTTAGAAAATTAGGTCAAGGTCAAAGGTCAAGGTCATATTTTAGATTTTTATAAGTTTTTCATTTCCCTATAATTCTTGAACGGTTATAGATACAAAAATATTAAGCAGTGAAAAATGCTTGGTACTTCAAGGGGCAACTTTTTTACATTATGACTATATTGATTTTACCATCATGTAAGGGACATAACTCCCATCGATGGTTTTTAAAAAGCCATTTTTAGGCAAAACTCTTTAACAAAAGGTCCTTGACCCATAGGGTCTTTTGCAATGACCTTGACGAAAGTCACAAGGTCAAAGGTCAAGGTCATCAAATTATGTGGTTTTGGCACTATTTAAGCAGTTTTATGTGTGTTTGAATTTCAACCAACCAACCAACCAACCAACCAACCAACCAACCAACCAACCAACCAACCAATCAATCAATCAATCAATCAATCAATCAATCAATCAATCAATCAATCAATCAATCAATCAATGTTTCCGTTTCATGTGTTTGATACGGGATTCAAGGTCTCTTTTTTTTCGCTTGTTTTAATTGAGCCTATCAAACGTGTTTAACCAACATGTTTAACCAATATGTTTAACCAACGTGTTTAACCAACATGTTTAACCAATGTGTTTAACAAACCAACCAACCAACCAATCAATGCATGTTTCCGTTTCATATGTTAAATACGGGATCCAAGATGTGTTTTTTTTTCGCTTGTTTAAATTGAGCCTATCCAACGTGTTTAACCAGCCAACGTGTTTCACCAATATGTTTAACCAACGTGTTTAACCAACATGTTTAACCAACCAACCAACCAACCAACCAACCAACCAACCAACCAACCAATCAATGCATGTTTCCGTTTTATGTGTTAAATACGGGATCCAAGATGTGGTTTTTTTTCGCTTGTTTAAATTGAGCCTATCCAACGTGTTTAACCAGCCAACGTGTTTCACCAATATGTTTAACCAACGTGTTTAACCAACATGTTTAACCAACGTGTTTAACCAACCAACCAACCAATCAATGCATGTTTCCGTTTCATGTGTTAAATACGGGATCCAAGATGGTTTTTTTTCCGCTTGTTTAAATTGAGCCTATCCAACGTGTTTAACCAGCCAACGTGTTTAACCAATATTTTTATCCAACGTGTTTAACCAACGTGTTTAACCAACCAACCAACCAAACAATCAATCAATGCATGTTTCCGTTTCATGCGTTAAATACGGGATCCAATTTTGAGCCTATCCAATGTGTTTAACCAACGTGTTTAAGCAACATGTTAAAGCAACGTGTTTAACCAACCAACCAACTAATCAACCAATCAATCGATCAATCAATCAATCAATCAATCATGATCATGATCAATAAATCATGTTTCATGAAAAATCGAAATTCAATATTGTTCTTGCGTCACTTCTGAAAAAAAATCCACATGTACTCTGAAACTACAAGTACAATCGACCTCAAAATTTGCAGTCAGCAGGGCATACATGTACTGAAAGTTTATAAAAAAATTTGGTGCCAACGTGTTTAGACTACGTGTTTAACCGACATGTTTAACCAACGTGTTTAACCAACCAACCAACCAATAAATAAATCAATGCATGTTTCCGTTTCATGTGTTAAATACGGGATCCAAGATGGTTTTTTTTCGCTTGTTTAAATTGAGCCTATCAAACGTGTTTAACCAGCCAACGTGTTTAACCAACGTGTTAAACCAACATGTTTAACCAACGTGTTTAACCAACCAACCAACCAACCAACCAATCAATCACTTAATGTATGTTTCCGTGTCATGCGTTTAATACGGGATGCAAGGTCTCTTGAGGTCTTTTTCCCCTTGTTCTAAGTGACCCTATCAAACGTGTTTAATCAACCAACCAACCAACCAACCAACAAACCAACCAACCAACCAATCAATCAACCAACTAATCAATCAATCAATATGTATGACTGTTTATTTATGACAGTTTATTGAAGGAACAAACTCTCAATTATTCAAGAAAATTTTTATTTTATTATTGTTCTTACGTCTCTTCTGAAAAAAAATCCACATATTCTCTGAAACTACAAGTCCAATCGACCTGAAAATTTGCAGTCAGCAGGGCATACATGTACTGAAGGTTCATAAAAAAACTTTTTGCAGATATCTCTCAAGACTTTTCCTAGAAAAAAGAAATGGCAATGCAGTAAAAATCGCTTGCTAGGTCCGTCAATCTCAGTAAAAACCTACAATAAAATGTCCGCTCCGAGATTGAAATACTAATCTGTGTTACAAACAGGTGCTGAAAAATGTACAATATCAGAAAATAATCAATAAATGTGTTTTAAAGTAACACCGGATAAATTAAATCCAAAACATGCACTGCCCGTGAACTGTCATCAAGTTGTCAATTTCCTACAATGACAAAAGAAATTACATTGTGTACATTCCATCTCTATACATGTTGTCTGTTCAAGGTCCCGACCTAAAAAGAAATTAAAAGACTAAGTTTTTCTTAATATAAACCCGCGTCACGTGATGTCTCCTCAATCTTGCGCGCGCGCTGTATCTAAAATAAAAGAAAAACTTTCCAAACTAAACATGAAACTTCTCCGGTAACATAATAATATAGACCCCATACCAAAGCAAACAAACAAACAAACAAACAAATAAACAAATACCCCCCCCCCCTTTTTCCAAATCAATCAATAAAAAAAATCAATTATCCATTCATCAGAGGGGAAAGACTGCCTAACAATTGTTTTCAAAACAATTGCTTTATATTTATTATTAAGTCTTTCCACTTTTCTGTGGAAAGACTTATTGTATTTGTTCTGATTATTATTATTATTATTATTATTATTTTTTTTTTTTCCGCCAACTTTTGTTCTTGCGATAAATGTTTGTTTCGCAATATGTCGCTTTGATATTTCTCAGATTGTATCGTATAGTTTATGCGCTTTTAAATTTCACCCTGCTAAGCCGAACCAATTTCTTTGTAAGAGTTATCTCCCCATTTACTGTTTATCATCAGAGTGTATCTCCTTCGTACCAAAAAGAGATAGCGACAAAATTCTTTTTACAAATTGTTCGTTACATCCTCACTAATTTTTGGCTCATTTGGATCGAAGCGATTCGATTAAATTTTATAGGAGTTATCTACCTTTACGGAATAAATTTGTCGGTATGTTTTGTTAACTCATAAACCGTTGACCGTATAACCCTGGAATGTTTTTATTTGAGTCCCCTGGATCCTAACTTAGAAAATTAGGTCAAGGTCAAAGGTCAAGGTCATATTTTAGATTTTTATAAGTTTTTCATTTCCCTATAATTCTTGAACGGTTATAGATACAAAAATATTAAGCAGTGAAAAATGCTTGGTACTTCAAGGGGCAACTTTTTTACATTATGACTATATTGATTTTACCATCATGTAAGGGACATAACTCCCATCGATGGTTTTTAAAAAGCCATTTTTAGGCAAAACTCTTTAACAAAAGGTCCTTGACCCATAGGGTCTTTTGCAATGACCTTGACGAAAGTCACAAGGTCAAAGGTCAAGGTCATCAAATTATGTGGTTTTGGCACTATTTAAGCAGTTTTATGTGTGTTTGAATTTCAACCAACCAACCAACCAACCAACCAACCAACCAACCAACCAACCAACCAACCAACCAATCAATCAATCAATCAATCAATCAATCAATCAATCAATCAATCAATCAATCAATCAATCAATGTTTCCGTTTCATGTGTTTGATACGGGATTCAAGGTCTCTTTTTTTTCGCTTGTTTTAATTGAGCCTATCAAACGTGTTTAACCAACATGTTTAACCAATATGTTTAACCAACGTGTTTAACCAACATGTTTAACCAATGTGTTTAACAAACCAACCAACCAACCAATCAATGCATGTTTCCGTTTCATATGTTAAATACGGGATCCAAGATGTGTTTTTTTTTCGCTTGTTTAAATTGAGCCTATCCAACGTGTTTAACCAGCCAACGTGTTTCACCAATATGTTTAACCAACGTGTTTAACCAACATGTTTAACCAACCAACCAACCAACCAACCAACCAACCAACCAACCAACCAATCAATGCATGTTTCCGTTTTATGTGTTAAATACGGGATCCAAGATGTGGTTTTTTTTCGCTTGTTTAAATTGAGCCTATCCAACGTGTTTAACCAGCCAACGTGTTTCACCAATATGTTTAACCAACGTGTTTAACCAACATGTTTAACCAACGTGTTTAACCAACCAACCAACCAATCAATGCATGTTTCCGTTTCATGTGTTAAATACGGGATCCAAGATGGTTTTTTTTCCGCTTGTTTAAATTGAGCCTATCCAACGTGTTTAACCAGCCAACGTGTTTAACCAATATTTTTATCCAACGTGTTTAACCAACGTGTTTAACCAACCAACCAACCAAACAATCAATCAATGCATGTTTCCGTTTCATGCGTTAAATACGGGATCCAATTTTGAGCCTATCCAATGTGTTTAACCAACGTGTTTAAGCAACATGTTAAAGCAACGTGTTTAACCAACCAACCAACTAATCAACCAATCAATCGATCAATCAATCAATCAATCAATCATGATCATGATCAATAAATCATGTTTCATGAAAAATCGAAATTCAATATTGTTCTTGCGTCACTTCTGAAAAAAAATCCACATGTACTCTGAAACTACAAGTACAATCGACCTCAAAATTTGCAGTCAGCAGGGCATACATGTACTGAAAGTTTATAAAAAAATTTGGTGCCAACGTGTTTAGACTACGTGTTTAACCGACATGTTTAACCAACGTGTTTAACCAACCAACCAACCAATAAATAAATCAATGCATGTTTCCGTTTCATGTGTTAAATACGGGATCCAAGATGGTTTTTTTTCGCTTGTTTAAATTGAGCCTATCAAACGTGTTTAACCAGCCAACGTGTTTAACCAACGTGTTAAACCAACATGTTTAACCAACGTGTTTAACCAACCAACCAACCAACCAACCAATCAATCACTTAATGTATGTTTCCGTGTCATGCGTTTAATACGGGATGCAAGGTCTCTTGAGGTCTTTTTCCCCTTGTTCTAAGTGACCCTATCAAACGTGTTTAATCAACCAACCAACCAACCAACCAACAAACCAACCAACCAACCAATCAATCAACCAACTAATCAATCAATCAATATGTATGACTGTTTATTTATGACAGTTTATTGAAGGAACAAACTCTCAATTATTCAAGAAAATTTTTATTTTATTATTGTTCTTACGTCTCTTCTGAAAAAAAATCCACATATTCTCTGAAACTACAAGTCCAATCGACCTGAAAATTTGCAGTCAGCAGGGCATACATGTACTGAAGGTTCATAAAAAAACTTTTTGCAGATATCTCTCAAGACTTTTCCTAGAAAAAAGAAATGGCAATGCAGTAAAAATCGCTTGCTAGGTCCGTCAATCTCAGTAAAAACCTACAATAAAATGTCCGCTCCGAGATTGAAATACTAATCTGTGTTACAAACAGGTGCTGAAAAATGGACATTATCAGAAAATAATCATTAAATGTGTTTTAAAGTTACACCGGATCGATTAAATCCAAAACATGCACTGCTGCTGAACTGTGATCAAAATGTCAATTTCCTACAATGACAAAAGAAATTACATTGTGTACATTCCATCTCTATACATGTTGTCTGTTCAAGGTCCCGACCTAAAAAGAAATAAAAAGACTAAGTTTTTCTTAATATAAACCCGCGTCACGTGATGTCTCCTCAATCTTGCGCGCGCGCTGTATCTAAAATAAAAGAAAAACTTTCCAAACTAAACATGAAACTTCTCCGGTAACATAATAATATAGACCCCATACCAAAGCAAACAAACAAACAAACAAACAAATAAACAAATACCCCCCCCCCCCCTTTTTCCAAATCAATCAATAAAAAAAATCAATTATCCATTCATCAGAGGGGAAAGACTGCCTAACAATTGTTTTCAAAACAATTGCTTTATATTTATTATTAAGTCTTTCCACTTTTCTGTGGAAAGACTTATTGTATTTGTTCTGATTATTATTATTATTATTATTATTTTTTTTTTTTTTCCGCCAACTTTTGTTCTTGCGATAAATGTTTGTTTCGCAATATGTCGCTTTGATATTTCTCAGATTGTATCGTATAGTTTATGCGCTTTTAAATTTCACCCTGCTAAGCCGAACCAATTTCTTTGTAAGAGTTATCTCCCCATTTACTGTTTATCATCAGAGTGTATCTCCTTCGTACCAAAAAGAGATAGCGACAAAATTCTTTTTACAAATTGTTCGTTACATCCTCACTAATTTTTGGCTCATTTGGATCGAAGCGATTCGATTAAATTTTATAGGAGTTATCTACCTTTACGGAATAAATTTGTCGGTATGTTTTGTTAACTCATAAACCGTTGACCGTATAACCCTGGAATGTTTTTATTTGAGTCCCCTGGATCCTAACTTAGAAAATTAGGTCAAGGTCAAAGGTCAAGGTCATATTTTAGATTTTTATAAGTTTTTCATTTCCCTATAATTCTTGAACGGTTATAGATACAAAAATATTAAGCAGTGAAAAATGCTTGGTACTTCAAGGGGCAACTTTTTTACATTATGACTATATTGATTTTACCATCATGTAAGGGACATAACTCCCATCGATGGTTTTTAAAAAGCCATTTTTAGGCAAAACTCTTTAACAAAAGGTCCTTGACCCATAGGGTCTTTTGCAATGACCTTGACGAAAGTCACAAGGTCAAAGGTCAAGGTCATCAAATTATGTGGTTTTGGCACTATTTAAGCAGTTTTATGTGTGTTTGAATTTCAACCAACCAACCAACCAACCAACCAACCAACCAACCAACCAACCAACCAACCAATCAATCAATCAATCAATCAATCAATCAATCAATCAATCAATCAATCAATCAATCAATGTTTCCGTTTCATGTGTTTGATACGGGATTCAAGGTCTCTTTTTTTTCGCTTGTTTTAATTGAGCCTATCAAACGTGTTTAACCAACATGTTTAACCAATATGTTTAACCAACGTGTTTAACCAACATGTTTAACCAATGTGTTTAACAAACCAACCAACCAACCAATCAATGCATGTTTCCGTTTCATATGTTAAATACGGGATCCAAGATGTGTTTTTTTTTCGCTTGTTTAAATTGAGCCTATCCAACGTGTTTAACCAGCCAACGTGTTTCACCAATATGTTTAACCAACGTGTTTAACCAACATGTTTAACCAACCAACCAACCAACCAACCAACCAACCAACCAACCAACCAATCAATGCATGTTTCCGTTTTATGTGTTAAATACGGGATCCAAGATGTGGTTTTTTTTCGCTTGTTTAAATTGAGCCTATCCAACGTGTTTAACCAGCCAACGTGTTTCACCAATATGTTTAACCAACGTGTTTAACCAACATGTTTAACCAACGTGTTTAACCAACCAACCAACCAATCAATGCATGTTTCCGTTTCATGTGTTAAATACGGGATCCAAGATGGTTTTTTTTCCGCTTGTTTAAATTGAGCCTATCCAACGTGTTTAACCAGCCAACGTGTTTAACCAATATTTTTATCCAACGTGTTTAACCAACGTGTTTAACCAACCAACCAACCAAACAATCAATCAATGCATGTTTCCGTTTCATGCGTTAAATACGGGATCCAATTTTGAGCCTATCCAATGTGTTTAACCAACGTGTTTAAGCAACATGTTAAAGCAACGTGTTTAACCAACCAACCAACTAATCAACCAATCAATCGATCAATCAATCAATCAATCAATCATGATCATGATCAATAAATCATGTTTCATGAAAAATCGAAATTCAATATTGTTCTTGCGTCACTTCTGAAAAAAAATCCACATGTACTCTGAAACTACAAGTACAATCGACCTCAAAATTTGCAGTCAGCAGGGCATACATGTACTGAAAGTTTATAAAAAAATTTGGTGCCAACGTGTTTAGACTACGTGTTTAACCGACATGTTTAACCAACGTGTTTAACCAACCAACCAACCAATAAATAAATCAATGCATGTTTCCGTTTCATGTGTTAAATACGGGATCCAAGATGGTTTTTTTTCGCTTGTTTAAATTGAGCCTATCAAACGTGTTTAACCAGCCAACGTGTTTAACCAACGTGTTAAACCAACATGTTTAACCAACGTGTTTAACCAACCAACCAACCAACCAACCAATCAATCACTTAATGTATGTTTCCGTGTCATGCGTTTAATACGGGATGCAAGGTCTCTTGAGGTCTTTTTCCCCTTGTTCTAAGTGACCCTATCAAACGTGTTTAATCAACCAACCAACCAACCAACCAACAAACCAACCAACCAACCAATCAATCAACCAACTAATCAATCAATCAATATGTATGACTGTTTATTTATGACAGTTTATTGAAGGAACAAACTCTCAATTATTCAAGAAAATTTTTATTTTATTATTGTTCTTACGTCTCTTCTGAAAAAAAATCCACATATTCTCTGAAACTACAAGTCCAATCGACCTGAAAATTTGCAGTCAGCAGGGCATACATGTACTGAAGGTTCATAAAAAAACTTTTTGCAGATATCTCTCAAGACTTTTCCTAGAAAAAAGAAATGGCAATGCAGTAAAAATCGCTTGCTAGGTCCGTCAATCTCAGTAAAAACCTACAATAAAATGTCCGCTCCGAGATTGAAATACTAATCTGTGTTACAAACAGGTGCTGAAAAATGGACATTATCAGAAAATAATCATTAAATGTGTTTTAAAGTTACACCGGATCGATTAAATCCAAAACATGCACTGCTGCTGAACTGTGATCAAAATGTCAATTTCCTACAATGACAAAAGAAATTACATTGTGTACATTCCATCTCTATACATGTTGTCTGTTCAAGGTCCCGACCTAAAAAGAAATAAAAAGACTAAGTTTTTCTTAATATAAACCCGCGTCACGTGATGTCTCCTCAATCTTGCGCGCGCGCTGTATCTAAAATAAAAGAAAAACTTTCCAAACTAAACATGAAACTTCTCCGGTAACATAATAATATAGACCCCATACCAAAGCAAACAAACAAACAAACAAACAAATAAACAAATACCCCCCCCCCCCCTTTTTCCAAATCAATCAATAAAAAAAATCAATTATCCATTCATCAGAGGGGAAAGACTGCCTAACAATTGTTTTCAAAACAATTGCTTTATATTTATTATTAAGTCTTTCCACTTTTCTGTGGAAAGACTTATTGTATTTGTTCTGATTATTATTATTATTATTATTATTTTTTTTTTTTTCCGCCAACTTTTGTTCTTGCGATAAATGTTTGTTTCGCAATATGTCGCTTTGATATTTCTCAGATTGTATCGTATAGTTTATGCGCTTTTAAATTTCACCCTGCTAAGCCGAACCAATTTCTTTGTAAGAGTTATCTCCCCATTTACTGTTTATCATCAGAGTGTATCTCCTTCGTACCAAAAAGAGATAGCGACAAAATTCTTTTTACAAATTGTTCGTTACATCCTCACTAATTTTTGGCTCATTTGGATCGAAGCGATTCGATTAAATTTTATAGGAGTTATCTACCTTTACGGAATAAATTTGTCGGTATGTTTTGTTAACTCATAAACCGTTGACCGTATAACCCTGGAATGTTTTTATTTGAGTCCCCTGGATCCTAACTTAGAAAATTAGGTCAAGGTCAAAGGTCAAGGTCATATTTTAGATTTTTATAAGTTTTTCATTTCCCTATAATTCTTGAACGGTTATAGATACAAAAATATTAAGCAGTGAAAAATGCTTGGTACTTCAAGGGGCAACTTTTTTACATTATGACTATATTGATTTTACCATCATGTAAGGGACATAACTCCCATCGATGGTTTTTAAAAAGCCATTTTTAGGCAAAACTCTTTAACAAAAGGTCCTTGACCCATAGGGTCTTTTGCAATGACCTTGACGAAAGTCACAAGGTCAAAGGTCAAGGTCATCAAATTATGTGGTTTTGGCACTATTTAAGCAGTTTTATGTGTGTTTGAATTTCAACCAACCAACCAACCAACCAACCAACCAACCAACCAACCAACCAACCAACCAATCAATCAATCAATCAATCAATCAATCAATCAATCAATCAATCAATCAATCAATCAATGTTTCCGTTTCATGTGTTTGATACGGGATTCAAGGTCTCTTTTTTTTCGCTTGTTTTAATTGAGCCTATCAAACGTGTTTAACCAACATGTTTAACCAATATGTTTAACCAACGTGTTTAACCAACATGTTTAACCAATGTGTTTAACAAACCAACCAACCAACCAATCAATGCATGTTTCCGTTTCATATGTTAAATACGGGATCCAAGATGTGTTTTTTTTTCGCTTGTTTAAATTGAGCCTATCCAACGTGTTTAACCAGCCAACGTGTTTCACCAATATGTTTAACCAACGTGTTTAACCAACATGTTTAACCAACCAACCAACCAACCAACCAACCAACCAACCAACCAACCAATCAATGCATGTTTCCGTTTTATGTGTTAAATACGGGATCCAAGATGTGGTTTTTTTTCGCTTGTTTAAATTGAGCCTATCCAACGTGTTTAACCAGCCAACGTGTTTCACCAATATGTTTAACCAACGTGTTTAACCAACATGTTTAACCAACGTGTTTAACCAACCAACCAACCAATCAATGCATGTTTCCGTTTCATGTGTTAAATACGGGATCCAAGATGGTTTTTTTTCCGCTTGTTTAAATTGAGCCTATCCAACGTGTTTAACCAGCCAACGTGTTTAACCAATATTTTTATCCAACGTGTTTAACCAACGTGTTTAACCAACCAACCAACCAAACAATCAATCAATGCATGTTTCCGTTTCATGCGTTAAATACGGGATCCAATTTTGAGCCTATCCAATGTGTTTAACCAACGTGTTTAAGCAACATGTTAAAGCAACGTGTTTAACCAACCAACCAACTAATCAACCAATCAATCGATCAATCAATCAATCAATCAATCATGATCATGATCAATAAATCATGTTTCATGAAAAATCGAAATTCAATATTGTTCTTGCGTCACTTCTGAAAAAAAATCCACATGTACTCTGAAACTACAAGTACAATCGACCTCAAAATTTGCAGTCAGCAGGGCATACATGTACTGAAAGTTTATAAAAAAATTTGGTGCCAACGTGTTTAGACTACGTGTTTAACCGACATGTTTAACCAACGTGTTTAACCAACCAACCAACCAATAAATAAATCAATGCATGTTTCCGTTTCATGTGTTAAATACGGGATCCAAGATGGTTTTTTTTCGCTTGTTTAAATTGAGCCTATCAAACGTGTTTAACCAGCCAACGTGTTTAACCAACGTGTTAAACCAACATGTTTAACCAACGTGTTTAACCAACCAACCAACCAACCAACCAATCAATCACTTAATGTATGTTTCCGTGTCATGCGTTTAATACGGGATGCAAGGTCTCTTGAGGTCTTTTTCCCCTTGTTCTAAGTGACCCTATCAAACGTGTTTAATCAACCAACCAACCAACCAACCAACAAACCAACCAACCAACCAATCAATCAACCAACTAATCAATCAATCAATATGTATGACTGTTTATTTATGACAGTTTATTGAAGGAACAAACTCTCAATTATTCAAGAAAATTTTTATTTTATTATTGTTCTTACGTCTCTTCTGAAAAAAAATCCACATATTCTCTGAAACTACAAGTCCAATCGACCTGAAAATTTGCAGTCAGCAGGGCATACATGTACTGAAGGTTCATAAAAAAACTTTTTGCAGATATCTCTCAAGACTTTTCCTAGAAAAAAGAAATGGCAATGCAGTAAAAATCGCTTGCTAGGTCCGTCAATCTCAGTAAAAACCTACAATAAAATGTCCGCTCCGAGATTGAAATACTAATCTGTGTTACAAACAGGTGCTGAAAAATGGACATTATCAGAAAATAATCATTAAATGTGTTTTAAAGTTACACCGGATCGATTAAATCCAAAACATGCACTGCTGCTGAACTGTGATCAAAATGTCAATTTCCTACAATGACAAAAGAAATTACATTGTGTACATTCCATCTCTATACATGTTGTCTGTTCAAGGTCCCGACCTAAAAAGAAATAAAAAGACTAAGTTTTTCTTAATATAAACCCGCGTCACGTGATGTCTCCTCAATCTTGCGCGCGCGCTGTATCTAAAATAAAAGAAAAACTTTCCAAACTAAACATGAAACTTCTCCGGTAACATAATAATATAGACCCCATACCAAAGCAAACAAACAAACAAACAAACAAATAAACAAATACCCCCCCCCCCCTTTTTCCAAATCAATCAATAAAAAAAATCAATTATCCATTCATCAGAGGGGAAAGACTGCCTAACAATTGTTTTCAAAACAATTGCTTTATATTTATTATTAAGTCTTTCCACTTTTCTGTGGAAAGACTTATTGTATTTGTTCTGATTATTATTATTATTATTATTATTTTTTTTTTTTTCCGCCAACTTTTGTTCTTGCGATAAATGTTTGTTTCGCAATATGTCGCTTTGATATTTCTCAGATTGTATCGTATAGTTTATGCGCTTTTAAATTTCACCCTGCTAAGCCGAACCAATTTCTTTGTAAGAGTTATCTCCCCATTTACTGTTTATCATCAGAGTGTATCTCCTTCGTACCAAAAAGAGATAGCGACAAAATTCTTTTTACAAATTGTTCGTTACATCCTCACTAATTTTTGGCTCATTTGGATCGAAGCGATTCGATTAAATTTTATAGGAGTTATCTACCTTTACGGAATAAATTTGTCGGTATGTTTTGTTAACTCATAAACCGTTGACCGTATAACCCTGGAATGTTTTTATTTGAGTCCCCTGGATCCTAACTTAGAAAATTAGGTCAAGGTCAAAGGTCAAGGTCATATTTTAGATTTTTATAAGTTTTTCATTTCCCTATAATTCTTGAACGGTTATAGATACAAAAATATTAAGCAGTGAAAAATGCTTGGTACTTCAAGGGGCAACTTTTTTACATTATGACTATATTGATTTTACCATCATGTAAGGGACATAACTCCCATCGATGGTTTTTAAAAAGCCATTTTTAGGCAAAACTCTTTAACAAAAGGTCCTTGACCCATAGGGTCTTTTGCAATGACCTTGACGAAAGTCACAAGGTCAAAGGTCAAGGTCATCAAATTATGTGGTTTTGGCACTATTTAAGCAGTTTTATGTGTGTTTGAATTTCAACCAACCAACCAACCAACCAACCAACCAACCAACCAACCAACCAACCAACCAATCAATCAATCAATCAATCAATCAATCAATCAATCAATCAATCAATCAATCAATCAATGTTTCCGTTTCATGTGTTTGATACGGGATTCAAGGTCTCTTTTTTTTCGCTTGTTTTAATTGAGCCTATCAAACGTGTTTAACCAACATGTTTAACCAATATGTTTAACCAACGTGTTTAACCAACATGTTTAACCAATGTGTTTAACAAACCAACCAACCAACCAATCAATGCATGTTTCCGTTTCATATGTTAAATACGGGATCCAAGATGTGTTTTTTTTTCGCTTGTTTAAATTGAGCCTATCCAACGTGTTTAACCAGCCAACGTGTTTCACCAATATGTTTAACCAACGTGTTTAACCAACATGTTTAACCAACCAACCAACCAACCAACCAACCAACCAACCAACCAACCAATCAATGCATGTTTCCGTTTTATGTGTTAAATACGGGATCCAAGATGTGGTTTTTTTTCGCTTGTTTAAATTGAGCCTATCCAACGTGTTTAACCAGCCAACGTGTTTCACCAATATGTTTAACCAACGTGTTTAACCAACATGTTTAACCAACGTGTTTAACCAACCAACCAACCAATCAATGCATGTTTCCGTTTCATGTGTTAAATACGGGATCCAAGATGGTTTTTTTTCCGCTTGTTTAAATTGAGCCTATCCAACGTGTTTAACCAGCCAACGTGTTTAACCAATATTTTTATCCAACGTGTTTAACCAACGTGTTTAACCAACCAACCAACCAAACAATCAATCAATGCATGTTTCCGTTTCATGCGTTAAATACGGGATCCAATTTTGAGCCTATCCAATGTGTTTAACCAACGTGTTTAAGCAACATGTTAAAGCAACGTGTTTAACCAACCAACCAACTAATCAACCAATCAATCGATCAATCAATCAATCAATCAATCATGATCATGATCAATAAATCATGTTTCATGAAAAATCGAAATTCAATATTGTTCTTGCGTCGCTTCTGAAAAAAAATCCACATGTACTCTGAAACTACAAGTACAATCGACCTCAAAATTTGCAGTCAGCAGGGCATACATGTACTGAAAGTTTATAAAAAAATTTGGTGCCAACGTGTTTAGACTACGTGTTTAACCGACATGTTTAACCAACGTGTTTAACCAACCAACCAACCAATAAATAAATCAATGCATGTTTCCGTTTCATGTGTTAAATACGGGATCCAAGATGGTTTTTTTTCGCTTGTTTAAATTGAGCCTATCAAACGTGTTTAACCAGCCAACGTGTTTAACCAACGTGTTAAACCAACATGTTTAACCAACGTGTTTAACCAACCAACCAACCAACCAACCAATCAATCACTTAATGTATGTTTCCGTGTCATGCGTTTAATACGGGATGCAAGGTCTCTTGAGGTCTTTTTCCCCTTGTTCTAAGTGACCCTATCAAACGTGTTTAATCAACCAACCAACCAACCAACCAACAAACCAACCAACCAACCAATCAATCAACCAACTAATCAATCAATCAATATGTATGACTGTTTATTTATGACAGTTTATTGAAGGAACAAACTCTCAATTATTCAAGAAAATTTTTATTTTATTATTGTTCTTACGTCTCTTCTGAAAAAAAATCCACATATTCTCTGAAACTACAAGTCCAATCGACCTGAAAATTTGCAGTCAGCAGGGCATACATGTACTGAAGGTTCATAAAAAAACTTTTTGCAGATATCTCTCAAGACTTTTCCTAGAAAAAAGAAATGGCAATGCAGTAAAAATCGCTTGCTAGGTCCGTCAATCTCAGTAAAAACCTACAATAAAATGTCCGCTCCGAGATTGAAATACTAATCTGTGTTACAAACAGGTGCTGAAAAATGGACATTATCAGAAAATAATCATTAAATGTGTTTTAAAGTTACACCGGATCGATTAAATCCAAAACATGCACTGCTGCTGAACTGTGATCAAAATGTCAATTTCCTACAATGACAAAAGAAATTACATTGTGTACATTCCATCTCTATACATGTTGTCTGTTCAAGGTCCCGACCTAAAAAGAAATAAAAAGACTAAGTTTTTCTTAATATAAACCCGCGTCACGTGATGTCTCCTCAATCTTGCGCGCGCGCTGTATCTAAAATAAAAGAAAAACTTTCCAAACTAAACATGAAACTTCTCCGGTAACATAATAATATAGACCCCATACCAAAGCAAACAAACAAACAAACAAACAAATAAACAAATACCCCCCCCCCCTTTTTCCAAATCAATCAATAAAAAAAATCAATTATCCATTCATCAGAGGGGAAAGACTGCCTAACAATTGTTTTCAAAACAATTGCTTTATATTTATTATTAAGTCTTTCCACTTTTCTGTGGAAAGACTTATTGTATTTGTTCTGATTATTATTATTATTATTATTATTTTTTTTTTTTTTCCGCCAACTTTTGTTCTTGCGATAAATGTTTGTTTCGCAATATGTCGCTTTGATATTTCTCAGATTGTATCGTATAGTTTATGCGCTTTTAAATTTCACCCTGCTAAGCCGAACCAATTTCTTTGTAAGAGTTATCTCCCCATTTACTGTTTATCATCAGAGTGTATCTCCTTCGTACCAAAAAGAGATAGCGACAAAATTCTTTTTACAAATTGTTCGTTACATCCTCACTAATTTTTGGCTCATTTGGATCGAAGCGATTCGATTAAATTTTATAGGAGTTATCTACCTTTACGGAATAAATTTGTCGGTATGTTTTGTTAACTCATAAACCGTTGACCGTATAACCCTGGAATGTTTTTATTTGAGTCCCCTGGATCCTAACTTAGAAAATTAGGTCAAGGTCAAAGGTCAAGGTCATATTTTAGATTTTTATAAGTTTTTCATTTCCCTATAATTCTTGAACGGTTATAGATACAAAAATATTAAGCAGTGAAAAATGCTTGGTACTTCAAGGGGCAACTTTTTTACATTATGACTATATTGATTTTACCATCATGTAAGGGACATAACTCCCATCGATGGTTTTTAAAAAGCCATTTTTAGGCAAAACTCTTTAACAAAAGGTCCTTGACCCATAGGGTCTTTTGCAATGACCTTGACGAAAGTCACAAGGTCAAAGGTCAAGGTCATCAAATTATGTGGTTTTGGCACTATTTAAGCAGTTTTATGTGTGTTTGAATTTCAACCAACCAACCAACCAACCAACCAACCAACCAACCAACCAACCAACCAACCAATCAATCAATCAATCAATCAATCAATCAATCAATCAATCAATCAATCAATCAATCAATGTTTCCGTTTCATGTGTTTGATACGGGATTCAAGGTCTCTTTTTTTTCGCTTGTTTTAATTGAGCCTATCAAACGTGTTTAACCAACATGTTTAACCAATATGTTTAACCAACGTGTTTAACCAACATGTTTAACCAATGTGTTTAACAAACCAACCAACCAACCAATCAATGCATGTTTCCGTTTCATATGTTAAATACGGGATCCAAGATGTGTTTTTTTTTCGCTTGTTTAAATTGAGCCTATCCAACGTGTTTAACCAGCCAACGTGTTTCACCAATATGTTTAACCAACGTGTTTAACCAACATGTTTAACCAACCAACCAACCAACCAACCAACCAACCAACCAACCAACCAATCAATGCATGTTTCCGTTTTATGTGTTAAATACGGGATCCAAGATGTGGTTTTTTTTCGCTTGTTTAAATTGAGCCTATCCAACGTGTTTAACCAGCCAACGTGTTTCACCAATATGTTTAACCAACGTGTTTAACCAACATGTTTAACCAACGTGTTTAACCAACCAACCAACCAATCAATGCATGTTTCCGTTTCATGTGTTAAATACGGGATCCAAGATGGTTTTTTTTCCGCTTGTTTAAATTGAGCCTATCCAACGTGTTTAACCAGCCAACGTGTTTAACCAATATTTTTATCCAACGTGTTTAACCAACGTGTTTAACCAACCAACCAACCAAACAATCAATCAATGCATGTTTCCGTTTCATGCGTTAAATACGGGATCCAATTTTGAGCCTATCCAATGTGTTTAACCAACGTGTTTAAGCAACATGTTAAAGCAACGTGTTTAACCAACCAACCAACTAATCAACCAATCAATCGATCAATCAATCAATCAATCAATCATGATCATGATCAATAAATCATGTTTCATGAAAAATCGAAATTCAATATTGTTCTTGCGTCACTTCTGAAAAAAAATCCACATGTACTCTGAAACTACAAGTACAATCGACCTCAAAATTTGCAGTCAGCAGGGCATACATGTACTGAAAGTTTATAAAAAAATTTGGTGCCAACGTGTTTAGACTACGTGTTTAACCGACATGTTTAACCAACGTGTTTAACCAACCAACCAACCAATAAATAAATCAATGCATGTTTCCGTTTCATGTGTTAAATACGGGATCCAAGATGGTTTTTTTTCGCTTGTTTAAATTGAGCCTATCAAACGTGTTTAACCAGCCAACGTGTTTAACCAACGTGTTAAACCAACATGTTTAACCAACGTGTTTAACCAACCAACCAACCAACCAACCAATCAATCACTTAATGTATGTTTCCGTGTCATGCGTTTAATACGGGATGCAAGGTCTCTTGAGGTCTTTTTCCCCTTGTTCTAAGTGACCCTATCAAACGTGTTTAATCAACCAACCAACCAACCAACCAACAAACCAACCAACCAACCAATCAATCAACCAACTAATCAATCAATCAATATGTATGACTGTTTATTTATGACAGTTTATTGAAGGAACAAACTCTCAATTATTCAAGAAAATTTTTATTTTATTATTGTTCTTACGTCTCTTCTGAAAAAAAATCCACATATTCTCTGAAACTACAAGTCCAATCGACCTGAAAATTTGCAGTCAGCAGGGCATACATGTACTGAAGGTTCATAAAAAAACTTTTTGCAGATATCTCTCAAGACTTTTCCTAGAAAAAGAAATGGCAATGCAGTAAAAATCGCTTGCTAGGTCCGTCAATCTCAGTAAAAACCTACAATAAAATGTCCGCTCCGAGATTGAAATACTAATCTGTGTTACAAACAGGTGCTGAAAAATGGACATTATCAGAAAATAATCATTAAATGTGTTTTAAAGTTACACCGGATCGATTAAATCCAAAACATGCACTGCTGCTGAACTGTGATCAAAATGTCAATTTCCTACAATGACAAAAGAAATTACATTGTGTACATTCCATCTCTATACATGTTGTCTGTTCAAGGTCCCGACCTAAAAAGAAATAAAAAGACTAAGTTTTTCTTAATATAAACCCGCGTCACGTGATGTCTCCTCAATCTTGCGCGCGCGCTGTATCTAAAATAAAAGAAAAACTTTCCAAACTAAACATGAAACTTCTCCGGTAACATAATAATATAGACCCCATACCAAAGCAAACAAACAAACAAACAAACAAATAAACAAATACCCCCCCCCCCTTTTTCCAAATCAATCAATAAAAAAAATCAATTATCCATTCATCAGAGGGGAAAGACTGCCTAACAATTGTTTTCAAAACAATTGCTTTATATTTATTATTAAGTCTTTCCACTTTTCTGTGGAAAGACTTATTGTATTTGTTCTGATTATTATTATTATTATTATTATTTTTTTTTTTTTTCCGCCAACTTTTGTTCTTGCGATAAATGTTTGTTTCGCAATATGTCGCTTTGATATTTCTCAGATTGTATCGTATAGTTTATGCGCTTTTAAATTTCACCCTGCTAAGCCGAACCAATTTCTTTGTAAGAGTTATCTCCCCATTTACTGTTTATCATCAGAGTGTATCTCCTTCGTACCAAAAAGAGATAGCGACAAAATTCTTTTTACAAATTGTTCGTTACATCCTCACTAATTTTTGGCTCATTTGGATCGAAGCGATTCGATTAAATTTTATAGGAGTTATCTACCTTTACGGAATAAATTTGTCGGTATGTTTTGTTAACTCATAAACCGTTGACCGTATAACCCTGGAATGTTTTTATTTGAGTCCCCTGGATCCTAACTTAGAAAATTAGGTCAAGGTCAAAGGTCAAGGTCATATTTTAGATTTTTATAAGTTTTTCATTTCCCTATAATTCTTGAACGGTTATAGATACAAAAATATTAAGCAGTGAAAAATGCTTGGTACTTCAAGGGGCAACTTTTTTACATTATGACTATATTGATTTTACCATCATGTAAGGGACATAACTCCCATCGATGGTTTTTAAAAAGCCATTTTTAGGCAAAACTCTTTAACAAAAGGTCCTTGACCCATAGGGTCTTTTGCAATGACCTTGACGAAAGTCACAAGGTCAAAGGTCAAGGTCATCAAATTATGTGGTTTTGGCACTATTTAAGCAGTTTTATGTGTGTTTGAATTTCAACCAACCAACCAACCAACCAACCAACCAACCAACCAACCAACCAACCAACCAATCAATCAATCAATCAATCAATCAATCAATCAATCAATCAATCAATCAATCAATCAATGTTTCCGTTTCATGTGTTTGATACGGGATTCAAGGTCTCTTTTTTTTCGCTTGTTTTAATTGAGCCTATCAAACGTGTTTAACCAACATGTTTAACCAATATGTTTAACCAACGTGTTTAACCAACATGTTTAACCAATGTGTTTAACAAACCAACCAACCAACCAATCAATGCATGTTTCCGTTTCATATGTTAAATACGGGATCCAAGATGTGTTTTTTTTTCGCTTGTTTAAATTGAGCCTATCCAACGTGTTTAACCAGCCAACGTGTTTCACCAATATGTTTAACCAACGTGTTTAACCAACATGTTTAACCAACCAACCAACCAACCAACCAACCAACCAACCAACCAACCAATCAATGCATGTTTCCGTTTTATGTGTTAAATACGGGATCCAAGATGTGGTTTTTTTTCGCTTGTTTAAATTGAGCCTATCCAACGTGTTTAACCAGCCAACGTGTTTCACCAATATGTTTAACCAACGTGTTTAACCAACATGTTTAACCAACGTGTTTAACCAACCAACCAACCAATCAATGCATGTTTCCGTTTCATGTGTTAAATACGGGATCCAAGATGGTTTTTTTTCCGCTTGTTTAAATTGAGCCTATCCAACGTGTTTAACCAGCCAACGTGTTTAACCAATATTTTTATCCAACGTGTTTAACCAACGTGTTTAACCAACCAACCAACCAAACAATCAATCAATGCATGTTTCCGTTTCATGCGTTAAATACGGGATCCAATTTTGAGCCTATCCAATGTGTTTAACCAACGTGTTTAAGCAACATGTTAAAGCAACGTGTTTAACCAACCAACCAACTAATCAACCAATCAATCGATCAATCAATCAATCAATCAATCATGATCATGATCAATAAATCATGTTTCATGAAAAATCGAAATTCAATATTGTTCTTGCGTCACTTCTGAAAAAAAATCCACATGTACTCTGAAACTACAAGTACAATCGACCTCAAAATTTGCAGTCAGCAGGGCATACATGTACTGAAAGTTTATAAAAAAATTTGGTGCCAACGTGTTTAGACTACGTGTTTAACCGACATGTTTAACCAACGTGTTTAACCAACCAACCAACCAATAAATAAATCAATGCATGTTTCCGTTTCATGTGTTAAATACGGGATCCAAGATGGTTTTTTTTCGCTTGTTTAAATTGAGCCTATCAAACGTGTTTAACCAGCCAACGTGTTTAACCAACGTGTTAAACCAACATGTTTAACCAACGTGTTTAACCAACCAACCAACCAACCAACCAATCAATCACTTAATGTATGTTTCCGTGTCATGCGTTTAATACGGGATGCAAGGTCTCTTGAGGTCTTTTTCCCCTTGTTCTAAGTGACCCTATCAAACGTGTTTAATCAACCAACCAACCAACCAACCAACAAACCAACCAACCAACCAATCAATCAACCAACTAATCAATCAATCAATATGTATGACTGTTTATTTATGACAGTTTATTGAAGGAACAAACTCTCAATTATTCAAGAAAATTTTTATTTTATTATTGTTCTTACGTCTCTTCTGAAAAAAAATCCACATATTCTCTGAAACTACAAGTCCAATCGACCTGAAAATTTGCAGTCAGCAGGGCATACATGTACTGAAGGTTCATAAAAAAACTTTTTGCAGATATCTCTCAAGACTTTTCCTAGAAAAAAGAAATGGCAATGCAGTAAAAATCGCTTGCTAGGTCCGTCAATCTCAGTAAAAACCTACAATAAAATGTCCGCTCCGAGATTGAAATACTAATCTGTGTTACAAACAGGTGCTGAAAAATGGACATTATCAGAAAATAATCATTAAATGTGTTTTAAAGTTACACCGGATCGATTAAATCCAAAACATGCACTGCTGCTGAACTGTGATCAAAATGTCAATTTCCTACAATGACAAAAGAAATTACATTGTGTACATTCCATCTCTATACATGTTGTCTGTTCAAGGTCCCGACCTAAAAAGAAATAAAAAGACTAAGTTTTTCTTAATATAAACCCGCGTCACGTGATGTCTCCTCAATCTTGCGCGCGCGCTGTATCTAAAATAAAAGAAAAACTTTCCAAACTAAACATGAAACTTCTCCGGTAACATAATAATATAGACCCCATACCAAAGCAAACAAACAAACAAACAAACAAATAAACAAATACCCCCCCCCCCTTTTTCCAAATCAATCAATAAAAAAAATCAATTATCCATTCATCAGAGGGGAAAGACTGCCTAACAATTGTTTTCAAAACAATTGCTTTATATTTATTATTAAGTCTTTCCACTTTTCTGTGGAAAGACTTATTGTATTTGTTCTGATTATTATTATTATTATTATTATTTTTTTTTTTTTTCCGCCAACTTTTGTTCTTGCGATAAATGTTTGTTTCGCAATATGTCGCTTTGATATTTCTCAGATTGTATCGTATAGTTTATGCGCTTTTAAATTTCACCCTGCTAAGCCGAACCAATTTCTTTGTAAGAGTTATCTCCCCATTTACTGTTTATCATCAGAGTGTATCTCCTTCGTACCAAAAAGAGATAGCGACAAAATTCTTTTTACAAATTGTTCGTTACATCCTCACTAATTTTTGGCTCATTTGGATCGAAGCGATTCGATTAAATTTTATAGGAGTTATCTACCTTTACGGAATAAATTTGTCGGTATGTTTTGTTAACTCATAAACCGTTGACCGTATAACCCTGGAATGTTTTTATTTGAGTCCCCTGGATCCTAACTTAGAAAATTAGGTCAAGGTCAAAGGTCAAGGTCATATTTTAGATTTTTATAAGTTTTTCATTTCCCTATAATTCTTGAACGGTTATAGATACAAAAATATTAAGCAGTGAAAAATGCTTGGTACTTCAAGGGGCAACTTTTTTACATTATGACTATATTGATTTTACCATCATGTAAGGGACATAACTCCCATCGATGGTTTTTAAAAAGCCATTTTTAGGCAAAACTCTTTAACAAAAGGTCCTTGACCCATAGGGTCTTTTGCAATGACCTTGACGAAAGTCACAAGGTCAAAGGTCAAGGTCATCAAATTTGGTTTTGGCACTATTTAAGCAGTTTTATGTGTGTTTGAATTTCAACAACCAACCAACCAACCAACCAACCAACCAACCAACCAACCAACCAACCAACCAATCAATCAATCAATCAATCAATCAATCAATCAATCAATCAATCAATCAATCAATCAATGTTTCCGTTTCATGTGTTTGATACGGGATTCAAGGTCTCTTTTTTTTCGCTTGTTTTAATTGAGCCTATCAAACGTGTTTAACCAACATGTTTAACCAATATGTTTAACCAACGTGTTTAACCAACATGTTTAACCAATGTGTTTAACAAACCAACCAACCAACCAATCAATGCATGTTTCCGTTTCATATGTTAAATACGGGATCCAAGATGTGTTTTTTTTTCGCTTGTTTAAATTGAGCCTATCCAACGTGTTTAACCAGCCAACGTGTTTCACCAATATGTTTAACCAACGTGTTTAACCAACATGTTTAACCAACCAACCAACCAACCAACCAACCAACCAACCAACCAACCAATCAATGCATGTTTCCGTTTTATGTGTTAAATACGGGATCCAAGATGTGGTTTTTTTTCGCTTGTTTAAATTGAGCCTATCCAACGTGTTTAACCAGCCAACGTGTTTCACCAATATGTTTAACCAACGTGTTTAACCAACATGTTTAACCAACGTGTTTAACCAACCAACCAACCAATCAATGCATGTTTCCGTTTCATGTGTTAAATACGGGATCCAAGATGGTTTTTTTTCCGCTTGTTTAAATTGAGCCTATCCAACGTGTTTAACCAGCCAACGTGTTTAACCAATATTTTTATCCAACGTGTTTAACCAACGTGTTTAACCAACCAACCAACCAAACAATCAATCAATGCATGTTTCCGTTTCATGCGTTAAATACGGGATCCAATTTTGAGCCTATCCAATGTGTTTAACCAACGTGTTTAAGCAACATGTTAAAGCAACGTGTTTAACCAACCAACCAACTAATCAACCAATCAATCGATCAATCAATCAATCAATCAATCATGATCATGATCAATAAATCATGTTTCATGAAAAATCGAAATTCAATATTGTTCTTGCGTCACTTCTGAAAAAAAATCCACATGTACTCTGAAACTACAAGTACAATCGACCTCAAAATTTGCAGTCAGCAGGGCATACATGTACTGAAAGTTTATAAAAAAATTTGGTGCCAACGTGTTTAGACTACGTGTTTAACCGACATGTTTAACCAACGTGTTTAACCAACCAACCAACCAATAAATAAATCAATGCATGTTTCCGTTTCATGTGTTAAATACGGGATCCAAGATGGTTTTTTTTCGCTTGTTTAAATTGAGCCTATCAAACGTGTTTAACCAGCCAACGTGTTTAACCAACGTGTTAAACCAACATGTTTAACCAACGTGTTTAACCAACCAACCAACCAACCAACCAATCAATCACTTAATGTATGTTTCCGTGTCATGCGTTTAATACGGGATGCAAGGTCTCTTGAGGTCTTTTTCCCCTTGTTCTAAGTGACCCTATCAAACGTGTTTAATCAACCAACCAACCAACCAACCAACAAACCAACCAACCAACCAATCAATCAACCAACTAATCAATCAATCAATATGTATGACTGTTTATTTATGACAGTTTATTGAAGGAACAAACTCTCAATTATTCAAGAAAATTTTTATTTTATTATTGTTCTTACGTCTCTTCTGAAAAAAAATCCACATATTCTCTGAAACTACAAGTCCAATCGACCTGAAAATTTGCAGTCAGCAGGGCATACATGTACTGAAGGTTCATAAAAAAACTTTTTGCAGATATCTCTCAAGACTTTTCCTAGAAAAAAGAAATGGCAATGCAGTAAAAATCGCTTGCTAGGTCCGTCAATCTCAGTAAAAACCTACAATAAAATGTCCGCTCCGAGATTGAAATACTAATCTGTGTTACAAACAGGTGCTGAAAAATGGACATTATCAGAAAATAATCATTAAATGTGTTTTAAAGTTACACCGGATCGATTAAATCCAAAACATGCACTGCTGCTGAACTGTGATCAAAATGTCAATTTCCTACAATGACAAAAGAAATTACATTGTGTACATTCCATCTCTATACATGTTGTCTGTTCAAGGTCCCGACCTAAAAAGAAATAAAAAGACTAAGTTTTTCTTAATATAAACCCGCGTCACGTGATGTCTCCTCAATCTTGCGCGCGCGCTGTATCTAAAATAAAAGAAAAACTTTCCAAACTAAACATGAAACTTCTCCGGTAACATAATAATATAGACCCCATACCAAAGCAAACAAACAAACAAACAAACAAATAAACAAATACCCCCCCCCCCCTTTTTCCAAATCAATCAATAAAAAAAATCAATTATCCATTCATCAGAGGGGAAAGACTGCCTAACAATTGTTTTCAAAACAATTGCTTTATATTTATTATTAAGTCTTTCCACTTTTCTGTGGAAAGACTTATTGTATTTGTTCTGATTATTATTATTATTATTATTATTTTTTTTTTTTTTCCGCCAACTTTTGTTCTTGCGATAAATGTTTGTTTCGCAATATGTCGCTTTGATATTTCTCAGATTGTATCGTATAGTTTATGCGCTTTTAAATTTCACCCTGCTAAGCCGAACCAATTTCTTTGTAAGAGTTATCTCCCCATTTACTGTTTATCATCAGAGTGTATCTCCTTCGTACCAAAAAGAGATAGCGACAAAATTCTTTTTACAAATTGTTCGTTACATCCTCACTAATTTTTGGCTCATTTGGATCGAAGCGATTCGATTAAATTTTATAGGAGTTATCTACCTTTACGGAATAAATTTGTCGGTATGTTTTGTTAACTCATAAACCGTTGACCGTATAACCCTGGAATGTTTTTATTTGAGTCCCCTGGATCCTAACTTAGAAAATTAGGTCAAGGTCAAAGGTCAAGGTCATATTTTAGATTTTTATAAGTTTTTCATTTCCCTATAATTCTTGAACGGTTATAGATACAAAAATATTAAGCAGTGAAAAATGCTTGGTACTTCAAGGGGCAACTTTTTTACATTATGACTATATTGATTTTACCATCATGTAAGGGACATAACTCCCATCGATGGTTTTTAAAAAGCCATTTTTAGGCAAAACTCTTTAACAAAAGGTCCTTGACCCATAGGGTCTTTTGCAATGACCTTGACGAAAGTCACAAGGTCAAAGGTCAAGGTCATCAAATTATGTGGTTTTGGCACTATTTAAGCAGTTTTATGTGTGTTTGAATTTCAACAACCAACCAACCAACCAACCAACCAACCAACCAACCAACCAACCAACCAACCAATCAATCAATCAATCAATCAATCAATCAATCAATCAATCAATCAATCAATCAATCAATGTTTCCGTTTCATGTGTTTGATACGGGATTCAAGGTCTCTTTTTTTTCGCTTGTTTTAATTGAGCCTATCAAACGTGTTTAACCAACATGTTTAACCAATATGTTTAACCAACGTGTTTAACCAACATGTTTAACCAATGTGTTTAACAAACCAACCAACCAACCAATCAATGCATGTTTCCGTTTCATATGTTAAATACGGGATCCAAGATGTGTTTTTTTTTCGCTTGTTTAAATTGAGCCTATCCAACGTGTTTAACCAGCCAACGTGTTTCACCAATATGTTTAACCAACGTGTTTAACCAACATGTTTAACCAACCAACCAACCAACCAACCAACCAACCAACCAACCAACCAATCAATGCATGTTTCCGTTTTATGTGTTAAATACGGGATCCAAGATGTGGTTTTTTTTCGCTTGTTTAAATTGAGCCTATCCAACGTGTTTAACCAGCCAACGTGTTTCACCAATATGTTTAACCAACGTGTTTAACCAACATGTTTAACCAACGTGTTTAACCAACCAACCAACCAATCAATGCATGTTTCCGTTTCATGTGTTAAATACGGGATCCAAGATGGTTTTTTTTCCGCTTGTTTAAATTGAGCCTATCCAACGTGTTTAACCAGCCAACGTGTTTAACCAATATTTTTATCCAACGTGTTTAACCAACGTGTTTAACCAACCAACCAACCAAACAATCAATCAATGCATGTTTCCGTTTCATGCGTTAAATACGGGATCCAATTTTGAGCCTATCCAATGTGTTTAACCAACGTGTTTAAGCAACATGTTAAAGCAACGTGTTTAACCAACCAACCAACTAATCAACCAATCAATCGATCAATCAATCAATCAATCAATCATGATCATGATCAATAAATCATGTTTCATGAAAAATCGAAATTCAATATTGTTCTTGCGTCACTTCTGAAAAAAAATCCACATGTACTCTGAAACTACAAGTACAATCGACCTCAAAATTTGCAGTCAGCAGGGCATACATGTACTGAAAGTTTATAAAAAAATTTGGTGCCAACGTGTTTAGACTACGTGTTTAACCGACATGTTTAACCAACGTGTTTAACCAACCAACCAACCAATAAATAAATCAATGCATGTTTCCGTTTCATGTGTTAAATACGGGATCCAAGATGGTTTTTTTTCGCTTGTTTAAATTGAGCCTATCAAACGTGTTTAACCAGCCAACGTGTTTAACCAACGTGTTAAACCAACATGTTTAACCAACGTGTTTAACCAACCAACCAACCAACCAACCAATCAATCACTTAATGTATGTTTCCGTGTCATGCGTTTAATACGGGATGCAAGGTCTCTTGAGGTCTTTTTCCCCTTGTTCTAAGTGACCCTATCAAACGTGTTTAATCAACCAACCAACCAACCAACCAACAAACCAACCAACCAACCAATCAATCAACCAACTAATCAATCAATCAATATGTATGACTGTTTATTTATGACAGTTTATTGAAGGAACAAACTCTCAATTATTCAAGAAAATTTTTATTTTATTATTGTTCTTACGTCTCTTCTGAAAAAAAATCCACATATTCTCTGAAACTACAAGTCCAATCGACCTGAAAATTTGCAGTCAGCAGGGCATACATGTACTGAAGGTTCATAAAAAAACTTTTTGCAGATATCTCTCAAGACTTTTCCTAGAAAAAAGAAATGGCAATGCAGTAAAAATCGCTTGCTAGGTCCGTCAATCTCAGTAAAAACCTACAATAAAATGTCCGCTCCGAGATTGAAATACTAATCTGTGTTACAAACAGGTGCTGAAAAATGGACATTATCAGAAAATAATCATTAAATGTGTTTTAAAGTTACACCGGATCGATTAAATCCAAAACATGCACTGCTGCTGAACTGTGATCAAAATGTCAATTTCCTACAATGACAAAAGAAATTACATTGTGTACATTCCATCTCTATACATGTTGTCTGTTCAAGGTCCCGACCTAAAAAGAAATAAAAAGACTAAGTTTTTCTTAATATAAACCCGCGTCACGTGATGTCTCCTCAATCTTGCGCGCGCGCTGTATCTAAAATAAAAGAAAAACTTTCCAAACTAAACATGAAACTTCTCCGGTAACATAATAATATAGACCCCATACCAAAGCAAACAAACAAACAAACAAACAAATAAACAAATACCCCCCCCCCCCTTTTTCCAAATCAATCAATAAAAAAAATCAATTATCCATTCATCAGAGGGGAAAGACTGCCTAACAATTGTTTTCAAAACAATTGCTTTATATTTATTATTAAGTCTTTCCACTTTTCTGTGGAAAGACTTATTGTATTTGTTCTGATTATTATTATTATTATTATTATTTTTTTTTTTTTTCCGCCAACTTTTGTTCTTGCGATAAATGTTTGTTTCGCAATATGTCGCTTTGATATTTCTCAGATTGTATCGTATAGTTTATGCGCTTTTAAATTTCACCCTGCTAAGCCGAACCAATTTCTTTGTAAGAGTTATCTCCCCATTTACTGTTTATCATCAGAGTGTATCTCCTTCGTACCAAAAAGAGATAGCGACAAAATTCTTTTTACAAATTGTTCGTTACATCCTCACTAATTTTTGGCTCATTTGGATCGAAGCGATTCGATTAAATTTTATAGGAGTTATCTACCTTTACGGAATAAATTTGTCGGTATGTTTTGTTAACTCATAAACCGTTGACCGTATAACCCTGGAATGTTTTTATTTGAGTCCCCTGGATCCTAACTTAGAAAATTAGGTCAAGGTCAAAGGTCAAGGTCATATTTTAGATTTTTATAAGTTTTTCATTTCCCTATAATTCTTGAACGGTTATAGATACAAAAATATTAAGCAGTGAAAAATGCTTGGTACTTCAAGGGGCAACTTTTTTACATTATGACTATATTGATTTTACCATCATGTAAGGGACATAACTCCCATCGATGGTTTTTAAAAAGCCATTTTTAGGCAAAACTCTTTAACAAAAGGTCCTTGACCCATAGGGTCTTTTGCAATGACCTTGACGAAAGTCACAAGGTCAAAGGTCAAGGTCATCAAATTATGTGGTTTTGGCACTATTTAAGCAGTTTTATGTGTGTTTGAATTTCAACAACCAACCAACCAACCAACCAACCAACCAACCAACCAACCAACCAACCAACCAATCAATCAATCAATCAATCAATCAATCAATCAATCAATCAATCAATCAATCAATCAATGTTTCCGTTTCATGTGTTTGATACGGGATTCAAGGTCTCTTTTTTTTCGCTTGTTTTAATTGAGCCTATCAAACGTGTTTAACCAACATGTTTAACCAATATGTTTAACCAACGTGTTTAACCAACATGTTTAACCAATGTGTTTAACAAACCAACCAACCAACCAATCAATGCATGTTTCCGTTTCATATGTTAAATACGGGATCCAAGATGTGTTTTTTTTTCGCTTGTTTAAATTGAGCCTATCCAACGTGTTTAACCAGCCAACGTGTTTCACCAATATGTTTAACCAACGTGTTTAACCAACATGTTTAACCAACCAACCAACCAACCAACCAACCAACCAACCAACCAACCAATCAATGCATGTTTCCGTTTTATGTGTTAAATACGGGATCCAAGATGTGGTTTTTTTTCGCTTGTTTAAATTGAGCCTATCCAACGTGTTTAACCAGCCAACGTGTTTCACCAATATGTTTAACCAACGTGTTTAACCAACATGTTTAACCAACGTGTTTAACCAACCAACCAACCAATCAATGCATGTTTCCGTTTCATGTGTTAAATACGGGATCCAAGATGGTTTTTTTTCCGCTTGTTTAAATTGAGCCTATCCAACGTGTTTAACCAGCCAACGTGTTTAACCAATATTTTTATCCAACGTGTTTAACCAACGTGTTTAACCAACCAACCAACCAAACAATCAATCAATGCATGTTTCCGTTTCATGCGTTAAATACGGGATCCAATTTTGAGCCTATCCAATGTGTTTAACCAACGTGTTTAAGCAACATGTTAAAGCAACGTGTTTAACCAACCAACCAACTAATCAACCAATCAATCGATCAATCAATCAATCAATCAATCATGATCATGATCAATAAATCATGTTTCATGAAAAATCGAAATTCAATATTGTTCTTGCGTCACTTCTGAAAAAAAATCCACATGTACTCTGAAACTACAAGTACAATCGACCTCAAAATTTGCAGTCAGCAGGGCATACATGTACTGAAAGTTTATAAAAAAATTTGGTGCCAACGTGTTTAGACTACGTGTTTAACCGACATGTTTAACCAACGTGTTTAACCAACCAACCAACCAATAAATAAATCAATGCATGTTTCCGTTTCATGTGTTAAATACGGGATCCAAGATGGTTTTTTTTCGCTTGTTTAAATTGAGCCTATCAAACGTGTTTAACCAGCCAACGTGTTTAACCAACGTGTTAAACCAACATGTTTAACCAACGTGTTTAACCAACCAACCAACCAACCAACCAATCAATCACTTAATGTATGTTTCCGTGTCATGCGTTTAATACGGGATGCAAGGTCTCTTGAGGTCTTTTTCCCCTTGTTCTAAGTGACCCTATCAAACGTGTTTAATCAACCAACCAACCAACCAACCAACAAACCAACCAACCAACCAATCAATCAACCAACTAATCAATCAATCAATATGTATGACTGTTTATTTATGACAGTTTATTGAAGGAACAAACTCTCAATTATTCAAGAAAATTTTTATTTTATTATTGTTCTTACGTCTCTTCTGAAAAAAAATCCACATATTCTCTGAAACTACAAGTCCAATCGACCTGAAAATTTGCAGTCAGCAGGGCATACATGTACTGAAGGTTCATAAAAAAACTTTTTGCAGATATCTCTCAAGACTTTTCCTAGAAAAAAGAAATGGCAATGCAGTAAAAATCGCTTGCTAGGTCCGTCAATCTCAGTAAAAACCTACAATAAAATGTCCGCTCCGAGATTGAAATACTAATCTGTGTTACAAACAGGTGCTGAAAAATGGACATTATCAGAAAATAATCATTAAATGTGTTTTAAAGTTACACCGGATCGATTAAATCCAAAACATGCACTGCTGCTGAACTGTGATCAAAATGTCAATTTCCTACAATGACAAAAGAAATTACATTGTGTACATTCCATCTCTATACATGTTGTCTGTTCAAGGTCCCGACCTAAAAAGAAATAAAAAGACTAAGTTTTTCTTAATATAAACCCGCGTCACGTGATGTCTCCTCAATCTTGCGCGCGCGCTGTATCTAAAATAAAAGAAAAACTTTCCAAACTAAACATGAAACTTCTCCGGTAACATAATAATATAGACCCCATACCAAAGCAAACAAACAAACAAACAAACAAATAAACAAATACCCCCCCCCCCCTTTTTCCAAATCAATCAATAAAAAAAATCAATTATCCATTCATCAGAGGGGAAAGACTGCCTAACAATTGTTTTCAAAACAATTGCTTTATATTTATTATTAAGTCTTTCCACTTTTCTGTGGAAAGACTTATTGTATTTGTTCTGATTATTATTATTATTATTATTATTTTTTTTTTTTTTCCGCCAACTTTTGTTCTTGCGATAAATGTTTGTTTCGCAATATGTCGCTTTGATATTTCTCAGATTGTATCGTATAGTTTATGCGCTTTTAAATTTCACCCTGCTAAGCCGAACCAATTTCTTTGTAAGAGTTATCTCCCCATTTACTGTTTATCATCAGAGTGTATCTCCTTCGTACCAAAAAGAGATAGCGACAAAATTCTTTTTACAAATTGTTCGTTACATCCTCACTAATTTTTGGCTCATTTGGATCGAAGCGATTCGATTAAATTTTATAGGAGTTATCTACCTTTACGGAATAAATTTGTCGGTATGTTTTGTTAACTCATAAACCGTTGACCGTATAACCCTGGAATGTTTTTATTTGAGTCCCCTGGATCCTAACTTAGAAAATTAGGTCAAGGTCAAAGGTCAAGGTCATATTTTAGATTTTTATAAGTTTTTCATTTCCCTATAATTCTTGAACGGTTATAGATACAAAAATATTAAGCAGTGAAAAATGCTTGGTACTTCAAGGGGCAACTTTTTTACATTATGACTATATTGATTTTACCATCATGTAAGGGACATAACTCCCATCGATGGTTTTTAAAAAGCCATTTTTAGGCAAAACTCTTTAACAAAAGGTCCTTGACCCATAGGGTCTTTTGCAATGACCTTGACGAAAGTCACAAGGTCAAAGGTCAAGGTCATCAAATTATGTGGTTTTGGCACTATTTAAGCAGTTTTATGTGTGTTTGAATTTCAACCAACCAACCAACCAACCAACCAACCAACCAACCAACCAACCAACCAACCAATCAATCAATCAATCAATCAATCAATCAATCAATCAATCAATCAATCAATCAATCAATGTTTCCGTTTCATGTGTTTGATACGGGATTCAAGGTCTCTTTTTTTTCGCTTGTTTTAATTGAGCCTATCAAACGTGTTTAACCAACATGTTTAACCAATATGTTTAACCAACGTGTTTAACCAACATGTTTAACCAATGTGTTTAACAAACCAACCAACCAACCAATCAATGCATGTTTCCGTTTCATATGTTAAATACGGGATCCAAGATGTGTTTTTTTTTCGCTTGTTTAAATTGAGCCTATCCAACGTGTTTAACCAGCCAACGTGTTTCACCAATATGTTTAACCAACGTGTTTAACCAACATGTTTAACCAACCAACCAACCAACCAACCAACCAACCAACCAACCAACCAATCAATGCATGTTTCCGTTTTATGTGTTAAATACGGGATCCAAGATGTGGTTTTTTTTCGCTTGTTTAAATTGAGCCTATCCAACGTGTTTAACCAGCCAACGTGTTTCACCAATATGTTTAACCAACGTGTTTAACCAACATGTTTAACCAACGTGTTTAACCAACCAACCAACCAATCAATGCATGTTTCCGTTTCATGTGTTAAATACGGGATCCAAGATGGTTTTTTTTCCGCTTGTTTAAATTGAGCCTATCCAACGTGTTTAACCAGCCAACGTGTTTAACCAATATTTTTATCCAACGTGTTTAACCAACGTGTTTAACCAACCAACCAACCAAACAATCAATCAATGCATGTTTCCGTTTCATGCGTTAAATACGGGATCCAATTTTGAGCCTATCCAATGTGTTTAACCAACGTGTTTAAGCAACATGTTAAAGCAACGTGTTTAACCAACCAACCAACTAATCAACCAATCAATCGATCAATCAATCAATCAATCAATCATGATCATGATCAATAAATCATGTTTCATGAAAAATCGAAATTCAATATTGTTCTTGCGTCACTTCTGAAAAAAAATCCACATGTACTCTGAAACTACAAGTACAATCGACCTCAAAATTTGCAGTCAGCAGGGCATACATGTACTGAAAGTTTATAAAAAAATTTGGTGCCAACGTGTTTAGACTACGTGTTTAACCGACATGTTTAACCAACGTGTTTAACCAACCAACCAACCAATAAATAAATCAATGCATGTTTCCGTTTCATGTGTTAAATACGGGATCCAAGATGGTTTTTTTTCGCTTGTTTAAATTGAGCCTATCAAACGTGTTTAACCAGCCAACGTGTTTAACCAACGTGTTAAACCAACATGTTTAACCAACGTGTTTAACCAACCAACCAACCAACCAACCAATCAATCACTTAATGTATGTTTCCGTGTCATGCGTTTAATACGGGATGCAAGGTCTCTTGAGGTCTTTTTCCCCTTGTTCTAAGTGACCCTATCAAACGTGTTTAATCAACCAACCAACCAACCAACCAACAAACCAACCAACCAACCAATCAATCAACCAACTAATCAATCAATCAATATGTATGACTGTTTATTTATGACAGTTTATTGAAGGAACAAACTCTCAATTATTCAAGAAAATTTTTATTTTATTATTGTTCTTACGTCTCTTCTGAAAAAAAATCCACATATTCTCTGAAACTACAAGTCCAATCGACCTGAAAATTTGCAGTCAGCAGGGCATACATGTACTGAAGGTTCATAAAAAAACTTTTTGCAGATATCTCTCAAGACTTTTCCTAGAAAAAAGAAATGGCAATGCAGTAAAAATCGCTTGCTAGGTCCGTCAATCTCAGTAAAAACCTACAATAAAATGTCCGCTCCGAGATTGAAATACTAATCTGTGTTACAAACAGGTGCTGAAAAATGGACATTATCAGAAAATAATCATTAAATGTGTTTTAAAGTTACACCGGATCGATTAAATCCAAAACATGCACTGCTGCTGAACTGTGATCAAAATGTCAATTTCCTACAATGACAAAAGAAATTACATTGTGTACATTCCATCTCTATACATGTTGTCTGTTCAAGGTCCCGACCTAAAAAGAAATAAAAAGACTAAGTTTTTCTTAATATAAACCCGCGTCACGTGATGTCTCCTCAATCTTGCGCGCGCGCTGTATCTAAAATAAAAGAAAAACTTTCCAAACTAAACATGAAACTTCTCCGGTAACATAATAATATAGACCCCATACCAAAGCAAACAAACAAACAAACAAACAAATAAACAAATACCCCCCCCCCCCTTTTTCCAAATCAATCAATAAAAAAAATCAATTATCCATTCATCAGAGGGGAAAGACTGCCTAACAATTGTTTTCAAAACAATTGCTTTATATTTATTATTAAGTCTTTCCACTTTTCTGTGGAAAGACTTATTGTATTTGTTCTGATTATTATTATTATTATTATTATTTTTTTTTTTTTTCCGCCAACTTTTGTTCTTGCGATAAATGTTTGTTTCGCAATATGTCGCTTTGATATTTCTCAGATTGTATCGTATAGTTTATGCGCTTTTAAATTTCACCCTGCTAAGCCGAACCAATTTCTTTGTAAGAGTTATCTCCCCATTTACTGTTTATCATCAGAGTGTATCTCCTTCGTACCAAAAAGAGATAGCGACAAAATTCTTTTTACAAATTGTTCGTTACATCCTCACTAATTTTTGGCTCATTTGGATCGAAGCGATTCGATTAAATTTTATAGGAGTTATCTACCTTTACGGAATAAATTTGTCGGTATGTTTTGTTAACTCATAAACCGTTGACCGTATAACCCTGGAATGTTTTTATTTGAGTCCCCTGGATCCTAACTTAGAAAATTAGGTCAAGGTCAAAGGTCAAGGTCATATTTTAGATTTTTATAAGTTTTTCATTTCCCTATAATTCTTGAACGGTTATAGATACAAAAATATTAAGCAGTGAAAAATGCTTGGTACTTCAAGGGGCAACTTTTTTACATTATGACTATATTGATTTTACCATCATGTAAGGGACATAACTCCCATCGATGGTTTTTAAAAAGCCATTTTTAGGCAAAACTCTTTAACAAAAGGTCCTTGACCCATAGGGTCTTTTGCAATGACCTTGACGAAAGTCACAAGGTCAAAGGTCAAGGTCATCAAATTATGTGGTTTTGGCACTATTTAAGCAGTTTTATGTGTGTTTGAATTTAACAACCAACCAACCAACCAACCAACCAACCAACCAACCAACCAACCAACCAATCAATCAATCAATCAATCAATCAATCAATCAATCAATCAATCAATCAATCAATCAATGTTTCCGTTTCATGTGTTTGATACGGGATTCAAGGTCTCTTTTTTTTCGCTTGTTTTAATTGAGCCTATCAAACGTGTTTAACCAACATGTTTAACCAATATGTTTAACCAACGTGTTTAACCAACATGTTTAACCAATGTGTTTAACAAACCAACCAACCAACCAATCAATGCATGTTTCCGTTTCATATGTTAAATACGGGATCCAAGATGTGTTTTTTTTTCGCTTGTTTAAATTGAGCCTATCCAACGTGTTTAACCAGCCAACGTGTTTCACCAATATGTTTAACCAACGTGTTTAACCAACATGTTTAACCAACCAACCAACCAACCAACCAACCAACCAACCAACCAACCAACCAATCAATGCATGTTTCCGTTTTATGTGTTAAATACGGGATCCAAGATGTGGTTTTTTTTCGCTTGTTTAAATTGAGCCTATCCAACGTGTTTAACCAGCCAACGTGTTTCACCAATATGTTTAACCAACGTGTTTAACCAACATGTTTAACCAACGTGTTTAACCAACCAACCAACCAATCAATGCATGTTTCCGTTTCATGTGTTAAATACGGGATCCAAGATGGTTTTTTTTCCGCTTGTTTAAATTGAGCCTATCCAACGTGTTTAACCAGCCAACGTGTTTAACCAATATTTTTATCCAACGTGTTTAACCAACGTGTTTAACCAACCAACCAACCAAACAATCAATCAATGCATGTTTCCGTTTCATGCGTTAAATACGGGATCCAATTTTGAGCCTATCCAATGTGTTTAACCAACGTGTTTAAGCAACATGTTAAAGCAACGTGTTTAACCAACCAACCAACTAATCAACCAATCAATCGATCAATCAATCAATCAATCAATCATGATCATGATCAATAAATCATGTTTCATGAAAAATCGAAATTCAATATTGTTCTTGCGTCACTTCTGAAAAAAAATCCACATGTACTCTGAAACTACAAGTACAATCGACCTCAAAATTTGCAGTCAGCAGGGCATACATGTACTGAAAGTTTATAAAAAAATTTGGTGCCAACGTGTTTAGACTACGTGTTTAACCGACATGTTTAACCAACGTGTTTAACCAACCAACCAACCAATAAATAAATCAATGCATGTTTCCGTTTCATGTGTTAAATACGGGATCCAAGATGGTTTTTTTTCGCTTGTTTAAATTGAGCCTATCAAACGTGTTTAACCAGCCAACGTGTTTAACCAACGTGTTAAACCAACATGTTTAACCAACGTGTTTAACCAACCAACCAACCAACCAACCAATCAATCACTTAATGTATGTTTCCGTGTCATGCGTTTAATACGGGATGCAAGGTCTCTTGAGGTCTTTTTCCCCTTGTTCTAAGTGACCCTATCAAACGTGTTTAATCAACCAACCAACCAACCAACCAACAAACCAACCAACCAACCAATCAATCAACCAACTAATCAATCAATCAATATGTATGACTGTTTATTTATGACAGTTTATTGAAGGAACAAACTCTCAATTATTCAAGAAAATTTTTATTTTATTATTGTTCTTACGTCTCTTCTGAAAAAAAATCCACATATTCTCTGAAACTACAAGTCCAATCGACCTGAAAATTTGCAGTCAGCAGGGCATACATGTACTGAAGGTTCATAAAAAAACTTTTTGCAGATATCTCTCAAGACTTTTCCTAGAAAAAAGAAATGGCAATGCAGTAAAAATCGCTTGCTAGGTCCGTCAATCTCAGTAAAAACCTACAATAAAATGTCCGCTCCGAGATTGAAATACTAATCTGTGTTACAAACAGGTGCTGAAAAATGGACATTATCAGAAAATAATCATTAAATGTGTTTTAAAGTTACACCGGATCGATTAAATCCAAAACATGCACTGCTGCTGAACTGTGATCAAAATGTCAATTTCCTACAATGACAAAAGAAATTACATTGTGTACATTCCATCTCTATACATGTTGTCTGTTCAAGGTCCCGACCTAAAAAGAAATAAAAAGACTAAGTTTTTCTTAATATAAACCCGCGTCACGTGATGTCTCCTCAATCTTGCGCGCGCGCTGTATCTAAAATAAAAGAAAAACTTTCCAAACTAAACATGAAACTTCTCCGGTAACATAATAATATAGACCCCATACCAAAGCAAACAAACAAACAAACAAACAAATAAACAAATACCCCCCCCCCCTTTTTCCAAATCAATCAATAAAAAAAATCAATTATCCATTCATCAGAGGGGAAAGACTGCCTAACAATTGTTTTCAAAACAATTGCTTTATATTTATTATTAAGTCTTTCCACTTTTCTGTGGAAAGACTTATTGTATTTGTTCTGATTATTATTATTATTATTATTATTTTTTTTTTTTTTCCGCCAACTTTTGTTCTTGCGATAAATGTTTGTTTCGCAATATGTCGCTTTGATATTTCTCAGATTGTATCGTATAGTTTATGCGCTTTTAAATTTCACCCTGCTAAGCCGAACCAATTTCTTTGTAAGAGTTATCTCCCCATTTACTGTTTATCATCAGAGTGTATCTCCTTCGTACCAAAAAGAGATAGCGACAAAATTCTTTTTACAAATTGTTCGTTACATCCTCACTAATTTTTGGCTCATTTGGATCGAAGCGATTCGATTAAATTTTATAGGAGTTATCTACCTTTACGGAATAAATTTGTCGGTATGTTTTGTTAACTCATAAACCGTTGACCGTATAACCCTGGAATGTTTTTATTTGAGTCCCCTGGATCCTAACTTAGAAAATTAGGTCAAGGTCAAAGGTCAAGGTCATATTTTAGATTTTTATAAGTTTTTCATTTCCCTATAATTCTTGAACGGTTATAGATACAAAAATATTAAGCAGTGAAAAATGCTTGGTACTTCAAGGGGCAACTTTTTTACATTATGACTATATTGATTTTACCATCATGTAAGGGACATAACTCCCATCGATGGTTTTTAAAAAGCCATTTTTAGGCAAAACTCTTTAACAAAAGGTCCTTGACCCATAGGGTCTTTTGCAATGACCTTGACGAAAGTCACAAGGTCAAAGGTCAAGGTCATCAAATTATGTGGTTTTGGCACTATTTAAGCAGTTTTATGTGTGTTTGAATTTCAACCAACCAACCAACCAACCAACCAACCAACCAACCAACCAACCAACCAACCAATCAATCAATCAATCAATCAATCAATCAATCAATCAATCAATCAATCAATCAATCAATGTTTCCGTTTCATGTGTTTGATACGGGATTCAAGGTCTCTTTTTTTTCGCTTGTTTTAATTGAGCCTATCAAACGTGTTTAACCAACATGTTTAACCAATATGTTTAACCAACGTGTTTAACCAACATGTTTAACCAATGTGTTTAACAAACCAACCAACCAACCAATCAATGCATGTTTCCGTTTCATATGTTAAATACGGGATCCAAGATGTGTTTTTTTTTCGCTTGTTTAAATTGAGCCTATCCAACGTGTTTAACCAGCCAACGTGTTTCACCAATATGTTTAACCAACGTGTTTAACCAACATGTTTAACCAACCAACCAACCAACCAACCAACCAACCAACCAACCAACCAATCAATGCATGTTTCCGTTTTATGTGTTAAATACGGGATCCAAGATGTGGTTTTTTTTCGCTTGTTTAAATTGAGCCTATCCAACGTGTTTAACCAGCCAACGTGTTTCACCAATATGTTTAACCAACGTGTTTAACCAACATGTTTAACCAACGTGTTTAACCAACCAACCAACCAATCAATGCATGTTTCCGTTTCATGTGTTAAATACGGGATCCAAGATGGTTTTTTTTCCGCTTGTTTAAATTGAGCCTATCCAACGTGTTTAACCAGCCAACGTGTTTAACCAATATTTTTATCCAACGTGTTTAACCAACGTGTTTAACCAACCAACCAACCAAACAATCAATCAATGCATGTTTCCGTTTCATGCGTTAAATACGGGATCCAATTTTGAGCCTATCCAATGTGTTTAACCAACGTGTTTAAGCAACATGTTAAAGCAACGTGTTTAACCAACCAACCAACTAATCAACCAATCAATCGATCAATCAATCAATCAATCAATCATGATCATGATCAATAAATCATGTTTCATGAAAAATCGAAATTCAATATTGTTCTTGCGTCACTTCTGAAAAAAAATCCACATGTACTCTGAAACTACAAGTACAATCGACCTCAAAATTTGCAGTCAGCAGGGCATACATGTACTGAAAGTTTATAAAAAAATTTGGTGCCAACGTGTTTAGACTACGTGTTTAACCGACATGTTTAACCAACGTGTTTAACCAACCAACCAACCAATAAATAAATCAATGCATGTTTCCGTTTCATGTGTTAAATACGGGATCCAAGATGGTTTTTTTTCGCTTGTTTAAATTGAGCCTATCAAACGTGTTTAACCAGCCAACGTGTTTAACCAACGTGTTAAACCAACATGTTTAACCAACGTGTTTAACCAACCAACCAACCAACCAACCAATCAATCACTTAATGTATGTTTCCGTGTCATGCGTTTAATACGGGATGCAAGGTCTCTTGAGGTCTTTTTCCCCTTGTTCTAAGTGACCCTATCAAACGTGTTTAATCAACCAACCAACCAACCAACCAACAAACCAACCAACCAACCAATCAATCAACCAACTAATCAATCAATCAATATGTATGACTGTTTATTTATGACAGTTTATTGAAGGAACAAACTCTCAATTATTCAAGAAAATTTTTATTTTATTATTGTTCTTACGTCTCTTCTGAAAAAAAATCCACATATTCTCTGAAACTACAAGTCCAATCGACCTGAAAATTTGCAGTCAGCAGGGCATACATGTACTGAAGGTTCATAAAAAAACTTTTTGCAGATATCTCTCAAGACTTTTCCTAGAAAAAAGAAATGGCAATGCAGTAAAAATCGCTTGCTAGGTCCGTCAATCTCAGTAAAAACCTACAATAAAATGTCCGCTCCGAGATTGAAATACTAATCTGTGTTACAAACAGGTGCTGAAAAATGGACATTATCAGAAAATAATCATTAAATGTGTTTTAAAGTTACACCGGATCGATTAAATCCAAAACATGCACTGCTGCTGAACTGTGATCAAAATGTCAATTTCCTACAATGACAAAAGAAATTACATTGTGTACATTCCATCTCTATACATGTTGTCTGTTCAAGGTCCCGACCTAAAAAGAAATAAAAAGACTAAGTTTTTCTTAATATAAACCCGCGTCACGTGATGTCTCCTCAATCTTGCGCGCGCGCTGTATCTAAAATAAAAGAAAAACTTTCCAAACTAAACATGAAACTTCTCCGGTAACATAATAATATAGACCCCATACCAAAGCAAACAAACAAACAAACAAACAAACAAATAAACAAATACCCCCCCCCCCTTTTTCCAAATCAATCAATAAAAAAAATCAATTATCCATTCATCAGAGGGGAAAGACTGCCTAACAATTGTTTTCAAAACAATTGCTTTATATTTATTATTAGGTCTTTCCACTTTTCTGTGGAAAGCCTATTGTATTTGTTCTGATTATTATTATTATTATTATTTTTTTTTTTTTTCCGCCAAATTTTGTTCTTGCGATAAATGTTTGTTTCGCAATATGTCGCTTAGATTTTTTTCATATTGTATCGTATAGTTTATGCGCTTTTAAATTTCACCCTGCTAAGCCGAACCATTTTCTTTGTAAGAGTTATCTCCCTATTCACTGTTTGTCATGTGTGTGCATCTCCTTCGTAACAAAATAAGAAAGCGACAAAATTCTTTTTACAAATTGTTCGTTACATCCTCAGGAATTTTTGGCTAATTTGGATCGAAGCGATTCGATGAAATTTTATAGGAGTTATGTACCTTTACGGAATAAATTTGTCGGTATGTTTTTTTAACTCATAAACCGTTAACCGTATAACCCTGGAATGTTTTTATTTGAGTCCCCTGGGTCCTAACTTAGAAAATTAGGTCAAGGTCAAAGGTCAAGGTCATATTTTAGATTTTCATATGTCTTTGATTTCCCTATAATTCTTGAATGGTTATAGATACAGAAAATTTAAGCAGTGAAAAATGTTCAGTACTTCAAGGGGCAACTTTGTTACATTATGACTGTATTGGTTTTACCATTATGTAAGGGACATAACCCCCATTGATGGTTTATAAAAAGCCATTATTAGGCAAAACTCTTAAACAAAAGGTCCTTGACCCATAGGGTCTTTTGCAATGACATTGTGAAGCAATGACCTTGACAAAGGTCACAAGGTCAAAGGTCAAGGTCATGTACATATGTGATTTGGGGCACGACTTGAAGAATTTTATGTGTGTTTGCCAACCAACCAACCAACCAACCAACCAATCATGATCAATCAATAATGATCAATCAACAAATCATGATCATGATCAATCAACCAATCATGATCATGATTAATCAATCAATCAATCATGTTTCCGTCTCATGTGTTTAATATAGGGTTCAAGATCTCCTTTGTTTCTTTTTCGCTGTTTCAATTGACCCTTTCCAACGTGTTTAACCAACCAACCAACCAACCAACCAACCAATCAATCAATCAATCAATCAATCAATCAATCAATCATTCATGATCAATCAGTCATGTTTCCGTCTCGTCTCGTGTGTTTAATATAGGGTCCAAGATCTTCTTTGTTTCTTTTTCGCTGTTTCAATTGGCCCTATCCAACGTGTTTAACCAACCAACCAATTAACCAACCAACCAACCAACCAAACAACCAACCAACCAACCAACCAACCAATCAATCAATCAATCAATCAATCAATCAATCAATCAATCAATCATGTTTCCGTCTCGTGTGTTTACTATAGGGTCCAAGATCTTTTTTGTTTCTTTTTCGCTGTTTCAATTGGCCCTATCCAACGTGTTTTACCAACCAACCAACCAACCAACTAATCAATCAATCAATCAATCAATCAATCAATCATGATCATGATCAATCAATCATGATCATGATCAATCAATCATGATCATGATCAATCAATCATGTTTCATGAAAAATTGAAATTTAATATTGTTCTTGCGTCACTTCTGAAAAAAAAATCCACATGTACTCTGAAACTACAAATACAATCGACCTCAAAATTTGCAGTCAGCAGGGCATACATGTACTAAAAGTTTATAAAAAAACTTGGTGCAGATATCTCTCAAAGCTTTTCCTAGAGAAAAGAAATTGCAATGCCGTAAAAATTGCTTGCTAGGTCCGTCAATTTCAGTAAAAGCCTACAATAAAATGTCCGCTCCGAGATTGAAATACTAATCTGTGTTACAAACAGGTGCTGAAAAATGTACATTATCAGAAAATAATCAATAAATGTGTTTTAAAGTTACACCGGATCAAATAAATCCAAATCATGCACTGCTTGTGAACTGTCATCAAAATGTCAATTTCCTACAATGACAAAAGAAATTACATTGTGTGCATTCCGTCTCTATACATGTTGTCTGTTCAAAGTCCCCACCTAAAAAGGAATAAAAAGACTATCTTTTCGTTATTATAAACCCGTGTCACGTGATGTGGCGCGCGCGCTGTACCTAAAATAAAAGAAAAACTTTCCAAACTAAACATGAAACTTCTCCGGTAACAATAATATAGACCCCATACAGAAACAAACAAACAAACAAACAAACAAACAAACACCCCCCCCCCCCCAATTCAATTAATTTTAAAGGGGGAAAGACCCCCTACAATTGCTTTTTTAAAGCAATTGATTTATATTGTAAAAAACCTTTTTAACCATTCTGTTCCGTTAATAAAAAAAAAAAAAAAAATCTCCCCGAGACCCCCTTTTGCCCCCCCCCCCCCCTTTTTTTTAACCCTCCACTTACAACTGAATGTAGGTTGTGTACTATCTATCCTATCAACGTAAAACGAACGACAACTCCAGTTTTTTCCATATTATTAGGTCTTTCCACTTTTTTGTGGAAAGCCTATTGTATTTGTTCTGATTATTATTATTATTAGGTCTTTCCACTTTTCTGTGGAAAGACCTATTGTATTTGTTCTGATTATTAGGTCTTTCCACTTTTCTGTGGAAAGACCTATTGTATTTGTTCTGATTATTAGGTCTTTCCACTTTTCTGTGGAAAGACCTATTGTATTTGTTCTGATTATTAGGTCTTTCCACTTTTCTGTGGAAAGCCTATTGTATTTGTTCTGATTATTAGGTCTTTCCACTTTTCTGTGGAAAGCCTATTGTATTTGTTCTGATTATTATTATTAAGTCTTTCCACTTTTCTGTGGAAAGACTTATTGTATTTGTTCTGATTATTATTATTATTATTATTATTATTATTATTATTTTTTTTTTTCCGCCAACTTTTGTTCTTGCGATAAATGTTTGTTTCGCAATATGTCGCTTAGATATTTCTCATATTGTATCGTATAGTTTATGCGCTTTTAAATTTCACCCTGCTAAGACGAACAATTTTCTCTGTAAGAGTTATCTCCCTATTCACTGTTTATCATGTGTGTGCATCTCCTTCGTAACAAAAAAAGATAGCGACAAAATTCTTTTTACAAATTGTTCGTTACATCCTCAGAAAATTTTGGCTAATTTGGATCGAAGCGATTCGATGAAATTTTATAGGAGTTATCTATCTTTACGGAATAAATTTGTCGGTATGTTTTTTTAACTCATAAACCGTTAACCGTATAACCCTGGAATGTTTTTATTTGAGTCCCCTGATTCCTAACTTAGAAAATTAGGTCAAGGTCAAAGGTCAAGGTCATATTTTAGATTTTCATATGTCTTTGATTTCCCTATAATTCTTGAATGGTTATAGATACAGAAAATTTAAGCAGTGAAAAATGTTAAGTACTTCAAGGGGCAACTTTTTTACATTATGACTATATTGATTTTACCATCATGTAAGGGACATAACTCCCATCGATGGTTTTTAAAAAGCCATATTTAGGCAAAACTCTTAAACAAAAGTCCTTGACCCATAGGGTCTTTTGCAATGACCTTGTGGAGCAATGACCTTGACGAAGGTCACAAGGTCAAAGGTCAAGGTCATCAAATTATGTGGTTTTGGCACTATTTAAACAGTTTTATGTGCGTTTGAATTTCAACCAACCAACCAACCAACCAACCAATCAACCAACCAACCAACCAACCAACCAACCAACCAACCAACCAATCAATCAATCAATCAATCAATCAATCAATGTTTCCGTTTCATGTGTTTGATACGGGATTCAAGGTCTCTTTTTTTTCGCTTGTTTTAATTGAGCCTATCAAACGTGTTTAACCAACATGTTTAACAAATATGTTTAACTAACGTGTTTAACCAACGTGTTTAACCAACGTGTTTAACCAACCAACCAACCAATCAATCAATCAATGCATGTTTGCGTTTCATGTGTTAAATACGGGATCCAAGATGGTTTTTTTCGCTTGTTTAAATTGAGCCTATCTAACGTGTTTAACCAGCCAACGTGTTTAACCAACGTGTTTAACCATCATGTTTAACCAACCAACCACCCACCCAACCAATCAATCAATCAATGCATGTTTCCGTTTCATGTGTTAAATACGGGATCCAAGATGGTTTTTTTTTCGCTTGTTTAAATTGAGCCTATCCAACGTGTTTAACCAGCCAACGTGTTTAACCAATATGTTTAACCAAGGTGTTTAACCAATATGTTTAACCAACGTGTTTAACCAACATGTTTAACCAACGTGTTTAACCAACCAATCAATCAATCAATGCATGTTTCCGTTTCATGTGTTAAATACGGGATCCAATTTTGAGCCTATCCAATGTGTTTAACCAACGTGTTTAACCAACCAACCAACCAATCAATCAATCAATGCATGTTTCCGTTTCATGTGTTAAATACGGGATCCGAGATGGTTTTTTTTCGTTTGTTAAAATTGAGCCTATCAAACGTGTTTAACCAGCCAACGTGTTTAAACTACGTGTTTAACCGACATGTTTAACCAACCAACCAACCAACCAACCAACCAACCAACCAATAAATAAATCAATGCATGTTTCCGTTTCATGTGTTAAATACGGGATCCAAGATGGTTTTTTTTCGCTTGTTTAAATTGAGCCTATCAAACGTGTTTAACCAACGTGTTAAACCAACATGTTTAACCAACGTGTTTAACCAACCAACCAACCAACCAACCAACCAATCAATCACTTAATGTATGTTTCCGTGTCATGCGTTTAATACGGGATGCAAGGTCTCTTGAGGTCTTTTCCCCCTTGTTCTAAGTGACCCTATCAAACGTGTTTAATCAACCAACCAACAAACCAACCAACCAACCAATCAATCAACCAACTAATCAATCAATCAATATGTATGACTGTTTATTTATGACAGTTTATTGAAGGAACAAACTCTCAATTATTCAAGAAAATTTTTATTTTATTATTGTTCTTACGTCTCTTCTGAAAAAAAAATCCACATATTCTCTGAAACTACAAGTCCAATCGACCTGAAAATTTGCAGTCAGCAGGGCATACATGTACTGAAGGTTCATAAAAAAACTTTTTGCAGATATCTCTCAAGACTTTTCCTAGAAAAAAGAAATGGCAATGCAGTAAAAATCGCTTGCTAGGTCCGTCAATCTCAGTAAAAACCTACAAGAAAATGTCCGCTCCGAGATTGAAATACTAATCTGTGTTACAAACAGGTGCTGAAAAATGGACATTATCAAAAAATAATCATTAAATGTGTTTTAAAGTTACACCGGATCGATTAAATCCAAAACATGCACTGCTGGTGAACTGTGATCAAAATGTCAATTTCCTACAATGACAAAAGAAATTACATTGTGTACATTCCATCTCTAGACTTGTTGTCTGTTCAAGGTCCCGACCTAAAAAGAAATTAAAAGACTAAGTTTTTCTTAATATAAACCCGCGTCACGTGATGTCTCCTCAATCTTGCGCGCGCGCTGTATCTAAAATAAAAGAAAAACTTTCCAAACTAAACATGAAACTTCTCCGGTAACATAATAATATAGACCCTATACCAAAGCAAACAAACAAACAAATAAACAAATACCCCCCCCCCCCTTTTTCCAAATCAATCAATAAAAAAAAATCAATTATCCATTCATCAGAGGGGAAAGACTGCCTAACAATTGTTTTCAAAACAATTGCTTTATATTTATTATTATTATTATTATTATTATTATTATTTTCTTTTTTTTTTCCGCCAAATTTTGTTCTTGCGATAAATGTTTGTTTCGCAATATGTCGCTTAGATATTTCTCATATTGTATCGTATAGTTGATGCGCTTTTAAATTTCACCCTGCTAAGCCGAACCATTTTCTTTGTAAGAGTTATCTCCCTATTCACTGTTTATCATCAAAGCGTATCTCCTTCGTAACAAAAAAAGATAGCGACAAAATTCTTTTTACAAATTGTTCGTTACATCCTCAGTAATTTTTGGCGTATTTGGATCGAAGCGATTCGATGAAATTTTATAGGAGTTATCTACCTTTACAAAATAAATTTGTCGGTATGTTTATTTAACTCATTAACAGATAACCGTATAACCCTGGGATGTTTTTATTTGAGTCCCCTAGGTCCTAACTTAGAAAATGAGGTCAAGGTCAAAGGTCAAGGTCAAGTTCTCAATTGTGACTTTTGCTTGTTTTTGCATTTTCTCACTCACTTTGAGAGATACATATAAAAGAACAAGTGCAAAATGTCTGCTTAATTGTTATGAAGATATGCTACATTTAGTCTTATACAATTAGATGGCATCTTATAGGAGTTGTCGCCCCTGAAATGTCTTGATATGAGGTTATTTGATTATAACTTCAAGTAAGTTCATTATAAAGACATTTGACCTGATACAAAAGGTTAAGTGACAAATGACCTTGAAAAATGGCTACCGGAAGTGACCTTGAGAAAACCGGAAGTAGCTTTTTTTGCAATTTTTTCACATAAAAGTACTCAGAATCCATATATTTTGTCATATAGATACATGAACAGATTACTGAAGACTAAAAATGACTTCCAACAAACCGGAAGTGGCCAATTATCTCCCATTCTACATACTAAAGTATATAGAAACTATATATTTTTGCAATCAGTGTGAAAGAAGCTATCATATGAGACCAGATGTGACATTCATTTCACCGGAAGTAGCATATTATCTCCCTTATATCACTCAAAAAGATAATTAAACCATTATTTATCGCATCAGTATGAAGAAACTACCTTCTTATACAAATTTCTGTGGTGTGGAAAGACTTTCAATTGTTCTCTGAACAATTGGTTTTTAATTATTATTATTATTATTATTATTATTATTTTTTTTTCCGCCAAATTTTGTTCTTGCGATAAATGTTTGTTTCGCAATATGTCGCTTAGATATTTCTCATATGGTATCGTATAGTTTATGCGCTTTTAAATTTCACCCTGCTAAGGCGAACCATTTTCTTTGTAAGAGTTATCTCCCTATTCACTGTTTATCATCAGAGTGCATCTCCTTCGTAACAAAAAAAGATATCGACAAAATTCTTTTTACAAATTGTTCGTTACATCCTCAGTAATTTTTGGCTAATTTGGATCGAAGCGATTTGATGAAATTTTATAGGAGTTATCTACCTTTACAGAATAAATTTGTCGGTATGTTTTTTTAACTCATAAACCGTTAACCGTATAACCCTGGAATGTTTTTATTTGAGTCCCCTGGGTCCTTACTTAGAAAATTAGGTCAAGGTCAAAGGTCAAGTTCAAGTTCTCAATGTTGACTATTCCTTTTTTCAGCATTTTCTCCAACACCTTTAAAGATATGTATAAAAGAACAAGTGCAAAATGTTTGCTTAATTGTAATGTTGATTTGTTACATTTGGTCTGAAACAATCTAATGGCATCTTATAGGAGTTAGTGCCCCTGAAATGTGTAATTATCATGTTTATTGATGTTTACTTCAACTTGGTTCATTATATAGCCATATGACCTTTACCAAAATGTTGAGTGACATATGACCTTGAAATATGTCAACCGGAAGTGACCTTGGAAAAACCGGAAGTAGCCATTTTTGCACATTTTTCTTGAAAAAATACTCGGAATCCATATATTTTGTGATATAGATACATAAACTGATTACTGAAGACTACAAATGACTTCCAACAAACCGGAAGTAGCCAATTATCTCCAATTCTACATACAAAAGTATATAGAAACTATATATTTTGGAATCAGTGTGAAAGAAGCTATCATATGAGACTGGAAGTGACATTCATTTCACCGGAAGTAGCATATTATCTCCCTTATTCAACTCAAAATTAGAATAAACCATTATTTATCGCATCAGTATGAAGAAACTATCTTATCAAAATTTCTTTGATGTGGAAAGACTTTCAATTGTTCTCTGAACAATTGGTTTTTAATTATTATTATTTTTTTTTTTTTTCCGCCAAATTTTGTTCTTGCGATAAATGTTTGTTTCGCAATATGTCGCTTAGATTTTTTTCATATTGTATCGTATAGTTTATGCGCTTTTAAATTTCACCCTGCTAAGCCGAACCATTTTCTTTGTAAGAGTTATCTCCCTATTCACTGTTTGTCATGTGTGTGCATCTCCTTCGTAACAAAATAAGAAAGCGACAAAATTCTTTTTACAAATTGTTCGTTACATCCTCAGGAATTTTTGGCTAATTTGGATCGAAGCGATTCGATGAAATTTTATAGGAGTTATGTACCTTTACGGAATAAATTTGTCGATATGTTTTTTTAACTGATAAACCGTTAACCGTATAACCCTGGAATGTTTTTATTTGAGTCCCCGGGGTCCTAACTTAGAAAATTAGGTCAAGGTCAAAGGTCAAGGTCATATTTTAGATTTTCATATGTCTTTGATTTCCCTATAATTCTTGAATGGTTATAGATACAGAAAATTTAAGCAGTGAAAAATGTTCAGTACTTCAAGGGGCAACTTTGTTACATTATGACTGTATTGGTTTTACCATTATGTAAGGGACATAACCCCCATTGATGGTTTATAAAAAGCCATTATTAGGCAAGACTCTTAAACAAAAGGTCCTTGACCCATAGGGTCTTTTGCAATGACATTGTGAAGCAATGACCTTGACAAAGGTCACAAGGTCAAAGGTCAAGGTCATGTACATATGTGATTTGGGGCACGACTTGAAGAATTTTATGTGCGTTTGCCAACCAACCAACCAACCAACCAACCAACCAACCAATCATGATCAATCAATAATGATCAATCAACAAATCATGATCATGATCAATCAACAAATCATGATCATGATCAATCAACCAATCATGATCATGATCAATCAACCAATCATGATCATGATTAATCAATCAATCAATCATGTTTCCGTCTCATGTGTTTAATATAGGGTTCAAGATCTCCTTTGTTTCTTTTTCGCTGTTTCAATTGACCCTTTCCAACGTGTTTAACCAACCAACCAACCAATCAATCAATCAATCAATCAATCAATCAATCAATCAATCAATCAATCATGATCAATCAATCATGTTTCCGTCTCGTCTCGTGTGTTTAATATAGGGTCCAAGATCTTCTTTGTTTCTTTTTCGCTGTTTCAATTGGCCCTATCCAACGTGTTTAACCAACCAACCAACCAATCAATCAATCAATCAATCAATCAATCAATCGATCAATCAATCAATCAATCAATCAATCAATCAATCAATCAATCATGTTCCGTCTCGTGTGTTTAATATAGGGTCCAAGATCTTTTTTGTTTCTTTTTCGCTGTTTCAATTGGCCCTATCCAACGTGTTTTACCAACCAACCAACCAACTAATCAATCAATCAATCATGATCATGATCAATCATGATCATGATCAATCAACCATGATCAATCAATCATGATCATGATCAATCAATCATGTTTCATGAAAAATTGAAATTTAATATTGTTCTTGCGTCACTTCTGAAAAAAAAATCCACATGTACTCTGAAACTACAAATACAATCGACCTCAAAATTTGCAGTCAGCAGGGCATACATGTACTAAAAGTTTATAAAAAAACTTGGTGCAGATATCTCTCAAAGCTTTTCCTAGAGAAAAGAAATTGCAATGCCGTAAAAATTGCTTGCTAGGTCGGTAAATTTCAGTAAAAGCCTACAATAAAATGTCCGCTCCGAGATTGAAATACTAATCTGTGTTACAAACAGGTGCTGAAAAATGTACATTATCAGAAAATAATCAATAAATGTGTTTTAAAGTTACACCGGATCAAATAAATCCAAATCATGCACTGCTTGTGAACTGTCATCAACATGTCAATTTCCTACAATGACAAAAGAAATTACATTGTGTGCATTCCGTCTCTATACATGTTGTCTGTTCAAAGTCCCCACCTAAAAAGGAATAAAAAGACTATCTTTTCGTTATTATAAACCCGTGTCACGTGATGTGGCGCGCGCGCTGTACCTAAAATAAAAGAAAAACTTTCCAAACTAAACATGAAACTTCTCCGGTAACAATAATATAGACCCCATACAGAAACAAACAAACAAACAAACAAACAAACAACCCCCCCCCCCCCCAATTCAATTAATTTTAAAGGGGGAAAGACCCCCTACAATTGCTTTTTTAAAGCAATTGATTTATATTTTTTTTTTTTTTTCTTCCGCCTAATTTTGTTCTTGCGATAAACATTTGTTTCGCAATATGTCGCTTAAATATTTGATATATGATATCGAACAGTTTATGCGCTTTTGAAATTTACCCTGCGTAGACGAATACTTTTCTTTGTAGGAGTTATCTCCCCAAACACTGTTTTCCTTGTTAGCGCATCTCCTTCGCAACCGTAAAAGATTATGACAAATTTATTTTACAAAATTGCTCGTTATATCCTTCGCATGATTTGTCCTATTTTGACCGAAGCGATTTGACCGCTCCATATGAGAGTTATTTCCCCTTATGCATCTGATATAAGTGATATGAATTTCTATCTTATAAATCATAAGTGATAGAGACCTAGGATATTTTGATTTGAGGTCCTTGGTCCCAAAAAATGAAAATTAGGTCAAGGTCAAAGGTCAAGGTCATATTCTAATATTTGAATTTGGCTTATTTTGACTTATATCCAAAGACTGTATAAGATATCAACAAATTATTTTTACTAAATTGTTAGTTGCGACATGTCGTAAGATGTAAATTTTGATTGCAAGCGTACGTTGAATGTAAAAGGGAGTTTTCTCCCCTCTTGTATTTAAAAATACGCGTTTGGTGATATAACTCATTAACTAAATATAATAAAGACCTATGGTCTTTTGATTTGAGGTCCTTGGTTTATGACCTTGAAATTGATCTCAAGGTCATAGCTTAATTTGACGTTCTAGATTTTGACCTTTGCTTTTATTCTATATGTATACATGATAAAGATATACAACTTTTAGAAAAAGGTATCAAACCATTTAACCTTGTAAAAAACAACCGGAAGTGACCTTTTGTAAACCGGAAATAGCTATTTTTTTGTACTTTATTAATATAAAAGTATATAGAACCAGATATTTTTGGAATCAGTGTCAAGTAAATATTCAAATATAATCGGAAGTAACATTTTTCAAACCGGAAGTAACAAATTATCTCCCTTATTTAAAAAAAATGTATGGAAACAATATATTTTTGGAATCAGCTTACTAGGAGCTATCATTTGACGATTGAAATGACATTTTAAACTTAGTTTCACAACTTTTCATATCAAAATACATTGTTTTGATGGAAAGACCTTCAATTGTTCTCTGAACAATTGGTTTTTAATTATTATTTTTTTTTTCCGCCAAATTTTGTTCTTGCGACAAATGTTTGTTTCGCAATATGTCGCTTAGATATTTCTCATATAGTATCGTATAGTTTATGCGCTTTTAAATTTCACCCTGCTAAGCCGAACCATTTTCTTTGTAAGAGGTATCTCCCTATTCACTGTTTATCATCTGTGTGCATCTCCTTCGTAACAAAAAAAGATAGCGACAAAATTCTTTTTTCAAATTGTTCGTTACATCCTCAGGAATTTTTGGCTAATTTGGATCGAAGCGATTCGATGAAATTTTATAGGAGTTATCTACCTTTACAAAATAAATTTGTCGGTATGTTCATTTAACTCATAAACAGTTAACCGTATAACCCTGGAATGTTTTTATTTGAGTTCCCTAGGTCCTAACTTAGAAAATGAGGTCAAGGTCAAAGGTCAAGGTCAAGTTCTCAATTGTGACTTTTGCTTCTTTTTGTATTTTCTCCGACACTTTGAAAGATACATACTAAAGAACAAGTGCAAAATGTCAGCTTTATTGTAATGAAGATATGCTACATTTAGTCTTATACAATTTAATGGCATCTTATAGGAGTTGTTGCCCCTCAAATGTCTTAATATGAGGTCATTTGATTATGACTTCAACTAAGTTCATTATAAAGGCATTTGACCTTGTACAAAAGATTAGGTGACAAATGACCTTGAAAAATGACTACCGGAAGTGACCTTGAGAAAACCGGAAGTAGCCTTTTTTGCAATTTTTTCTTATAAAATTACTCAGAAACCATATATTTTATCATATAGATACTAAAACTGATTACTGAAGACGAAACATGACTTCCAAGAAACCGGAAGTGGCCAATTATTTCCCCTTCTACATACAATAGTATATAGAAACTATATATTTTTGGAATCAGTGTGAAATAAGCTATCATATGAGACCGGAAGTGACATTTATTTCACCGGAAGTAGCATATTATCTCCCTTTTATCACTCAAAAATATAATTAAAACATTATTTATCTCATCAGTATGAAGAAACTATCTTGTTATCAAAATTTCTTTGGTGTGGAAAGACTTTCAATTGTCTTCTGAACAATTGGTTTTTAATTATCATTTTTTTTATTTTTTTCTTCCGCCAAATTTTGTTCTTGCGCAAAATGTTTGTTTCGCAATATGTCGCTTAGATATTTCTCATATAGTATCGTATAGTTTATGCGCTTTTAAATTTCACCCTGCTAAGCGGAACCATTATCTATGTAAGAGTTATCTCCCTTTTCACTGTTTACCCTCTGTGTGCATCTCCTTCGTAACAAAACAAGATAGCGACAAAATTCTTTTTACAAATTGTTCGTTTCATCCTCAGTAATTTTTGGCGTATTTGGATCGAAGCGATTCGATGAAATTTTATAGGAGTTATCTACCTTTACAAAATAAATTTGTCGGTATGTTCATTTAACTCATAAACAGTTAACCGTATAACCCTGGAATGTTTTTATTTGAGTTCCCTAGGTCCTAACTTAGAAAATTAGGTCAAGGTCAAAGGTCAAGGTCAAGTTCTCAATTGTGACTTTTGCTTCTTTTTGTATTTTCTCCGACACTTTGAAAGATACATACTAAAGAACAAGTGCAAAATGTCAGCTTTATTGTAATGAAGATATGCTACATTTAGTCTTATACAATTTAATGGCATCTTATAGGAGTTGTTGCCCCTCAAATGTCTTAATATGAGGTCATTTGATTATGACTTCAACTAAGTTCATTATAAAGGCATTTGACCTTGTACAAAAGATTAGGTGACAAATGACCTTGAAAAATGACTACCGGAAGTGACCTTGAGAAAACCGGAAGTAGCCTTTTTTGCAATTTTTTCTTATAAAATTACTCAGAAACCATATATTTTATCATATAGATACTAAAACTGATTACTGAAGACGAAACATGACTTCCAACAAACCGGAAGTGGCCAATTATTTCCCCTTCTACATACAATAGTATATAGAAACTATATATTTTTGGAATCAGTGTGAAATAAGCTATCATATGAGACCGGAAGTGACATTTATTTCACCGGAAGTAGCATATTATCTCCCTTTTATCACTCAAAAATATAATTAAAACATTATTTATCTCATCAGTATGAAGAAACTATCTTGTTATCAAAATTTCTTTGGTGTGGAAAGACTTTCAATTGTCTTCTGAACAATTGGTTTTTAATTATCATTTTTTTTATTTTTTTCTTCCGCCAAATTTTGTTCTTGCGCAAAATGTTTGTTTCGCAATATGTCGCTTAGATATTTCTCATATAGTATCGTATAGTTTATGCGCTTTTAAATTTCACCCTGCAAAGCGGAACCATTATCTATGTAAGAGTTATCTCCCTTTTCACTGTTTACCCTCTGTGTGCATCTCCTTCGTAACAAAACAAGATAGCGACAAAATTCTTTTTACAAATTGTTCGTTTCATCCTCAGTAATTTTTGGCGTCTTTGGATCGAAGCGATTCGATGAAATTTTATAGGAGTTATCTACCTTTACAAAATAAATTTGTCGGTATGTTTGTTTAACTCATAAACAGTTAACCGTATAACCCTGGAATGTTTTTATTTGAGTCCTCTAGGACCCAACTTAGAAAATGAGGTCAAGGTCAAAGGTCAAGGTCAAGTTCTGAATTGTGTTTTTTACTTGTTTTTAATTTTCTCCGACATTCTGAGAGGTACAGAGAAAAAACAAGTGGAAAATGTCAGTTTTTTTGTAATGAAGATATGCTACATTTAGTCTTATACAATTAAATGGCATCTTATTGGAGTTATTGCCCCTGAAATGTCTTGATATAAAGTTATTTGATTACAACTTCAATTAAGTTCATTATAAAGACATTTGACCTTATACAAAAGGTTAAGTGACAAATGACCTTGAAAAATGGCTACCGGAAGTGACCTGGAAAACCGGAAGTAGCTTTTTTTGCTATTTTTTTCACATAAAAGTACTCAAAATCCATATAATTTGTCATATAGATACATAAACAGATTACTGAAGACTAAAAATGACTTCCAACAAACCGGAAGTGGCCAATTATCTCCCATTCTACATACAAAAGTATATAGAAACTATATATTTTTGGAATCAGTGTGAAAAAAGCTATCATATGAGACCGGAAGTGACATTCATTTCACCGGAAGTAGCATATTATCTCCCTTTTATCATTCAAAAATATAATTAAACCATTATTTGTCGCATCAGTATGAAGAAACTATCTTATCCAAATTTCTTTGTTGTGGAAAGACTTTCAATTGTTCTCTGAACAATTGGTTTTATTTTTTTTTTCTTCTGCCTAATTTTGTTCTAGCGATAAATATTTGTTTCGCAATATGTCGCTTAGATATTTGGTATATGATATCGAACAGTTTATGCGCTTTTGAAATTTACCCTGCATAACCGAATACTTTTCTTTGTAGGAGTTATCTCCCCAAACACTGTTTTCCTTGTGTCCACTTCTCCTTCGCAACCGTAAAAGATTACGACAAATTTATTTTATAAAATTGCTCATTATATCCTTCGCATGATTTGTCCAATTTTGACCGAAGCAATATGAACGCTCCATATGAGAGTTATTTCCCCTTTAGTATTTGAAATTTTAAAATGTATTTTAAACTGGAAAACCATAAGTGATAGAGACCTAGGGTCTTTTGATTTGAGGTCCTTGGTCCAAAAAAATAAAAATTAGGTCAAGGTCAAAGGTCAAGGTCATATTCTAATATTTGAATTTGGCTTATTTTCACTTATTCCCAAAGACTGTATAAGATATCAACAAATTATTTTTACTAAATTGTTAGTTGCGACATTTCGTAACATGTAAATTTTGATTGCAAGGGTACGTTGAACTAAAAAGGGAGTTTTCTCCCCTCTTGTATTTAAAAATATGCGTTTGGTGATATAACTCATTAACCAAATATAATTAAGACCTATGATCTTTTGATTTGAGGCCCTTGGTTTATGACCTTGAAATTGATCTCAAGGTCATAGCTTAATTTGACATTCTCGATTATGACCTTTGCTTTTATTTTATATGTAAACAAGATAAAGCCATGAGACTTTTAGCAAATGGTATCAAACAATTTGACCTTGAAAAAAACAACCAGAAGTGACCTTTTGTAAACCGGAAGTAGCTATTTTTTGTACTTTATTAATATAAAAGTATATAGAACCAGATATTTTTGGAATCAGTGTCAAGTAACTATTCAAATATTATCGGAAGTAACATTTTTCAAACCAGAAGTACCAAATTATCTCCCTTATTTAAAAAAATATTGCATAGAAACCATATATTTTTGGAATCAGCGTACAATAAGCTATAATTTGACGATTGAAATTACATTTTAAACATAATTTTACAACTTTCTTAATAAAATACATTGTATTTTGGTGGAAAGACCTTCAATTGTTCTCTGAAATATTGGTTTTTAATTATTATTATTATTTTTTTTCTTCCGTCACTTTTTTCTGACGGTGCTTTTTTCTTTCGCAAGATGTCGCTTAGATTTTTGGTGTATGATATCGAACAGTTTTGAAACTCACCCTTTTAAGCCGAATACTTTTTATTGTAAGAGTTATCTCCCCAAACACTGTTTTCTTATGTACAAAGTAACCGGAAGTTACCCTGTAAGAACCGGAAGTAGCTTTTTTTGTACTTTCTGAATGTGAAAGTATATAGAACTATATATTTTTGGAATCAGTGTGAATTAAACAGTTAAATAATACAGGAAGTAACCTTTTTCAAACCGGAAGTAACAAATGATCTCCTTTATTTAAAAAATATTGTACAGACACCATATATTTTTGAAATCAGCATACTATAAGCTTTCATTTGACGCTGTTAATGACTTTTATTATTTTCATATCAAAATGCGTGTTTTATTGTGGAAAGCCCTTCAATTGTTCTCTGAACAATTGGTTTTCAATTAATATGCATTTTTTCCTTCATATTTGTAATTACATTTTACTTTATTTGTAACCTGAATATGAAAATATATGTTTTTAATAATTGTCCATAATAAAGTTGTCAGAATCTAAATGATTATAAGTCTTTGAAACAGATGAAAGCGTTGGAGAAACATCACTCGTTTTTCTACTTCATTATTTTCTTTAAAATATTATTGTGTACATGAAACATTTGCCTACAAATGTTATTTGACGTGTTAAGCACAGATTTAACCCCATGACATATGTCATTAGGCGCACACCTTGATACGGAATTATCACATTTAAAATTGTCCTGTTCTGCAAAACAAAAAAAAATCATAATAAATTTATAATTTGCCTAAAATTCCCTATAAAGAACCCGGAAATACACAAACATTAAGAAAAACAACGTAGTGTAACTCCTAAAAGCGTCTTCATTAGATATGGGAAGGAAAATGCATTATACTTTTAATAATTAGGTCTTTCCACCTTTCTGTAGAAAAAAACTATTGACATTTTTCTAATTATAAGGTCTTTCCGACTTTCTATGGAAAGACCTTTTGCTTTTTCTGATTATAAGGTCTTTTCATTTTTCTGTGGAAACCCTATTTTATTTGTTTTAATTATTTGTATTTGTTTCGCAATATGTCACTAAGATATTTTTTACATAGCACCATTCAGTTTATGTGTTTTTTTTTTATTTTCACCCATTCTTAGACGAACAATTTTCTTTGTAAGAGTTATCTCCCTATTGAATGCTTATCAAGTGTGAGCATCTCCTTTTTAACAAAAAAAAATTATCGACAACATTCCTTTTTTTAAATTGTTCATTAATCCTCAGTAATCTTTTTGGCTATTTGGATCGAAGCGATAAAATGTTATATGAGTTATTTGCCTTTATCAAATAAATTTGTCGGTATGTTTTTTTTTTTAACTCATTATGATAACTTTAACTTTAATCACTATAAAGCCATATGACGTTAACAAAAGGTTAGGTGACATATGACCTTGAAAATGACAACCGGAGGTGACCTTGAGAAAATGGGAAATAGCCATAATTGAATTTGTTTTATGAAAAGGTTCTTGGAATCCGTATATTTTGTAATTTATATACATAAACTTATCATTCAAGTCCAGAAGTGACTTTCGATAAACTGTAAGTGGTCAATTATCTCAGGTTTTACATGCAAAAGTATATAAAAACTATATATTTTTTAAATCAGTGTTAAAGAGGCTATCATAAGAGACAACAAAAAGCTTATTGTTATCTCCCTTATTTCACTCAAGAATAAATAGAAACCAATTATTCATCACATCAGTCAAAAAAAAAATATTGCCTACCAATTTAAACTTTGAGTAAACTGGAACTAGCTTCATTTTCACCTACTTTGAAAATTGATGTGAACAAATCTTCAAGTGACCTCTGAACAATTGGTTTTTATTTAGGCATTTTTACTTTCTGTGGAAAGACTTAATATTGTTTTTGTTCTGATTATAAGTTCTTTCCACTTTTCTATGGAAAGACCTATTGTATTTGTTCTGATTATTATTATTATATTTATTTTCTTCTGCAAAATTTTGTTCTCGCGTAAATTTTTTTTTTCTAAGCTAAGATATTTCATATATAGTATTATACAGTTTATGCGCTTTTTATTTTCACCCATTCTCAACCAAATAGTTGTCTATGCAGGAGTCAACTCCCTGAACACTGTTTTCCTTGTGACTACATCCCCTCCGTAACCGTAAAAGAAAGCAACACATTTATTTTAGAAAATTGCTCGTTATATCCTTCGCATGATTTGTTCTATTTTAATCGAAGCGATATGAACACTCGATATGAGATTTATTTCCCCGTATGCATTTGATATAAGAAATATGCATTTCTATGTTTTAAACCATAAGAGATAGAGACCTAGGGTCTATTGATTTGAGATCCTTGATCCAAAAAAAAATGAAAATTAGGTCAAAGTCAAAGGTCAAGGTCATATTCTAAATTTTGATTTTTTTTAAAATCTTATACGATATTGACAAATTATTTTTACAAAATGGTTAGTTGCGACATGTCGAAACATTTTAATTTAGGTTGAGAGGGTGAGAAGACACTAAATGGGAGTTTTCCACCATTTCATATTTAGAATTATGCGTAAAGAGATATAACTCATTAACAATACATATTAAAGACCAATGGTCTTTGGATTTGACGTCCTTGGTTTATGACGTTGTTATTGAGTTCAAGGTCATTGGTTGATTGGACGTTCTAGATATTGACCTTTGCTTTGAATTCATATTTAGACATCATAAAGCAGTTTTAAACTGAATGTTGATATTTTCCTATCAAAATATATTGTTAGTGGTGAGCAGACCTTCAATTGTTCTTTGAACAATTGGCTTTTAATAATTTTATTATTTTTTCCGCTAAATTTTGTTCTCGCGTAAAATATTTGTTTCGCAAAATGTCGCTAAGATATTTCTGACATAGTATCATACAGTTTATGCGCTTTTTATTTTCACCCATTTCAAGCCGAACAATTTTCATCTCCCTGAAAGATGTTTTCCTTGTGACTACATATCCTCCGTAACCGCCAAAGAGAGCAACACATTTATTTTTGATTAGTCCTATTTTGACCGAAACGAAATGAACACTTCATATGAGAGTTATTAGCCCTTATGCATGTGATATAAGTGGTATGCATTTATATTTTATAAATCATAGGTGATAGAGACCTAGTAGCTTTTAATTTGGGGTTCTTGACAAAAAAATAAGAATTTAGTTCACGGTCAGAGGTCAAGGTCATATTTCTAATTTTGATTATAGTTATTTTCAATTCTTTTCAAAAACCGTAAAAGAAACCGACAACATATTTTTACAAAATTGTAAGTTGCGACATGTCGCACATGATGTAACACATGCATTTTGGTTGAAACGTGAGCTAACATTAAAATGGAGTTTTCTCCCCTCCTATATTAAAAAGTAGGCAAATAGTGATACAACTCATTAACCATATATAATTAAGACCTCTGGTCTCTTGATTTGAAGCCCTTGGTTTATGACCTTGAAATATAATTCAAGGTAATAATTCATATTGACTTTCCAAATTTTGAACTTTGGTTTTACATCATATGTACACATGATAAATCTATGAGACTGTTTGAATAACGTTGCAAGACACTTGACCAAGGAAAAACTGGAAGTGAACTTTTGCACATAGGAAGTAGCTATTTTAGAAGTAACAAATAAGCTACCTTTTTATTTGTTTACAGAAACCATATATTTTTGGAATCAGTGAACAATAAGCTATCATTTGACGGTGGATATGATATTTCAATCTGAACTCTCATAGTTCTATATCATAATTGATTGTTATGGTTGGAAAAAAACATCAGTTGGAACAATTGGTTTTTAATTATAATGATTATTATTATTATTATTATTATTATTATGGTTAGGTATTTCCACTTTTCTGTGGAAACACCTATTGTATTTGTTCTGATAATCATTATTTTTTTTTTCTTCCGCCAAAATTTGTTTGTTTCGTAATATGTTGCTTAGGTATTTCTAATATTGTATCGTATAGTTTATGCGCTTTTAAATTTCCCCCTGCTAAGACGAACAATTTTCTTTGTAAGAGTTATCTTCCTTTTCATTGTTTATAATATGTTTGCATCTCCTTCGTAACCAAAAAAACCATATCGACAACAAATTGTTTGTTACATCCTCAGAATTGTTTTGCTAATTTCAAGCCAGTCGATGAAATATTATTTCAGTTATCTACCTTCAGGAAATAAATGTCGGTATATGTTATTGACTTATAAACCGTTAACCTTATAATCCTGGAATGTCTTTTTTTATTTTAGGCCCCTAGGTCCTAAATGAGGTAAAGGTCAAAGGTCAAGGTCAAATTTTCAATTGTGACTTTTCCTTGTCTTTGCATTTCGCAAACACTTTAAAAGATATGAATAAAAGAATAAGTGCAAAATGTTTGCTTTATGGTAATAAAGATATGTTACATGTGGTCTGATACAATCTGATGGCATCTTATAAGAGTAAGTAGCCCCTGGAATGTCTAATTCTAAGGTCAATTGATTATTACTTCAATATTTAGTTCATTATAAAGTCATATCACCGTCAAAATATAATAAAGGAAGGGATCTTGAGAAACACCGGAAGTAGCTATTTCTGCACTATTTTATAGAAAAAACTGAGAATCAATATTTGTTGTAGTATAGTTAAACAAACTTCTCGCTTATGATCAAAAAACTTTTTGAATCAGTGTGAAAGAAGCTATATGATGAGACCGGAAGTAACATTAACTCCCATGGAAGAAGCATATTATCTCCCTTATTTCACTCAAAAGAATAGAAAAACCACTTATTTATTGCATCATTATGAAAAACCTTATGATTTGATGCCAATTTAAACTTTGATTACACAGAAACTAGCTTCTTTTCAATAAGTTTGAAAAATTGATGTCGAAAGACTTCAATTGTTTTCTGTACAATTGTTTTTTAATTATTTTTTGTCTTCTGCCACTTTTATGTCGTGCGTATAAATACTGTTTTGCAAGATGTCGCTTAGATATTTTGTATATAATAACTTACAGTTTACGCGCCTTAAAAATTGACCCTGCTTAACCGAATACTTTTCTTAGAAGAAGTTATCTCCCATTATTTTCCTTGTGAGTGCATCTCCTAAGTAACCATAAAAGAAAGCGACAAAGGACAGGTTACAGTAAGCATCAGAGAATGGCCCCCAATTTTCGTTTAAATTAAAAGTGACGTACGTGCAATAAATTACAACACTATATTTTTAAGGTTTTAAACTTATATTTTTGTAAACATCAATATATTTGTCAATTTCCACTTATAATATTCATGATTTGTTACTGTAAATACCTCAAGATTCGCGAAAACTGTAGGGAAATGGTAGTTTCCAGACCTTTTTCTGCATTTTAAGATATGAGCGTACCTACGGCTCACGATCATATTCATAACTAACATTCCTTGAATATAAATGTTGATGCATTTCAAATATCTTAGTTTGTCGTGAGACCGCTCTTACTGGAAAATTTTAAAATGGTGAAAAAAATGGTAGTATTCATTGATTTATCGAAATATTTAAACGAACTGCGGACCGGAGATGATTACCGGTATTAATTTACAAAATCGTCGCCCTTGAATGTACTAATCTCCGTTGACACTTTTGTGGAAAGTGCTTACTTTCACGTTCGCATTTTTATCAAGTATAGCATGCCAAGTTAACATTTTAGGCAATCATTTAACATAAATACATATGGCCAAAATATATTAGAACCGTGAATAATAACATGCATTGATCATTGTCATTCATATAACAAAAGAAGACACCATGTGACAATTTTAATTATTTAATTGTGTAAGTGTAACCATAAAAAAGAACAAACAAAACATTTAACACTTTTATGATCTAAAGTGTGTATCTTGAGTAATTGTTGGTCATGGTGCTGAATTAACCTTCCCGTTGCTCTTTTTCAACGACAACGCGTGCTTCTTCGTATTTCTTGTTTCCAAATTATTCTCTACAAAACTTTCCGTTATAAATATGCATGCATAAAGTATTTGCCACTGGACGGTCAGAAAACAACATTTAATCAACCATATCTTCTTTCAAAGACCAGTACTACAAAGATTTCAAATATATTCAAAAGAAAAGATCTAAAAGATTCGTTAATTTTTTAATCAGATGTTCATAAATCAAAGAAAACAAATGAAAATTGAATATCAAAGGAAAAAAATGCATCATAGTCAAAAATATCTTGATTGTAATTTTATTCATTAAACGCGTGTTTCGTGTAGTACAGAAGACTCACCAGTGACGGTCGTTTAAAACAAATGTCAAAACAACATAAACGGGTTATAATTCCGAAAGATTTTGCAAACGCGATTAAGGTTATTTATTCCTGAATATATAATCCGTAGTGTTTCAAACATTTCAAAGTTTTGTAAAAAGTAAATTCATCAAATTGACAATTTCAATGAAAACTCATATTTACACAAAGTGCCGACTTTTGGACATTGTGTTGCTGCATGGGTTATTTGTGTCATTGCTTTTTAATGTGCTAGCTTCAAAGGTTACAGTCTACATGAAGAGATATTACCCTAACTTGACAATATTTATTCTGACTCTGATCCAACTAGTCTTTGCTCTTACCCTATACTGTCATTTGCTTAACGGAAAATCAGCAAATACCAATTTTAAAGTCTTTGGTTTGACCAGGCCGGTGACAGAACCCACGATATAAGGATTTTAAATTCATTTATTATATTTATTTAATTGTACCATGAATTCACTGAAGAGTGCTTATTGTAAGAGTCCATCTAATAATATAAATCCTCGCTTAAACATACTCATCTATCCAAAAGAAATATTTTTGCATCATATATAGGAATAAAAAGATGTGGTATGAGTTCCAATGATACTACTCTCTATACAAGTCACAATGTGTAAAAAAGTAATCGATTATAGGTCAAAGTACGGACTTTAACAAAGATAAGTGGCTTAAACCGACCAGCCAGCTATAAAGGACACAACAATGCCTAATGTAAAACAATTCAAACCGGTAATTTCAAACCAACGGTATGATTTATATGAAAAGCTAGGAACACTTATAAACCACGACAACCACTGAACAACAGGTTCTTAGGACAGATGCAAACACATGCAGCAGGTTTAAACGTTTTAAAAGGCAACAACCTTCACCCTAATTCGAACTAATATACTCTTACAAATGTATGAGTAACTTGCATGTGCAAGTATAACTGTTCGTTTGATAAACAAATTATAAAACCACAAAAACAAAACAAAAAAATACATTTGCAAAATAAGCAAATACTATGAATTTAACATGATATTGCACAAATCCTTTGACACCGACAGGAAAGAGAAACATGTTTTTTGTCATTGCCAGTATCCACATCATTAATATAGACAACAAATATGTTCAATATTATATTTCATCGTGAAAAAAAAAAAAAACATCAGCTTATTTTGTACTCAGTTCTAATTTGACTTTGTCATTGTGGCTTCCAAGATGAAATGAATGGATACATTATGTTTGACATAAGTATTCTTCTTCTTATTAATATTGTTTTATTTTATTCTCATACACACTTTTTACCGCCATTACTTATTTAGTTTTGTTAGACATTGGCTTATGATATCATCACAGTCTAATATCATTATGAAATTTACTGTTGATCTCAAGGTCAAAATAATTGTTATTTGGTTCTTGACAGTTGACTTTCATGGTTAAATGATTGTCCAACCTAACACCATATATATTCTTACGGGCTATGTTATTTTTAGTTACTGCACAATAGGATTAAGGTCAAATCCTCATTATATAATGCATCGTTAATTATCTTAAAAATGGTTTATATCCTTACCCCTTGTCTTGATAAGTTGTTGTACCCATGCTTAAGGACACATTAACTTAATTCTTAATTGCTTGGATAAGACATTTAAGTCCACACTGTTTTTGGTACAAATCACGTCTTTTCCCTTCCATTAACTGTTCAATAGCTGTAACAACTGATCAATCCCATTTGTATTTAGTTAATTTTTTATATTCTTGTTTTCATGAAAAGACCTTCGCATTGAAACAAACAAAGGTGGTGTAGATGTCTATAATTTAAATTCAAAAATTTCTGTTGCTGAGAAAGATCTGGTTTTCTATGCTTAAGATTGAATTCGTACAAAAAAATTAATGATAATATAGAAGATAATCAGATAATATAATAGCGTAAAACCACATCAGGAAGTATATTCTTCTAAAAAAAAACTAAGTTCATACTTCAAAAAACATAAAGAACTTTTTATTGTACGGTTGCTATGCACTTGTTATGTTAATAAGTTGTTGATAAGCATTCAGTGAACTTCAATTGAACTAACTTTTCATTTCTAACTAAATGCTGTTTATAAACAGACAATCTGTATTGCATTCAATTAAATTTTTTCAATAAAATGACAAATTGCTTTGTAGTTGTCTTTAATCCAAACATGCTTTGTTTTTGCTAAGCAACACTTGTGTTAATATACTCAATACGGAATTTGTTAAGAATAAAAAAAAACAAATCAAATCAAAGAATACCACATATGGAAAGAAAAATCTTCAGACAACTGCGAAATTCATACTTCTGAGGGACAAGCACTCGTTGTTAACCGTTGCTAGTCAACAATTGTGTTGCCAAAATTGATTTCAAGCATATAGTAAACCAAATCAAATGGAATTTTCAGTTGTTACTTCAAGTTCTTCTTGGACAAACAATTTTTTTTGCAAATATTTAGATTTGTACTGATGAAGCAATTTCATATCTTGACTTACATCTAGAAATTGACAATGAGGGTCGGTTAAAAACAAAACTTTACGACGAAAGAGATGATTTCAGCTTTCCAATTGTGAACTTTCCATTTCTAAGTAGCAACATTCCAGCAGCACCTGCATACGGGGTATATATCTCATAATTGATACGATATTCCCGTGCTTGCATTTCCTATCATGATTTTCTAGATAGAGGGTTGCTGCTTACAAGGAAGCTATTAAACCAAGAGTTCCAAATGGTGAAGTTGAAATCATCCCTTCGTAAATTTTACGGACGCCATCACGAGTTGGTTGACCGTTATGGAATAACCGTTTCACAAATGATATCGGATATGTTCCTTACGTCGTAACTACAATCCCCTTCATGAATGTGACCTACCGAATTAGACTATTTACCGGATTTGTAATCACATAAGCAACACGACGGGTGCCACATGTGGAGCAGGATCTGCTTACCCTTCCGGAGCACCTGAGATCACTTCTAGTTTTTGGTGGGGTTCGGGTTGTTTATTCTTTAGTTTTCTATGTTGTGTCATGTGTACTCTTGTTTTTCTGTTTGTCTTTTTCATTTTTAGCCATGGCTTTGTCAGTTTGTTTTAGATTTATGAGTTTGACTGTCCCTTTGGTATCTTTCGTCCCTCTTTTATATGTGACAATCTTAATTCATAATAAAAACAGTTGCTACATGTAGACAACCTTCCTTTCACCGGAACAGAATAACACAATTGTTTTCTCAAGTGTCTACAGCAAGACCATAAATGACATCAATATAAACTTTTTTTGGAGAGGGGACCAAAATTGCTCCTTATCGTGCCTTGTCCTTTATTTTACCAAATTGCTTGTTATATCCTTAGGATTGTGAACGAAGCAACACGGAGACTCTATTTGAGAGTGTTTTCCCTTATGCATTTGATATAAGTGAATTGCATTTGTAGATTGTAAATTATAAGTAATAGAGAACTAGTGTGTTTGGATTTGAGGTCTTTGGAGTATTACCTTGAAATCGGGATTAAACTAAGGTAATACGACGATCCCATTGATTACTCTTTCTTTTACCTCATATGTATACATAAAACATCCATTGGACGTTTTGCCCAGGTTACTAGCCACTTGACCACTAAAAAGCCAACAGAAAGTGAATTTGTGTAAACCGGAAGTAGTTTTTTTTTGTACGTACACATGTAGTTAAAAAATAATTGATGCAAGCTATACTTTATTGGAGTTTTAACATGGGTAAGCATGATCTTCATGATTATTTTCGACCGAATAAGAATATGAAAGAAAACATAACATTTACATCTTGAACAGATGTTATAAGATAGGTTTTGTAGCTTGCATCAATTATTTCGATTCTGAATAGGACAAGCAAGGTAATTTCTATGTCCGATAAGTATTATTAATAAAGCGTTTGTGTAGACTCTGCCATGAACCTCCCTTTTTTGATTGTAAAAAAGCAAACGGTTGGCACTGTGATTTTTCAGAGGAAGGAGTTTGAACACCCAGCATGAACGGTTGTCGTATCTAGGTCAAATATGTTAATTTCGGAATGCAACACATTACAGTCATAATAAATGAATTAGTAACATCATGTGAACCATTTAAGAGTTTGAAAGTGTTTTAAAGTTAGGGAAATATATTAAGTGCATGATAATTTGATAAAATTCATTATTCTGAAAAAGTCAATATACGCATGTGCAAACAAATTTTATTGGATTTAGAGCATAGGTTTGTTCACAAAACGTCATATTGTTGTTGGAATCAGTGTTAAGTAAACTATCAATTAATATCTGAAGTGACATTTTTCAAACATGAAGTAACAGATTATCTCCCTTATTTAGAACATAATTGTATAGCAACCATATATATTCGGCATTAGTGTACACTAAGCTTTCATTTGACGCTGGAAATTACATTTTAAACCTTATGTTGATAGTTTCATATAAAACATTTCTTAACTGGTGGAAAGACCTTCAATTGTTCTCTGAACAATTAGTTTGTTAACTGTGTTTTGGTTTTGGTGTTCATTTCAGGTATGGGAGGACGACCGATTGAATTGGACCGAAAGTGATTATGGATACATAGAAAATATATTTGTACCAGTGAACAAAGTTTGGCACCCAGAATTGGTTGTGTTAAATTCGTACGTTTTTAAGTTCAGTTTAAAGAAATGTTTTTATATAAATGTGCATAAATTGATATGGGCTAAACAACTACAAATGAAACATTAACGCATACATACATGTCCTCTAAACATGGTTGATGTCTCTCAGACGTATGTCTAGCTTATTAGTTTTAAACACTGATAATTTATACATTAAACTGTCAAGTTATATTGTGTTTCGTATGTTTTGCATATAGCTCTTATAAAATGACTTTCTTATCTATATTTAGAATGCATGAATTACAGAAGAATATTGGAGATGAAAGACCAATCCAAATATTTAAAAACGGAACGATAGTTTGGCAGCCAATTGTAATATTGTCAACGTTTTGTCATATGTTTATCGCGTTCTTTCCATTTGACTATCAAATTTGCTACATAGATTTAGCTAGCTTGGATCTTCCTGATACCGTAATGTATTTAAGTTATATATATCCACCAATAGATCAAAATCCAATATCACAAGGTGATTGGGAGATTAGAAAATACGGCTTCATTTATCCGATTAAATTTAAGACAATCGCAGGGAATAATACCATGCTCAAATTCTCGATACATTTGAAAAGAATTCCTGGTCATTACTTAATGATCGTTGTATTTCCGACCTTTCTTACTGCAGTATTAACATTTGTTACATTCTTTCTACCGCTAAAATCCGGAATAAGGATTGGATATATTCTGACAGTGGTACTTGCTTTGGTGGTTTTATTGATGTTTTTTGCAGAGACAATGCCTTCATCAACGAAATATCCTTCAATTCTAGGTAAAGTAACAGTATATTATAGACATGCTTTTACACTCATTTTAGTTGTTTTTATAATTCAACCAGATTCTAAAGTCACTGCCATACTATATTGATATGTCATTGTCTTGATGTTTTAAAAAGTAGCTACAATGAACACTAAATAAGTGCATTGAAATTTTCTTTAATATATCGATTACTCACTAGTAGATACTAATTATGTTTCCAACAAGTATACGTATTTACTGACTTTTTATTCTATGGTATTCGAAGTACATGGTTGCAATCAAAATATTTAAATTAAGTAATTTTATAGAATGAATCATGATGAAAAGTGATGAAAACTCCATCGATTGAAGAATGTATTCAATTATTTACTAGAAAGATGTGATCCATAATGTTATGTACGATTATCACCAACATTTGGGCATTGGCATGTATGATTTCTTAACAAAATGTTTACCGATATTCTTGCTGCTCGATCAACGTATAGTTTTGTGATCTTTGTGTTTGTATTTTGTGGTTTATATATAACCCCTACTGCACATTGAAGTCTTCTATTCTTTCGATATCACAATTCTTACTAGTGTTCTACTTCTTATTTTCACAATCCCTTACTTTGAAATTTTAGATTACTGCGGATGAGTTTTTCATCATCCATTTTTTAACATATATCTAAAGGTTTTCTTTACACATTTTACATTCACAAAGAAGGACTTTAGAAGATGAAAGGCTTAATGAAAAGACGGGAAAAGATATGAAATAATTAATTTAACATCAACGTACTTTATTTATTTCTCTGATATTGGCTCATGGACGTTGCAAACTTAAACCACCAATTGTGTAACTAAATTAATAATCTTGAATGTCATGCCCACTTTGAACAATTCAACACGCGGCAAAGTTCATGTACAATGAGCTGCAAAAATTTCTTATCTACATTTCACCTGGATAAATGCACACAAAAAAGCGTGTTTATTTATTTTTTATAGCATTGTTATCATTTTAATATTTTAACATTTAAATGTTAAAATACTAATCATGCTAATAGCATGTTAAAATGATAAAAATGTATATATATATATATCATTTTTAATTGGCTTCCAAAAAATACAATTGGCGTATTTTGATCATAGTGAAGCAAAGAAAAAAGTAAAATTGTTATCTTAAATTTTAAAATTTACTTTTTTTTTTCTTTTTTGCAGTGGGATTATTTACTATAGCATTAGGAATGGCCTTTCTTTTGATCATTATTACAGTATTTGTAATGGGAATGTACAATAAACCGAAAAGATACATTGCTCCAAAGTGGATGCATTCTATGGTAAGGAAGATCCGGAAGTTAAAGTGCAAGTGCAAAGCCAGAAAAATAAATTCTCTGGAACAACATCAGACTACAGAAGATTGCCAACCGACAGAAGAAATAGACAGCGTAAAGAATAGCATGCCATTGAAACCATACAACAACAAGGAGCTAGCAGCATTCTGTGATTCTTTTCTGTTTGTTGTTTTTACAGTTTTATATATATTGATTCTTTTAAGTATCGCAATAACAGCGATCGTATGGATGATTAATGAAGACTACATTCATCCAACTGTGGCTGAGATGGATAGAATTGCTGCATTGTCCCTCAAACCACATCTTCCTTTATATATATATTTCTAAGAAAGAAGAGGGTGTCATCACACTGTTTTCCTTAACTTTAACAATAGTCCACCTTGAGTTTTGTTTCGATGATCAACTATCAATACACACATGTATTGAAGCGAGCTGGTTTGTACAGTGTGTCTAACAATAAACAGTTGCACCATATCATTAATACGTGTTGGTACATTGATACTATATAAAACCAAACAATACATCATACTACTACTTATGTAAATGTAAATTTAATTGCCCGATCTAATTTTTCGGGATAATTGCTAAACATAATGTATAAACTTGCAGTCCTTGATAATGCATATTAGATAGTATATGTTTTAAATTGTGTTGCTCTATAGAAGAAACAATATGTATTATGTTATAAAATACAAACTAATCGGTCAGCCAAATAGGCTAATGATGCACTAACAATAATAGTCTTTTCTGAATCATGATTTTCGAAATCAAAATTTTAGTTTAGTACTAATATGAAAGAAAAATTAACATTTACATCTTGAACAGATGTTATAAGATAGGTTTTGTAGTTTATATACACATTACGGGAATTGATCTTTCACAATTGAACAGTTGTTATCAGTGACGCTCGAATCCCAAAAAGCTAGAAAAAAAGGCCAAATAAAGTTCGAAGTTGAAGAGTATTGAGGACCAACATTCCAAAAGTTTGGCCAAATACAGCTAAAGTAATCTACTCCTGAGGTATAAAAGCCTTGGTATTTATAAAATTCAGAAGTTTTGTAAACAGTTAACGTATACATATGACCATAATTATCAATGATAATTCACGTCAACACCAACGTGCTGACTATTGGGCTGGTGATACCCTCGGGGAAATAAAACTCCACAAGCAGTGGCATCAACCCAGTGGTTGTAAATAAACTCATCATTAATACCAGGATTAAATTTTGTATTGACGTCAGACGAGCGTTTCGTCTACAAAAGACTCATCAGTGAAGCTTTCATACTTGCATAACTTGTCCGTATTGACTTTAAGGTTGCATGTTTTACTTAATTTACTAACACATGTAAGCGGTTTATCTGTGTTTGCAGTCCTTCGATACTATCATATAGAAGATCTATATCGTCCCCAAAGAGAAGACAACTCAGACACCAACTCCCTATACCAGTTTTTCAGCCTAGACTATTAATTTCGGGAACTTAGTCATCAATAAAAATTTAAACAATGTATGAGCAGAATTATCACTTTGTCTTACACCAGTCTCTATAGCTACTGCTTGTAATTTTAAATGTGCTGCTTTAATTGCCCTCTATTTATTACCACGTTTTCCAGTTGACAAAAAGTATTGTGTCGTCCACAGAATCAAAATCTTAACTGAAGTCGATAAAGCACAGATATGTATCTTTATTTAAGAATTGAATGCTTCTTTTTGTAAATTTATTTGGGTGTAAAAGCGTTGACCGAAGTACATTTTGTATGAAGCGCGAAAGCGCTTCATTCCAAAAATGTACGCACGGTCAACGCTTTTACAAGCCTATAAAGTTACAAAAAGAATCATTCAATACTTATAATTACATTTTTTAGCTATGATTATGAAAACACGAATTTTATATATTTTATTATTTAATTCACCTGTGCACTTTATTGTTGGAGCACGTGTTATCATGAATGAAAAGTTGTATTGAGCAATGCAACTGCTTACGGAATAACACGTGATGTGCAGTTAGCCAATCAGAATAAAACATTATAATGAAACATCAACTAATGTAATTATTCATTAGTATTCGTTACAGTACAAAGGCTATAAATATGAGACATGAGCGCAAAGTATGAAATCCTGCTCTTCAGAAAGAATATAATTATCCACTAGCTTAGTATGTAGATTTGAATTCAATATGTAGATATAGGAAGATGTGGTGTGACTGCCAATGAGACAACTCTCCATACAAATAACAATTTAAAAAGTAAACCATTATAGGTTAAAGTACGGCCTTCAACACGGAGCCTTGGCTCACACCGAACAACAAGCTATAAAGGGCCCCAAAATTACTAGTGTAAAACCATTCAAACGGGAAAACCAACGGTCTAATCTATATAAACAAAACGAGAAACGAGAAACACGTATATATTACATAAACAAACGACAACTACTGTACATCATATTCCTGACTTAGGACAGGTGCAAACATTTGCAGCGGGATTAAACGTTTTAATGGATCCAAACCTTCTCCCTTTTTCTGAAACAATAGCATAACATCACAACAAAGAAAAACATACGATAAAATATCAATTGGCAGACTTAACTAATATGTGACTGTATAACTTTGTAGTGATAGAAATTAGACTTATGCAACGGTATCCAAGCCGGTCTCAAACATTAGTTCTTTTTTCAGCGAGGGATGAATGATGCTTTTCTATTTGCATCCGGCACGTTACCGTACAGCAAACATGCCTTAAAAAATTCGTGAAGTACAACAGTTAAATAAATGCTAAATTTTTCTAAACTGCGTTTGGATTATTGTCAATTCCTACAGAATTTTCATTTTTATCGCGTCCTCTTTGGTTGATTCATGCATATCTGATGTGTGTTGAATGTTGTCAGCGTCTGATTCTGCTACACAAAGTTCACCCTCCCACTAGTTATTTAAAGTTTGAGTTGTTGATATATTCGTAGCTAGTTACCTCGCTGTTCCATGACAAGAGTTTCCAGTATTCTCCTTTCCATCTCGACAATATGACGTTTGAATCATATGAGTCGGCCCCATCCTCTTAAATTATACTATATATTACAGTATTTGTTCGTTCCGGATTCAGTATCTTTATTTGACGTCAACATGCCTTAGGAGGTCTGCGGTTGATGTACGTTCCTCCTTACGCAAACTTTTATCAAATGTTGTTCTTGCAGTTTTTAAAGCGCATTTCAGAGTTCCCTTTGCTCGTCAGTTACTTTTGCATTGTAAATATTGTTTTCAGCATCTCTAGCAATTTTGAATACTAGTAACAGTTGAAGTTTGTTATTCCAGTACTCTTTTTTTCTCATTGTGATTTTTCTCTTTGAAAGAGGAGGATAAAAATCATTAGAGAAACAGATTCCACCACTATAACTCGTGTATTATGATATTTCTCCACTCTCTACAGTTAAATTTTAACTATTTAAAATGCTCGGCAAAGCCTCGCGCTTTAAATATTGAAATTGAACTGTTTCGAGTGGAGACAAATCGTAACACACATGTTGCAGTTGTGGTATCTATATATTTACATGCATGTAATAAGTAGCTCATTGTAAGGCACAATCCTGTAGTCAACGACGGACTTTCTTAAAACTGATGTGTTTGACCATTTTTCCCTTCCGTTAAGCATGCTGCATTTAGTATCTTTTAGAAAATTAATTATGTGTTCCCAAGTTTTTTTTTCATCAACAATCTCCCTTTTTGGTATAAAATCTATTATGTCGTCGAAATACTGGAGTGAGCCTACTCTTTCGTTAAAATCACCGCAAACATACCTTGGGTTTCCGTTGCTATATTAGTACATTTGAGATAATAGACTGTCATTGAAATCTAGATCGTTCGTGCTGCAAACTGCACACAACACAGTACAGTGTTCTGCATTGTATTTTGAGGTCAATTGTATCAATTATCTTAGTCCGATTTTTGGCTGGTATGTAAAAAGTTCAAATTAGGCGATGATTATGTAAGGGCTTTTAAAAGTGTGGGTGACAAAATGGGTACTTATAAAATATCATCACGATTATCATCTAAAATTTCACCATTGAAGCATTCCCGATCGGTCTCGTTCGATGTAGTTATTTTTATACACTGTAATTTTATTCAATTTTAATTGGTTTTTCCAAACGCTATCACGCTGTGTTTTATTCCTATTTGTTCCGATATGCGTTTTTGGTCGTTGTTCAGCGTACACATTTGCTTTCCCGTTGTTGTATATACTAGTACTGATCCGGTTAACTTTTATGATATCAATTTCTAATTCAATAAAGCGTAAAAGACCTTGACCATAACTTTTCAGGATGTAAATAAGCTCTAGATTATTTCTGCAGCTTTCCAAAATTGTCTTTAATTTCTTTCGCAAATGCTTTCTCCTAAATTGTCATGCATTGTTCTAATTAGTTCTTATAGGGTCTTGGTCAGCTTTGATAAATAAAAGAAGGATGTATATGTCTACATCCGATCTAGGCCTAGTAGGCGACCTGCTTTAATTTAACAGACTTTAGTTGACATTCTTACCAGATGCTTTTTTTTATTCCTTTCGGTTCAGGATATTTGGCGTCACAATCCGTGTCAACTACGTTTCGTTTGATATCTATTTCTGTGCATGTGTTCTGCTAGGCTTACCTTTCAGGATTATTTTATAGTCTATTGCATATCTTGTATATAAACAACTTTCAATAGTGTGTCATTCTTATAAATGTCCTGTTTACAAAAATTAGATTTTTTCGAAACACTAAGGATTTTCTTATTCCAGTCATAGATACCTTAGCCGTGTTGGCACAACTTTTTGAAATTTTGGATTCTCAATGCTCTTCAACTTTGTACTTGTTTGGCTTTATAAATATTTTGAATGTCACTGATGAGTGTTATGTAGACGAATGGCACGTCTGGCGTACTAAATCATAATTCTTTGTATCTTAGATAACTATATTCCGCTGTTTCCCTTCATTAAAATAGACCTTTAAACGTCTTCCTTATTACATTTTACCGCTCATTTTCATAATATATCTATGTGTCAATATGTATATCAATGGTCACTAACATTAAAATTTCCAATAAACGTTTCGTATGATAATGATCAGAAACACTCATCTATAAAAAGTAACATATTGAAGACAAAAGAGACATATGTAAAGATCAAACGATCTAATCAAGCAAATGTGTATCGTAAAGAATCTAAATAGGTTATCAAACATTTAACTTCTGTTAATTATATTTAACACTAGCTATGGACATATTAATTGACACACTATGGTTCATGCTGAATCAGAAACATATCGAAGAGTTGGGCCGTGTGGATCTAATAAAAAATCAAAGGTTAATTCTTCTTGTTTTGGCTTGTCATATACAGCTATGTTATTTATATATTAAAGTTCATGGTAGACAGATTTCTTTCTGCCATTTTCGGTCGCCATTGCAAGCGTACGATGCAGCTTTAAAACATAAATAATAGATATCAAATGTATTGCACTTCCAAGTTGGTTTTCGTTCTGAAATAGAAATTTTCAGAGTAAGAATATGTGTAATTGTGTTTGAGTGTTTGTTAAAATATTCGGATATACATGACCTAAACGTTAAAAGTACAACGAGAACACGTGAGTTGTATGGTTAAAAACACAAGGCGGAATTCATATCACCTAAGTTTGATTATTCTGCGTCCTTGTTCTAGAAAGAGGTCGCTCATTTTCACGTACGGTAGTGTATGCTATCAGATGAAAAGACAAACAGAAAAACAATAGTAAACATAACACAACATAGAAAACTAAAGAATAAACAACACGAACCCCACCGAAAACTAGGGGTTATCTCAGGTGCTCCGGAAGGTTAAGCAGATCCTGCTCCACATGTGGCACCCGTCGTGTTGCTTATGTGAGTTGTATAGATTAATTGCAATGCTCTTAGTAATAAAAGAGGGACGAAAGATACCAAAGGGACAGTCAACTCATAAATCTAAAACAAACTGACAACGCCATGGCTAAAAATGAAAAAGACAAACAGAAAAACAATAGTACACATGACACAACATAGAAAACTAACGAATAAACAACACGAACCCCACCAAAAACTAGGGGTGATCTCAGGTGCTCCGGAAGGGTAAGCAGATCCTGCTCCACATGTGGCACCCGTCGTGTTGCTTATGTGATTACAAATCCGGTAAATAGTCTAATTCGGTAGGTCACATTCATGAAAGGGAAGGGGATTGCAGTTACGACGTAAGGAACATATCCGATATCATTTGTGAAACGGTTATTCCATAACGGTCAACCAACTCGTGATGGCGTCCGTAAAATTTACGAAGGGATGATTTCAACTTCACCATTTGGAACTCTTGGTTTAATAGCTTCCTTGTGAGCAGTAACCCTCTATCAAGAAAATCATGATAGAAAATGCAAGCACGGGAATATCGTATCAATTGGGAGATATATACCCCGTAAATACACACTTACTTAAAACTGCCTAATGGACTTGGTTAACATAGTTTGCAGTGTTTGCAAAAGTCAAACACACGAAACACGTTGGACCGCAGTTGTATGTTCTAATTCACAAAATTATCCTCGACAGAAACACATGTCTCTCTACACGGATAAAAATATTTTGACCAGACTTTGTTCTTATAGTATGGCGGCTTCGTAAAAAAATGTGCACATCCTGCTACAAGCATGACACTTGACACAAAGCTTCATCTATTATTACTGTTTGATTTCAGATATGGAGGTAATCTGAAAAAGTGCACCACTTACGATAAAATTCAATATGGCGGACCTTATACTTAAATCAGCCCAATATCGAAATATGATATGTGAAAAGGTGTTATAATCATGCTACTGTCAATATATTCGGCACACACATTTGTTATGTGCTACTTTTGAATATATTTTATAGCTTATATGACTTTAAAAACCCTTCTTCCGGCTAAATCTAACAAGCCGGACATTGTACTAAAACAAGCGTATTTTAAGGGAGGGTAATTGAAATATATTTTGATGTATTGATTCTAAATGGCCTATGCACTGCAAAACAATAATTTCAAGATGTGTGTTTTCAATCTGGTCGTCGATGATCTGCAATTCAAACAATAGTACTTGAGACACAACATAGAACACCAAAGACTAAGAAACATGAATTCAAACAACAACTTAGGATGATCTCATGTTGCTCTTCTTATTACAAACCCTGTAAATAGTCTAATTCGGTACGTCACATTGGTGAAAAAAGAGAACAGGATTGTAGTTATGATATTAGGAACAAATCCAATATAATCTGTGAATGGATTTCCAAAACGGTTAACCAACAAGTGATGGCGTCGTAAAATTTACGAAGGTATGATTTCAAATGCATTTGGACTTATCGTTTTAATAGCTTCATTGTGAGCAGCAACCCTCTATCACAGAAATTATGATAGGAAATAGAAGCCCGGAAATATCGTATCAATTGGGAGATATATACTCCGTATGCAGGAGCTGCCGGAATGTTTGTTTTTCATTCATTTGATGTGTTTTGTGATTTGTTATTTAACTTTTTGCTACAAACAAATTAATAGTTCGGGAGCTGAAATCATCTCTTTTATCGTAAAGTTTTGTGTTCTACCAAAAAATAGAGGATATTGCTAACTTCTTATATTTCTTCCTAAGAGGTTCCTGTATGAAGTCAACTTCATAAAGGGACAAGTCGACGAGAAGAGGGGCCCAATTGGTTCCCAAGGGAAAACCTATAGAAATTATCACCAGTACATCCACAAACAAAACATAATCTAGCTGTGTGGCATGTAATTTTATTGAATATGAAATCCGAGGAATATATTAGTTATATGTGATCACACTTTTACTTGACATTTTGTGAAACCACGGATGTTGATCTGGTTTACATAGTTTAATATTTGTTACATGTCTGATCGTATAAATGTTTGATTTACTCTGTCACTTAAATATTTGTTATTTGATATTTTTAATCTATAACTTTATTTATATGTATGTGAAAGTTGGATTACAAGTTGACATGGGATATGACACACGGAATTGGAGAACACAAATGATATGCACTGCAATTATGATTTTCCTTTGAAGTGATTTCTTCATTGTAAACAGCAGATTTAATTTTTGTTTAACATGATATGCAATTACATATAAGATGATCAGAACTCGGATGTGTGATATACATGAACTGTTTACTTCTTCACCAGGATATTCGAAGGTAGCTTCCTTTGGAATATGTTGTGCAATTAATTGTTGCTTTTTGAAATCTCCAAAATAAATTTGAGGTTGATAGGCGACGGTACATTTGGATTACATAGTACACAAGTAATGCACTATAACAATAGTTTTCCATTCATTGGTGTCAACTATATCTAAATGTTATAAAACACCGGATGTATTTGTTTGTTTACTCTGACATTCAATTAAAAATACCAAATACATATTTACTGTTATCTTTGTAACCAGGATATTCATTCGTAGATTATTTTGCTTTATTTCATTCAACACAATTGTTGCTTTGTTAAATATAAATAATGCATATATAGGGAGATTAAGGATATGACATACAAAATAAGAACTATATTTAAATTTTAAATATTGTGAATACAATTAGATATATATGATATCTGATCTGATATTTTAGTTACACATCGTAATAGTTACCTGTAATTCGTATGTTGTTACTGGTTTTGGTAGACAGATTACTTACTTAATTGTAATTGTACTAGGATAGTAACCTAATACAATATATTTTCGGTCAGTAAATTGTATATGGAATGAAAGAGTCTTTCTTGTCAAATATCTTAACAGGTGTGTGATGAAGTCTTAAATATTAGGTCTGCCTTGTGCACACTTATAGTGCAAAAAAATAATAGAAATGAGACATGATCTCCAAAATGTACCAAATCACATAGAAGTTAATAATCATAATATGTAGCTATGAACAGAATATAAATAAATTGCCTCACTATGAAAATATAATGTAAATCGAGAAAACAAACTGCCCGATTTATGCATAAAGCAATATACGAAAAACAATTATTGTATAATATCGTTTGATTTATTATTAAAATATTGATATTCGTTGACATATTGCAAGAAAATAGTCAAACATAGGAGTATATAGAAAAAGAACAGTTATATTTCATGATTGTTTCTCGCAAAAAATGTTTTAAAAGTCCATATAAGATACATTAAACTCAATTTATATTTAAAAGTCTTTCAGGTTGTCCAAATAGTTTGCTCTGAACTAGCTATAGTGCTCCAAATTAGGCCAATATAATCTTTCTTTTGTGGTATTGTAGTGAGTTTCCAAAGATACCGAAGCAGATATTGTGTTTTATAAATAGAAAACATGTGTGTAGTGTAATGAGCGCAACTAGTCATTATAGGTACCAGGCTTATTATTTAATACGCTGGACGCTCGTTTCCCTAACAATAGACTCACCAGTGATGCTCATGTCCAAAAAGTAAGAAAGCCAAACAAGAACAAAGTTGAAGTGCATTGACGACCCAAAATTCAAAAAAGTTCTGCCAAATACGGATAAGGTTATCTGTGCCTGTCATAAGAACATTCATAGTTTTTTCGAATAATTCAGACTTATGCGAAAAGAAAATTTATAAAAATGGCCATACAAATGATATTCATCTCACCACCGAAGTGCTACTCAGCTGTAGATACATACCATAGAAGACGAAACCAACTGTTCTTTTTTTCGATTCCCCTTCGTAATCGTATAAGAAACTGACAAATTTTTTTACCACATCAATCTGAAGTGACCTTGTGCATATTATGAGAGTTATTTATTTTATATACTACTATTATTTCAGCTAATTAACTGTGATACAGGAAACCTTATGGTCTTTTTATTTCATGCATTTTAATGACATTATTGCTTATTTTTATCATTGTTTGTATTTACTGTCGCCTATGGGAGTGGGGGACAGAGATGCAATCTTCTGCTTAAAGAAGATCAATCTATTATCTTTCAATGGAATTTATGCTTATAAACAAACAAGATCCACTTGCATTTGCACCGATCACAATCGACTGTTTATTTCTTTAAATTTATCTTAAATGTATAAGTTTCAAACATTATTAAAGCTCCACACTATAATTAAAGAAAAATATGTATATTAGATGCCTAATATCCTAATTTTAGCACCTAATTAAACCTTTAAAGCCAATACAAAAGTTGTAATCAATTCAAATATATCGATTTTGCTTTATTATCTTCTCTGTTTCTTGTATGTTTAATATCAAATGGGTATCCGCTGGAACTGACAAAGAGAAATATCTTAAACCAAATCCTCGAAAATCAAAAAGGCACGTCAACATTACCTGTAAATCGCACCTGCCAAGACAAATAATTAATTAATCTGAGCAAAGTCATGAACTTAAACTGTTGGTAACGTGACAAACCCACTAAAATAATGTAAAAGACCAAAGTAGACATATTTTTTGGTTAATTGAATTCCTCGACAAACATGCCAAATTATTATATCTCTTTAATATATAAACATCGAATTATATTAGCCAATCAAAGTAAATATAAAAACATATGAGAATACTATGAACATATTTTATATTTAAAAATATTTAGGATTATATTTGAATCTTATCTCAAGCAGTAAGTTATCAATGAAAAAGGCAGTTGAAAGATGAATGATCGAAATCAGCGTTAAAGTTGGAATTAAATTTATTTTCAGGAAGACCTGAATAACAGTAGACAGTAATCGGGATGTTCAGTCATATAATGAGGTTTGACTGTTCAGTCAATGCTGTAAAAAGAACTCAAGGAATATTCAAAAGATTGGATTTGTAACTTAAAATAATTATACAATTTATTCAAAGGAATGGAAGATTAAACCGCCTTGGTTGTGATCAATTAGAAGGTCGAATGTTAAAATTCCCAAAAGATTGTATCTAGTCGGATATGTAAGCGTATATTATTTCTAATTGGAAGTTCACTCAAAATAGATAATGAAAATCAGATTAAATGCGTTATGCCTTATAATTTACCAATTTAAAGAAGTATTTCCGTTTGTATCTTTTAGCTCATTTTTTTTTTTTTGTATTTTCTTCCAAGAAGAGGTAATACTCTGCCATAAAAGGATGACGTTACATTCCAAAACTAACAAAAACATAGCGTGTCCGGATGATTAACAGAAAAAAAGACAAAAGGTCGACGTATGCTAATATACATGGACATCTTACAAACAGTGGATTTGATTAACTGATTTCTTCTTGATCATTTGATTTAAAGCCATTGTTAATAGGTTTTAAATTTGATATCTAGCCGGATATGTCATTAAATATTATGTGTCAGTTGAGATAAATCTTTTTTTTTTTTGGCTCAGCCGATTTTGGAATTCAGTCAATTCGGTTACAATGTCAACCTATATATAAGCAATGCTTTCTTTATTAACTATTAAAATATCTTATATCGCCATTGAAAACGTTGGTTTTGATTGCGAAAAAAAATGCATTATATGACGTCGGTGTTATTTTATCAATAGATAGACTAGATGTAAAAGACAGAAACTATCGGTAGATAAAATATAACAAACCGTTGCTTCCGTTGAAGTAAAAACTTATAGAAATGTTAAATTAATAGACCAATAGCTGTAATTGTTCAGGGTTAACAAATTAAAGATAAAATAATGTCTAAAGGATTATGCATACACAGAGGAGTTTATGTTCTACTCATTTGTTTAGGTAAGTTTGAGGGTAATACTCCAGGGGAAAGTTTTATTGATATTTATCATGTAATCAGCAAATAATTTAAGTATGACAAGTCTAGAGTGACTGTGTTATGTGCTTGTACATCATCGATACGATAACTTTGAAAAGCAATTGATTAATGATTGATGAATTGTTTTAATTGGTAATTAATTGATTTTTGAATGTTATCTACTACAATCGATAACTCTCTAAAAGTGAATAAGATTGCATTTCAATTACGTTTAATTGCATGTTCCAAAGAAATTAGATCGTTTCCCACAATAAAGCCCATATTATTGACGGACATTTCAAACTCTGAATTACGTGCATGAAATTATCATTTTCATGTTACAAACTCCCATTTAAAGGTTATGGAACAGTCAATGTGTTTTAAGGTATATCTTAGGACAATACAATATTTGTTGTTTTTACTTAATAAGACATTAATAAAAAGCAAAAACCGAATATGCATGCTACTGATTTACACTTTTTGATTATCTTTTTTTTTTTTTGATTATCTGCTTGAAAAAACAACAGCTATTTCCAAATAAAATATTCACTCTTATCATACAAAACATATAGGCATAACTAAATGCTATTACACTATGCCCAACGAATTGGTTATTTTGGAATTTTGAATCCTCAATGCTCTTCAACTTTCTATTTGTTTGACCTAATTAATATTTTGATATGACCGTCACTGATGAGTCTTGTGTAGACGAAACGCGCGTCTCGTGTACTAAACTATAATCCTAGTACCTTTGATAACTACTTAGATACATATGACAGTTAAACTTTAACTGCAAATAATAAAACTAGCCAAATGTATAATAACTTTTGCGTCATTGATTACCTCTATACACAAATGAACAGTAATAAAGCCAAATTGACTAGAGGTTAAACATTGAATGATGCTGTGTATCTAACAGCATGGGGTTAATATAAATGACATATTAATTTGAAGTTATGTACCCAGACAACATTGGTACGTTGGCACAAAGTTGGTCCAACGTATCTACATGCATTGGCCCAACGTTATTTTTAAACGTTGGCCCAATGTATAAGTGCAAAGTGGCCCTATGTTGGCCCAACGTGATGGCTAAACGTTGACACAACGTTGTAAGGTTTTATACAATACATTGACCCAACGTTGGTCCAATGATGGAATAATACTTGCTGATGTTGAACAAACGTTAGGCCAACGTAGTAATACAAACTGTTAACAAACGTTGGAACTCCGTTGGTTCAATCTATAAACCTTTTTATCCATATGAAGGATACTAAAATCTCTTCTAGGCAACAACTGCAATAACTCCTGGTTCTAACATCAGTTCAAAATGGCGAAACTATTACTTTTTTAGATGTTGCAATTATTGCGTTTTTCATATCCACTATACCATGTTGTGTCTTACATACTACCCGAAAATTTTGTATTTTGCCACTTTCTCTCGATCTTCCTGAACATGCATGAAATATTTCCAATGGACGTTTCAGTAACCAACAACCAATTCTCTCCAGGAATTATACTTCTGAATTTTACCCAAATTTTAATGAATGCAATCAAAATATCCATGTTACCCAATTTTCTTAAATAATGTAAATACAAAGGTATGATTAAATATAATTTATTTATATTATTAGCTAGACAACCAGCAAAGTTTTGAAAAATCTGTTTTGTATCTATGCGTTGCTAAATCAGATCTAGAATGAAAACAGATAATTCATTTATCCCGTTTGCATAATATCATTACAGTTTATGTAGAAATATCCGAGCTCTGTATGAAGGCATTGATAATTCATTTTATACAGCTATTTTTTTAGTTCTGTATTCCAACATGGTTTTTATTCACAAGAGTATTCCTTTTGTTTTCTGCTACACTTTGTTTTGTCAATAATTTCTGGCTCCGTCTTATGTTAAATCCTTTATCCAATTAAGCATATCGTCATAAAAGTTATTTCACTGACTCTGTAATAAAGTAATAAATAAATGAGTATACTCAATGTATGTATATTTTGAATATATTAAATCCTTCTAAAAAAATTTTAAAAAATCAAAAAGAAAAATACATTGTTTCTGGTGTCCTGGCACATTACATTTTTGTACAATAGTTAGAAAAAATCCTCTTTTTTTATATTTTCCTTAGCCTATACAAGCCCGGCAAGGCAAAAAGCATATTGCATGCTTTACCATAATGGTTAGACATTACCAAGCTAGGTAGGTTAAGTAGGAAAATTGAGTGTAGAAATGGTTACAGGAAACTTTGTCAAAAAAAATGTTCTAAGTAAATAAATAAAACTAGTTGAAAAAAAAAATACAAAGTCAAATCTAAATACACTAGCATTAACGGTAGTATTTAACATGTTATGCACATATGTCTGTGAAATTCGAATCCGATGTAGCATAAAGGATGGCTATTAACTTACTTTCTAGTTCTGGGCTATCAAATGGTAGAATGCATTTTTTCCCATCTCCATTACCATGCATTTTCTAGCAAGGATGTTGTCAATAATTCTTATTATTCCTAATTCTCTTTTTTCCTTTTGCACTCTGATTTATTTTGTCTTCTGTTGTACTCAAATACCTGACCTATAAATTAATATTAAAATGTTAAATTGTATATTAAAAAGAAAAGCTACTTCAAGTAATTCAGACACTAATTTATAGTCTTTTTCTTTTATAAATATCCGTCTGTGTGTTCTCCCCGCTCGCCCTATTTTATATATTTCAAGAGTCAGCTTCTTGTGACTGACATTTACTCCTACACACTATTCAACCATTGGTTTTGTTTTGCAAAAGTTTTGCCGAGAACAAAAACTAAATTCAGCCGAGTCCGTATAATTTTATACAAATAACAACATATTCTTGCAATGAATTTAGATAAGATTTTTAAATAAGATTAACAAATAAATACTCTGTTTGATATCTAATACACTGTAACACATGCAAGTGTGTATATGATTAGGTTTCACAAATATATCGTATATGTTAATATGCATGCGATTTAGAAATACAATAAAACTTACAAATTCATTTATATTTCAATGAAGTAGAAATCATTATACCTTATTTCTGAAACATTACGGAATAGGGTACATCTTAAGACAGGTTCTTTCCATTAACTTCAGTAATGGTCATAAATGTTATCGTTATAGATTTTAGAAAAAAACTACTAAAATATTGGTAATTTACAATTTGTTTGAAGATACTAATGTTCATTGTCAAATATTTCATTATGATATAGGATTGAAATGGTTTAAAATCTAGAAAATAGTTCGCCCAAAACGTATGAACTTCAAGATCAACATTATAAAATGATAGAAAGTAATATATGTTTTAATGTTTAATAATATCCCTCAGATTAAAAACTTATATTGTATTTGTCATTCTTAATCGTATATATATATATATCAGATTTTTTAAAGTTACAACTTACATGTTTCTTTTTTTCTCTTTGAACATCAGATGATATGATTTTCTCTATAATTGTTTTCTTCGTTTTACTGCTTTCTTACAAATACACAACAGGAAATAGCCACAAAAGTGACCATCCCATTACATTAAGATTTCTTATAAACTTAATTACCATAGCAACTATCTTTGAATGTCGAACATATGGTCAACCTTATCAGAATGTGCTCGATTAACAGACTGGCTGTATCAAATATCACTCTGCATATAATGCTAAATTATTATGTTTTACAAAGTTTAATGAATAAAGTTATTATAAACATAGATGTAATGGGTATTACATCTATGTTATAAATAATGATTGCAATAAATTGAAACTTTTAACCAGGCAATCTATGTTTACGATATACATTTTTTTTTATTACAGTAATGATATTCCAGTATAATTTTTACCAGGCTTATATATAGAGTATATAATTATATGATCAACGTTGGCCCAGCATTGGCTCAACATATATAGAGTTGTAAATGCAATTTCAGTTGATAAACACTTTCGGTATAACATTTACTTTTCATAAAGCATGCAGCAATCGAAATTATCCGTCTCCCAAGAGAAATAAAGCGAAAAATATTTCATAATCAATTCTTATTAACAAAATTTCATATCGGCCCTATGTTGCTACTAACATAATGCCAACATTTGCCCGATTTTTTATAACCAGCATGAGATAATAATATGGATTTACAACAAAAGACCAACGTTGGGCAAATGTTATGCAGCCAACACCAACGTGCGACCAACGAACCGACAATTTGCCATCGTTGGGCCAATGTTGTGCAGCCAACATAAACTTGCGACCAACGGACAGACAATTTGCCAACGTTGGGCCAATGTTGTGCAGCCAACACCAACGGTCGACCAACGGGCCGACAATTTGCCAACGTTGGCCCACTGTTAGTCTGTTGACTGGGTAGTTAACTGATAAAAATACTGATAATCTAGGTGCCTAGTCAAAAGTTCAACAACCCGACCATAGAACCGAGACAACAGCAGAAGATCACCAATGGGTCTTCAGTCCAGCGAGAAACTCCCGCACCCAGAGGCGTCCTTCTACGGAAGCGTATTAGCGCCACACATTTTTTTTTTTTTTTATTTTTCTTCCAATGTCTCTCTCTTTAAAACAAAACACGTGTCTCAGATCAAGCAAAAACACACAAAATGCAAAATGTACATGGAAAAATCAAAATGTATACAATACAAATTCACACTCTGGCACAAATAAACAAAAACAATCATTATACAGGCATGCAATCTTCAAGATAATATTTAGTTTAATGGTCATGGTTTTAAAACTTCAAGAAAAATTCTATTAAGGTCCAAATCTGTTAGGTGGACGCTTTATACAATGTCCGCGATTCTACTCAATACTGTCAAAAAGAAAACTACACATATCGCATTGTTTATTTCTACTCAACTCAATGTCAGACTCAATGTTGTTTTATATTAATTTTGCGGTAGCGTGAGACTCGGTTTATTTTTTAATTACAGTTTTATTTAGACAATTGTGAAAAGTCTCCATAATAATCTTAGTTTGTTATGATGAACAACTCTTGTTTTGCTGATTCTGATGTTTCAATGCGGTATACCAAGTCACTAATACTGTTTGTATATAAATTAGATAAAGATCTGGAATTAATTCTTTTGACGATCCTAAAAAAACAAATAGACTCGGTGAATATGGTAACTGCTTCATATGTTCCTTAACAGACATATTTGTTGCGTTCAATTCTCTAATCGGAACGACCTCTAATGTTAAAATATCATCGTGTGATGTGCTTTCGTACTAATAACAATGTTCACTACTAACGGTTGTCACTGTTGAGTTTTTATTCAGGTGTTGACTCAAATTCAAAAAGCATGTCCTGTAGATTGATTTTAGGTATCTAGTTTTTTGTCAAGGTTTACTAGGATTTTTCACTGTTTCCGATTACTTTACGATTTTTGTCATCTGTTTTCGTATGAAATAAAAATTGGATCAGTACGCATACCGGAATGACTATAAAATCCGGAAAATAGAATTTTCTAAAGTCGTGGTTCTGGTGATCGCCTGAATCATAAACAAGTTATTTAATACTTTTTGGAACTAAAAATTACTAGTAAATAGTTCTAGGTTGGTTTTTCATGTGCTGAAATTGTTAGATTTTTATTAATTTCAGATTGGCACCTGGTTTGTACAAAATACATCAATTGTTTTAAAATAAAATGCAGTTTTCAAAATTTAGGATTAAATATAAAAAGTTAAGACTGTTTTCATCTTCATGTATCAAGGTTGTATAAAAAGAATTGTCAATAAAACATTGAATCAATAGATTTTGAACAGCCATTACATATAGGAACCATGATAACTTTAACTCCCTAGTTTGTAATAAAAAATTACCAAAAAAAAACCACATGACAGTCACATTTCTTGAAGATCTGATGTCGGACAGGCAGACGATATGGCTATACTTCATGTTACCCCTCAGAATTTTCCTCAACAACTATTCTAGTGATGTGTATTTTTTACATTAAATAAAAGTGGCCGAACAGGCAAGTTTAATTCAATTAATTTAGTTCTTACGTTTTTAAAAGCGACTTTGAATATTTCACACATTTGTCACGTTGAAGTGTCGTTGTTGTTCCAAATATAGAAACCGCAAAACACACCACAATGTACGCGTATGCCGTCGAAACCGACGAAATATGATTGACACGAAAACATATGACATACGAAAACATATCACACGACGATTACTAAGGCTTTTCTATCTCAGGCATAGATTACCTTAGCTGTATTTGACAAAAATTTTAGGAATGTTGGTTCACAATGCTCTTAAACTTCGTACTTTATTTGGCCTTTTAACTTTTTTTTTATTTGAGCGTCACTGGTGGATCTTATGTAGACGAAACGCGCGTCTCGCGTATATACAAAAACTAGTCCTGGTATCTATGATGAGTTTATTTATCGCCGACTTGAGCAAAATTTTCTCCACAAAAGTTTACGACGCTACTAACATGCTGCATTATGAAGCAATCAATATCTTGAACATTCCCCCAAAAAAACCGCTTCCAAGCGAAATAACTGTTGTCTCATAATTTTGATTTTTTTTAAAGATTTTTTGAAATCGTCAACATCGTACACAGTGAGTTTCCGAAGAAATCTTCAAGAAGAGTTATTTAATGAAACTAACTACAATAAGATTTTCCGGCCAGAAAACACAGTTACTGTAGAAATAAAATACAAATTGCAGTATGTCATTGCAGTGGTGAGTTTTATCATATTATGATTTCTTCTTTTTTAAAGCTAAGGTTATCAATAAAACATAACTTGAATGCCAAGCAAAATCGAGCATCAACAACATATAAACATGATAAAGACATTTATTAATAGATTCGAACAGTGGTGTTTTATTAGGAGTATTTGTTATATGCTTAACTTAAAATAAATCGATGTGGTATAATTGTCAATAAGACAACAATGCCAACAGTATCCAATTGAAACAGACATAAAAAAAAAACAGAAACATCCTCAATAATTACATTACATGACCAAAACTTATTTCGTATAGACAATCATTAAGAGCAAAAAAAAAAACATAACAAACGTTAAAAAGGTTATACTTTTTGCAACACAATTAAGAACAATGAGTTAGAAATATAGATCGATTACAGAAAGCACTTACCATCAAACACTGAAAATATGGAATGTTGCTGCACACACAGAAAAGAGGCGAGTTAAATACAAGTACGTGGAATGTAATATGAAATATTTGTCTGAATCCGGTAAAATGTCACACTTATCCTGCAGTTGTCAGAGTGTTGTTTACACCTGCTATGGTGTTACATGTTTAACTGTTTGTATAAGGTTATTTCGGTCTTAAATGATTGGATTATCGATGCTGATTGAAAACATATTTGATTTGCAAATGACCCTATATCATATTTTATATTGAACTATAATTCAATTAAAATCACATCAAATCTTTTCAGGGGCAATAACTCCTTAAAGATGTCATTGGATCCGATTGTTTCAGAGCAAGTGTATCATCACAATAAAAACAATATCTTACACAAGTTGTGTTATGTTCAATCTCTTTTAGGTCATTTGTAAGTAGTAATAAACCAAAAAAACTATGTCAATTGGACATGTTTTGATTCTATATCTGCCCTTCAATGTTTACTAGATAACATTTTCGTTCGCTTCGGAGATTTCGTATATCACCAAGTTATCGGAATTCCAATGGGGAATAACTGTGCACCACTTATTACCCACCTGTTTATTTGTATTGCTATGAGTTACAATTTTTGACAAAAATCAGCAAAGCCCCATCGAAACATCATCTGATACACAAATTAGATATTACTTTTAGATATTTGGATGATTACTTTGGCTTTCAATAATGACGACATCAGTATGTATACTAAAGAAATGTATCCTGTTGAACTTACTTTAAATAAAGCTAATACTAACAATGACAACTGCCCTTTTCTCGATCTTGATATCTATATCATTAACGGAAAGCTTAATACTAAAATTTATGATAAAAGAGATAATTTCTCATTTCCTATCGTTAATTATCCATTTTTAGATGGTGACGTTTCTTTGTGACCATCTTACGTTGTTTATATATCTCAACTTGTACGATTAGCTCGTGTATGTATCAATGTTTTAGATTTTAACGAGAGAAATTTATGTATTACTGAAAAAAATCATAAAATTCCGTACAAACAACGGTATATTGCTGGCCCATCTTCATGTTCCACTAAAGAATTGTCCATTAGATTGACAAAAATTCTGTCCGCAGTCAAAGAGGGTCTTCAGAAATACTGTGAAACTGTTAACTCGCGTCGTGTAATTAACCATATATGGATTCTTAAAAGTTCCAAAGAACTTCTACACAATTTTAAATCGCGGTCTTTTTCTGAAATTAGTTCTATCAAAACTTTTGATTTTTCAACCCTGTATACCACCATGCCCTATTTGAAATTAAAAAATCGCCTAAAAGATATAATCCACAATGCCTTTCAACATAAGAATGGTAGCATACGCTATAAATTTATTACTTTGGGGTATGATAAGGCATATTTCGTTAATAGTAAGAAACAAAAAGGTAAAACATGCTACACAGAAGAACAAGTGGTCAGTATGCTGGAGTTTCTCATCGACAACATATTTGTTGAGTTTGGAGAAAAACTTTTTCAACAAATTTACGGCATTCCTATGGGAACAAACTGTGTGCCTCTTAAGCTTCTTGTCGACCTCTTCTTATTTTCATCTGAATCGGAGTTCCTTCAGATACTTGTAAAAAACAAGAGGATCAAAGAAGCCAGATTATTTAATTTCACTTTGATTTATTGATGATGTTCTTTCCATAAACAATCCGAACTTTTCTGATTGGGTTCCATTAATATATCCCCAAGAACTAGAAATTAAAAAAAAACAACAGACACGGCTTCATCCGCCTCATTTTTAAACATATATCTCGAATTTGACATACACAGTCATCTCAGTACCAGAATCTATGACAAACGAGACGATTTTAATTTTGAAATTATATTTTTCCCCCACCTTAGTAGCAATATACCAACTTCAACTGCATATGTGATATATATTTCCCAACTTATTCGATATTCAAGAGCTTGTAGCTCCTACTCAGACTTTGTAAAACGTCATCAGTGTCTGAGTAGAAAGTTGATGAACCAGGTGTATGTCAAAGAACGTCTCGTCCTTTTTCTAAAACAATGTAAAAAGGCTCATTGGAAGATACCAAGACCTTGTATTGATTCTGTGTACTGATGTTGTTTATCATCTTAACAACGTGTAATATTGTTCTTTCACTTGTCTTTGTTCTATTTTTAATATTACTTTTGCTGTTGTATTTTTTTATGTAATATCCATTCAACGTGGCTCGGTACTTAAACATCCCGTCAATGTGTTTGTATTATCTTTCATTTTTTTGCTGGTGTGTTTTGTATATGCGACATTTTGTGTTTCTCTGCATTTTGTTCTTATAACGTGACTCTGTACATTAAAAGATCCCGTCAATATGATATTGTATCATATGTCATTATGATATATTTCTATTATGAATTAGAAAATACGTTGAACCACAAACATCAAAATTATTCAATTGCGTAGTAGAATGAACTGATTGTGGATTCTTATATAACTTTTAGACTATTTTAAAACTCGGTCTATTTCTGATATAAATTCTTACATACTTTGATTTTTTAACCTTCTATGCTAACATTGCCCATGTGAACATTTCTTATATTGTTTGTATATACATTGAACGACAAATTTATGTGACGTATAATAGTTTCTGACGTCAGACACGCAAATCAATGAATATGTTTGTGGATAGATGTGTTTTGTGTTCTGTTGAATTGTTCCTTTTAAAATTGTTACACGATGATGACTGCTGTACCAATATTTTGACTAATTTCTTTGTTTTGTCTGTTTAGTTCACGCTTCATTGTAAATATAACGGAATTTGATGAGACAGTCATCAAAGTGAGAGGTTTAGCGCTTTAATACCAGGTTTAATCACCATTTTCTACATTTGAAAATGCCTGTATCAAGTCAGGAATATGATAGTTATTGTTTATTCGTTTTTGATACGTTTTGTTGTTTGATTTTACCGTGTGGTTATGGACTTTCCGATTGGATTCTCCTCAAAGTTCAGTATTTTTTTGGTTTTACTTATTATTACATCAGGGTTTTCGATATCACAAAGTAGTCAAAACATTTTACATCGGTATAAGGACACCATTCGTAAATATAGATCAACATGAAAATTCTTATACGTTCAGGTACTTCACATCCAATATTTTTTGGAAATATTCTTTATAAAGCACAAAAATGTCAGTATTCACCTCAGAAGCTAACAAAACCTTTAAATGGACTTATTAAGAAGGGATATAGTTACGATACTGTTGTCAGGTCATTAAAGATTGCAGATTTTGGCGTTAATTTTGATTAACTGATAGAGTCTTTGCATCGGAACTAAACACATTTATTTAAAAACCAGTTGTTGGCATGACACGGGTTATGTTCTTTTCATATATGTTATGATGGTATGATACTAAACCCCTCATGGGAATGATTGTGCCTGATATTCATATGATGAAGACATAACCTTTCAATTAGTGTAATTGAAGTCTAGAGCTGAAACGTTAGTTAACTGCTAGTAATCTGATGTTATTTATGTATTATTGTCATTTCGTTTATTTTCTTTGGTTACATCTTCTGACATCAGACTCGGACTTCTCTTGGACTGAATTTTAATGTGTGTATTGTTATGCGTTTACTTTTCTGCATTAGCTAGATGTATAGGGGGAGGGTTGAGTTCTCATGAACATGTTTAACCCGCCGTATTTGTGCGCCAAGTCAGGAGCCTCTGGCCTTTGTTCGTCTTGTATTATTTTTGATTTTAGTTTCTTGTGTACAATTTGGAGTTCAGTATGGCGTTCACTATCACTGAACTTGTATATACATTTGTTATGGGGCCAGCGAAAGGACGCCTCCAGGTGCGGGAATTTGTCGCTGCATTGAAGACCTGTTAGTGACCTTCTGCTGCTGTCTTCTCTATGGTCGGGTTATTGTCTCTTTGACACATTCCCCATTTCAATTCCAAATATTATTATATCTATCTTAAAAAGTGTCAGAGGAGATGCAAGAACATCAAAAATTACAATTTAAAACATGAAAATGACCCTTTTGTGTACGTTAAGACCCAACATATATTTGGTAAAGGCAAATCAGTCCTATTAATGTCACAATGTGCCTCAGTCGCCGATTGACCAAACAGGTCAGACTACTTAATAATTGACCCGTCAAACACTAACACTGTGAGTTCCAAACCCGTCCGAAAAGAAGCACTAAACACCAAACAACCAACTAAGCAATGGAAGGTGTCACGGCCCAATTTAACCAAAAATATCTAATTAAGAGAGAATATGTTTTTAATTGTGTTATTTATTGATGATTTAGTGCCAGGATCGTGTAGATTTTTTGTTTAGGTTGTCCCATAGCTGTGTCACACACTGTTGATATGTTCATCATTTTTTTCAATTTATTTATTTTAGGATATAAAGGAACAGACAGTATCAACAACAGGATTGTTTAGCGTGGTAAATAATTATATTTAAATTGATCAAAAGTGAAGATCATTTTAGAAATTATTTTGCATTACCAAAGAAATGTCTTCAAGATAACAAAACAACAAAAACCAATTGTATATGGTCAATATAGATTTCGATAGGAGACAGCTAAAACTTTTTTGGCGTTGAATATTCCCTAAAGAATTGATAAAATGAGTTCTTTGAAAGTCGTGCATTGATCTAACGTTATTGTTCTGTATGTCATTTCGACTGCTGTGCATAGTTGTGTAACTGGCAATCATATCTAACTCGTATTTCAAGATTGATGACTTTATCTTCATTTAAGAAAGCAGATGTGCATACTATAAATGGATTTAAGCTTCAATATAGAACATATGACATATGACTTTTCTTAACAACAGTGCCATCATCCGTATCTATACTATTAAAAGAAGACTTCATTTTGTGTGTCGCTTCTCTTCCTTCCAAAATAAATAAATCATTATGCCTTTGTGTCCTATAGGTACCTTTCATAGTCGCATTTATCTTACCTTTGATACCTTTTCTGAAATTCTCCAGACATAGCAGTGGCAGATCCAGAAATGTTTATAAGAAAGGAGGGCACTGACACTGTCATGCATCATTGATTCCCTATATAATCAACAATTTTTCCACCACAAAGTGTGTGTGTGGGGGGAGGAGGGGCGAAAAAAACTATTAATATTCGCCTCTGCATGTAATCTTTTACAAAAAATCATCTTTTCAACCAAGCTCTTAAAGCCCGTGATTTCGCGGGTGCGTTCTAGTAAGGTTGAAAGCGCAAGAGAAGGGATACTCGGTTTGGTATGACATTTTTAGAATGGACGAATTATTATTTGCATGGCCTGTATTAAAGCCTCATTACACAATCATCAAGTTTAACATTTATCGTACATTTTCAGTTTTGGAATGATAGCCGATTGGTCTGGGATAAATCAATGTACGGAGGCATTGAATATATATACGTACCAGAAGACTTAGTTTGGCACCCTGACCTGGTTGTGCTGAATTCGTACGTATTTTCAACAAAGTTTCTTTATTATCATTAAACATTTGAAATATCTTCTTTTACGTCTTCGGCTATAAACACCTACAATGCATACATAGGCCGTACCTTGACCTATAATGGTTTACTTTTATAAATTGTTATTTGGATGGAGAGTTGTCTCATTAGCACTCATAACACAACTCATATCTATATAAAAAGTTTTAAAGTTTATTTTTCGTGTACTTCCTTGCATAACAAACTTACTTAATAATCTTAAAATTTTAATTTAGCATTATCGAATTAGAGAACAAATTGGGTGCTGGAAGAACAATCCGAATATCAAATGCTGGACAATTACGATGGGAACCAATCGCAGTGTTGTCCACGGCATGTGCAATGGTTCTTGCGTGGTTTCCATTTGATAGACAAAGATGTTTCATAAAATTAGCTAGCATGGATCATCCTTATTACGAAGTATATTTGATATTTAAATCCACTGCAGTAGATACAAGATTACATGAAACATAAGCAGATTGGGAGCTTGTAGAAACGTTACAAGATTATTCTTATATATTTGATGATGATGGAGTTGCGTATCCGGTACTTAAGTTCGGAATTACTGTTAAAAGGCTTCCTCTTCATTACATTTTAATTGTTATAGTACCGACGATTCTTACTGCAGTATTAACATTTATTGCATTTTTTCTGCCGCTGAAATCTGGAACAAGACTTGGATATATTGTTACAGTTGTACTAACTTTAGTGGTTTTATTGACATTATTTGCAGACAAAATACCTTCTGCTGCAAAATTTCCTTCAATTCTAGGTAAAGTTTCTTTTGTTTTTATTAATAATCAATCATTGTTTTGTATCATTCTTTTGATGCTTTTACGAATTGTGACAAAGAACGCAAGAGTAATGTACAGGCTTTGTGATCTAGTAGAAAGAATCGATGACTAACTTATACATAATAACAATGTTTCCGATATTTATTTAAAAAAATATTTATTGTTGTGTCAGATAAATACTTATCTCTAATTCTCTGGCAATTTTATCCTTTTTGAACCAATTGTATAAAAAAAGATAATTAACATGTAGTTATCGGTGATCTCATGAGATGATTGGATGATTTTTTGGATCATACCCTTTATCAGCTTACTAAATGAATCAAAATATGCTTACAGGTGTTAGTGAAATTGATACCTTTATGGAATGTGGAAGGCACTCAAAGAAGATTTTCGTTTAACACAAAATATAAATTTATTTTCAATTATTATGGACACAGATCTTACATAGTTACGTGTTGATTATCAGATCTATTCAATCTCGATAATTAAATTGTAAACTTTAACTATCTCGATTGAGTACATCCGATAATCCACTGATCTCAACTGTAAGAATCTTTATTTAGAGGGTTGATGACTGATTATTTGAAAGCTGTTGAATATTGATGTTCTATCTTAATACCTTCCGAACAATGCAGATAACATATTTTTTAAGTTAAAGTAAAATGGAAAAATAAGACGTTGAATGTTCATTCATAAAATCATGATTATTTATGATTTTATTTTTCAGTGGCAGTATTTACGGTGACATTAGGAATGGCCTTTCTTTTGATTATTATTACGATATTTGTCATGAGAATTTACAATAAACCAAAACGTGACGTTGCTCCAAAATGGATGCATTCCATGGTGAGGAAGATTAGAAAGCTGAAGTCAAAGTTAATGTTAAAGTGCAAATGTAGGGCCAGAAGAATAGACCATCTTAAACAGAATCAGCCTATAGAAGATGGACGACCGACAGACGAAACAGACAGCGTGGAGAACAGTACGCCATTAAAACCATACAGCAACCAGGAGCTGGCTGAATTTTTTGACAATTTTTTGTTTGTTATTTTTACAGTTTTATATATATTGATTCTTTCAAGTGCCCCAGTAGTAGCGGCCATTTGGGTAGAAAATTCCAAATCCAACTAAAAACTAGGTCGTTATCTCACATTTTTTTCTTTACTTTCAACGTCCTTAACTTCGTTTTTCAGTCAACAAATTATATTTCTTTTTATATAATTCAACTATCTTGGGTTATTGTATAATTTACATCACCATTAATCATGTGTATTAAGTATCAATTCGTAAATTTTTAACAGATTTGTGTACATACATACGTGTATATTATTGGTTCTTCAATATTTTAAATAGTTATCTCTCTACGAGCAGGACGAATATAACTTCCTAAAGTGTACAGCCCGCCATCGAAAGAATGTAACAGAAACATTCATTATTAAGTATTAAAAAATGGAAAACAACACGTTTAACAATTTAATGCGTTCGAAGCGCTTTTCTAGATTTACCTTCATCAGGAACGCTCATAGCCATATACTTGTTAAGAAAATTAAGTCTTCTTTTGTATTCTTGTTTTTTGTAATATTGTTCAAATGTGTTAGTCTACAGTATCAGTGAAGAGATATAAATTGGCCAAAATGTGCTTCTAGCGCTATTAAATTGGTACCGTTTATTGTTTTTTTGGTCTACCAAACTTTTGATATCTTATTACAAGGTACATACTTTGCTAATTGTTGAACTTTGAAGGCTTTATGAATATTTACATTCTCGTAAAAACTCTAACAGACATTTTCCTAGTACTTACACTCATACTACTATTTATGTTTATGCTGATGTTATTGTCAAATCTTATACTTCGGGATAATATGCTAGACACGATATATGAATTCGCAGCCCGTTGTTGAATTGTTAATTTTTGGTTTTTCAATTTGTTATATTCTATTTTTTTTTTTAAATGATTTCCATTCAGTCACATGACTTCAAATCTTTCAATCCTTATGGATTGATTTAAAATACATAATTTATATACTAGGTAAGCAATTAATGTGGTAGTTAAATTCTATAGATGCTTTGTTGGGCTTCTTTGCTAGATATTTGTTTGTTTTTGTTTTAATTGAGATTGTGACACGGTGATCACTGCTGTGCCCCTATTTTTACAATTTTACCTATTATGTCTGTTTTGTTCACGCTTCGTTGTAAATATAATGGACTGTGATACGACTGTCAAGCAAGTAAGAGGTTTAGTGCTATAAAATAAAGTTGTAAATGCATGTACTAAGTCTGAAATATGACAGTTGTTGTCCATACGTTTGATGTCTTTTGTCATTTGATTTTGACATGTGATTATGGACTTTCCGTTTTGAGTTTTTCTCGAAGTTCAGTATTTTTGTGATTTATTTTATCTTATGATAAAATATTTAACATTGATCAAATAGAAAATAACAAATTTTGGCCATGATAGATATCATACCAAGGTCAAACGTCAAACTGCAGCAGACTCAGTAGATAGTATAACTATGATATTAGATACACATTGAAACAGTCTAGAACAATCCAAACACGTGATTTGTATTTGGAAAAACACAGGTTTAGATGGAAGGAAAGGAAACCGCTGACTTTCCCGACACTAGAAGGCAAAGGAAAAGCAAGGGTGTTACATTTGTACAACATTAATAGTCGTTTTATTGTTTTATTAATTACCATTTTCAGTTTGTATCTTTTAGCTGAAATAAAATGCGTTGACCACGATTTTTTTTTACTTTCTTTTTTGATTTTGAACCGTCTAAGTCGATCCGGAAAACGTACTACCTAGATAAGAAAACATCAATGGCAAAAAAACATTGTATTAGATGTGATACACCTTTATGTGGATGTTCGTGTTGATACGGAAATTATAAGAATAACAATGTAAAACAGTGTATGGATGTGCATTAAATTTTCCGACATCCATTATATTATTCCTGAAATTGTAATTGTTTGTTTCGACTCAACATATATACCTTATATAAGATGTATAAGTATTTTCTTCTGGCATTCGTTTTGCAATTAAACCATCTTCAGTTGAAACTGAAAGTGTAGGATGCACATTTTCAGCTATATATCAATTTCATGATGGTTTTCGTGCAGACATGATATTATTTTATAAAGAAGAACAAGGCAACTGCATTGACATGTGCATTTACATTATATAAATGCTGAGGACACATCGGAAATATGTGATACTTTTTAGTATAACGCAGAAATCAATTCCCATATTTTCTAAGTGTTATCATTATACTTCCTGCTCTTCGAAGGTCTATCATGCATGTGTTCTGATAGTGTATACAATCTGATGTCATATTTGGAAGTGTACGAACGCCCAATTTAGTTTGTAAACATTAGCTATGATATTTTAAGTTGTTAATCATAACAACGTAAACAAAAGGCCCAGTGGATTTTGCAAACATTATTTCCATTATTCACACAAGATCAACATGTTGAACTGTATTATGTACTAATTCGTAGGTTATAATCCACAGGAAACCATGTCTCCCTACCTGCACACATTATTTTGCCTCCGAACAAACCAATCTTTAAATCCAGAAGAGGTGCTTACTCTTGATTTTTCCAATCCAGAGCTGGAAACAGAAAAAAAAGATAACTATAAAGGTCTTCGGTTCTTTAATTCAATTCACAACCGTTTGCACTCGGCACGCGACGACAAGACCATCACAGGAGTTGACTAAAACAGGATGAAGTAAATACAGATAATAAGACGTTGGTGATATATCATAAATTAAGGTGTTTCCGAAAGAAGAAAAAAGTACTAGTCAAGAAAAAGTCGCCAAAAAAGGGACGGCAGGTCAAATGTTTAGTATATACTTAAGATTATTAGGCATTTACGAAAAATCCCTGTTATATGTTAAAAATACAAAATCAATAAGGCAACGTAGGTCTTCGGCGATGAGCAAAACCATTTCTGCATAGTCGTATATAAAAGTCCCGTAAATGTCAAATGTATAACTATTTAAACAAGAAAACTAACGGGCTGATTTATATAAAAAAAACAATGAACGAAATACAAATGTAATAAACAGCATCAAACAATAACCACTGATTTACATGCTCAGGACTTTGAACAGATACATACAGAATGTGGCGCAGTTATACATGTGATCGTAAGATAGTGGTGTTGTAGTACAAAAGGACCTTAATTTGGTATCAGGAAACAAAAAACCTTTTCTGCTCTATAAGTGCGCTATAAGTGCCATTAGTTGATTGAATATGTATTTGTAGTATAAGAAAAAAGGCGAACATAATAGGATTAGGTTTTTGACTTTCAATAGTTATCAAAAGTACCAGGATTATAATTTAGTACCCCAGACGTTGTTGTCTATGGCATTAATATAGAGACTTTAATTGCGTAAATGCACATCGAGTAAAGTTAAATATGTACCAGTCATGTCGTTTGGCCTGCTGTCTATTTTACACTTATTATACCATAGGTTTTGAAAAATATCCCATTGGCGTCCCCTTAGTTTGATATAAAATCACCAACACCTTTTGAAAATTCATTAAAAATAGAATTTTACAATAAATCACTTTACATAGAGGAATAACATATACAAATGGAAACAATCTATAATACTAAAATTACGAGGTCCAATTTGTCAGCCGTCATCACGTAAAAACGACGAATCACAGAATTCAACTTTATATATAACTAATATATTACAAAGGTGTAGATTAAAAATTACACCACTCCAGGCCCTTTTGTTTTCCACGTAATTAATATTGCCAATAATTAAGAAGTTCCGGGTCGAGTCCGCTATCGCTACCAATAGTATATTCACCTGTTACCTATTACCTTATCTGTATACGTTCCGCATCTAACAGGCGCACCACCAAACGTTGTATTCAGGATTAATATGCTATATACACGGGTCATAACCACAGGGTTGACACTACTAAATTGTCAAATTGTTACCTATTGTAGTATTTTAATCAGTAAGACTTTCTAAGATAACAATACGAATACTAAAAATCTAGACTAAAAATAAGGCGTATAGGTACAGTTTTCAATTTGTTAGTGGGCATGACGTAAAACAGCGAAGCAAAGAATTCAACTTTATTTATAACTTATATAGGACAATGCTGTTGATTAAAAATATACTCCATTCCAGGACCTTTTGTTTTCCAAATAATTAATATTATTGTTTCAGTTCAACGGGTTCAAACAGAAAGACTTGAAAGCAGAGAAAAACTGTTTATCTTATAATCGGCATGACTTTATCAGATGACAATTCTAATACTTAAATAAGGCTTGCGCATAGTTATATACTTTAATTCAGTCACGGACCCGTGATATCACGGGTGTGTTCTAGTTTACACTAAGTTTATGCGTCTTAGCCTAGGTATACTCCATAATATATCACGCTGTTCACATAATACTGTTAACTTAGAGAATCTGTCTACACCGACATACAAGTGTAAGCGAAAAAATAAGGTTTATTTTACCTTTATTAGCTCACCTGGCCCGAAGGGCCAAGTTAGCTTTTCTCATCACTTTGCGTCCGTCGTCCGGCGTCCGTCGTCGTCGTCGTCTGTAAACTTTTACAAAATCTTCTCCTCTGAAACTGCTGGGTCAAATTTAATCAAACTTGGCCACAATCATCATTGTGGTATCTAGTTTAAAGAATGTGTCCGGTGATCCGGCCAACCAACCAAGATGGCCGCCATGGCTAAAAATAGAACATAGGGGTAAATGTAGATTTTGGCTTATATCTCTGAAACCAAAATATTGAGAGCAAATGTAACGTTAGTAAAATTGTTTATCAGGTCGAGATCTATCTGCCCTAAAATTTTCAGATGAATCGGAGAACCTGTTGTTGGGTTACTGCCACTAAATTGGTAATTTTAAGAAAATTTTGCAGTTTTTGGTTATCATTTTAAATATTGTTATAGATAGAGATAAACTATAAACATCATAATGTTTAGCAAATTAAGATCTACAAATAAGTCAACATGACCAAAATGGTCAGTTGACCCCTTAAGGAGTTATTGCACTTTATAGTTATTTTTTACCAATTTTTTCGTAAATTTTTGTAATCTTCTACAAAAATCTACAAAAATCTTCTCTTCTGAAACTACTGTGCCAAATTTGATCAAACTTAGCCACAATCATTATTAGGGTATCTTGTGCGGTAACCCGGCCAACCAACCAAGATGGCCGTCATGGCTAAAAATAGAACATAGGGGTAAAATGTAGTTTTTGGCTTATAACTTTGAAACCAAAGCATTTAAAGCAAATCTGACAAGCATTTTAATTGTTTATCAAGTTAATATTTATCTGCCCTGAAATGTTCAGATGAATTGGACAACTGGTTGTTGGGTTGCGGTCCCCCAATTGGTAATTTTTAAAGAAATTTTGCCATTTTTGGTTTTTATCTTGAATACTATTATAGATAGAGATAAACTGTAAACAGCTATATTGTTTAGCAAATTAAGATCTACAAAAAAGTCACATGACCAAAATGGTCAGTTGACCCCTTAAGGAGTTATTGCCCTTTATAGTCAATTTTTAACGATTTTCATTAAATAAATTTGGTAATTTTTGGTAAATTTTTACAAAATATTTTGCTCTGAAACGAAAGGGCCAAGTTTATTTAAGATCGAGAAAATTATTCAGTATGACATTCCACCGATACTCCCTTGGTATATACTGCCATTTTATTGCATTAAAATTGAAAGATCGTCTTTAACTCATCGGTGACCTGTATTTTTCATCACCATTTTCCGATAAACTGTATTTAAACTAAACAATTGTAACATTTAGGGGATTTCTGAATTTTTTTTTTTTTTTTTTTTTTTTTTTCGATTTTACCTTAATTTCTCCAATTAGTTCAACAGAAAAAAAATACCTTAATATAAATGCATGCTTCTTTCGAAGGCAGATGGTGAGTAATGAACGGTGACCCCATCTTTTTATTTCATTTTTCTATTAAGTATATGGCATGTATGATAATGATCATTTATAGAAGAAAAGCAGAATCCTATATTTTAAAAAAGAAATCGATTTAAACCTGCGAGCCCCCTTAACTATTTATAAACACAACAAAAAATCAAAGTCAAATAAGTTTGTGTTTTGTTTTTTCGTTTTTTAAATTACGACTAACATTTATCCTATTCAATATATAATGTTTTAATCATGAACAAAAAATACATGGATTTTAAATAAATTGACGATATCATCTTCTTGGTTTAATCACAAAAAGGCTGACCTAAATCTCTTTAAAGATAAATTTTGTTATTTAGGAATCAAAATTTGAACGATATTTCTTGACCAACCTTCGCCTCTAGACAGGTTTAAAGTTTGGAAATCATTTCCTATTGAACCCATTTATAAAACATTCTTTCGAAGTAATCACAACGATCTTTTTTAAACCAACAGGTGACATTGATTTAATAATAATAGCAATCTATACATTTTGAATTTCATTCCTGACAATTAATATATGAAACTTAGATATATAGGTTTTTATTAAGGAAATTTGTTTAGTATCCAATTATGTAGAAATGGGAAGAAAGATACCAGAGGGACAGTCAAACTCGTAGATTGAAAATAAACTGACAACGCAATGGTTAAAAACAAAAAGACAAACAGACAAACAATAGTACATAAGTATACTAACCAACCAAAAAATATATCGTTTCGGACCTTGACCTGATTACCTGTTCACTATCCAGCAGCGGTTGGTACCGGCCTGTGTTTTGGTTACTTTTGTATTGTATATAACATGAGCACTTTTCTGCGGTAGTTGTTGTATAATGTTCATCATTGGTCCATGTCAGTCATTTTTTTTTTGTAATGTGTTTTGTTTAATATAAATCGTTAGTTTTCTCAATTGAATTTTTCATATTTGTCATGTCAATGCCTGTTAAAGCCGACTTCTTTATTTTATTTTAGATTTAGAAGGCCATACTATTAACAATCATACAACATCTCCTAAACGCAAGAAACGTGTGATATGAATCAGAAGAGGACATCACACTACTTATCTAACTCTACAACCAACAAACGATAACCCAAAAATATAGCTGACTATGAGTTATGGGTTTGCTCATTATTGAAGACCGTACGGTGAACTATAGTTGTTAAATTAGGTGTCATTTTGGTCTCTTCTTTTTTATATAGACAGGGACAAGTATGATAAGACATTGTCTATAAGGAACATGTAAATGAAATTGTATTGCGTCAGCAAAACTGATGCAAATACACTCTACTAGTCGCTTCAATGAATATTTGAGCATAACATTTGAATGATTGGTTACATTTCAATACTTAACCATTATCAAAGAGGGGTGAAAGATACCAGAGTGACGTTCAATATAAATATAAAATAAATTGACAATGCCATGGCTTGTCACAACAAAAGAAAAGAAAAACAGACACAACTATGAAAAAACAGGCTCAGCAACACGAACCCCACCAAATACTGGGGATGATGTCAGGTGCTCCTGAAAGGTAAGCAGATCCTGATTAACATGTGGCACCCGTCATGTTGCTCCGGTTAGTAAAAACCCGGTAATAAGTCTAATTCGGTAGGTCACATTTGTGAAAAGGGAACGAGGTTGTAGTTAGAAAATAAACATATCATATATAACCGGTGAAACGATTATTCCATAACCTTAAACAACTCGTGATGTCGTCCGTAAAATTTATGAAAGATAATTTCAGCTTTACTATTTAGAACTCTTGGTTTAATATAAATTGCATTAACGACTGTAAAGAATTACGTTAATTCAAATCACGTTACGGCGTTCTGTCTGCATAAGAAAATACCTGTACCAAGTCAGGAATATGACAGTTGTTATCCATTCGTTTGATGTGTTTGATCTTTCCTTTTTAGATTTTCAGTATTGTTTTGATTTTACTTTTTATGTCATTTTGTTTTATGAATGGCAACTTTACCCAAAGCTCAAATTTTGTAAATGAAAAGCTTAACAGTGGTGCATTCAATTGTTAAAATTGAGAATGAAAAATCTTTGAGAATGGGTCAAAGATACAACAACCCGACCAAATAGTTTGACCAAATTTTTAACTGGTTAATACCTAAATTAGAAAATATTATTGTTGTGTTATGTGTCTCTTTTACCGTTAACGATAGTAGGTAAAATTTGTAGACACGTGGTTACCTACATTTTTATTCAAAATAACTACTTGTGAGACATGACATTAAATTTATAAACTGGTATTTTTGTCAGATCAAACCTACTTCTTAAAAGTCTTTGTAATCAATAAGAAAGAAACAGGAAACAGAAATTTAATATTCAAAATTGTTTTTATGATCGATTACAAAGCAGTATACTTCAGTTCTTTCAATCGGTTTCTAGAAGGATATATACATTGAATTGTATATCTCTGTGAGGGCGAATATTCATCAAAACAAATAAAGTTGAAAGCATAATGCCAAATAGTTCCAGATTGAAATGATTGAAAGGAATGACATCATAAATTTACAAACTTGTATATATATTGGATGCATTGCACATCCTTGACCGAATAATGTTGTGATCCAAATTTTACAAATTAAGGTTCAATGCTAAAGAAAAATAATAGTTTAAACAGGATATAGATATTTTATATTATTTCTCTGTGTGGGGGAATATATTTATAAATATAAATATAGATATATACAATGTTGATATATAGAAACTATTAGTTTCTACACGTGTTTTATTTTGGCTACACCTTTTTGTGATTTAAAGGTAATACCGTCAACAAATATAGAAACCAAGCACTCCCGATTATAAGTTAAAATAAACCATCGTCTTAATCAAATATTTTTCGTAATTAAGAAAATATAGATGGATAAGTTGCGGATGACAGAGACCATCAGCAAATAAAATTTTATTTTACAGTGGCTTTCGATAAAAATAATTATCAAATACTAAACCGCAATATAAAATACATAGAGAAACAAATAACTTTACTTGCAGTTTGCTTATCATTTCAATCGAAAAATGATAAATAGAGGATTATACACAAGCAGGGGAATTTTATTTGTACTGATTTGTACAGGTATGTTTAAGGGAATGCTTAAACGGTCATGTTTATGTAAATTATATAATGCAATTCGTTAACTATAGCAAAACATTACAGTTTTCAAAATCAGTGTTTAACTTTTTATAAAAAAGGATTGGCATGATAAATATCCGCAGTTATAGATGATAGATCGATTGCAAAATATTTTTATATGATCGAAAATTATTGACATTTCTGATTTTGTTTTGCATGTAATCGATTTCAAAGTAATCAAAGATGTTTCTGATTTCGAACGTCACCGACGTGTTTATTTGTAATAATTCGCGTCCACCGTACATAATTTATATTCTGGTATCTATGATGAGTTTAAATACTTCAAAAAGAAATAACATTATCTTACCTCCTATACATTTCTAGGAATATGATTGGTTAAACAGTAAATTCCATATGGGGATTCGAGCTTCGCTCTCACCCCATATGGAATTTACTGACCCCATATATACCGTATTAGGTCAATAGCACACTATGTAACTAATAATATTGGTATCACTGGATAATAACATATTTCGTATCTGACATAATAAAGAAGAAATGTAACACACTTACAAATGATGGGAATGATGGGTAATTTTAGAGATGAAACTTCCGAATATATAATTATTCACATCAATTTATCAAAATTATAAGATAATCGAATTCATTTCTTGTTACAAAACTGTTAATTACGATAAATGTATAAGATAGGGTCTTTCAACATGTTCAATAGCACATTTATATCCCAAGCATGTAATTGCGAATGTTTACGATAACAGATAACTGTCGTTTTCTATAAATAAAATAAAAAAAGAACATTTTGAATTTTATTGCTTATATAGTAAATCAAGCAACACCTAATCAATCATTGATTGCATGTTCTTTTATGCAATTTGTACTATTATTGATGTCCAAGAATGCTGCTTGATATCGTACCCAACTGGATTTATCCCTCCGCAAAATGCATTTCTTAAGTCGGGAGCCTCGTTTGATTTTATTGTGAAAAATTAACTAGCAAAATATATTCTAGATAAAGTGATAGGTACCCCTATATAAAAGATGTATTTGCTCCCGAAATGGACAAACATCTGGATTGTTGATTTTCTCACCTTTAGACTTTTTTAACAGATTTGTCTTTTGCTTCACTATGAACTATACCTTAAGATTGTTGAATAGTGAATATTTTTTTTTAACATGATATTTAATTAAAATTATTAGAAATTAGATCTTTAAATTTATGTATATGTAACAAATAAGGTAGTTGCTATTAATGCTCTATGCTATGCAACTACATTAGATTGAAAGAAGATATGAGTTACAAATTATGAGAATACACAATCATGTGATACAATGTGACAATAGTTTCCCATTTATCGGATTTCTTCCTTGTGAATACTATTTGAATACTGTTTAAGACCGGATGTATTGTTTTGTTTAACCTGACATGCAATTCAATATATCAGATAAATATGCACTGTTATCTTCGTGACCAGGATATTCATTTGTATATAACTTTGCTCTAGTTCCTACATTTATTGTTACTTAGTTAAATCTAAATAATACATTCGAAGGACGTTAAAGAATATGACAGCTACATTTACATTTTGTAGATTGCAAATGTAATAAGATATGTTCGATATCTGATCTTACATTATAGTTACACAGTTAGTTAGTGACCTAACATAATTCATATCGGGTCAGTAAGTTCCATATGTGATGAGAGCGAATTATTTAAATGTAGAAGATTAATTTGTAGGTTTCAAGCATATACATGATATATATAAAGAATCAACGAATAAGAAATATCAGGGGAAAAGTCACAAAAGAACACGATTTTACAATAATTGCAGTTCAAAGTGATTTTGATTAATATAAAAAAGAAGATGTGGTATGATTGCCAATGAGACAAATCTCCACACGAGACCAAAATAACACAGAAAATAACAACTATAGGTCACCGTACGGCCTTCAACAACGAGCAAAGCCCATTTCGCATAGTCATCTATAAAAGACATCGAAAAGACAATGTAAAACAATTCAAATGAGAAAACTAACGGCTTTATTTATATAAAAAAATGAACAAAACAAATATGTAATACATAAATAAACTACAATCACTGAATTACAGGCCCCTGACTTGGGACAGGCACATGCATAAATAATGTGGCGGGGTTGAAAATGTTTACTGACATTCAAACGATATCCGTAAAAACAAATATTAAACACTGTTCCGTAGAATTAATGTATTTCAGACATAGTAATTCTTACCTCGTAGCTGGATGCTACCAAGAAAGCTAACGACACCAACAGTTAAGTGGAAAATTGAAATCATGCATTCGAAAATTAGGCTATCCCGAGTTGTTAGACTGTTATATAATACATGTATCTATTTCACAAATAACAACAGATATTTTTCAATTGTTGTATCAATAAACGCGTTGTTTATTACTAATGTGACTTACCAAATAAAATTTGTTACCAAAAGCATTCTCTGTCACAACAGTTATCTTTCAAGAATAACATTTCACGAGGAACCCATGATAAATATTGGTGCATCGTAGATTGTCACGATCGGTTAATCTTAAATCTCTGAATGCAATTAGCAAATACATGTTAGCAATTCAAATGACTTTGTTTATTTTATTGTAAAATTACTTAAGGGCATACGATACAGTTTTGAACCTGTATTTACAAGTTGATGAAAATTTGCATATAGGCTATTTTTTACCTGATTAAATCAAATATGTTATAAAAAATATACCTTCATGTGCTACTTTTTGAGTAAAATGAGGTCGAAATTTTGTATATTTGCTCAAAATTCAGATTTGTGTCCGTATTTTCTTTTTCGAAAAAAAGACATAACTTTTTTGTTATAAAAGATAAACACAAATGGTTTTTTGTTAAATAATCGGTAATTTCTGTATTTTATAAGTATCATTAAAAAATATGCAATTTTTATTCAGAAATAACTCAAATATTCATGAATAGAGGAACAAACGTCATTTTTTGCTGCATGTTTATCAAAATTAAAAAAAAATCCTCTATTTACAGTTTTATAAAATTTGGGTCACATAATCTCCTTGCAAAATGAAACAAATTGCCGTTTTAAAAAATAGGGGTCCATGCACTCGTTTTCTAATTAAATCAGTTTGAATGATAAAATTCAGTCGAAAAATGCATCTTTTCCCGATATGTCATAGTTTAACGTCGCGAAAATAACATTTTACGTTAGCAACGTCATTACCTCCCCTGTAACTGTATGCCCTTAATATAATACTGGTTCAGCTTACATGAAGTTTAAATAAAGAACGATATTGTTGACCTCACATGTATACATGTATGTAACGATCAATATTTTACAATCATGTGACTGTATCATTTTAAAAACCATCATAGAATATTTGCATTATTTCGCTACACTTGTTGATATTGACTAAACAAAATAAGAAAACGTAATTTCAGTCAGTTTAAAATGAAATACGTACTGACATCCTTACACGTTCTAAGATTCTACTGATGTACTTCATAAAATTGTTTCGGAAGATGCAAAATTACAATGATTTACTAAAAAATAAGTAGTATGATATTGTTTGTCTTTAGGACTGCTATCCGTCAAAAACAAAAACAAAATAATAAATAAAGGGAACTGAACAATATTAAACAATGAGCAAAATCCATACTATGTATTCGTCTATAAAATTCCCGTTAAGATGTTATAGTGCATAATAATGAAATTAACACAAGCATCTTCATGCTGCATGATGAAAAAAGGACAACAAATGCCACAGAAACAGTCACGAAAAGGTGCTGGATAGTTGTTACGACATGAGGAACATATCCGCCAGCATCTGTTAAACGCATATTCCATAACTGTTAACCAACTTGTGATGCGTCCTTAAACTTCACGACGAAAAAAAAATATTTCAATTCCAGCACTTGGACCTCTTGGTTGAAAAACTTCCTTCTGAGCAGCTAACTCTATCTAGGAAATCATGATAGAAAATAATAGTTCTAAAATGTCCATCAACTGGGAGAAACATATTCCGTATGCACACGTTGCTGTAATATTCCAACATAGAAATGGGAAGTCTATTGGTAAACTGAAGTATTCATGTTTTGTCGTACAGCTTTTTGCAACCGATCCTCATTGTCAATGTATAAATGACTGTCAAGAATAGGCAGACTTGACTGTATGTGATTATCTGTATCTCATGTTCGATAAGTTAGCTGCTTACCAAATTGAAAAAACATAGTTCAAAGGTTACTGTACAATTCATGCAAATGAACGAATGAGTAACAAGGCTTGATTCCCTTGTAATATATGAGAGAAGAAAGTTATTCATAGATAAGATAAATCATATGAAATGCGTAAAGCCTTTTAATTTTCCAATTTAAAATATTGTAAGCAGCGACTTTGTTTATGTATTTTTCGGCTCAATATTTTTTTGTATATGTTCCAAGAAGAAGTAACACCACGCTATCAATTTAATACGTTGTATTCCGTAACTATCTAATACAGCGTGTCCGGGATGACATACAGAAAAACAGACAAATGGTCTAATGTTATGTGATATCTAGCCTGATATGTCATTTAATAGTGTTTGTCACTATAGATAAAACAAAGACATATCAAATTACATGTATACTTTTAATTAAGATAATTCTAAAATAATTTCCCGTTGGTTTTTGTGTTTTGTTTCTTTTGTTTTTGGTTCAGTTGAGTTTGAAATTTAGTTACTTCGGTTACACTGTCAACCTATATAAAAGCAATATATAACGGATTCATGATTACAACATCAACCACTGACTTCGCGAATGTTTATCGTAATTTAGAATAAAAGAACTACTTATGTGACATCGTTGTTATACAATGTATAGTTGATTAGACGCTAGAGACAAAAACGACCAGGTGATACAATATAAAAAAACAGTTGATTTTGATAAAGTAAATTACTTAATCTGTTATCTAAGTTTAAAATAGATTGAACTACAAATTGCTGTATTTGTACAGGCTTAAAATATTCAAATGATGACTCAAGGATGCAGCACACGCAGTGGAGTTTGGTTTTACTCATTTGTTTAGGTAAGTTCGATACCAACACTTTGATGTGGTTTAATAATTGCATCTGCAAACGAAATGAATATATACCAAGCTGCAAAGTGTTGACGCGATATAAATTTTAATGAGGGTTTTTTTTTTTTTGTAATCGATTGCAAACTGATTACTCTGATTTTCGCATGTTATCGTTTACATTCGATTACTTCTGTGCTGAAATAAATTATCATTGATATGGTCATATTATAAATAAACTGTTTAAAAAACTTTGAATATTTGAAATACTTAGAGTTTTCTACCTCAAGAATAGATCATCTTTGCTGTATTTGGCAAACGTTTAGGATTTTGGTCCTCAATGCTATTCATTTCGTACTTTATGTGGCTTTTTTAATTTACTTTTTTGGATTCGATCGTCACTGATGACACTATTGTAGACGAATTGTTTGGCGTAAATACAAAATGTTATCCTGGCATCTATGATGAATTTATTTACTTTCTAAAAGGTAATAACATAACTTGTCGATAAATGTTTTAAATGTAATACCATGACAATCCGATATCTTTATATTTCAACATACGATAATTAGATAGTTATTCACAATAATGTTGCTCAATGTCGAGCTAATTTTAATGCAGATATATTAACCGTCTGATTACGGATATGAAAATGTCATTTTGTCTCCATAAACTCAACATTTTACAGCTTATAAAACTGTCCATATAATAAAATGTGTAATGTATGGCAATACACATGGCTCTACGTAAATTGGTATACTAAATGAGACATAATTAATACTAATCTGCATTTTATTTATTTGAAATTTGAAAATTATATGATTTAAAAACAAGAGAGAAATCGAAAGTCTTTATTATTTGTTTGAATATATTAATATTAATATATATATATTGAGTAACAAACTGAGATGTGTTTATCAAGTGCTGGAAAATGCATCTGTTTATTAAATAATGACATATGTATCTTTTCTCAATCTATACATTATAATACCATTATATAATCTACATCTTATATGATGTAAAGATCTAATAGTTTATTAGATTAAGAAACTGTCAATTACAAAAATTTCTGATACTTACAATACAATAACTTTTTTGAAATATTGATTTGTTACGATACTGATATTTGTCTAAAACGGAATTGGAAAACAGTTTCTATTCTTGCTGCTTTCTACAAATCTTGTATGGAAAATGTAGGATTTTGCACAAGATGTCTGTAACTAACCTCTTTTGTATAAGTAAGTTGAAGGTTGCTTTTCATCGGTAATGATTATTGTATTGTGAACTTTTCCAATACGTTGCTTCCATTGTCGGAAAACTAGCACACACAAGTGTTGTCCTCTGCATTTAATGAGCTAATTGGAACTAAATATGGGTACATCAGTCTAATATTAATACTAATAAGTACTAATATTGATATAACAAAAACAAAGCTATGATATTTTAAAAGTATCTCATTGATATAAGAACAAATAGCTATGTTTATTTATGTATATGAGAAAAACACAGCACTTCAAATTTTACACGGACATAAACTTTAGCTTCTAACTAGCTTCTGAATGTATATTTAGAATCAATTGTTGTTTATATTTGAACAATAGGTTTTAAAGTTTGTATTTTCTTAATTTTTCGTTGCCGAAAACAACATTTCCCGCCTGGAATGTTTGCATATTTACATTTAATATTAGACAATATCGCTATGTGATATAAAAAAAGTTTTTATCGATACGCTTCTTCCATAGACTGATTATATAAGTTAAAACTTTGTGTTTTTTTAAATTACGACTTACGTTTAATGTTTTCAATGTAGTACTAGTACATTTTAATCATGTACAAAACATGTATGGCTTTTAAATAGGTTGACGTTATCATATCTTTGGTTGAATATCAAAAAGGTTGACCTAAAACACATTAAAGAGAAATTTTGTTATTCAGAAATCAAAATTTGACCGATATTTCCTTACCAACCTTCGCCTCGAGACAGGTTTAAAGTTTGGAAATCATTTCCTATTGAACCCATTTATAGAACGTTCTTTCGAAGTAATCACAATTTACGATCTGTTTTAAACCAAGAGGTGAAATTGATTTGATAATAATAGCAACTTATACATTTTGAATTTCATTCCTCACATTTATATGAAACGCAGATATATAGGTTTTTATTTAGTAAATTTGTTTAGTATTTAATTATGTAAATAAGCCTGCAAAACGAAAAAGCTATCGCCTCGGACCTTGATCTGACTATTCGTTTCTGACAAATATTGTTACCGGTCTGTGTATTTGTTACCTTTGTATTGTATATAATACGTAAGGCGTTTTTGCACTTTTAAGCGGTTGTTTTTAATTAGTGTTTATCGTTGGTCCATGTCAATCAGTTTGTTTTTCGTAATTTGTTTTGTTTTAAAAAAAAATCGTAAGTTTTCTAAATTGAATTGTTTCGATTTTTCATGTCAGGGCTTGTTAAGAATTACTTCAGGATTAGGGTTTTTCTCATTTGGAAGGTCATATCATTGACAATCATAACACATCTCCTCAATCTCATATGACAGGAAACGTGTGACATGAATTAGAAGAGAACATCATAATACATGTACTTATATACTCTACAACTAACAAACGAAAACAGAAAAAAGACATGCAGCGACAAGTTTGATAACACATGTCTATAAGGAACATATAAATGAAATTGCATTGCGACATCAAAACTGATGCAAACACACTCTACAAGTCGCATGAATGAAAACTTATGCATACCATTTTAATAATAAACATTTACAAAAGAGGGGTAAAAGACACCAGAGGGACATATAATATCAATAAAAAAAAAATGGTAACGATATGGATTGCCCCTGAAAACAAAAAAAGACAAACATACAGTCATAATAATACGCAAAGCAGAACATAGACAATTAAATACTAAGCAACACCAACCCGACCAAATACCTGGGGTGATCTCATGTGACCTGAATGGTAGGCATCCTGCTCCACATGTGACACCCGTCATGTCAGTACAAACCCAGTAATAAGTCTTATTTGGTAGAGCACATTCGTGAAAAGGGGTCAGAAATAATGTAGCTAATATAAATTTGTCGACAGCTATTTCCATAAATTGCATTAACGACTATAAGGTAATATTTCATTCAAATCACGTCACGGCAGTCTTTCATATCATTTATTTTCATGAATGGCAACTTTATCATAAGGTCAAATTATGTAAATGAAAAAGCTTTACAGTAATGCACTAGGAATGAAAATAAGTTATGTGTCAAATAGACAACAACTCGACCAAAGAGTGAGACCAAATTGTTAGCTGGTTAACACTTAAATGTATTTAGAAAATATCATTTTATTTGGGTTTTTTTCTTTATTACTATTTACGATAGTAGGTAAACAAGTGGTTACTGTAATATACAATAAAAATAATAAGTTGTAAGATATGAAATAAAATTTATAAACTGGTATTTATGTCAGATCAAATTCATTTCTAAATGTCTTTTTTGAGAGCCAAGGTTCCTCAAGATGATGTTTAACAAACCTTATCTATTTCCAAAAATGTCTGTGTTAACAATAAGAAAGAAACAGGAAACAGAAATTTAATATTCGAAAATGTCTTTGTGATCGATTACAACGAACATGCCTAAGAGACAGTTTCTAGTTGGACATACACGTTGAATTGTATATCTCTCCGCGAGGGCAAATGTTCATAAAAGCAAATCAAGTTGAATACACAATGCAAAATAGGTGCAAATAGAAATTATTGAAAGGAATGACATGAGAAATATATATTGGATTCATTTCACATCCTTGACCGACTAATGTTGTGATCAAAATTTTAAGAATTTTAAATGCTGAAAAAAATATTTTAAACAGGATATAGAAATTGGATATAACTTCTCTGTGGTGTTATATGTTTATAAATAAATATAAATAAAAATAAAATGTTGATATATCTATAGATACTATTAGTTTGTGCACGTGTTTCTGTTTGGCTCCACCTTTTTGTGATTTAATTACCGTAAACAAATATAAAAACCACGCACTCCCGAATTAGGATTTAAAAATCATCCATCGTCTTAATCAAATATTTTTCGTTATTAAGAAAATATAGATAGATAAAGTGCCGATGACAGAGATAACCAGTAGATACATTTTATTTGACAGTGGCTTTCGATTAAAATAATTATCACATACTAAATCGAAAAATGAAATAAATTGAGAAACAAATAACTTTACTGCAGCTTACTTAACATCTCAATAAAAAAATGATATCTAGAGGATTTAACACAGTAAGAGGAACTTTGATTGTACTACTTTGTACAGGTATGTTTGAGGAAAGTACTCAAAATGTACATCTATGTAATTATATTATACAATCATACTTTCTTTAAAAAGGAGGGAAACGGGAACTTTTATCAGTAGTAGATTTATGATTGATTTCGAAACGATTTTTGTATGATAATAGATAACTGAACTATTCTTATTTTGTTTTGTATGTAATCGATTACAAAGTAATTAACGATTTTTATTAATTCGAACGTCACCGATGGGTCTATTTGTAGAAAATCGCGAGTTTAAATGCTTTGAAAAGAAATACTAATATTGTTATCACTTACAATTACATTCTACATATATGACATAGTAAAGAAAAAAATTAAGCACACTTATGCTGCTTAATGCTCGGTAATTTTAAAGATAAAAGAATCATATAATTATACACATAAAAACAACAAGCGTTTTGATTTTGATTGCTAAAATAGCAAAATAAGCAACACTCAATCAATTATTTATTGAATGTTTTCTAATGTGTTTTGTGATATTATTATTGTCAAAGAAAGCTGATTGATATAGTAACTTACTGGGTTTATCCCTCTTCAAAGTGCATTTTTAAGTCGGGAGCCTCGTTCGATTTTATTGTTTAAAGTATCATTACGTTTTTGTTGCTTTGAGAATTGTTGTTTGTGGTAGATCTTTGAAATGTTATGAAACAGATTTTTGACGTATATTTAGGGCTTTTTATATTTTAAGATACATGTCTATTTGTTGGTATCTGTCTAATTAACGTTTACACAACATTTCTTTTTTTCAATAACAGATATACAAATACACAGATAACAGAAATACCAGTGTATACTATTCAATATAAAAAGTCAGTTGTATTAATGCATGTTCCTGTGTTAATATAAATTTTGCAGCTTTTTGTAGTTTTTAAAAAAGTGGCCCATTGACCCACATTTTTCTTTTTATCAATTTTTAATGTGTATAATTTTAAGCCATCTGTAAACATTTTATAAAATCTGTGTTTAATATTTTTTAACATTTTTTTAGAACATTTACTTGACAATGATAAAGCTATGAAATATAAAGAGAGAACATTTTCCCCGCAAAAATTTCTCAATGGCTTATATCTCGAAAACAAGCACATTAACATATATATGTTTTTGGCTTTTTTGATTCCTTTATTAAACCCCTAACAATATATACTAGAGTTATGAAAAGCTTGTTTTTTTTTAACTGAGTATCGAACGTCCTTAAAATAAGAAATATTCAATATATTTTCTAGGTTTATTGAAACCATCGGCATCTTACAGTGTTGGCGACGCAAATAACATTCACAAGTTATTATTTAATCAGACTGACGAAGGTTACAATAAACTGGTACTACCTGACAAACCAGTAAATGTCAGTGCAGAGTACAACTTGCTAGCTCTCAATTCTTTGGTAAGTATTTTCTCAGTTTGTGTTTTTTTTTCGGACATTTTCTAAAGTATCCTTGAAATGCAAAATATTAAACAAAGACAATTGATATAATGACAAATATGTATCGATATGACCATGATACCATATAAAAAGGTATATTTGTTATATATAAGCTTTTGCGTGACTTGTCTGGTGAATAGGTACAAGGGATATACATAAAACTGTTTTGTGGGAAACAAATTCAAAGCAAATTATCCCGTAATGGTTTTGGTATTAGCTCATATTCATTCCTGAATCATCTGAATTGCTTTGTCACATACATAAACCTGCCTTTAATCTCTGTTTACAGAGTTAAAATACAATGTTTTTATGAAATGTTCTGTTTGATGATAATTTAATTCTTTATTTATTTAAAGAAGATTGCCAACAGCCAGAGTCTACGTGTGGGGTCTCCTCTGTTTGGATTTAAACAGCTATGGCAATTTCACTGCAAATTTTCTCTTGCTCTTTGGACACCGTCTTGGAAGAGCGTTATACACGTTCTTTTTATGTCCTATTTATGATTGAACTTGATATAAAATCATTTATTCTTAAATTTCAGTATAATTATTTTAGTTATCTTATTGTCTTCTGAATATAAATCATATGATATGAAAAAGCAGTTTCAAATTAATTCATCAAAAGGTTAATCTGAAGTTCACCATACAATTATATAATGCAAAGTGGAAAGGGATTAATATAAGTTGCAAAACTTGTTTCCATATCCACTATAAATAAATATGTTTAAACTAATTATATAATGTTTTTAACTGCATTAACCGAGTTGTATCTGGTGCAATTTATTCAATCGTAATGAATTGAAAACGGATATACTTCAGCTATAAACAATAATCAAACATATAACCGAATTTATTTCTACAAAAGTTTAAAGATTTTTAATATATTTAGTTCTAAAGAAATTTCATAATTACATCAAAAGTTACGTATGGTTTGTTATTTGGTTTAAATGATTAAGTTGTTGATTTTGTTTTAAAAGGGACAGTAAGGACACAATATATTTATTGTAAAAAAAATACAATATTTGAATTCTAATTGTCAAACAGTTTTGGTACACCATTTTATTTTAGCAAAATTCAACCTATGACGAATTGTGTGTTAAAATACGATTTCTACTGTATGATTTATTACTAACCAAACAAGAGTTGTGTTTCTACGTTCGGCATTCTGTCTAAGATAACAACGTTGTTAAAAAGTAATGCATTAAAGTTTATGTCAGAAGAGCACTTTACTTTAAAATCAAAGCACTCTGAAACTATGTTTTTTACTTTAATAAACAGCCATTTAAAGTATCAATTTGTCATTTGTAAAATACGATGGGGAAATTATGCCTTGACACAAAGCTTAGAGAGTAACATTTTGTTTCGCTGACACTCGTGAACCGATCATTAATCAATTATTCATGTTATAGTCAATAAGTACATGAATTCTAATATTTAAAACAAAAGTTCAATATTTTCAATACATTAATAAAGGTTTTTAGGGGGACATAGCATATTTTTGAAAACACTTTATCAACCAAGATGGAACTCCCATATAGCTATGAGTGAAAATCTAAAAACCAAATGACTACAGTGTAACGTGTGTTATCCGACACACTGGGGGACCAGAAAAAAATGTCGGATTGAGCAAAGTTTTTTTTCTGCAAGGATAGACATACTTTTGGACTTTAAATATTTGTCGGTTAAAGCAGGATATTGGAATACTCAGGTGTCGGATAAGGCAGCTTACACTGTATTTACAATGATTCTACTTGATGCATCGTACTGTTACTACTCGTAGCGATATAGCCTTTTTGTGTTAATGCGGCGTAAAGCAACCAACAATCAATCAATCGTACTGTTACTTATTGTTTTCGTCAAGCGGGGTTTCCACACAGTTTTGACAAATTAGAAGAACCGATATGCTTTCATATTACTGCGACAAATATGAAGATGTTTCCCTTTAAAATGTCTATAAAATATAACTTTTGAATAGAGAGATCATTTATTTAAATATATAAACGTATTAAAGTCTTCTTAAAAGTTTTGAAAGAATGTATGCAGAATGACCGAAAACAAGCTGAGATTAATATCTGAGAATGTTCATCATGTTCATTTCTGATTAAACATAATTTTGTTTTTATTTTATCTTTTTAAGGATATAAAGGAACAGGTATTGGAAACAACAGGATGGTTTACCGTGGTCAGTAAAACATTTTATTTTTAATATTTTATAATTTACCAAAAGATAATTTCACTTTTATTCCTTTATATGCTGGATGAATTGATGTATATTGTTGTATTATACAGAGAATCTTATTTAAGTGTGATCTTTGCAAAGTTTCTTTCTTTAAGTCTGTACTTGTTTGGCAAAAAAAATGTCATGGTGTTATTTGAATTTTAATATTCATCAGTCATGTTGTTTGGCAATATGCGTTTTCATACATGTGTTATGTGGAATGTAAAGAAAACCTGAGCGCTACATGAGACCACCCGTAATGTATGTCGTCGGATCTTTCTTCTTCAACAATGGAGATGTTGAATTTATCGTTACATGTAGACAAATAAATTGAAATATCAAATAACAAATTCAAATCAATAGTAATTTTGTCAAAACGAAATGATTTCATCTGATTCGTGTGACTATTGTTATAAACTCCTGCAAATAAAAAAAAAAGTATATACTTAGTAGGAATGACTGCTTTTGTTTACAACTCCAAACTGACGTAGAAGGGAATCGGTACATTTGACATTTCAATAACGGCATTGTATTAGTTGAAAGGCCAGATTATTGAACAACGCACACGCTCTTTAAACACCCAACGAATTCATAATATTTTATCACATTTCAAACGAGAAAAGACAACATGAAGGGCTTTTGTTTTACGAAAAAAATTGTCATACAATTTCAATTCAATTTATGTTTTGTTTTTGTTGTTTGTTTTATATTTCACAATGAATACCAAAAAAGAAGATATGGTATGATTGCCAATGAGACAACTCTCCACAAGAGACCAAAATGACACAGAAATTAACAACTAAAGATTACCGTTCGGCTTTCAACAATGAGCAAAGCCCATACCGCATAGTCAGCTATAAAAGTCCCCGAAATGATCAAACGAGAAAACTAACGGCCTTTTTTATGTACAAAAACTGAACGAAAAACAGATATGTAACACATAGACACACGACAACCACTGAATTATTAGCTCCTGACTTGGGACATGCACATAAATACATAATGTGGCGGGGTTAAACATATTAGCAGGATCCCATAACCTTGGACAGTGGTATAGCAGTACAACATAAGAACACACTATAAAAATCAGATGAAAAAGGCTTAACTCCTCAGATGGCAAAATAATACAAGTGAACGTGGCCGGTTACTTGTACATCCCAACAACAAAAAGACACTAGGTAAAGATCTGAGAGTAAATATGTTAAATTACAAACTTATAAATACAATTTGACAAATTTTGTAACGATGATTGCTCATAATGATATTATAGTTATCAAAGGTACCAGGATTATAATTAAGTACGCCAGACGCGCGTTTCGTCTACATAAGACTCATCAGTGACGCTCATATCAAAATATTTATAACGCCAAATAAGTACAAAGTTAAAGAGCATTGAGGCTCCAAAATTCCAAAAAGTTATTACAATAGATTTGATTTAGTTCCAGATTCATTAAATGCTGCTTTTTTCTGCCACTTCTAATCTATTTTTACTTTTTGCGAAGGTTTGAGAAAAATGCATATTACGTAAGGGGAATTTTCTTTCATTATCCAATATTTTAAATATTTGATTCCAACATTTTATGCGGACAACAACATGATTTTATAACTGTAGATATAGTATTTATATAGGAACATTATATAATTTACTGTTTAACTGGTAACATAATCCACATTCATATCAAAATTAAATGTGTTTGCTCTTAAGTGTAAAACAAATGTCCTAATTTCAAAATATCTGTCATTAATAACCAGCATTTTTGTAAAATATGACTTTCGCATTAAAATTGAAAACATTTTTTTTTTCATTTTTTTTTTTTTATAATCAAGCATAGTTCAGTTTCCATAAATTTTGATTTTAGTATAAATGAATAACACGATACAACCCTATGATTAATCTCAAAATAAGAATTTTGAAAAATTTCTGGTTATTATCAAAAGTTTAAGCATTTTTTGTTTTCTCCAGCGGGATTCAACCCCCTGCATCTAATACATCGTGATCAAATTGTCTGTATTGTGTCCTGCTCCCTGTAAAACATTACCAACTAGGCTATATAATATAGCTTTTGTATGTAGAGTAATTATTTGCTGGTCGGTTTTTCTACCTTTAATGTCTGTTTCTTTTGTTCGCACATCGTTGTCAATATAATGGAGTGTTATGCGACTGTCATACAAATAAGATGTTTAGGCAGCTATTTACCAGGTTTAGACAACAATTTTCTACATAAGAAAATGTATGTACAAACTCCGGAATATGACAGTTGTTATCCATTCGTTTGATGTGTTTGAGCTCTCTATTTTTGCCATTTAAACTTCAGGCTTTGAATTTTTATCGGAGTTCAATATTTTTTTAACTTCACTTTTTGAAGCTCCGGTCACACCTTATCGGATAGCGCGAACGGATCCTGAACGGATAACTTTTTTCAATCCGTTTATATCCGTGAGTAGTCCGTTCTTATCCATTAAGCATTCTTCCATATCCGTTGCATGTCCGTTCAGTGTTCCTTTTAAAAATTTGAACAGACGTCCAACGTATGAAGTGTCCGTTGAACGTTCAGTAGGCGTCCGTTTTTTACGGTACTCGTCCGTTTCGTATCCGTTTTGTATCCGTTACTTGTCCGTTATTAATTGGTTCAAGGTCCGATAGACGAATTCAACAACGGACGTAAACCGGATAAAACGGATGATGAACGGATGTTTAATGAATGTGAAATGGACATATACCGAAGGATAACGGATAAAACGAACATATACCGAATGTAAAACAGATAATTTTCAATTGAAAATTTTGCCTCAGATTTCTTGAGTGTCATGAATGTTTTACGGTACTCGTCCGTACCGTATCCGTTTTGTATCCGTTACCTATCCGTTATACATTCTGACCTTCAAGCAGCTCTCATTCAGGTCAGTCTGAATTTAAATTTTACAAATACCAACCTACTAACTGTCGAAAGAAGAAGACATCCACCTCTACCTTATTGTAGTATTTTTAAGAATAAACTAAAAACAGTTACACGGAAACTTTTTAATTGTGTAAGGTCATGTATATGTGATTTACATATACTAAATAGTCGTGTTGCTAAGCATCACGGTTAAGAGCTTAATTTACCAACCAGAATCAAAATATGATAAGTAAGTATTTCAAGATGGCGTGTATGACATATATATATATATATATATATATATATATATATTATGAATTTAGCTTTACATTTAAAATTATACTCGATAATTTAATGTAGCTGAAACTGTCATGTGAAATTTTAGGTTTGGAATGATAGTCGATTAACATGGGATAAATCTTTATATGGCGAAATTGACTATATATATGTACCCGAAGATAAAATTTGGCACCCTGAATTGATTGTGCAGAATTCGTACGTATTAACGTTCTATTGTATTACAATTATTAACAGTATAAACAAAAGAAAAATAGATTAAATGTACAGAATTGTTCTAACTTATATATGAATACATTATTATTTTTTTTTATAAAAGCAGAATTAAACTGAAAGAATATACTGTTTAGCTATGAAAACTAGTAAACACACATGTGAATGTATTCAATTTATTTTGTATATTTGTTACTTTTGGATAATCTATAAGTTCATTTAAACTTAAATATGTAACAATAACTCGTTTCTCACATTTTTTTGCGAAACAAATATCTAACAAAATAATATTCTATTTCAATCTTAGCATTTTGGTATTACGGAAAAATCTTGGTGCCGAACAAACTGTTAGAATACAATATAACGGAGAGGTACGATGGGAACCACCAGCTGTTTTGTCTACGTCATGTGACATGGATGTGACGTACTTCCCATATGACAGTCAAACTTGCGAAATAGAACTAGCTAGCTGGGGATTCTCTATTGATGTTGTCAACTTAGAATTCTTCAAAACTCATATCAATTTAGAAGACTACAGACCGGATGAAGAATGGACCCTTTTAACAACCTTCCAAGAAACATCTAACCTTACTGAAGACGAACTGGTATTTTCGGAACTTTTGTTCCGAATGGAGTTTAAGAGATTGTATGGTCATTACCTAATGAGTGTAATATTTCCGACAATCCTTACTGCTATATTAACATTCGTTACATTTTTTCTGCCGCTTGAATCTGGAGATAAGATCGGATACATACTGACAGTGTTACTTGCACTGGCGGTTTTATTGACGTTGTTTTCAGACACTATGCCTACGACATCAAAACATACTTCAGTTCTAGGTAAAGTTACATTTATCGTTTTGACTGCCTTATTAACCAGATTTCGCTGCTGGGCTTGAATTCATAAAATGTTTGAGTATTTAATTGTACTCATACTCCCACATTAACAAATCGAAATGCTGGATTTCAGGTTTTGAGCATGATTTTTGTGCTCCGAGCACTGAGCAAAGTGTTATGACTCAACCCCTATTGCCAACATTATATATCGCCGCGATAAGCTTTTAGCACTAAGGCGGCGTTAAATAAAGATCAATAAATCAATCGATCATGTTGCCGTGTTTTAAGTGACAAGGAATCTGGTTCTTTATGGTATCGACTAATAGTGCATTTGCCAATTACCGTTATTGACCCTGTATTTAGAGATCCATATTTAAACATTAATTTTCATTTACAAAGGAGAGCTAGCAGAAAGAGCACATTTATCTGTGCGTAATATGAGTAATCTTTCAGGTTTTCAAATCTGATTATTACATTAATTTGTTGTTCAGCTTAATACTTTTAACATCAGAAATCATTTTTCATGAAACGTTAGTTAAACCGCCGATACATCACTTTCAATTCATCTTGCTTTGCATTGGCAATAGCCAATTTTGTCCGGTATGGAGCCAGTCTACGGATTGTTATTCGTTTAAATAGTGTGTAATAACAGAATCAAATCGGTAATTGGCGAATGGACTATTTATGTATTCCAATATGTTTAATATGGTTAGACGCATATAAGATAATAATTATTGCAATGTTCTATTAATGTAGATTTCTTGTTCGTCGAAATGTCACCATCGTATTCAAAAGTCTTACGAAACTACTGAACAGAACTTTATTGACTGTAAGCAAATTATCTGTCCAAATCGCGGATTGAACTCAGTGAATAAGTCCCACAATTTACTGAAAGACTGAACATGACCAATTAAATGTTTTTTTAGGCATTTTAGATGATTGTAAGATCAAAATGACTATTTAAAACTAAAGTTTATTTACTAGTGCATATGTATTGGCAGGTTTTGATGAAATGTCATAATAGCTGTTACATTAAGCTTCAATTTCGCAGATGATGTTTCCGTTTTAATCAATACATTGTTGTAGTTATTAGTAAAACGGTAATAATTTTTAACTTTTAGAACATTTCTTTTGCAGTGGTATTTCTTACAGTAACATTAGGAATGGCCTGTCTTGTAATTATCTTTACGATATTCATCATACGACTTTTCCATCAACCAGAACACGACAAGGCTCCGAAATGGATGCATTCCTTGGCGAGAAAATTTCTGAAATTAAAATGCAAAGCCGGAAGAATAAATCATCTTGATCATCTTGATCAAAGTCAGGATATTGAAAATGACTCACCAAAAATCAGAAGAGTTCACTTGAAGAGTAAAAAGAAGTTTACACCTTACACCAACAAAGAGCTAGCAGAATTCTTTGATTATTTTCTGTTTGGTGTTTTCACAGTTTTCTACATTTTGGTTCTTTTATGTTTCCCAATAGTTCTTAGCACGTCAACATGAAAGATGCAAACAAGATATTGAATATAAACAACATGTGTGTATCGATTACATGATTATATAATAGTTTAGTTAAAGAAGTTCCGGTTTTCGCCATGATTGTATAATACAATTTAATATATTCCCATTGTAATCACATTCACTTGCACTAGTCATTTCACCAATGAATTTTTCCTTGAATTATGTTGACATGTTTACTGAAACGTTTTGGTAGTTCAAGGCGAGAAGTTTCTATGTTGCGCTTTCTCTTTATTTTTTTCAGTTGTATCACATTTACTTGCACTAATCATTTCACCAATGTGTTTTCCTTGAATTATTTTGACATGTTTACTCAAACGTTTTGGTAATTCAAGGCCAGAAGTTTCTTCGTTACGCTTTCTCTTTATTTTTTTCAGTTCTGCCTGATTTGACAATTGTTTCATGCAACCATTAACCAAATTGGCTACTGGATAAATTAATTTAAGGTGGTACATAACACTACAGGGAGATAACTCTGTACAATCGGCTGAACGTTATCACAAAATTGTTCCACCTTAATGTAGCAGGTTTGGATATTTAGCCTCAGGATATTCGCTCCTCTTGTTTTTGAATATTTGGCCAGATATTCGGAATCCTCTAGATTTGTGCATGTAGTGAGATTAAACATTTTGCCAACTAACCCCGATTTTTCTTTTCCTTATTATATTAGATATAGTTTAAAAAACCATATTTGAAAAATTAAAAAAACTCCTTGTTATTTTTTCATTGTTTTTAAAAGAAAATGGTGTTAATGTTAAATGTAAAGTCAAAAGGGTATCATTTCAACCCAAATTAGACTTTTATCTCACAAACAAGCACACGGACCGTTAATTTTGTTCTGCATTTTTATATACATGTATAAACCATCAATTTGTAACAGTATTTAAAAAAAAAATGTTATTTTTAAGACAATAGAGTAGAGAACATAATCAAGCATTACACATGTGTACGATGTTATTACTACGCCAGTTTGTATAACAAAACACTAAGAAAAAATATTAATATTGCTGTTTTTTATAAGAATACATATATCTGTTGTCAAAAATGTAATCAGTGCCATTGATATGATGTAGAAGAGATTTTTATAAAATATTTGATATCATTTCAATACCTACTTTTATGTATATATATATTTGAATTTTTTTCAATGTATATATTATTTTTATAGTTTTACAACATGCCATTGCTTTATATTACTTTTTTGTGTTTTATATCTCCAATTTTAAATTGATAATCATTTTAATGATCTGAAATACCATGTTAGAAACAGCTTAATTGCTCGTTTTGGTAACATTCTTACATATGGTTTTACTTCATATTTCGATCGTTTATTAGATAACGAACATCTCAAATAAAACTTTGATTCTATGTCCAATTTGAAAATTCAAAGTTCTGTCGTATTTACCAGGATATAACTAAAAAAGAGGGATGAAAGATACCAGAGGGACAGTCAAACTCATAAATCGAAAATAAACTGACAACGCCATGGCTGAAAATGAAAAAGACAAACAGACAAACAATAGTACACATGACACAACATAGAAAACTAAAGAATAAACAACACTTACCCCACAAAAAACTAGGGGTGATCTCAGGTACTCCGGAAAGGTAAGCAGATCCTGATCCATATGTGGAACCCGTCGTGTTGCTTATGTGATTACAAATCCGGTAGTCTTATTCGGTAGGTCACATTCATGAAAGGGAAGGGAGTTGTAGTTACGACGTAAGAAACATATCCGATATAATTTGTGAACAAAGCCATTAGGCTTATTTTTAATTTGAAATAAAACTCACTAGTTATTCTGAATATAATATATAAACTTTCGAAAGCATTGTTCAGTTATAATATAAACTGCGTTTGGTGTCATATGCGTGAAATAAATCCTTAAAAATCCCTGTTAAATATATATTTAAACGTCATGGTCATGATATTAGAAAAATAACAATTAATACTAAAAAAAATCCCTGTAATAAGCGGTCGACCGAAATGAAAGACGAAAACATTATCCTCATTTTTTGTGTTGGGGTCGTGTTTAGTTTTCTATATTATTATTTGTCTGTTTGTCTTTTTATTTTTAGCCATGGCGTTGTCAGCTTATTTTTAATCTATGAGTGTGACTGTCCCTCTGGTATATTTCGTCCCTCTTTTGGAGTGCAACTAGAAATCAGAATGATTTTGGTAGAACAGACATCCAGTGAATGTGTAATTGTTCTATGATAATATTGATTCTTGTTTTTGATTTTTTTAACATGAATTTTGTGTATACCTGTTTGTGTTTCATTGTTACATATCATGTGGCTCTGTACCTATACATCCCTTCCTTGTTTTATTATTATATGATCATTTATGTATTCTTGTCGTTCATTTTTACTAATGGGGTTTGTTTGTGTGCCTTTTTGTATTTCCTTCTTACATGTGACATGACTCTGTACTTCTTGTCATATTGTTATTGTGCCATGGTACATGTGTGTTTATATACCTGTTTGTTTTTATAGTGATTAAAATAATAACATTACGTTGATTGATGGCAAGATTGCAGGCAGAGGAGTTAAATAAAAGTAACTGTTTTATGTAATACGTTAAAAAAAAACATTACACAGAATTATTGAGGAAGAATCTAAGACAACAGTTCTAACATTTATTAAAAATGAACAAAAACAAAATGTATAATAGTTCTAACCCATTGTTTCTTGAAACTCACATGGAACACATTTCTTAAGCATTCTAATCCTTTCATTACAACACCTAAGGAGCAATAGGTGTGTTTCTGTGAGGAACCTTTACTAGTGCAGGAATGTCTGTCTACTCCTAAACATATGAAAAACGCTAAATTACCTGTCATAGATGGATTCACTATTGAGTTCTATAAATTCTTTTGGAATGATATTCAGACACCAATGAAAAGATGTTGATAACTTTTACACCACTGGGTCGATGCCACTGCTGATGGACGTTTCATCCCCGAGGGTATCACCAGCCCAGTAGTCAACACTCCGGTGTTGACATGAATATCAATAATGTGGTCATTTTTCTAAATTTCCTGTTTACAAAACTTTGAATTTTTCGAAACACTGATGTTTTTCTTATACCAGGCAAAGATTACCTTAGCCGTATTTGGCCCAACTTTTGTGAATTTTGGATCCTCAATGCTCTTCAACTTTTTACTTGTTTGGCTTTATAAATATTTTAATATGAGCGTCACTGATGAGTCTTATGTAGACGAAACGAGCGTGTAGCGTACTAAATTATAATCCTGGTACCTTTGATAACTTTTAAATGAGGCTTTAGAATATGAAAAATTCTCTGTCACTGAAAGACATTATTTACCGTGTCCGAATTTGTTTTGTTTGGCCTTAAAAATATTTACATTATTGGGTTGTAAATTTTTTTATAGGTGTTTACAAAATAATGCTGTTGTTTAGTTTATATTGATAGTTCTGTTTGTGCATTCAAAAAGTTTGAAAAGGAAAAACAACGGTATAAAAAAAAACGAAAAACGAGAAACGAGAAACATTCATGAACCACATCAACAAACGACTACCACTGAAAATCAGGTTCATTGCAAACAAATGCAGCGGGTTTAAACGTATTAATAGGTTCCATCCTTCATCCTTACCCACAACAATAGCGTAACATCAAAACATAGAAATTTATACTATAAATTAGTATTTGAAATGGCTCAACTCAATCAAAAGACATGAACGAATAAATTTGATTTATGACAAAATATAAATACAAAATAAATAAAATAAATGATGAGATAATGAACTATTTCATAAAGTCAACCATATCTTTGATAGCAATACCGCCATATACACGATATATAATAATGCAAACCTTGAAAAATATATTAAATACAGTCAAATAAAAAAGCTTACAAAGAAAAATGAAAAAAGTGGAGTAAATGAGAACGGAAATGTAGCTGTTTATAATTTTTTGTAAATTTTTTTTTACATTTTAAAAACATACATCATGGATTATTCGTTACTTAGGGCTATACCTCTGCTTCTCACACCCGTTGTTTTGCCTTGGCTCTGAATTCTGCTTGACGGAATTTTATGGCGTCTTCCGAATTGTCTGTAAGAGGGTCATCTATATACTCGTCGACGACATCCCAGCCGTACTTGTCACCGATCCTTATAATGTGTTACGCTCATGTATGGCCTAGTCCACCACCCCTAGCAACTTTAAAGCGGCTTTCAAAGATTTTCTCTTGATAAACGATTTAAGCTTGAATATTTCGTCGAGGCGAAGAAAATTGAAAGAATTATTCTTGCTGTTACACAGTCGTGAAACTATCCAATGCTTTTTTTAAAAGGGAAAATACATTCTTTGACACAACCCTGGTTTATCAACTTACTGTTTGTCTTTTTCATTTTTATCCATGACGTTGTCAGTTTATTTTCGATTTATGAGATTGACTGTCCCTCTGGTATCTTTTATTGCTCAGACATTAGTGACATAGTCTAGGTAGCAGCTGCAAGCCCTTGGATAACTTGGGAAACGTATATCACATATACAGGTGAATATAAAAAAGATGTGTATAATATGATACAACTCTCCACAAGAGACCAAATGACAATATAATGAAGTTGTTATATTGGTACAAATACTTTACGAATCGCTACAATATTATAATGGATGATTTAATCCATTTATGGAGTGTAAATTTAAATTTGTAAGACATTTGATAAAATGTATACACTGGTAGTTTTGTCAGATTTTGTTTTTAAACGTCTTTGTTATTAAAATGAAAGAAACAGGACACAGAAATCCTGTATTCGAAAAATAGATTTGTGTAGATTGCAATGAAGCATGCTCAAGTATTTTCGAGACAGTATCATTTACATAGGATCCATTTCACTTCCGTTTACCAAAAAATATGTAGTGATCAAAATTACAAAAGAAATCGGTTAATTCTTTAAAAATAGATTTAAACAGGATATGCAATTTATTATGTTATTTCGCTGTGGGGGTATATGCTTATAAATAAAGATATTTAAAATGTTCAAATATAGATACTGTTATTTTGTGCACTTGGTATTTTTTTGTTTTGTTTTTTTAGCTCCACCTTTTTATGATTTACTACCGTCAACCCTATATAAAAAACCATGCACTCCCGATCTAGTATTTAAAAATTATTCATCGACTTTATATAACAGTTTCCGTAAATAAGAAAATATAGATGCATAAAATGCCAATGACAGAGACAATCGGAAAAGACAATTAATTTCACATTAGCATTCGATAAAATGATTTATAAATGCTAAATTCGAGAAATAAAATATATTGAGAAACAAATACATCTACTGGCTGCATGCTTCAAATGCTAATCAGGAAAATGATATATAAAGGATTCTACACAAGAAGAGGAATTTTGTTTTTACTAATTTGTACAGGTATGTTTGAGGGACGTACCTAAAAGGTCAGATTCATTTATTTTTATAATGCATACATCTTACTATTGCCAAAAATGAGAGCTGGTTTGAATATAAATGTATACGGTGCAGGAAATGCTACCCTTCCGGAGCACCTGATTTCATTCCCGGTTTTTAGTGGAGTTCGTGTTGTTTCTTATTTATTATTTGTTACTGTCGATGTAAATGTTCTTTGGTTTTGTGAGTCTTTGTGGACTCCTTGGTTTTGATTGTTATTGTCTTTCTGCATAAAAAATTGATAGGAAAATGAATTATAGATTATTCTGATTTTTTGTGGATGTATATAATTGATTACAAATGTTTTCGATTCGAGCTTCACTAATGAGTTTATGTAGACGAAACGCGTGTCTACCGTACACTTTATCTTTATTAAAAATCATTTTAAATCAAATCAAATTAGAAAAAAAAACTAATTTAAAGTTCTTGATTTTCCGAGAAGTCCAAGCAACGAATATTTTAAAAAATAATTGATATATATTCTTTTATGATTTTATTTCTATTATAAGTGTCACTGATAAGTTGTTGATATTGTAAACCAGTTGACTTATCCCAATGCAAAGTGCATGTTTTAAGTCGAAAGCCTCGTTTGATTTTTTTTGTATAAAACATCAGTTTGTGTCATTTTCTTTTGAGAGTTAGTTTGTTGTAGATCCTTGATATTTTGTAAAACATATTTAAACACATTCGAAACTGGTTTTTGACGAATATTTAGAGATTGACTTGTTAGCATATGCATGTCTTTTAATCGGTAGTTGTCTAATAAATCGTTTACTCAACATATCTTTTTCCAAACAGATATATCGTATATATAGGAAGATGTGGTATGAGTGCAAATGAGACAACTCTCCATCCAAGTATTAATTTATAAAAGTAAACCATTATAGGTCGACCCCATTGAATCAATATTCATGTGAACTTCTATGCAACGCCTTCGCAAGAGATGGATTATGCATAATTGGTGTGTGTTAGGCTATTAAAAGAAAACATTGTCAACATTGACAGTGAAACAACGGTTAATCATTTGATTCACTGCTTTGATCCACACAAAAAATCATTCTTATACAGAATCATATTGCAGTGACAAATATGAAGATGTATCCTTTAAAATGTATAGAAAATGTGCCGTCCAAATCGAAAATTTTAGAATATGTGCAGAATGAACGACAAACAAATATCGAATGTATATAAAATGTGCCTTCCAAAAAGAAAATTTTAAAATATATGCAGAATGAACGAAAACAAATCCTAGTTTCTTCTGTTTAGAAACTATTATATATTTCTGAGCAAGTTCATTCATCAATAAAACAGAATTTATATCTGAGGAAGTTCATTCATCAATAAAACAGAATTTATATCTGAGAAAGTTCATTCATCAATAAAACAGAATTTATATCTGAGAAAGTTTATTCATCAAGAAAACAGAATTCAATGAGACTGTCAACAAAGTGAGAGGTTTAGCGCTATAAAACCAGGTTTAATTCACCATTTTCTACATTGGAAAATGCCTGTACAAAGTCAGGAATATGACAATTCTTGTCCATTCGTTTTTTATGTGTTTTGTCGTTTGGTTTTGCCAGGCGGTTATGGACTTTCCGATTAGATTTTCCTCTGAGTTCAGTATTTTTGTGATTTTACAGCCTTTCTCTTATCTTTTTAAGGACATAAAGGAACAGATATTGGAGACAACAGGATGGTTTACCGTGGTCAGTAAAACATTTTTTTTTCAATATATTTTAATTGATCAAATTTAATTTAACATCTTTTTTATGGTGGATTTACTGATATAATGTTTTGAGATGTTGAATTTATCGTCGAAAACAAACACAGATATAATGACACATTTTTAAAATAGCAAATTTAATTCAATGATAATTTTGTCAATACAATATCATTTCATCTCATTCGTGTGACTATTTTTCTATACTCTTGCATATTAAAAATAAAACAAAAGTCTACCCTGTCTTTGTTTATAACTCCAAACTTATATAGACGTGAATTGGCACGTTTGACATTCCAATAATGGCCTTTTATTAGTTGAATATCGGATTATAAAATAAGCAGACGTTTAACTTAAATGACATTTTGAACTTGTCTATGTGAATGAGCTCTTTAAACACACAAAATAACTTCTTTTCTTATAATCTTTATGTAATTTTGAACAAGAATAACACAGATGAAGGACATTTGGTTTACAAACAAAAAGGTCAATAAAATTATATTTCATCCTTTTGTTTTTCATTTGTTTTTTTTTGGGGGGGGAGGGGTGAAACATGTGAAATTACATACTAATAAACACAACTAATAAAAAATAAGTTACTTGAATGTACGATTTATCATTAATAAAGATATGATAAAATATATTACTAAATATTTGATTTATTAAATGCTGCTTCTACCAATTACCACTTTTGATTTATTTTAACGCTTGTGCAGGGGTTAAGAAACATACACATTTCTCAATAGAGAATTTTGTATAATTTTAAATATTACATCCAAATATTTTGTGAACAATATGTTCTTACAACTACATTTGTATATAAAGTATTAAAATAACAACACAATACAAGTACCTGTTTAACTGGTAACAAAGTCAACAGACATTCCAAAACTGCATTTGTTTGCTCACCTTTTTATATAGAACAGTTTCCGTTAGTCGAATAATGCTTTGCTCATCGACTTAATCGAGGGTTGGTGCACGATACATGAATTCAAATCAAATCATATACATTCAAATATATGACTATTTATGACAGACTTTCTTTATCGAGTAACCAGTTATTATACAGTGCTTACTTCATAATTTATTTAACAATGTTTGATCTGCGAATTTGCGTTATATATACAAAACTAGTAAACATATTTTAAGGAGCCAGCTGAAGGACACCTCCGGGTGCGGGAGTTTCTCGCTACGTTGAAGACCCATTGGTGGCGTTCGGCTGTTGTCTGCTCTATGGTCGGGTTGTTGTCGCTTTGACACCTTCCCCCTTTCCTTTCTCGATTTTAAAGTAAGCGTTACGCTTAAGATTTAAATTAAACTCGATTATCTACTGTAGCTGAACAATTAATGTGAAATTTTAGGTATGGAATGATAGTCGATTAACATGGGATAAATCATCCTACGGAGATATTGATTACATATTTGTTCCTGAGGACAAAATTTGGCACCCTGAATTGATTGTGCAGAATTCGTACGTAATCACATTTTATTGTATTGTAATTATTAACAGTAATAAAAAAAAAAGTAAGGGTATTGTATCGTACAGAATTGTTCTCATATATTAATATATTATTCGGTTGTATATGAAAGCAGAATTTGACTGAAAAGTAAATATTGACTGGCTATGATAACTATATAGTATACACATAAGTAAATATTTCCAATTTTTTTTGTATATTTCTGCCGTTTGGATCATCTATTAGTTCATTCCCACTAAACGATTTAAAAATAACAAGTTTCTTTCGTTTTCTTATGAAACAAATATCTAACAAAATACTATTTTACTTTAATCATAGCATTGTGCAATTACGGAAAAATCTTGGTGCCGACCAAACTATTAGAATACAATATAATGGAGAATTACGATGGGAACCACCCGCTGTTTTGTCCACGTCATGTGACATGGATGTGACGTACTTCCCATATGACAGTCAAACCTGTGACATAGAAATAGCTAGCTGGGGTTTCTCTGTTGATATTGTCAACTTAGAATTTTACAAAACTCATATAAATCTAGAAGACTTTAGACCAGATGAGGAATGGGAAATTATAACAACCTCCCAGCAAACATCTAATCTAACTGAGGATGAACTGGTGTTTTCGGAACTTTTGTTTCGAATGGAGTTTAAAAGATATTATGGTCATTACCTCATGACTGTAATATTTCCGACTATTCTTACTGCTATACTAACATTCGTTACATTTTTTCTGCCGCCTGAATCTGGAGACAAAATCGGATATATACTAACAGTGTTACTTGCTTTGGCGGTTTTATTGACGCTATTTTCAGACAGTATGCCTACGACATCAAAACATACATCAGTTCTAGGTAAAGTTACATTAATTGGAAAGATATACATAAACAATAATTGTTTTGTCTACATTATCAACCAGATTCAGCAAATGATATATATGTCATTCTGTTGCCTTTGTTTTAGTTTCTAATGGAGTCGACTCAATTCTGTATTAAAACACGTTTCACTATGGTTTAATCTTGAAAATGATTATTTTAAGGTTAAATTTGTATTCAGACTGTTCGGTAGATATTTTTATTTCCTGTTCACATCAGCATCATATTCAAAAAGCTACTGAATAGAACTTAATTGGTTTTAAACAAATAATCTAACCAGATCGGATTAAACAGAGCGAATGAGTCCCACAATCGACTGTAAGACTGAACATGACCGATTGATTTAATTCTTGATAATACTTTTAAATGATGGTAAGATCAAAATGATCATTTAAGACTAAAATTCCTTTAGATTAGATAGATTATTCTCATAAAACCATGATATTACAAAGAGAAGTTTAAACAATAATATACATAATTACAATAATAAAAATGCATTAAAATGCTTTACGATTGCATATCTATTGCCAAGTATTGTGAAAAAGTTGCATAATATTAATTATTTCTCACTTGCCTTTCGAAAGATGCAGTTTCTGTTTTTATCAATAGATATAAGTAAAACTCTAATGTTTTTTAACTAATAGAAATTGTATTTTGCAGTGGTATTTCTTACTGTGACATTGGGCATGGCCTGTCTTGTGATTGTCTTTACGATATTTATCATAAGACTTTTCCATCAACCAGAACACGATAAGGCTCCGAAATGGATGCATTCCTTGGCGAGGAAATTTCTGAAATTAAAATGCAAAGCCGGAAGAATAAATCATCTTGATCATCTTGATCAAAGTCAGGATATTGAAAATGACTCACCAAAAGACAGAAGAGTTCACTTGAAGAGTAAAAAGCAATTTACACCTTACACTAACAAAGAGCTAGCAGAATTCTTTGATTACTTCCTGTTTGGTGTTTTCACAGTTTTATATATTTTGGTTCTTTTATGTTTCCCAATAGTTCTGAGCACGTCAACATGAATGATGCAAACAAGATATTGAATATAAACTACATGTGTGTGTCGATTTCATTATTATATAATAGTTTAGTAAAAGAATTTCCTGTTTTCGCCATGATTGTTTAATGCAATTTAATATATTCCCATTGTAATCACATTCACTTGCACTAATCATTTCACCAATGTATTTTTCCTTGAATTATTTTGACATGTTTACTGAAACGTTTTTGGTAATTCAAGGCCAGGAGTGCATTCTTTGGCGAGGAAATTCTTAAAGTTAAAATGCAATAAATCATCTTGATCATATTGGTCAAAGTCAGACTACTGAAAATGACCAACCAAAAGACGGCAGAGTCTGATTGGAAAGTAGAAAGGAATTTATACCTTACACCAACAAGGACCTAGCAGAATTCTTTGATTATTTCCTGTTTGGTGTTTTCACAGTTTTATATATTTTGGTTCTTTTATGTTTCCCAATAGTTCTGGGCACTTCAACATGATACACTCAAGGAATTGAATATAAAATATATGTATATTTCGATGATATTATAATGTAATAAGTTTAGTAAAAGTAGTACGTTTTTTTACATGTATAATGCAAGTCGATATTTGTCACTTATTCATCGAATACATGTAGCATAGCACAAATGATTTTCACTGAATCGTTTTTCATAGAACTAATAATAAGTTTTCAGGGCATGACATGCCTTCATTTCGTTTTACCTGCTTATTTCCGTTCTGCCTATTTGTTTAATGGATGCATTAGTTTAACGCAGCCGGTTTAAATATTGTGCTAAAGCAAAATACATGTGCCAAAGGTAACACTATGCAAGTTTTAAACCGTATCATTTATATTTAACAAAAAACTACAAATAAAATGTTTGTATTTCAATTTTAGTAATTGCAATGTTTTCACGCATAGATATTAATGTTATCAAAAATGTATTCAGCGGCATATAATTGATGTAGAAGAGTATTGAATTTCAAAACAAACATGTTAAGCATCCAGTGTTTTAAACCCTGCAACACTCAGTGTGTGTAAAAAGTAGAATGACACCGATACCGGATTGCGAGGAAACCTGTTTTATAGCTAGCTAAACGTCTTATTTGTATAATAGTAGCATAACATTCCATTATATTGAAATCATTGTGTGAACAAATCAAGCATACATATGGGCACGTTCACTCTGTGTAGTATTTCTATTTGTATCCATATGATTTTTATAGGTTGTTCTTGTGTTGAACTGTTACACCTCTGTCCCAGGTTAGGAGAGGGTTTGGATCTTTATGTATTAAATTTGCATGTAAAATGAAAAATGAAAAATAAATACGATAGACAGTGACTACCACCTGTATTATATATTCTTGACTTGAAACAGGGACATATTTGTTTTTCGTTCATTTTTTGTTCATAAATTTGGCCATTAATTTTTCTGTTTGATATTATACCTTGACTTGCAAAATCGTTTACCAATATTTTTAAGAGACAGCAACCCGCCCAAAGTGCGAATGACAGCCCAAGGCTGCCAATAGGTCTTCCACATTGAAAATCACCGATCCGAAGGCGAGGTTCGGCTGGCTACAAAACCATTATAATTATATATTATAGTTCAGCGAAAAATTGGCGACAAATTAAACTTCGAAACATATGAATGAACCAAAATAAAATTAAAAACAAACAAGACTAGCTAAGGCAAGAAGTTTCTGATTTGGTACAAGCGGGCAAATGCGGCGGAGTTATACATGATTAGTGAGCTGCCAACCCTCTCTCTGTACCTCTAAACAATGTGGAAATAAATGATCACACTGCAATACAACTAGTTTGATATTACCTGTAACATGTAACTACTTTTAACGTAATTACTTGAACTTGTTAATTGAAAAATGATATATTAAGAATTTTACACGAATATAGGACTTGTACTTCTCATGATGTAAACTTGATGACTTAATTTACGTGTAATTCAACTGAATATTTTTTGTTGCTAATCTGGAAAAGTACTTATATTGGTCACTTGTATATGTTACGGAAAGAAAGAAAAAGAAGCTTTAAATACATATCAAAACAAATACGGATTGATTTGAATAATGATGTAAAAAAAGGAATATTTGTGAAAACAGATGCTCTTACAGGGCCAAATATTGATGAAGTATCAACATAATATATAAAAAACAAAATAGTTCCCTACATTATACGTCGTATAAGTGAAAGGTACATGTACTGTTGAATTTTTTTTATGTAAACGGTAGTAAAAACTATGTGTTTTTGTGATTTAAAATGTATATTATATTATAAAGGTACTATTGTAATTGTGATATACGGTATTTTACTTAGTTTGGGAAATAACCATAAGGTAATCCTTTCTCACAAAGTAAAAGTGTATTCTTCAGAATAATTACAATATAGCATTTTTTTATTCAAAATCAAATGAAAAATTTTGAATATTGTAACTAAGATATAAGGAGTTACAAAAAAGGAGGAGTCCATAATCACTGGAGTTTTGATTCCTCGAGTGTATCACCAGCCCTGCAGTCAGCACTTCTGTGTTGACTTCAGTTATCATTTATGTTCATAATTATAAATAACTGAAAATTACAGTTAACAAAACTTAGTATTTTTGAAATACTAAGGCTTTCTACCTCAGGAATAGATTACCTTAGCTGTATTTGACAAAACCTTTAGGAATGTTTGGACCTCAATGCTCTTCAACTTCGTACTTCATTTTGCCTTTTTCACATTTTTTGTTCTAGTGTCACTGATGAGTCTTTAGCAGAAGAAACGCTTGTCTGGCGTAAATATAAAATTTCAATCCTGGTATCTATGATGAGTTAATTCACAAAATCAAATTATCAACAAACGGACCTAGTAAAAAAGTCCCTATGAGATTTTTAAATGTGTTTAATTGTGATTGGTAAAGTTACAAGTACCTTCATTTTAAATCTATAATCTTAAAAACGACAAATACTTTTAATTCAACAATGAAGATATTCACCGGAATTAATTCATTACACGTTGCGTGCAATTGGATGTTTCCTTATATATAATGCAAAATAAGATTGAATTTCGAGATTTCAGTATTTTTATTTTTCGTTTTACTTTATAAATAGTTTAAATGATTACTTTTCCTGATAAATCGGTTTGCACTTCGACCATTCTAAACAAATTTATTTGTAGTGTCAAGTGTAAATAAAATAGATGTCGTTTATTAAAAAATGCGAGGTCTATCACCTTATCTCCTGTAGTCATATCAATTTCCAAAACGGATTTTCTACAACAATAAACAATACACTAAAACCTGTTAAGGTTAAACATTTAATTATAGCTTTTTCTTTAAATTAAATTCTAAAGAAGTATATGCTCGTTCCTTAAAATCAAATTAAAATAATTTCGTTTTAAATGGATTATCACCGTTCGAAGAACACAATATATCGGTTGTTGAGGACCAAAAATATATGTGTTCCTTTTACATTAAATCAAGATTGCATCTGTATATCTTTCCGTTTGTATATCTTTGCGTCTGTATAATGTGTTCGTTGTGTGTTTGTTATTTTGGGGTATAGCATTTCACTATGTTAACGCAACTAACAAAAAGTCACAGAATTATTAACACAAATCATTCTATATTTTTGAAATTGTTTTTTCTAGGAAGGATTTTAGTTCAAAATCAATAATTGAAAGAAAAAAAATAGTGATGCAAAGTTTCAGAGGTTTTTAGATGAGATCGTGAAATATTCTCCTGGTAGAGTTGTGTGACACCCTTAGTTCTGACTAAGTTTGAAGTCTTTATTCCCGTAATAACCATCTGCTCTATTAACCTCTCAGCTCTGACCGATATATATATTAATGCTTCTTAAAAAAAACGTTAACTTCCAACAAGGAACAAGTTGTATTTTGTTTAAATCTTAAATTTGAACCACTAACAGCCGTAGCTTAAATTCAAATACCGAGAACAGAGAATTTATAATTATGAAAACATGTCATCTGCAAAAAAGCGAAACATATAGGCTAGGGGTGTCGGGAGATAAGTTTGCTCAGTAATAGGAGATGGTTTAAACCTCCATATCTTAAGAACTTGTCTATTAATCCTTATTTATACATATGTCAAAATACTAGTCTAGCTCAGCTGTATACCAATCATTTTACCTTGACCTTGAATTCTTTTGAGCGACGTTGACAGTTTTGATAGTTCTTGTAGCATTATTAAGGGTATTTTGGCACCTCCACATCTAAAAGATCTATAACTCCTACATAATAAACAGGTGCCCCAGTAATAGTCTAGCACAGCTGCATCCTTATTCTTTTTTTTAGATTGTCTGTTTCAAGATTGCCCAAATTTGACTGTTTTCAATAGTTTTAATATCAATTTTAAGGTATTTTTACATCTCCATATTCAAAGAATTACAATTCCTACCTAGATTAATGAAACTTGGAAGATCTTGGAATGCAGTTCACGCTCCAGAAATAATCTAGCACAGTTGCATGCCATCTTGTGACTTTGGCCTTTATTTTTCAATTTGAGTGACTTTTACCGTTTTAAATAATTATGTAGCAGTGTTAAGGTTTGGGTTTAATCTTTTTTCATTGTTAACTCATCTGAATCAAAGGATCAAGTAAGGTTTCCTCGTCTGGCGTCCGTTGTCCGTTAACTTTTTTCAAAAATACCATCCTCTGAAACTAATACACCAAATTTACCCGAACTTGGCCTTAATCATCCTGATGGTATCTTGTTTAAAATTATGTCCAACGACCCCGCTCACCAACAAAGATGGCCGCAATGGCATAAAATAGAATATAAGGGTAAAATGCGGTTTTTGGCTTATATTCCAAAAAACGAAAGCACGTTGAGCAAATCCGACAAGGAGTAAAAATGTTTATCAAGACAACTTCTATGGACTATGAAAATTTCAGACCAATCAAGACAACCCATTATTTAATAATGGAAAGGTGCCACCCCTGCCTAATATTCCAAGAAACCATTTAAAGACATGACCAGCATAACATGCATATTGTAACAATGATATATCCTTTTAAATATGCTATGTTTTGCTTAGTAAGTTGAATATCATTACAGATGGAGATAAAGTGTAAAAAGCAAGCATGTCCCGCTAACATGTTTAACCCCGCCACATTATTTATGTATGTGCCTGTCCCAAGTCAGGAGCCTGTAATTCGGTGGTTGTCGTTTGTTTATGTGTTACATATTTGTTTTTCTTTCATTTTTTTTTTATATAAATAAGGCCGTTTGTTTTCTCGTTTGAATTGTTTTACATTGTCTTATCGGGGCCTTTTATAGCTGACTATGCGGTATGGACTTTGCTCATTGTTGAAGGCCGTACGGTGACCTATAGTTGTTAATGTCTGTGTCATTTTGGTCTCTTGTGGACAGTTGTCTCATTGGAAATCATACCACATCTTCTTTTTTATATCATCGAATTTCGGGAAATTAGGACAGAAGCTTCTTAATGTCCAACCTACAATATCCTGGGCAAAATATTGCAAATATTTATTTTGATATTTCCGTATTTTACTACTAGATGGACTTCGTTTTTCCTGAACAGTTTATTTCATGTTTTGTCTGAGGTTTAAGTTTTTCGTGCAGTCATCAATAACCGGTTTGTTTAATCGTCCAGTTGCAAGTTAAATACATATCCATGCAGGCCAAGATCATGATAATAATATATGAATGTTGAAACTGTTTTGTTCTACATTGCGGTGGACTTTTCACTTGTTTGTTCAAAATGCAACAGTTAGAGTAAAGACATTGTATATATTTTATTAGGCTTTCAAGTTTGCTAAGAGTTTAATTTCATATGACGACCTGAAGCTGTTTGATTTTATGGGAACTTATTTTATTATGGTTTGAACAAGGAACGTATACACTGTCCCAAGCCTGAGATTTAACTATCAGACTATTTATACAGTATTGAAAACATAAAATTTATGAAGCCATGGTTATTTTTTATGGACTACATCGCATAATATCATTCATGATATCGACTATAATGTGTTATGACCAGCAACAACTTTTCAAAAAGCTCCGTTTTACATGACAATCATATGGTTTAAATTGTTTATCTAATATATTCTCCCGAAACAAACTAAAGACAATAAATTATGTAGTTTCGCCGTTGTATGATATACTGTTTTGGCAATTAATGCCATTACCCCAGCATGTTTCTGGAAATTATTCTCAATCGCCAAAGATGATATTTCTGCACATAAACTTCCTCAAAGTTCTTAACAGCTTCCAGGGACTTGAAGAACCTCGTTCCTTTTTATCCAGTTTATCCAAATCTCGCATATTCTCGCATGAATTTTAATTGAACGCTTGACCCACTCATAATTCTAGGTCACGAAAAGCTTTCCCTGAACTAGAGTATTATAGATTGGCGGGTCGCAGCAGTCCATTCAATTATTCAAAATATGTTATTTCTAAATTTTACCCGTATTTCCGTTACACCTCTTATATGCGTAGCAAAACATATATTGACTATACACTTTGAGTTCCTCTATTGATAAGCTTTCGAATGAGTATAAAATATATCTTTAATAAGCGGCTGAAGTGTCACAGCAGTCCATTGATTTCCATTATTCAAAATATTCATTTCAATACTCAAAATTTGCTATTTCTTAATTTTCACGCGTATTTTTGCATTTAGGTCCTCCATAACCCCTCTGATGGTCATTGCGGCTCATATTGTTTATACTCAGTTTATTCCTGTATCAATAAGCTTTACTTTGGTGCACAAATATTTCCTAAATAAGGGGCTGACGGAATGCAGCAGTCCATTCCATTATTCAAAATATCCATTTCATTATTCAAAATTGGCTATTTCTTCATTTTCACGCGGGTTTTTTTTGCATTTAGGTCGTCCGTAACTCCTCTAATGGTCATTGCGGCACATATCATTTATACTCAGTTTGTTCTTCTATCAATAAGCTTTGATTTGGTGAATATTTTTTTCCTGAATTAGGAGCTGAGGGGTAGCAGCAGTTCATTTCATTATTCAAAATAAGCTATATTATTCAATATTCTCGCGTATTTCAATATTTAGGTCCTTCGTTACTCCTGTAATATGCGTTGCGGAACATGTTGACTATATACTTTTGTTCCTCTCGTAATAAGCTTTCGAATGAGGTATAAGGTATATCTATAATTAGGGGCTTAAGGGTCGCAGCAGTTCATTCCATTATTCAAAATATCCATTTCATTATTCAAAATATCCATTTCATTATTCAAAATTGGCTATTTCTTAATGTTCATGCGTATTTTGGCCCTCCGTTACCCCTCTAATGGTCATTGCGGCACTTATCGTTTATACTCAGTTTATTCCTCTATCAATAAGCTTTCATTTGGTGTATACATGTTGCCTTGATTAGGGACTGAAGGGTTGCAGCAGTCCATTCCATTATTCAAAATAAGCTATTTCTCAATGTTCAAGCGTATTTCGATATTTTATTTTAAAATCCTTCGTTACTCCTCTAATATTCGTTGCGGAACATATTGACTATATACATTTTGTTCCTTTCTTTATAACATTCGAATGAGGTATAAAGCATAACTATAATTAGGTGTTAAAGGGTCGCAGCAGTCCATTCAATAATTCAAAATATCTATTTCATTATTCAAAATTGGCTATTTCTTAATTTTCACGCGTAATTTTGGCATTTAGGTCCTCCGTAACCCCTCCAATGGTCATAACGGCACATATCGTTTATACTCAATTTATTCTTCTATCAATTAGCTTTGATTTGGTGTTTAAATTTTGCCTTGATTAGGAACTGAATGATTGCAGCAGTCCATTCCATTATTCAAAATCAGCTATTTTTTAATGTTCAAGCGTATTCCGATATTTAGGTCCTTCGTTACTCCTTCAATATGCGTTGCGGAATATATTGACTATATACCTTTTGTTCCTCTCGTAATAAGCTTTCGAATGAGGTATAAGGTTTATCTATAATTAGGGGCTAAAGGGTCGAAGCAGTCCATTCCATTATTCAAAATATCCATTTCTTTATTCAAATTGACCATTTCTTAATTTTCATGCGTATTTTGGCATTTAGGTACTCCGTAGCCCCTCTAAAGGTCATTGCAGCACATATCGTTTATACTCAGTTTATTCCTCTATCAATAAGCTTTGATTCGGTGTATAAATTTTGCCTTGATTAGGGACTGACGGGTTGCAGCAGTCCATTCTATTATTCAAAATAAGCTATTTTTCAATGTTCAAGCGTATTTCGATATTTAAATCCTTCGTTACTCCTCTAATATTCGTTGAAGAACATATTGACTATATACATTTTGCCCCTCTCTTAATAAACTTTCGAATGACGTATAAGGTATATCTATAATTAGGGGCTAAAGGGTTGAAGCAGTCCATTCCATTATTCAAAATATCCATTTCTTTATTCAAATTGACTATTTCTTAATTTTCACGCGTATTTTGGCATTGAAGTCCTCCGTAACCCCTCAAATGGTCATTGCGGCACATATAATTTATACTCAGTTTATTCCTCTATCAATAAGCTTTGATTTGGTGTATAAATTTTGCCTTGTTTAGGGACTGAAGGATTGCAGCAGTCCATGCAATTATACATAATAGCTATTTCTCAATGTTCAAGCGAATTCCGATATGTAAATCCTTCGTAACTCCTCTAATATTCGTTGCGGAACATATTGACTATAAACATTTTGTTCCTCTCTTAATAAACTTTCGAATGACGTATAAGGTATATCTATAATGAGGGGCTAAAGGGTCACAGCAGTCCATTCCATTATTCAAAATATCCATTTCTTTATTCAAATTGACCATTTCTTAATTTTCATGCGTATTTTGGCATTTAGGTACTCCGTAGCCCCTCTAAAGGTCATTGCGGCACATATCGTTTATACTCAGTTTATTCCTCTATCAATAAGCTTTGATTTGGTGTATAAATTTTGCCTTGATTAGGAACTGACGGGTTGCAGCAGTCCATTCTATTATTCAAAATAAGCTATTTTTCAATGTTCAAGCGTATTTCGATATTTAAATCCTTCGTTACTCCTCTAATATTCGTTGAAGAACATATTGACTATATACATTTTGCCCCTCTCTTAATAAACTTTCGAATGACGTATAAGGTATATCTATAATTAGGGGCTAAAGGGTTGAAGCAGTCCATTCCATTATTCAAAATATCCATTTCTTTATTCAAATTGACTATTTCTTAATTTTCACGCGTATTTTGGCATTGAAGTCCTCCGTAACCCCTCAAATGGTCATTGCGGCACAAATAATTTATACTCAGTTTATTCCTCTATCAATAAGCTTTGATTTGGTGTATAAATTTTGCCTTGTTTAGGGACTGAAGGATTGCAGCAGTCCATGCAATTATACATAATAGCTATTTCTCAATGTTCAAGCGAATTCCGATATGTAAATCCTTCGTAACTCCTCTAATATTCGTTGCGGAACATATTGACTATAAACATTTTGTTCCTCTCTTAATAAACTTTCGAATGACGTATAAGGTATATCTATAATGAGGGGCTAAAGGGTCACAGCAGTCCATTCCATTATTCAAAATATCCATTTCATTATTCAAAATTGGCTATTTCTTCATTTTCACGGGTATTTTGGCATTTAGGTCCTTTGTAACCCCTCTTATGGTTATTGCGGCACATATCGTTTATACTTAGTTTATTCTTCTATCAATAAACTTTGATTTGGTGAGAAAAAAAAATCCTTAATTAGAAGCTGATGGGTAGCAGCAGTCCATTCCATTATTCAAAATAAGCTATTTCTCAATATTCACGCGTATTTCGATATTTATGTCCTTCGTTACTCCTCTAATATTCGTTGCGGAACATATTGACTATATACATTTTGTTCCTCTCTTAATAAACTTTAAAATGAGGTAGAAGGTATGTCTGAAATTAGGGGCTAAAGGGTCACAGCAGTTCATTCCATTATTCAAAATATCCATTCCATTACTCAAAATTGGCTATTTCTTAATTTTCATGCGTATTTTGGCATTTAGGTCCTCCGTAACCCCTCTAATGGTCATTACGGCATATATCGTTTATACTCAGTTTATTTTTCTATCAATAAACTTTGATTTGGTGTTTAAATTTTGCCTTGATTAGGGACTGAAGGGTTGCAGCAGTCCATTTCATTATTCAAAATCAGCTATTTCTTAATGTTCAAGCGTATTCCGATATTTGGGTCCTTCGTTACTCCTGTAATATGCGTTGCGGAACATATTGACTATATACATTTTGTTCCTCTCTTAATAAACTTTCAAATGAGGTATAAGGTACATCTATAATTAGGGGCTAAAGGGTCGCAGCAGTTCATTCCATTATTCAAAATATCCATTTCATTATTCAAAATTGGCTATTTCTTAATTTTCACGCGTAGTTTGGCATTTAGGTCCTCCGTAATCCCTCTAATGGTCATTGCAGCACATATCATTTATACTCAGTTTATACCTCTATCAATAAGCTTTGATTTGGTGTATACATTTTGCCTTGTTTAGGGACTGAAGGGTTGCAGAAGTCCATGCCATTATACAAAATAAGCTATAATGTTCAAGCGTATTCCGATATTTAAATCCTTCGTTACTCCTCTAATATGCGTTGCGGAACATATTGACTATATACATTTTGTTTCTCTCCTGATAAGCTTTCGAATGAGGTATACGGTATATCTATAATTAGGGGCTAAAGGGTCACAGCAGTCCATTCCATTATTCAAAATATTCATTTCATTATTCAAAATTGGCTATTTCTTAATTTTCACGCGTATTTTGGCATTAAGGTCCTCCGTAACCCCTCTAATGGTCATTGCGGCACAATCGACTTGTAATGTCTATAATTAAAGGATGAAAAATAGAAAAGGTCCAGTGAAAATGAAAAAAAAAAATACCACGTAGAGAATTTCAATTTTGATATATGTTTTGGTATTCAGGTGGTTCATATATTATACATTGAACCAAGGAATTTCTGTTAAAGATTGTTTGAAAAACCAAACAGTTTATCCTCCGACACTTAATGAATAAATAAAATTATAATCTAAAAGAGTTTTTTATACTATTTTCTGATGTTAATTTTAATATTTGTTAGATAAAACCAAAATGACGAATTTAGAAATACGGCTATAGTGCCACAGTCAATTTTTTTTTCTCACTATTCATCGCTTCAAGTTGAAAAATGAAACATAAACTATTTCATTATTCATTATTCATTTTTTTAACATTGAATAGTAAATAGTGAACTATTTCATTATTCATTATTTTATTTTAAATATAATGAACTATGAATAATGGACGTACTTCAGCGCGGTAGTTTTAAAGAGTATTCACATTATGATGGCTTCTAATGATTATATGTGAGACCAGATGGACAGTCAAACTCATATATTAAAAATAAACTGACAACGCCATGGCTAAAATAAAAAGACAAACAGACAAACAATAGTACAGAAGACATAACATAGAAAACTAAAGACTAAGCAACACGAACCTCATCTTACCCTCTGACACGAACTTAAGTGTTTACTCTTAGTATCTTTTTAAGGTATTACTAAATTTATTACTGAAATACTAAGCGTTTTTTCCCCCATATTTTAACCGCTACTTGTTTACAAGTGTTAAATTCCTGACTTGGTATATCAGCATTCCAGTATGAAGAAAATGGTAGCTTAATTATAAAAAAGAAGATGTGGTATGATTGCTAATGAGACAACTGTCCACAAGAGACCAAAATGGTTTAATAGCTTACTAAGCCTCTCACTTGTCTGACATTCGCATAGAATTCCATCACAATAACAACAATAATATTCATCTGTCCGCAATTCCGTCCGTTTGTCAGTCCGGCTATCTCCTTGTTCAGTTTTCGAGCGACTGCTTTAATATTGTGTGCATAACCACAGGATTTGGGTGTTTTTCGAATATTCTAAAAATGACAGGTAGTTGGACTATTTTCGTACTAGTTGCATAAAGGGACACATATCGCTTATATTGAGAGAAAAAATACAAAGTAAAATTTAAAACGGCAAATGGCAAAATCTTAATCACAAAGACATCAAACGAATTGATAACAGTGTCATATTCCGGACTTGCTAAAAGTACCAGTGGTTATTAGCTTAAATCTGGTTTTATAGCTAACTTAGCCTCTCATTTGCATGGCAGTCGCATACAATTCTATCAAATTGACAACAATTTATGAACAAAACAAATATACTTAATAGGTAATTATTTCATAAATTACATGTATAATCTTTATCACCGTAAATGGCATATAGACACTTTGAAGACAAATATAAAAAAAAAAAGAAGATGCGGTATAATTGCCAATAAGACAACTCTCTAAAATAGACTAAATGACACAGTAGTTAAAATTGACAGCCATGAGTACAAACAATAGTCACAACACAATAAAACCATGGAGGTAGGTATACATTGACCTATAATGGTTTACTTTTATAAATTGTTATTTGGATGGAGAGTTGTCCCATTGGCACTCACACCACATCTTCCTATATCTATAAAATATTAATATCGAGTATAATTTTATAACCAAAAATTAAGTAAACAGTAACAATTAGTTAAGGTTAGCAAAATACAAAGACAAATAAAAATAATACTTTAACACGTATTACTAATTAAATTGACAAACAACGTCAGTACTTAGAATCTAAGTTTCAATGCCCTCAATGGTGTCTGGGGAATAGAAAAATGGTCTCCATTGGCCTTCTTCCAGTTAAACCCCAGCAAAAGCGGGCTGTTCGTTTTGCTGTACGGGATGTATCAAGTACGCATCCACAACCGGTCAGAATGTATACGTTACATCCGATGACGTGTATAGAGAAAAAAGTTATATCACAAAAATACTGAGCTCCGAGGAAAATTCAAAACGGAAAGTCCCTAATCAATGGCAAAATCAAAAGCTCAAACTCAAACACGTCAAACGAATGGATACCAATTATCCTATTACTGACTTGGTGCATGCATTTTCTTGTGTAGAAAATGGTTGATTAAAACTGGTTTTAAAGCTAGCTTAACCTTTCACTTGTGTGACAGTCGCATCAAATTCCATCACATTGACACCGATGCGTGAAAAAAAACCCAGACATAATAGGTACAAAATGTCAAATATAGTACAATAACACAATGACGAGATGTATAAGTGCCAAGCTCTCTGCACGTGAAGAACCCGTGTAACAACTCTTTGATTGGTCCATATGTGTTATGTGGCGAGACCAAATTTCCGCCCCTATCCAATTTACCATTATTTTCCCGCGGCAGTCATGCCAGACGGCCTCTATTGTAAGACCTACAGTACCTATATGGAACGGGGACCCAATTATTTGCCCCATTGAAACGCATTGAAAATCATAGTAAATAAATGGGGTCCTGTTCAATTTATAATAATTTATAATTTATAATTTTGATAGCCACCTTGGGACTTCTGGTTCATATTAGGCATTCGAAGTGTCTATTATAGTACAATCTCAGTACTTCATGACCGGCATTCCATTGCAAAATTTTGTTTTGATTGACAACATGGTCAGTCTGTCTACTTCCGGGGGAATAAAGGCTAGAATTTAGGCAATTTACTCTATGTTCTGACGCCAGATTACATTTAAATCAAACTACAAAGCCTAACCTTTCAAATAAATCTACATTCAGTTACAGAACTAGTCTAAGTGTAATAATAACACTACAAAATTTTAAACAAAAGTTTTATATCATTTAAGAACTACATTCGTGGTCTCGTGCACTGGACTGGTTGCTGTAACTGGGATCCTATTCCATATATTGTATCTATGTTTTAATTTATTAACTTGTTCTCGTCCTGAACATATATATAAAAAAGAAGATGCGGTATGAGTGCCAATGAAACGACTATCTATGAGAGACAACATGACACAGATAAAACAAGTATAGATCCCTGTACGGCCTTCAACCGTTATCTAACCTGATACCTCATAGTTAGCTATAAAAGGCCCCGAAATAACAAATGGGACTCAATTCAAATGAGATAACTTACGACCTAATTTATGTACAAATCAATTAAAGGAAAACAAATATGTTAAACCAAAACAAACAACAACAACTAAAGTACAGGTTCATGAATTGTTACAGACATACACGGAATACCTTCCCCCTAATACTGGGAAAGCAGTTCAACAGAGAAATGCAAGAACAGTACTTAAAGACTTATGACTTAGGACATGCACATATGGAATGTGTGTGGGGGGTAAACATAAAAGCCCCCGCCCGCCCCCTTAACCTAGATTGTTTGTGCAGAAGTCATAAACAGTGGTATTATCGTAATGTTGTAATAATATTGTGGACATCCATTTTTTTCCGTTTTCGATCATTTTTGATCTCTTGACAAATTTATAACAGCGGTATTTTCGACAAAATGTTCGTCCGATCCATCAAAACGAGCATATTGATCGAAGCAGACACAACGAAACTGAACATTTATGGATATCCTTTTACAAATATTTATTTCAGTTACGGACATCAGTCTATACAGTTACACATTCATTTTGGATAGCTCGGGTGACCCTTTAACTCGAACTCCTGTGTCGTTCGGGTTAATTCATGAGCTGTGCATATGAAATGATGTATACCGACTTGCTTGATAATAACTATATAAGTACACGTAAAAAACGGTAAAAGTTTTTACTGGATATCCGATTTTCTTAAAAGTTTTCCATATGTTTCATTTTATGCCTCTATTATTCTGCAACACATAGTGTTATAGCGAAACAAGCGGTTATCAAAACATATAAAACTGTGAACACAACAAACAGAAAATTATCAAGGAATAAAGCTAATTCAATGTTGGTGTATGTTGTTTTGATATTGTCCAAACTGATTTCTTTACAGCATCGATGGCCGCTTCCTGGCAGTTGGTTATTTTCTGTGAACTCAGTTTGATTAATTTGATTTGTTTCTGCGGCGGTGTTTTGTGGATTCCTGAATCTCCTCACTAGAGAAAGCATCCAAGTTGGTGCAATGTAGTTCTCTGGTTCGTGATACAGTCTTATTATTAAAATAGTCACGATAATCACAAACGAGGCCAATCCTAATGTCACTGTAAGAAATACAACTGAAAAATAGAAAAATGAAAAAAAAGTATATATATTTTGAAAACATTGTATTTTCAATTTTGAATCAAATCGGGATAGCATCAAAACTATCATCTAAAGTCTTCCAAATCGAGATCGGCCTCTGGAAGCTTTGATGACCTTCTTTCTCATCTGCATCATCCGTTAGGGTTACATTACATTAGAACTATTCTTTTTTCACTGCCGGTTAATTTTCTAAAATGTTTGAGAGATTATGCACTTGACAAAGGAGGTACTAATACATTTTCTCCAATATACAGACTTGTCAGTATAATTTGTGATGTAGCTCTTTTCCGTCTCTTTAAACCAGTAAGATCGGAACCTTTACATGAGGAAAAGAGGAAATTCCTTCCTGTTCACTTTAACAATAGAGGAATTGATGCAATCAACATCAGCAACGTTCTACATCACAAGGAGGTAACATCTAAAATTCCTATTTATTTTCAAAATCAGTCTGTTCCTATTGTATCCTACAGTTACACCAAAACCATTGCACCCAAAATATTTAACTATAAACAAGCATTACAGGACCTTGATTTAGAACAATACCTAAATAAACCTCTGACATGTGACTGTTCCAACTCGCCTTACAATTACAGCCCCTCTGGCCATGTTATTACTGGGGATCTAAACATAATTCAACATGAAAATCTCCGAAAGGTGATTTCTCGTGGTCCTAAGTTTAGAGAACCCCAACACATCAATTGGAACCATAACTTCAAAATAATTATGGATTCCATTGAGAACTACGCCAGAGCATGGGCTAAGCGAGAAGAAGTGCAACTGGACACTTTGTCAGAATGGGTCAAAACAATCAGGTCTCTGATAAAACGTCGCATTCATAAGTTGAAAAACTGTGTGAATGATCGACCTAAGTCCATTTTCAGTGACAAAGAGGCTATGAAATGTCTATCATCTCTTCAAGATAAGTATGTTGTTGTTCCTGCGGACAAAGCTTCAAATAATATTGTCTTTGTATGTAAATCGTATTACTACGAGTGTCTTATAAAAGAATTAGGAATAAATGAACACTCAGGTAATCCCACATACAAAAACATATCATTTGACAAGGATGAGATTTTGGCGAATCATAAGTCCTTCATGGCTTCTATGAACATTGCATTGAACAACAAATCCGAGGACTTACCTTGTTTGTATTGGATACCTAAACTTCACAAAATTCCGTACAAACAACGGTACATTGCCGGCTCATCTGCTTGTTCTACTAAAGAATTGTCCATTAGATTGACTAAAATTCTGTCCGCAGTTAAAGAGGGTCTTCAGATATACTGTGAAACTGTTTACTCACGTAGTGGTATTAACCATATGTGGATTCTGAAAAACTCTAAAGAACTTCTGGATAATTTTAAATCTCGGTCTTTTTCTGAAATTAGTTCTATTAAAACTTTTGATTTTTCAACCTTGTATACAACCATTCCCCATGTGAAATTGAAAACCCGTCTAAAAGAAATAATTCACAATGCTTTTCATCATAAAAATGGTAGCATACGCTATAAATTTATCACTTTGGGATACCATAAGGCATATTTTGTTAATAAGGAACAAAAGGGTAAAACATACTACACAGAGGACCAAGTGATCAGTATGCTGGAGTTTCTTATTGACAACATATTTGTTGAATTTGGAGGTAGACTTTTTCAACAAATTGTCGGCATTCCTATGGGAACGAACTGTGCGCCTCTCCTTGCCGACCTCTTCTTATTTTCATATGAATCGGAGTTCCTTCAGACACTTGTCAAAAACAAGAAGATCAAAGAAGCCAGGTTATTTAATTTCACTTTCAGATATATTGATGATGTTCTGTCCATTAACAATCCGAACTTTTCTGATTGGATTCCATTAATATACCCATCAGAACTAGAAATTAAAGAGACCACAGACACGGCTTCCTCTGCCTCATTTTTAGACTTATACCTCGAATTTGACATACACAGTCATCTCAGTACCAGAATCTATGACAAACGAGACGATTTTAATTTTGAAATTATCAATTTCCCCCACCTTAGTAGTAATATACCAACTTCACCTGCATATGGAATATACATTTCCCAACTTATTAGGTATTCAAGAGCTTGCAGCTCCTATTCAGACTTTGTAAAACGTCACCAGTGTCTGAGCAGAAAATTGATGAACCAGGGGTATGTCAAAGAACGTCTCGTCCTTTTTCTAAAAAAGTTCATCGGAAGATACCCAGAACTTGTTGATAAATATTCCGTATCAACTTCACAAATAATACAAGATGGTCTTGAAGTATAGATTTTGCGTACTGACGTTTGTTATCATCTTAATTACGTATTATAGTATTCTTTTATATGTCTTTTTTAGATATTCATTTTAAGTGACTCTGTGGTTACGTAAAACCACATACTTTGAACGGCAAAATTATTTCATTTATTGATATTACTTTTACTTAAGGATCTTGACATACTATGAATGACTAAACTATTTTATTCAATAAGACTACTTTTTCTGTTTAGTCTGTTTTTTATGATATACATTTGACGTGAAACTGTACTTATGTATCCCGTCATACTTTGAACCACACCAATATTTTATTTATTATTATTACTTTTACTGTTAAATCTGGTTTTTGTTATATCTACTTTACGTGAGTCTGCATTTATGTATGCCGTCATACGACAAAATTATTTTTATGTCTACCTGTGCGAATTTCAAACGCGCAATTTTACACCAGTAATGAAAACCTTCTATCATTTATGGGTAGACTTTACATAGATAAATTCAGCCGTATTTGACGTGAAACTGTACTTATGTGTCCCGTCATACTTTGAACCACACCATTATTTTATTTATTATTTTTACTGTAAGTCTGTTTTTTGTTATATCTACTTTACGTGAGTCTGCATATATGTATGCCGTCATACGACAAAATTATTTGTATGTCTACCTGTGCGAATTTCAAACGCGCAATTTTACACCAGTAATGAAAACCTTCTTTCATTTATGGGTAGACTTTACATAGATAAATTCAGCCGTATAAGAAAAGCAAAATGAGAATGTTAAATTTGATGTATGCCTTTTTGTGCTACTTTGTTACATTTGTTGTTTATGAAGTGATATTAAGATGATAACACAATATTGACTGTTGTACCCCTATTTTTGACATTTTTACTCTTTGAGTATGTTTGTTTTGTTCATGCATCGTTGACAATGTAATGGAATTTGATGCGACTGTCATACAAGTGAGAGGTTTAGCTAGCTATAAAACCAGGTTCAATCCACCATTTTCTACATTAGAAAATGCCTGTACCAAGTCAGGAATATGACAGTTGTTATCCATTCGTTTGATGTGTTTGGACTTTTGATTTTGCCTTTTGATTTTTGATTTTCCTTTTTGAATTTTCCTCGGAGTTCAGTATTTTTGTGTTTTTACTTTTTATAATTATTTATTGAAATAAAGATCCAAATCACTTTCAAAAAAGATTCGAGTAATAATTCAATTCTACAAAACTGCCGAACGTAATCTGAGTACAAATTATGCGCAAATTTACCAATCCTTTGCATCGATAGTAAGAAAGTAATGCAGAATCGATTGCATATTGTCAATATAATTTACAATTTATGTATAGATAGTGTTTACTTAAATAGCATATAGTACATAACAATAGTTACGAAAATTGCGCTTGCATCTTACATTTAAAACAGAACATCCTTCTCACTATCGTCCTGAACATGCATGAAATATTTGCCACTGGGCGTTAAGCAACAAACAATCAATCAGTCCTGTCTTTATTGGAAAATCTAAATAATGATTTATAACTGCTAAAGTAATCCAAATTCTGGTATAGTAATTAAAACGAGTGAAATTGTATATTGTAAATTTACCTAGAACTGAAGTATGTTTTGATGTTGTAGGCATACTGTCTGTAAACAACGTCAATAAAACAGCCAGAGCAAGCAAAACTGTCAGAATATATCCGACCTTTTCTCCAGATTCTACGGGTAGTAAAAAAGTTACAGATGTTAAAACAGCTGTTAATATAACCGGAATTATAACGCTCATGATGTAATAATTAGGTAGTCTCTCAAACACTATTCGGAACAAGAGTTCCGAATACACTAGACCTTCTTCCGTTAGTTCAGATGCATGTTGGGAGGTTGATATAATATCCCATTCTCCATTGACACTGTAGTCTTCTAAATCTAAATTCTTTTTCAAGAATGTCAGGTTGACGACATCTGTGTGGAAACCCCAGCTGGCTAATTCTATGTCACATGTTTGACTGTCAAATGGGAAGATCGTGACATCCATGTCACATGACGTAGACAAAATAGCGGGTAGTTCCCATCGTATTTCTCCGTCGTTTTGTATACGAACTGTTGTATCATCACCAAGACTACTCAAATCGTCAATACTAAAATGAATTATAAATCTTAATTGATTATCAATTATTACTTATATAAAACAAATTAGGAGATGTGGTATGGCTGCCGATGAGACAGTTATTCACCAAAGTTAAAATAAAGTAGGTGTTAATGCAATATACTCGGTTATAAAAGACTCTGGCGTAAAAATAAAATATGAATCAATTCAATTAAGAGAAATGGCGGCCTGATTTAGAACAAAACAATTTAAGAAAAACAAATATGAAAGACGTGAACCAACGACAGCCATTGAACTACAGGATCCTGACTTTGGACAAGCTCGTAAAACATTATGTCAGAGAATGACTAAAAAGATAAACTCCCGATACATTGTGCACGTATTTGGTAGCTGCATTATTGATAAAGTATTTTTTATTTGTATGGTAAAACTACGTACGAATTCTGCACAATCAGTTTAGGGTGCCAAACTGAGTCTTCGGATACATATATATTTTCAATATTTCCATGGGACGATTTGTTCCAGGCCAATCGGATATCATTCCAAACCTAAAAGAAAATGTATAGCACAGCAAATGGGTATATTCAAAAATGTTATAAATTTGAATTGGATATTATTGACATCTTTAAGTCCAGGCAAATAAGATATATCATTGTTCATGAAATCATGCAATCGCTTAAAGTTTGATTCTGTAGATTAGACCGTTGGTTTTCCCGTTTGGGTGATTTTACACTAGTAAGTCAGGGGCCCTTTATAGCTTGCTGTTCGGTGTGATACTAGGCTCCGCGATGAAGACCGTACCTTGAACTATAATGGTTTCCTTTATAAATTGTGACTTGAATGGAGAGTTGTCTCATTGGCACTTAAACCACTTCTTCCTATATCTATTTAACATATACACATTAACCTGTAGTTCGTTTTACATGGACGTACTATCGCGATCCGAGTTACAGTTATTTCCCTTTCTGTATATTACATAAATTTACAGTTAATCAGAAAAAGGCAATTGTTAATAAAAACGTTTTACAAAAAATAAACAAAAAGTTTGTCTATGCAAAGTAAGCTCAGGTTAAGGTTGACTGTCCTATTTGGTATCATTTGCTCTCCTTAAAGGGATGGTTTCGCCTTCACAGACATGTTTAACCTCGATACATTTTGTTTGTGCCTTATCCAAGTCAGGGGCCTGTAGTTCTGTGTCTGTTATATTTGTTTTTCGTAAAATGTTTTGTCATAGATTTATTTGTTATGCCATTAGCGAACTCAATTGAATTTTTTCATATTTTCCGTTGAAAGTCGACTATACGGTATGGGGTTTTCTCATTGTTAAAGGCCGTATCGTTGCCTATTATTGCTTTTATCCACTTAATTTCATCTTTGGTGGATAGCTGTCACATTGACAATCAGACCATATTTCCTTATCTTTACAGTATCGACTTCATTTGAACTTTGGTGGATTATTTTCATAGCTGTCACATCGGGAATCATACCACAGCTCTTTATCTGTAAATCAGCTTCAAAGTATGTATTATCTTCAATTAAATAGACTTTTGTACATGACCACAGGTCTTACAAATGTATAATAGTACCATCATGCGTAATATATTTTAAAGAAATTAGAACATCACGCGTTATCGGAAAAAAATCTTTAAATACATAGCAGTTTGACAAACACTAATTTTGATCACTGAGAAGCTTAATATTTCGTTCACATCACAATATGATTAAAACGCTCTGATAATTGTATTTCCCTGTAGTGTTCGGTACTACCTTAAATAGAATTACGTACCACTGTAAACCACCCGGATGTTGACAATGTTTGTGACTTCATATCCTAAAAAAAATTCGATAAGTTATGAAATCCATCGAATAATAACTTTACAGGAAACAGTTACTGTTGTTAGCCAGTTCAATAGGCATTTATTCATTTAAAATATGCCCAGCAAGATACATGTAAAACAAATTAATAAAACAAACAAACAAACTGAGGAATAAATGCCTCGTTCACACGTTCTTATTTTGCCATTTTAACTTTCTACTTTCGAGCGTAACTATTGAGTCTTTTTTAGACGAAAGATGTGTTCGGCGTAAAAACTTAAATCCTATTTTATTTGATTTTTAGCTCACATGGCCCAAAGGGACAAGGTTTTTTTTTCTCATCACTTGGCGTTTGTGGTCCGTCGTCGTCTCTTAACTTTTACAAAAATGTTCTCCTCTGAAACTTCTGGGCCAAATTTAACCAAACTTGGCCACGATCATCATTGGGGTATCCAGTTTTAAAAATGTGCCCGATGACCCGGCCAACTAACCAATATGGCCGCGATGGCTAAAAATAGAACATAGTGGTAAATGTCACATACAAATCTGTAGCAATTCTGACAGACTGAAATTATCCATCAGGTCAAGATTCGTCTGTCCTGCAATGTTTTGGTAATTATTTTGAAAATTATTATAGATAGAGATAAACTGTAAACAGCAATAATATTCAGCAAATTAAGATCTACAAATAAGTCAACATGATCAAAATGGTCAATTGACCTAATAAGGAGTTATTGCCCTTAAAGATCAAATTTTACAATTTTTCGTAAATTTTGTAATCTTTTACATAAGTCTTCTCCTGAAAGAACTGAGACAAATTTAAATCAACTTGGTCACAAATAATAATAAGGGTATTTAGTTTTTTTTTTTAAATGTGTCCGATAACCCTGCCTGCCAACCAACATGGGCGACATGGCTAAAATAGAAAAATGCATTTTATGACTTTTTTCTCTAAAACTAGCGCAAAAGAAAAACGGTTGCATTATTTCATGCATCAATTGTAAATAAAAATATCATGTGAGCGACACAGACTCCTTGGAGCCTCTTGGTTTTTTCAATTTCGAAATAATGAAAATATGAAGAATAAAAAAGTGAGTTAATTTTTAGATGTTCTTTTTGTTTTTATTTCAGGTGCTCTTTGTCTTTATATTTTTTTGTTCTGCTTTGCTTTTATATGAATTATTTTCAACAGAATGAAAACAAAAAGGGAGACAATTTACCAATGAATTGACAGTCAGCATGTTGTATTCACACAAACAGTCACTTACCAATGAGTTGAAAGTCAGCATGTTATATTCTACACTAATAGTCACTTACCAATGTGTTGACAGTCAGCATGTTGTATTCTACACTAACAGTCACTTACCAATGTGTTGACAGTCAGGATGTTGTATTCTACACTAACAGTCACTTACCAAAGAGTTGACGGTCAGCATGTTGTATTTTACACTAACAGTCACTTACCAATGAGTTGACAGTCAGCATGTTGTATTCTACACTAACAGTCACTTACCAAAGAGTTGACAATCAGCATGTTGTATTCTACACTAACAGTCACTTACAACTGAGTTAACCGTCAGCATGTTGTATTCTACACTAACAGTCACTTACCAAAGAGTTGACAGTCAGCATGTTGTATTCTACACTAACAGTCACTTACCAATGAGTTGACAGTCAGCATGTTGTATTCTACACTAACAGTCACTCACTTACCAATGAGTTGACAGTCAGCATGTTGTATTCTACACTAACAGTCACTTACCAAAGAGTTGACAGTCAGCATGTTGTATTCTACACTAACAGTCACTTACCAAAGAGTTGACAGTCAGCATGTTGTATTCTACACTAACAGTCACTTACCAATGAGTTGACAGTCAGCATGTTGTATTCTACACTAACAGTCACTTACCAAAGAGTTGACAGTCAGCATGTTGTATTCTACACTAACAGTCACTTACCAAAGAGTTGAAAGTCAGCATGTTGTATTTTACACTAACAGTCACTTACCAAAGAGTTGACGGTCAGCATGTTGTATTTTACACTAACAGTCACTCATCAATGAGTTGACAGTCAGCATGTTGTATTCTTCACCAACAGTCACTTACCAATGAGTTAACCGTCAGCATATTGTATTCTACACTAACATTAACCGGGTAGTCTGGTAGTACCAATGTTTTGTAACCAGACTGATCGAATAACAAGTTGTGAAGATAAGTTGCATCAATCACACTGTACGATGTCGAATATTTGAATAAATCTGAAGAAAAAAATAATTATAATTGTTAATTTTTTTGTAATTTATTTTTATTTTATCTGAAAAAACACCAAGCATTGTGATACATACATATATAGATAATTCATAATACATGTATTAATAATTATATTGTAATTGTTAACTTAGAAGAAATTGTGATACATCAAGTACATGTTCTAAGTAAATGTGTAATCTTATATGTATGTAATTTGTGTAATAAGGAAATGCCTGTACCAAGTCTGGAAAATGGCAGTAATGTGTTGTTTGAATTCGTTGATGTGTTTGATTTGATAAGGGATTTCTCTTGGATTTCGTTTTTTTTTTTTTTTATTTCACTTTTTATAGGTTATTAATACATGAAAGTAAAGATATCAAAGGAAAATACAGTGCAACCTGCCTAATCCAACACACTAGAGGACCATGAATCAATGTCGGATTAAGCAGGGTGTCGGAATACTCAGGTTTTTTTCTGCAAGGATCTAGGCATATTTTGGGACCATGAAAATGAGTCAGTTTAAGCAGGATGTTGAAATACTCAGGTGTCGAATTAGGCAGGTTGCACTGTATTTATGAAAGATAGGCAGTAATTTTGGGGCCCTTTATAGCTTGTTGTGCGGTGTGAGCCAAGGCTCCGTGTTGAAGGCCGTACTTTAACCTATAATGGTTTACTTTTTAAATTGTTATTTGTATGGAGAGTTGTCTCATTGGCACTCACACCACATCTTCCTATATCTAGATCAAACTATAATGGTGCACGACTCGCACCTATATTGATATCTATAAAATAGCATCACCGTATTCAGTACCACCATCGGACAATTACTTGTAGGGCACATAAAAGACAGCTTTAATTTTATATATAGAGAGAAAATGAGTTTTGTCCTGTATAGTACATTTACAATGTATAAATAGTTATAGTGCGTATAATAAGTTCCAGATTATAATGAAATTAAGAACGGACTTCAGGGGGCTCGCGGGTATAAATCCACTTTTAAAATTATCCTAGTACATGTATACTAAATTACAGAAATCGCTTCAATTTAACAATATTTTAGTTAAAATTCGACTTACTTGAAAAATAAATATATAGGTCACCGATGAGTTAACTAGTTCATTTCAAGCAAGGATTTGTTCAGTTAGACTCTTTTATACAAATCCTTGTTTCAAGTTAAATGCAAAAAAGGGCATTTTTTTCACCAAAGGGAGATAATTTAGAGCTTTTTCAATGATATAAACATTGAAAAAGTCATCTTGGGCCAAAACAAATTGATTTGTTTGGTTCATTTTTGTACTATATCATAAAGTAACAACTAATAGTGAAATAAATAAAACTTGAAATGAAAAAAAAAATGTTTAATGTTTTGCTGATTTTTTTTGTACCCTCGAGCCTCCTTAAAAGCAACATTGTCTGTCTTACCTAAGAAACAAAGGAAAAATAAAATTCCTCTTTCAGTGAAAAATCCTTTAGACGTCATTTCCAGCAGTGTAATGATCTGTATCTTAACAAGGGAGATAATTCAACGTCTAATTCTACATTCCGGTGGGTCAACTACTGTAACAAACCACACAGATATATATTAAGACAGATGTTAATCACATGCGTTTAACAAGTGTCAACATTTAAAGTTTTCATCAGATACACGGAAAAAGCTATTTATCAAAACGACAAGTATCTGGATATATTTGACACATTTTTGGCATGTTTTAACCACGCTGGACAATTAATTGTTGTAAACCTTGTTATTGTCCATTACATTGATTATTTATTAATATTTTATGAGGAATATGACAGGTTTTACATATATACGCACATGTAGATCTTTTCACTTATAAAATCAGTATGTAAATCAGCTGGTTTCTCCAACTATTGGTTGTACTGTATGATCCTTTTGATAGACACATGTAGATATATAGATACATGTACACGTAGATATATAGATACATGTAGATATAAGATACATGTATATAGATACATGTAGATATATAGATACATGTAGATATATAGATACATGTAGATATACGTTTACCATGTATATTGACATCTGCAAATTATACCTATCATTAGGAAATACAATGCGTCTAATTGAATTATTACAAAGTGCCTAGAAAATCAACTGAACAATGTTAGAATAGATCGGATTATTTACTACCACTTATGTCAGCTATACTTACAGAATGATGGACTAAGGCAGCTTATCAATGATATGCGTAGAAGTTAGTGGAAAACATACGTTACATCACATGTAAGGGATTAGAATCTCTGTATTACTGAAAAATACACCGTGTTTTTCAATATCACAAACTAGTCAAAACATTTACTAAATGTTCTCATCGGTACAAGGACATCATTCGTAAATATAAATCGCCATGCAGACATCTTATACGTGCAAGTTTTCATATCCAATCTTTTATGGTAATATTCTTTGCAAAGCAAAACAATGTCGGCTTTCACCTAAAAAGCTTACAAATTAAATAGTCCAGTCAAACTAAGATTTAACCTCAAACTAATTGCAACAGAAAATGTTTTAGTTATAAACCATAGCATTATGCCCTTAATATACACAGAAAAAAGTCCCATAAAATCTAACTTGAGGAAAACTCAAAATCAGCATTTTTTATTTCCTATGGAAATAAACATTGGAAGGTGAGATAACTCCGCAAAAAATTAGTCTTTTCTTGAAATCTATGTAAAGTATGATTTTTTGATGGGGTTATAAGTTTGTATTTGAATAAATTATAGAATCTTCTGCTCATAAAATGTACAAAACCGAAGTGTTATGGGTAGTTTTATTTTTTTGTGCATTTTTCATAAGAGAAATTGCAAATTTGAAGCTTTGTGACCATTTTGAAAATGTGAAAATTTGGTATTGTTTATATCTGTATATTATATTTTTTAGCATCTTACTTATCTAAAGAAACTTTAAACCACAAAAAGAAGAATACATGCTTAATTATATTTATCAAATTTGAGATTCTTTACCTTGACATGTTGAAAAATTTAATAAATGGTCAACTAATGAATTACGAAATCTAGATTATAATAGCTTGATAAAAGATATGAAAACACATATAGAGTTGTTTGTTGTACTCTCACGACCGCTAAAAAATCAAGAATCAGTACATTCTGATGAATAGAAGCGGTAAGGTTATAATTTTGTATCAATTATTATTGATATTTCTGCCTTTTTTGCAAGAGTTATCTCCCTTTTCAATGCAAATCTCCATAGGAATTTTAAATGGTGATTGTTTTAGTCTTCCTCAAGTAAGATTTAATGGGACTTTTTTCTGTGTAAATTTGGGGTATACTGCTAAAGATTAAAACTCAAAAATCTTTTGTTGCAATTACTTTCAGGTAAGGGTCAAATTTATGCTAGATTGACTGGACTAAAACCTTTAAATATGATAAACAGATTTATAAAGAAGTGATATAATTACATGTACGATACTGCTGTCATGTCATTAAAGATGGCATATTTTGGTCTTAAAATTGATTCACTCATAGGGTCTTTGCATCGGAAATAAAACACACTAATTCTAAAATCAGTTGTTGGCATGATACTAGTTATCTTCGGAAGGGACTACATGTATGCTTGATTTTCATACGATAAAGCCACACATGTAGTCTTTCAAACAGCTTAACTGAGGTCTATAGTTGGCATGTCAGTAACTGCTACTAGTATGCTTGTGTTAATTAATGTACCATTGTCGTTTCGCTAAGTTGTTTTATAAGACTAGGACTCCTTTTATTTGAATGCTATGTGTTTTTTTATTCTATTTTGGCTGGATGTATATAGGGGAGGGGGAGATCTCGCAAAACGTGTTAAACTCCGCCGCATTGTTTGGGCCTGTCCCAAATCAGGAGCCTATGGCCTTTGTTAGTCCTGATTATTTTTAATTTAATAGATACTAGTATAAGAAGATGTGGTATGAGTTCCAATGAGACAACTCTCCATCCAAATAACAATTAAGTTCATTTATATGTCAGGGGCGGATGCAGGAATTTTCGAAAGGGGGGTGCTAACCCAGGGCAAAGGGGGGTGCAAGGGGGGTGCAAAACATATGTCCCGATACAAATGCATTGATCGGCAAAAATAAAGGGGGGTGCGCACCACCGGACCCCCCCCCCCCCCCTGGATCCGCCACTGTATGTTTTGGAGTTAAATATGTATAACACATAGTTTACGCTGTATAACGAGAATTAAATTGTAAAAAAAAATAAGAAAAACGAGCAAGTTTCTCTCAAAGAAAAGTTCTAGGATAAGAGTCTGTGAATATGTCTGCGGAGTAGACGCACTCGGATGCGCCTCGCTCCTTAATCCACCATTGTTTTGTAACTATAAATCAACTAGTAATATACAATATGGTTTTGTTCATTTACATACAAAGTGGAATCTTTTACGACTGTCCTACAAAAGAGAGGTTTATCTAGCTATAAAATCAGGTTTAATCCACCATTTTGCTACATAAGAAAATGCCTGTACCAAGTCATGAATATGACAGTTGTTGTCCTTTCGTTTTAAGTGTTTCAGCTTTTGGTGTTGCCCTTTTATCAGGGACTTTCTGTTTTGATTTTTTCTAGGAGTTCAGTATTTTTTGTGATTTTACTTTTTATACACACTTTTACAACTACATTTTATAAATGTATATCAAATAAACAAATCTACAATCTTGCATTATATATATATTCTGCATTTAATAATGATGTTTAAACAGGAGACTTTCTTTGAAGATTGATGATTATTAGTCGCTTAACGTCCAGTGGTAAATATTTCATGAATATTCAAAACCAAAACGCAATTATATGCTATTAGAACAATTTCATAGAAGAGCCTAACTTGGATATATGAGCATATCACAACGCGACAGTTGGTATAACACAGAAAGAGCCGGGAAATCACCGCCATTTAGTAAACGAGCTCCGGCATAATATGTTTTGGAGGTTTGCAAATTTGTGAATTTAGGAAGTGTTTTTTTTTTATGTTATCTTCCTTTTTGGTGAGAGGAGAAGCAAATTTGTTTTCCTTTGTATTTTCTTAGGTTAAATAATGTAATTTTCTTAATTATTTTAGGGGTAATATTTTTTCTTGTTTTTTGTATATTTAGCATGTTTATGAAATTGTGTAGAGTTATATCCTTCACCTGATGGTATTATATTTAAAATTTTCGTAAGTCCCGAAATTCTTATATCTCACAAATTTACCATGTGTCGTTGCGTCCAGTGTAAATTAAATGGTCCTTAAGGTGGTATGGGAGTATAAATTTAAAATGATAGACTTTATTTGGCCTTTTTAACTATTTTGGATTCGAGCGTCACTGATGAGTCTTTTGTAGACGAAACGCGCGTCTTGCGTAAATACAAAGTTTAATCCTTGTATCTATGATGAGTTTATTGCAGACTTTGCCAAAATGTGTCATTTTCTCATGCTGAGTTCACACGTTATTCGAATTCGATTCCCATTAACTAATTCGAATTAGTTTAATTCGCATTCGAAACGTCTAATTCGAATTGAAATGCGCGTCAAATTCGCTTTACTGTCCTAACGACGTAAACTTTTAATTCGTATTAACAAAAACGTATTTCTAATGCGAATTAGTTAATTCGAATCAATTCGAAGTAGCCAATTCGAATCAATTCGAATTAAAAAAGAATAGTGTGTGAACGCGATTAGCGAATTCGATTCGCATTCGATTCGAATTCAATTCGAATTAAAAAAGAATAGTGTGTGAACGCGATTAGCGAATTCGATTCGCATTCGATTCGAATTCAATTCGAATTAAATGTACGTTTGAACGTGGCATCAAGCTACAGATTATAACAAATTGACACATTTTGTATAGATTATACAGAAAAAACATATTTATGTTAACAACTTATTAAACGGTAAATTGAATGATAGAATTGTAAAATAAAACACGAGAAGATAGCTTTTAGTAAATGATTTGAGAATATCAAAAGAAAAGAAAGTTTCACCGTACTTTTTTCCCGGCTAAAATATAAGATAGCAAACCTTCATGTAGATTCTTTCAGAAATACACTATTACGGAGATATCTCACCTTAAAACATTTATTCAAAAACATTAGATATCATGGAAAAATAATCTACGCTTGTACAAATATTAATATTTATAAGTTAAAATCTGTTTAAATGTATTATTTTATATCTAACATCAGATTAATTATCTACATTCCTCCTCATTTTTTCCTAAATTTGATTGAAAATCTATACCTTCGGTTCTCTTTTATTTACAATCCAAGATGGCGAAAGACATCCATACCACTGTTAATAGGCGATCTCTAAGGCGAAACGCAATTGAAATACATGACGCTTCGATTGAGATTACATACATATGTCAAAATGAAGGATCCTTAAAAAGAGTTATATGATTCATCAAGCGTAGTACTACGTACCTTTCGTCAAAATGTAAACTTTAAAATCTTATGATACACCATGTTAAATTGTTAACTGGGTTTCTCGACGGATATGTTAACTGGGTTTCTCGACGGATATGCCAAACCTCAAATTATACAGAAATAAAGTCTAGTAGCTGCGTATCTGACTAAACAAAATCAAATTCAGACCTATTTTATCAACTAATTTCAATGAGCTTCCGAAATATATATACATATATTTATTGAGAAACTACCCCTTTACATCGGGGCAAACACCAACTAGGTATTAGTGTTTGCGTCATACAAACTATATTCATACAATAAATACAGTGTACGTAAATAAAACATCAATCTATACTATTAAACGAGAAGACCTCATTTTTGGTGTCGCTTCTCTTCTTTCCACAATAAATTAATCAACACGCCTCTGTGTCCTATAGGTACAGTGCATAGTCGCATTTGTCATCCATTCATATGATTATTCAGATTGAGTTATTTTAGGAGAAAAACGAGAAAAAAGGCATCCGGGTATTGTCCCGTCATTGTACGAAATTTTAAGTCAGATTAGACTTCCGGTTTGCGTTTTTCTGTACATATGCTACGAATAAAGTGTATTTTCAGAATTTTATCTGCTATCATTTTCAAGTTTACTATCCACGGCAGTCACAGAGTTTATTAAATAGAGAGGGTCTATATACTATATCAATGATCACCATGGATGGATTAATAAACTTAGAATTGAAAGTAGATACGCTTTATTTATATAGTAATGAATGTTCATAATATACAGATAAGCGCTAAAATTATTCATGTGAACTTTTGATACTTTTTCTGAAATTCTCCAGTCATTAAATCTTTTATAAAATTCATTGATTACAAAAAAAAAAGGAGATGTGGTATGATTGCCATGTTGAGACAACTCTCCACAAGAGACCAACATGACACAGAAATTAACAATTATAGGTTACCGTACGGCCTTCAACAAAGAGCAAAGTCCATACCGCATACTCAGCTTCAAAAGGCCCCGAAATGACAATGTAAAACAATGCAAACGAGAAAACTAGCGGCCTTATTTATGTACAAAAAATGAACGAAAAACAAATATGTAACACATAAACAAACGACAACCACTGAATTACAGGCTCCTTACTTAAATAAATGTTCATAATGTATGTTCATATTAAAATTGATAGAAAACCAAAAATTATGAACTTTGGAAATAAAGGTGGAGGGTAAAAAAAAGCATTTTCCTGTCCCCAATAACCTATGACTTATGATACTTTTGCTGAAATTCTCCAGTCATTCTGTATTTAACAGAATTCTTCCAACAACACTTTACATACTGATACTTTAAACTACGCTCTGAATGCCCGCGATTTCGCGGGTGTGTTCTAGTATAATTAAAAATGTCAATATAATCGTAAAGGGATTTTTTCAAAAACCGACCTTTGACAATCAAAATATGGAAAAGTGAATAATAGAACCTGTAAAAGTGCATTGCGATATCTTAAAAGATTTACACATATATAATATATATAATAGACTTTTTCTAACAATACATATTCCCATAAACTTGTCACACTTTCGAAATTTCATACATTTAAATTAATTTAGACCTTTTACATGCAACAACTCATTTCGAGCTTTAATGACTGATTTCAGATACCGTTTGTCCATTTCATCAACCTTTTTCCAATATCATCACACACAAAAAAAGCTATGTCGCCGATAATAAATTGAAGCGAGGCAACTCTGAGAAAAACATGCCGGTCCCTGCATCAAGAAGGAAATTGTACATAGTATATACAAAGTATATACATATACTGCATTTTCTGGCATTGTAGCTTATTCGAATATTTAAGCTGTTAGCCGAAGGACCATGTGACCTATTTTCATCAATAAGCGCCAGTCGTGAGAGCCGTGGTGTAGTGGTTAGCGCATCGGAATACTAACATAAAGGTTCCTGGTTCGATTCCCGTTCCGGGGGGGAAATTTCAGGAACAGAATTGTGGGCTCTCCCTAGACACCATTTGCGAGTATAGTCTTGATAAACGACGATAGTCCGTCGGAAGGGCACGATAAATGGCTGACCGGTGTTAAGAGAGAGCAATATCTCTTGCACGTAAAAGACACCCATATAGATTTCGGAAAAGAGCAGGCTAATGCCCCTACAAGGCAGCAAACGCACCCGCAAAGTGGAAAGGGATTAATATAAGTTGTAATAACTTGGTTCCCAATCCACTATAAATAAATATGTTCAAACTAAGCGCCAGTCGTCCGCCCGTCCCCAATTCACATTTTAATTTTTTCCTCTGAAACCACTTGGCCAATTCGGACCAAACTTGGTAGGGGAGATCCTTGATATATAGCAGGGGATTCGTGGGTTTTTTTTCTCAGGTGGTGGTCAATAGGTCTGTGGGGTTTAAGAACTTGAGGTAACTTAAAGTTTAAAAAAAACTTAAGAACAAGCAGTAGTAAGGCAGTCATATTGTCTGACTCATCAGAAAGCATGATGTTACAAGTTTGTATTAATGAAGGTCCGGGTCCGAGGGGGTCCGAGCAACTGGGGTCCATAGTTTAACATTAGCTTTAATTTGATTTTGTTTAAAGTCTTGTTCTTATGAGCCAACAGGAGCAATGCAGTCATATTTTGCATAAAATATCAAAAGGATAGAAGATTCAATTTTGAACAAATGCAAAATATTTTCACACGAACCAGCAATGATGAGGCAGTCATGTTTTGCATGAAGCATGAATAGGACATACATATTCAAATTTATATAAATCAATGTCTAGTAAGCTTCTGGACCAGCATCTATGAGGAAAGGGCTTAGAATATTCCTTAATGTACAAAAGCTTTAAAAATATGCTTTAGAACCACCATTGATAATACAGTCAAATCTTGAATGAATAAAATTGGGAATGCATGGAAATGGGAATTATGTCAAAGGAAACAACCCGACCAAAGAGCAGACAACACCCGAAGGCCACCAATGGGTCTTCAATGCAGCGAGAAAATCCCGCACCCTGAGGTGGTCCTCAGCAGGACCCTAAATAGAATTGTGTACTAGTTCAGTGAAAATGGACGCCATACTAAACTCCAAAACATATAAATGAACTAAACTGAGACCGTTGAAAACATCAAGGTGACTTTGAGATGAAGAACAGCAATAAAACTGCCGTTCTGTTGCTTTGGGCTTTGTCAAGTGTATGTAGAAACTTTGTGTCGTGAACTTATACACCATATTCATTGTTTCTTATTACTCAAACAATTATTGACGACAGACCTACACATTGATACTATAATAAATCAAATATTTGCATCATTTGGGAAATATGTGTGCAAGAAAAGTTGAGGGTAGTATTTTTAATGATTTTCTTCACATAATGAATTTAACAGTTTTACATTTTGTACGTTTTTATAAGTTAACGTAGGCTATGAATAAAAAGAGTCAATTATGATCAACATAAATAAAAAAATAAAAAAATACGTTTTGATATGCAAACAAACATGTATCTATAAAGACTTCAATTCGGTAATTAAATGATGTCCATTACCCAAATATCATCGATAAGAAACCGTTAAATTCTGTTCTAAATGAGGGATAATTTTCGTAGCTCTTTGTTACTTCCAAAGTTTCCCACATGACCAAGACCATCTTGTAAAACAAACTGAATGGAATATCTGCCTGGTCTTTCAACATTAAGTAAGACGCTGTACAAAAGCATAAAAACAATTTTAATTTGGCCTGGACTATTTCTTCGATGTATTTTATCAAGTACTGCATGGCATCTCTATCAGCAGAAGAAAGGTTTTCAAGAAAAATAAGGCTTCCCAAAACGTTCTTAACAGTCGGTTGTTGCGTATTGTAAAGCTGTTGTTATTTCGTTGGCTTGATCAAGGTTCCCAAGTCCCAATAATGTACTTTGGTTGCTGAACTAGTTCTTGATGTGGAATTTCCTTTATGATTAATAGGTTGAAATTTTCAGGTTTTCCCACTTTTAACAAGAGTGGCTATCAAGAAAATTACGAGTTTAGGACTTTGATAAATTGTTGAAAATCACAGTTCTACAGACTTTTTTCTAAACGCTTTCAGATATTGGGTTGTTTTTTGACATGTGAGTTAACCAAGATGAGTTACAGATCAAGTATAAGTTTTGTTCTGCTCAGCTAATTTTTGCCGAAATAACGGGCTATGGACTTTGATAAATTGTTGAAAATCACAGTTATACAGACTTTTTTTCTAAACGCTTTCAGATATTGGGCTGATTTTTGGTATGTAAGTTACTCATGATGAGTTACAGATCAAGTATAAGCTTTGTTCCGCTCCGTTAATTTTTGCCAAAATTCAGGGTTTACAACTTTAAAACTTGTTGAAAATCATAGTTATACAGACTTTTTTCTATACATGTACGTCTCCACATTTTCAGCTGTTTTTTTTATATGTGAGACTACCTATGTTTGTGTCCACACGTGTTATTGAAATTGCAGATTTTTCAACTATTTGAGACGGGACCATTCGTGTCGCTTTGACACATCTAGTTTATATATAATATACTGGACCCAATATATGCGTAGCGACCATGCATATAAAAAATAGAGAGTGTGGATATCAAATTCTAATTCAACTTCAATGTTAACAAATTTGTCGTTTGGGTTCGGATATAAATGAAAGAATAATTTTAAGAACATGTACACTTGTAGCTACTGCATATACTGCAGCTATCATGTCACAAAAAGTAAAATCACAAAAATACTGAACTTCGAGGAAAATTCAATCGGAAAGTCCCTAATCACATGACAAAATCAAATGACAAAACACATCAAACGAATGGACAGCAACTGTCATATTCGTGACTTGGTACGAGCATTTTTAAATGTAGAAAATGGTGGATTGAACCTGGTTTTATAGTGCTAAACCTATTACTGGCGTTGTCAGTATGTTTTGTGTACAATTTGGAAATTAGTATGGCGTTCATTATCACTGGACTAGTATATATTTGTTTAGGGGCCAGCTGAAGGACGCCTGCGGGTGCGGGAATTTCTCGCTACATTGAAGACCTGTTGGTGACCCTCTACTGTTGTTTTTTATTTGGTCGGGTTGTTGTCTCTTTGACACATTCCCCATTTCCATTCTCAATTTTATTTCGATTTATGAGTTTGACTGTACGTCCCTCTTTTACAACAGTCTCATCAAATTCCGTTATATTTACAACGATAAATATGGGTACAGCAGTCTTCACTGTGCTACAATCTTAAAACAAGCAATTTTACAAAAAAGCACACAAGCATCTATCAAATTAAAAACACATGCATTGTATTTGACGTCAGAAAATGTATGCGTAACATAGAAAGAAATGTTTGTCGTTCAATGTTTACACCAAACAATTTTATAATTTCACACGGGAAAAAAAACAATCGCATTTACGCCGGTCTGGATCCGTGGTGGTCTTAATTTCTGATTCTTAAACTTTTTAAGGCAATAAGCATTGACAATTGTCATCGCCAACACCCTGATAAAAACATTAAGGTACTATCAAATTTTGGGTAAAATACATTTTGTGCTTTTGAAGTAAATAAAACATAATATACAAAGAACATTTTTAAATGATATTCTCGAGCCACTCATTAATATAATCATTTTATTGAGAAACGAAAATAATCGTTGATGCAAGATTTAAACAAACATTACAGGTATATAAACGATTAAATCTGTTGAGAGTCTTATGTTTTTAATGCATAACCACATAAGAACATGATCATTAAATCGCCATCTTTTATACTTTCCGAATCATCATTGTAGATTTCTTCAACGATTGATATTTCCATGCTTTGTATCGTATTCCTGCAAAGTCACTTAGTCCAGAAGTATATTTCCCATTCAAACTAGCTCCTTTTCCACTCCAGCAATTACTAAACCACCACGCACCTTTTATATATGTGTAAGCAGCACAATTAACGGAGTTTGTATCATGATCTCTGTCATATGTTGAAAAGTAAGAACCGTTGTATTGTGTCATACCATCACCTGAAAATTTAAACAAATTAATATTATACTCCTTTCTTATAATTTAACTAAATTCATGTTGTTTGTAAGCATGGTAAGAAATCTAGTTTCTAGTAAAAGATGCATTTTCTCTGTGATTTTCCAATACAATAAAAAATAACTTAAATTCTCGCTCACACGTTTATTTACTTCGAATCGAATGCAAATTTCGTTCACACACTTTTCTTTTTTTTTATTATTCGAATCGAATTCGCATTAGAAATGCGTTTTCGTTTAAACCAATATGTTGAAAAGCAATAACCGTTGTATTATGTCATACCATCACCTGAAATTATATAAAAAAAAGATACTCTCTTCTTACAATTTCGAAGAATCTAAATTCACGCTGTTTGTTAGAAATGTGGTTTTAAGTAAACCGTGCATTCTTTTTAATTAATATTATTCACATGTTTTGGAGTGGAGTGTGATGTTTTTTTCACTGAACTAGTCAACATTTTTGTTAAGGGACCAGCTGAAGCCCGCGACTCCGGGTGTGGGATTTTCTCACTTTGTTGAAGACCCATTGGGGGCCTTCTGATGTTATTGACCTTGTTCGGGTTGTTGTCTCGTTGACACATTCTCCATTTCTATTCACAATTGTATTATCTTTTTAATTGTTTGCAACCGAATGAAATGATATCTAAGTATATAAAAGAATTTTTTTTATTGCAGATTTATTTGAAAAATAAAATATTGAATAGATTTGTCAGTCATTTTACTAAATCCTTTGATATAATGCTATATAACAAAACTTGTAACACAAAATTTAAAACCTCTGTGACCATAGAGGACAGTAAAGCCTTCTGATTGGCCAATCTCGATACAGTAAAGAAAGTATTGCCACCGTTATCTAAACCTACAATTTCAATTTCTTATATATATTTCAGACCTGAGCGTCACTGCTGAATCTTTTGTAGACGAAACGCACGTCTGGGGTCCTAAATTAGAGGCCTATTACCTTTGATAACTATTATAAACCACGTTTAAACTTGAAAAGTGTTGCTGCGCGATTTATACGACCGTTGAATAAAATCTTCATGCTTAAAGTTTTGTTTAAAGGCTCAGTAAGTTATGTTGTAGTAAAAACTTTAATGTTGGTGTACGCCCTTTTACATCCCCAAAATTTTGTATATTGGAACGGAAGCCAAAACAAATGAAAAGAGCAGTTTTACATTGAAATCTACATTCACTCTCCTACTGCTAAATTTTTTCATATGTACTACATTAGATATGAAAGCAACAGAGCACTGTATTCTTTAATGAGTGCTTTTCAACAGTATTAATTATTAAAAACTTGTTCTACTGACTGAACTTCAATTCCAATAATGGCTGAAATCTATATACTATTTTACTTTTTTATTAATATATTAGTAATGTTTAGAAGGCTGTATGTACCGAATCTACATCAGGTCCTAACTATGAGCACTACAAACAAATTTGGTGAAACCGTTGCCAACAAATTCAAATTTAGCTGATAGCTATACTGTGAAATGCTAAGTGCAGACACAAAAATTTCCCCTTTGGTATTTGAGGAATACACATATTTTACCTCACCGTTAGTTTTTCCTGCATGATACTACGTTTATGGTCAAGTACCTCAATTATTATTTCCAGAGAAAAATTAAAATTGAACTGGCATTTATTTTAAATTTGGTTTAAATTTCAGTCAATTAACAGAAAGAAAGGCTTTTTTGTAATTTAGTAAAATTCATTTCAAGATAAGGCATTGTTTACATGACATGAAAATAAAGATATTTATCACAATACATGATTTGGGAAAATTCCTGTTACAAATAAGTTTTATGTATCGATATTGATAAATCACATATTCAAGAAAAACGTTGTACATAGTATGGCAGATTAATATATCTGGATCATGTGCTGTTCAGGGCCGTAACTACCTATGAGGCAGGGGAGGCAACTGCCTCCCCTGAATTTTCTACACCAAAATTGTTTTTTGAAGTAAAAAAATAAAATATTGACAATATGTACACGAAGAACTTGAATTTATATTATAAACAACACAAGTTAACAGTTTTAACAGTGTTATCATGATACGTGATATGTCTGTCATTTTTCGGATTTTTGATCGAAAGTAAACCGTTTCAGTATTTGTTTTATTTTTTTTTTCGTGTGGCCGTCCGTCTGTTATTCAGTATTGAGGGGGTCAGTATTCGTATGAGAACACATATGAAACTTTGCTTTCGATAATTTTGAATAAAAACTTAACTATTCACATCTATTTGGGGGCTCGATTATTTAAGCAGAGGATGTTCCTTTTGTATTGTGAATCTTTAAAGATATCGGAAATTCGTTACCGGCTGAATCAGCTGAAACATTATGGTCAATGCCTTAGTAGGTAAACACTCCCATTCGTTGTAGCAGGGACTTTCTATACTAAGTATATACTAGACTAGTATAGAAAGTCCCTGGTTGTAGTTATATACATGTCTGTTCATCTTTCAACAATATTGAAATTCAAGATCCTCGATAAAAAAAATATCTTGCGTTTTATAATCTTGCTTAATATGTTTTTTGAACTTACAAGTTTCTAAAAAAATATCTTTAAATACACAAAATACAGATAATAATTGTTTGCATGAAAATTGCTCCAAGGATCCAGCAAAACTGATCTTTCTTAAAGTAAGGAAATCGATGGAAAACGGGTAATTTTAGCCATATCATTTGAGAAAAAAATCCACGGTCACAATGTATTTAATGTTAACAAGTATAGGTCAAAGTACAACCTTCAAGACGGAGCTAGCCTTGGCTCACCCCGAACAGCAATCTCAGCTTGTTTTTGCATAAAAGTTGCTTCCAGGTTCAAGCAATACTGATGTTTCTTAAAGTAAGGAAATCGAAGGGAAACGGGTAATTTTTAGCCAATGATTGAGAGAAAAAAATTTCGGCGGGGGCACAAAGGGGGCTCAATCGGCGGCCCCCAAACCCCTGCCTCCCCTAAATTCGAACCCTAGTTACGGCCCTGCTGTTCGTTGTTGTGCTGTCTATTGTGTGTAACTTTTCGGAAGTAAAAGCTTGGGGTTAATATTGTTTGTTGTACTGACAAATATATTTTGTGCGAAAGCCGAGGAGTCTTATTCATATTAACAAACATTTGGGGAAAAACTATTCACAAATGCATAGATTCCCATCACCAACATACATACTTAAACCTCAAGACTTGACACCATTTTTATAGAGTCGTAATGACTATTTGCCTTTTTACGACAAATATATATAAATATGTATAAGTAACTAACGGTGTTTCGGGATTTTATAAGCTAAGTTCTATCTTAGTAAGGGTCCAATCTCAAAAGTCTCCCTATTTAAAAGTCTTGTTTTTGATGGTGCTCTTTTGAATTTTTAATACGTTTATACGCAATGATAGGCATCTGTTTAAATATTGTTTTACAATATTCATCTCTTTGACAATTCTGCAAATGTTTCTATTAAAATAGCTCTGTTAAGATTTCTAACTGAAGGGTTATATTCAGTTACCAGTGTAAGTAGCTAGAATTTCCCTTTTTCTAAAATTATCTGACAGGGTACTGCATCGTTTGCTCTTGTATGTCACATCTTATATGTTTTTTTGCAGTTTCTTACTTATCATAGCCTCTATCTATAAGTTTATTTTCCAGAGACATCAGATGTTTATCAAGATCAGTTTCATTGCTATAGTGTGTTATGTTACGAATTATTTCTGTTCTAATACTTTTAAAAGTAGGTCGAGGATGTGCACTTGTAATTGGGAGATACTGATAAGTTTCAGTTGGTTTGACATGTAACATAATGTTAAGGACATCTTTCGATTTAAAACACTCCTTTTTGTACACATCAGTATCTAAGTACGTCACTTCTGTATTGGAACAATTATACATAAACTGAGGTAGAGGGTCTATATTGTTGCAATAACAACGAACTCATCAATATGTGATGTTTTGTACTCTGTAATCATGAAGCCGTCGTCAAGATATTGGCAAATCATACTTATGCTTTTTTTCTAAATTGAAATATGTATAAGATTTGTGGAATTATTGCTGACAGATGCAGATCGGTGGCATTGGGTGATAATATTTCACCTTGAGGTGCCCCTATACCATGTTTATATAAGGTCCAATTAAATTGGAACTCATTGTTTTCCAATATAAGTTTTGAAAAAGATATTACATCTAATTTGTTTGGTGCTTTAAAGTTATACTTTATTCGATCTATTTGATCTAAGAAATGCTAGGTTATATCTCGTACATTGTCAATGTTAATTTTTGTATACATTGAGATTACACTTATTGTTTTGGGGGAAAGTTATCTTACTGGTATGAAGTCCCGTCGCTGCCATGCTTGGAAACTGGGATGTCAAATGCTCACGATAAATCTGTAACAATATAGTGTGTTAAATGTCCTCCTTTACATCGTGGTGCTCCTCCTAAAGGGGAAAATACATACAACCGGAAGCTACATTTGACATATACTATTGGAATCGGTATCGGATTCGAGTCGAAACTTGTAAATGTTTGATTATATTGATAATTTGGAAAACAAAAGGGTCTGGAATGGTGTGATTTTCAATTAACACCATTATCCTATATTAGTTATATATTATTGAATTCATTGATTCGTCGATTTTATGTTAGTTCGGCTTAAAAACTGGACCTCGTTATTTCAGTTGTGTAGATACTTGTAATTTAGAGAAACTTAATATATTATATTTGATCGTCTCGAAAAAGTAATAATACAAAATCAGGGAAACTAGGTATATTCTTTTGACAAGTTCGAAATCGAAGGAAGCTTTTTTTAATTTGCAGATATACAAAATACGAAAGCCGAGAAGGATCATTCAAAATTCAAAATTCAGAATTCAAAATTCAAAATTCAAAATTCAAAAGACAAAAGACAAAAAATAAATATTGAGAAAACATAACACGTGTTTCCGGTATGAAGAACTGTCATCCTGACAATTTTCAGACAGTTCTACCTAGAACTGAATAAATCCTGACAGTTCTACCCTAGAACATTTTTTGACAGTTCTACCTAGAACTGACCAAAGTTTTAGACAGTTCTACGACTTGAACAGTTCTACGACTAGAACTATTCTACGACTAAAACAGTTCTACGATTAGAACTGACCAAGCTAGAATTGATTTAGTCAGTTCTTTTCATAGAAAACCTAAGAACTCTTTGTCTTAAATAAAGATTAGTCAAAAGAATATAATATATTTTGCCTGTGGCTGTATCAACGATAGTAATAACACTGAATGGTGACCAGTGAGATACCATAACTGCAATGACGTCATTTAGAACTGTTCTACAATCCTGACAGGTTTGGTAATTTCTAGGGCTAGAACAGTTTTTGACAGTTCTGCTGACAGTTCTGCGGTTTTAACTGATTTAATCAGTTTGGCTGACAGTTCTACGGTTAGAATTGATTTGGTCATTTCTGCTGACAGTTCTACGACTAGAACTGATTTGACAGTTTCATCCTAGAACTGATCCTGACAGTGTTACTTAATACAGTTCTAGGGAAGAACTGTTTTAGGTAGATATATGTTCTAGGACAGTCTAAAACAGTTCTATGACAGATTATTCTGAGAGTTCTAATGACAGGTTAGAAGTGATCTATACTGTACAAGGGCAATAACTTTAATAAACAAAAACTTTTTTAATTTGTTCATTAAAACTTTTTATTAATATCTTGAAAGCTTCAGAGCAAAAGCTGATGACCAAACCTTTTACACAAAATAGACTGACACGATTGAAAGATAATTTTGATTAAAGCTAGATACCCACTGCCGATTAGATCAATTCTATACCCGATTACTTAAATTTCCACGATCAAGCGTAACCAATTTTTTGATCGGACCTGTTTGTATTTGGAATTTCTACCCGACTGCTACCAGACCGTAAAAGACTCAAACTCGACCATTAACGACTTCTTCGCGACTTCTTCATGACTGATCATGGAATCCAACCACTAATTCAATATCTTTTTGATGATTCCGACAGTTTACGATCATTACTTGATCTTTACTCGCTCGACTTTCTCGACTAAATCAACAATACTCGATCTCAACCCGATCCTGACCAGACCAGAGCGACCTGATCGCATATAATAGTTTTGGTCGCAGAAATAATCGATATTGGTCGGATGATAACATATTCAGTATAAAACGTGCAATGAATAAAATGTCTAATTTTCGAGCCTCCACAATAGAGGAGAAATTAAGTGTTACCCTTTTCTGTCTCATCGTCCGACAGTCCGTACGCTGTATAACTCTAGTTTGCCCCATCCAATAGTATAAAAATTTATATGCAATGTTTTGCACCACAAATCACAGAAAAAAGTATTCTGGGTTGTGTCAATTTTTCAGTTCTATCGTTATGCCCCTTTAGAAATGAAAAAATAGCCGACTTTTTCGTTTCCATTCTCTAAGTTATGTTTGCCTCAACAAAATGTTATGAAACTTACACAATACATATAACCCTAAAACTCAGATCAAGTTGAAATTGCGGGTCATCATATGTGTATGTGTCCAGTGGACAAAACTTGAAGTGTGGCGAAGAAAATTAACAGTGAAGCCACGACGCCGAGAATTATGTGTGAGGCTTCAGTTGGCTGTCACGTCAATTCTTGTATGAGTGGCCCAAAAGAAAGTTTCGGGATGTTTTTTATTTTTTGTTTCTGGTAGAACAAAAATGCCTGAATTTGGCAAAAGGGTCTAAGAGAACTGAGAATTGTAATGCAGTAAAATAAATTCTTCACAGAGCACACTAGGAATTAAACAAGAGGCTCTGAAGAGCCTGTGTCGCTCACCTGTGTCTAATGTAGTTTTGGAAATCATGTTAAATAAGGTGAAAATCATAACAAATAGTACAAGATACCCATATAACGATTAAAACTAAGTTTGGTTTAATTTGGCCTTATAGTTAAATTGATAGCAGGTCATTCCTGCAGTGTAGTCTTATACTGAAGACCACTTGTCATTATTTAAATAAATGTTCATGTTGTGACCATTTGAAATTGTTTTTTTAACATTTTCCCATGGACTTCTATACAGAAAGCCCCATTTCTTTTTTTTCGTCCTGAACATGAATGAAATATTTGCCACTGGACGTTAATCAAACAATCAATCGATTTTTAGCCATGGCGGCAATGTTAATTGGATGGCAGGATCATCGGATATATTTTTTAATCAAGATACTGAAAATTGTGGCTAAGTTTAATTCTATTTGGACGAGTTGATTGAGTGAAGAAGATTTTTGTAAAAGTTTACAAAATTTACAAAAAATTGTTAACAATTAAGTATAAAGGGCAATAACTCCTTAGGGGTCAATTGACCATTTTGGCTATGTTTGATTATTTGTTGATCTTACTTTGCTGAACAGTATTGCTGTAAACAGTTTATCTCTATCTTTATTAATATTCAAGATAAACCATGAACTGCAAATTGTCCTTACAATTACCAATTCAGGGACAGCAACCCAACTACGGATTGTCTGATTTGTCTGGAAATTTCAGGGCAGATATATCATAACCACATGAAATCTTTTATCGCATTTCATATTTGCTTTAAATGCTTTAGTTTCAAAGATATGAGCAAACATCTGCATTTTACCATCTATTTTAGCCATGTCAGCCATGTTAGTTGGTAGGTGGGGTGATCACACCACGCCCACAAGTTCTGGTAGATGATGGTGGCATGTCAGTGTTGTTTTCGGGAATTATACGCATTAATAACAATTTGAAGGAATGGAACAGTATTAATATGGAACATGATGTTGACATTATTGATGAGAGCGGTATGAATGTGATAAGATCGTATAATGATCGTGATAAGAGCGTGTTATAATTGCAGAAGATGCGTGGTAAGATCGTGTTTCAATCGGATAAATCGTGGTATGTCGTAGTGAGAACTTGATGAGCGTAGTAAGATCGCAATGATCGTAATGAGGTCGAAGAATAAGAGTGGTGAGAACGTGGTATAATCGTAGCGGGATCGTTGTAGAAGCGTAATGAGTACACACAAATGTAGTAGCATCGTGGAAACAACAAAAATTTACATTTTGATGCCGCTCATACCGCGACTTCACCACGATCTGAATTTATTTTAGATCGTAGTCAGCGTAGCGCGATCGTGGTCTAGTGTGACTGGGGCATTAGGGGTTTATTGACAATTGTGGTCATTTAACTTATTTGTAGATCGTAGTTTTCATAACATTATTGCTGCTTACAGTTTATCTGTATCTATAATAATATTCAAGATGATAACCATAAACTTCATAATTTCCTTAGTATTGCTAATTGAGCAACCCAGCAACGGGTTCTCTCATTCGTTTCAGGGCAGATATATCTAACTCTTATCAACACTTTTACCTTGTTAAATTTACCTTAAATGCTTTAGTTTCAACGATATACTGAAATTTCATTTATTTTTTATGGTATCACTTTTCGTGGATTAAGGAAAACTTGCATATTCGTGGATATTTACTTTTTTTTGTTTTGTGGAAGTCTGCGTACAAGCCTATATAAAATTTGACATTCGTTGATTATTTAAATTCGTGGTTCACTTGTACCAACGAAATCCACGAATATATGTATCCAACGAATAATAATGAATCTACAGTAAGCCAAAAAGCTGCATTTACACCTATGTTGTATTTTTAGCAATGGCGGCCATGCGGGATCGTCGGACATATTTTTCAAACTAGACACCCCAATGATGATTGTGGCCAAGTTTGTTTTAAATTAATTGGCCCAGACCGCGACGAAAGAAATGAATATCTTGATTAGATTGTTCTTGAACTAAATGCAATCAATATTGAACTCTACGCCAGGTCGACTGTTGACCGCAATTGACTTGAGAATGCAGACGCATATTTGATTGCATCGGCAACATTGCTTGAAAAGTGAATCAATTTGAAATACGATCTAATAAGAAATAAATAGTTCTGGCATGACAAGCTAGGGGAGTCTAGGATTTTGGAAAGGGGGCGAGGTATAAAAAAATCTTCTTTTTTTTATATAAAACTACATAAAATAAGTGTAAAATGTACTTTTGAAACGGTTCCTGACGCGGGACATGTATTTTTTATAGTCAAAGTGTAAGGGTTGGTTTTCTCTTATTAAACTATTGAAATCTGGTTTTTTTTTTGCAAAAAAAAACATTTTTGCAACGGTTCCTGACGCGGAACATGTATATCTTATATGTAAAGTGTAAGGATTGGACATTTTGATGCCGTGTTCTCCCTATTAATTGTCTATTATAAAATTATTGAAACCTTTTTATGGCTAAAAAAACATAAAATAAGTGTAAAATGCACTTTTGCAACGGTTCCTGACGCGGGACATGTATATTTTATAGTGTAAGGGTTGGACATTGTTGATTCCATATTCTCCCCATTAATTGTCTGTTATGAAATGATTGTATGAATCCAAAGAAACCTATGTACATGTACTACTATATTTAATGTGGGATTTGTCAGAAAAAAATGTACATGGAAGATTTTCATTTGTTGTATGTTAAGGTAGTATAACCTCACAGACTTCTTGTTGTAAACGAGATATAAGCCGGGCTATTCAATGAAATTACTATAATTAAATTGAGAATGGCAATGATGAATATGTCAAAGAGACAACAATCCGACCATAGTGGAGACAACAGCTGTAGGCTACCAAAGGTTCTGCAGTGTAGCGAGAAACTCCCGCACACGAGATAAGAAAGACAAACAAGCAATGGTTATCCGAGTCAGTGACGAGTTAAGAAAGACATCAAGCAATATTTATCCAAAAATGTTTGAAACCCAACAAGGGAAGTGAGGGTTTCCAAATCAACCAAGGCTACGAATAAGTCTGAAATGACAACGTATTTATGAATGACGGTCAACAAATGAATACATAAAGGTCACATCCAGCAGGCAGGTTGCAGTCGTGCATTGAAAAAATTAAGTATTCAGACACTCTGGTCAGATAAGGGATTTGCATGCACATCGTGAAACCAGAACCCCCCCCCCCCCCCACCCCCCCCCCCCCCCATAAAAAAAATAAAAAAAATATTTGTTTCTAATAACCAAAACAAAACCCGGACAAGATTATTGTTTTTAATGCAGATATATACAGCCAGAATCTTTGTTTAAGGCAAAACTCAGACTACCACCTTAAATCAAATGGTTCTTAGTAACCTTAGAATCAAAATCTATCTGGAGCTTACTGACTGGGGATCATTATTCAGCTATGTTATAAATAGACTGAGGCGTGTGGGGTTAAAAGTTGCTTTCGCAGGTAAACAATATTGATGTGGAACTTTTTTTCACGAGAGTGTAATAGAGTATTACTTTCTGTTTAGTGAAATTGTGAAATAGAAGTCCATATGTAGGTTTTTGCTAAATTCTTTTTCGCTTTGAAGGTGTCATGCTTTTCATCCTCAGCCGAAGCAATGTGATACTGTAATTTGAATTTCAAAATGACTTGAGTAACGCCTTTTTCGACGCACGGGTCAACTCCACCGCAGCGAATCACATGACTTTGACATAATCAATAATATATTACAGTAAATACGAGCGAAAAATCTCTTTATAAGTAAAGAATTGTCGCATAAAAATTAGATACGCGCACGGGAAATAGCAAGGTTCAAGACGTCTCCCCCCTTTTTGGGAAAAAATATGGTTGCTTATATAGGGAATCACTGAAGCGTGGCTGGAGCCCCCCCCCCCCCCCCCCCCTTAGGTCAGTCAGTGGGCCCCCTCTTATGAAAATTTCTGGATCCGCCACTGCGTCTGATCTGACTAGTCTGAATAATCATTGTACAAAAAACAAAAGTGCAAGCAAAAAGGCGGGCTACGCACTCTACGACCCCTCTAGATGCGACACTGCAAGCACACATTTATAGGAAAGAAATGCTGTAACAGAAAGGAGATGTCATGAGAAATGACCTTGAAATAACTTATTAAAACCGAGATAATTGTATAGAAGAGATACATTCAATATTGTAATGTGACCGAGGGGAGGAACGACACTGACACAGACGTACAGACATATCATACTATGGCACAACAATACGACAATGTATCCTATAGTAATTCCCTTGAACTAAATAAGACGTTATCTATTTATTAGTTTATTAACAAATTTCATTTCTTCAGATGCATTGACAAAGTTAGCTACAAAGTGTTAACCTTATAAATCAAGTCTTTCAGTATCTATACTGATTAAAACAATCAAGGAAAATCCTTACAGTCGTGACAGTACTACAGCTTCTAGTAACCTTTATCACAGAGTTTAATTACTTTCTCTTTAGACAAAACAAATAGGCATAACTAATTTTTATTACCCTACACCTCGAGACATCGTTACTGAAGTTAATCTCACAGTTCAACTTTAACTGCAGATAATAAAACTAGCCATTTGTCAAATAAGCCTCGCGTCATTAATTTTCTATGTACACAAATAAACAGTTATAAAATAAATGAGTAAGAGGTATATTTACAAAACATTAAAATATTTCAATATTAAAAAAGTATTGGTTATTTATATTTTGCCAAAAATGCTCCTGTTTCTTTTATTCAAATTTTATATCAAAGTAGTTGTTGAGCGGAAACCGTTTTTGAAAGAGTCCTATTCATCCATTTTTTTTTGTAATTGCAACAAAATTGTTAGCTAATTTTCTTTAGCCTTTTTCTAATTATTATTCATTACTTCAATTAATAAATTAGTATACATTTCTTAACATTATAATAAACACTATGACATCTTACCCAGCAGCCATCCTTCACCGAGGTAAGTCGAGGCACAGAGACCACGTGACAAAGAAATGGCGGGAATCGGAATTCTTGATGTGAGAATTTTGAGTTTTGAATTATGAATTTTGAATTTTGAATTTTGAATTTTGAATTTTGAATGATCCTTCTCGGCTTTCGTAACAAAATGAATTTATCTTATTCATTTTCATTCTGTATCAGTACACATTTTTCCCTTCATATAATATCGGAACCATTATTTTAACACTGATATAAGAGGGGGAGGACAGGGGTTACCTTTCTCCCTTCTCCCACCCCTCTTCTCCTTTCTCCTACCCCCGTTCTCCTTTCTCCCATTAGAATAAAACATCTCCTTTTGAGATATTTTTTCTTGAAATATTAGAAAATTTTTTAAAAGGAGAGATATTTTATTTTTTCTCCTTTCTCCAACTTTTTCTCCTTTCTCCCAGCCTTCCTCTCCTTTCTCCCACCCCCTTTCTCCTACCCCCTTTCTCCCTGTCTCCCTTACCCCTGTCCTCCCCCTCATATAAATATATAGACATGAATGTATTACCTGCATTGCCTGAATAGCCACTTATATGAAGTCTGTACTTGTCCGATGCGCCGTCAATTTTGAAATTCTTGAAACTAGCATATCTTTTACTTCCGTACCAGTCCTCTAGGTTTATTTTTAACTCATGTGTTCCAATTGATGTCAGTAATGCAATGTTCCTGTTACCTGTTATGTAAAAAAAGGTATTATGCAAATTACAGCTACATGTTGTATACCATACAACTATGACTACTTGTCGGCAATTTGACGTAATAAAAGCAAATATCTTGATAAGTTTTATAGGAATTAAATATATTGCTGTTCTTGAACAGAGTTGGTTTACAGTCACTCTATAGTTAGTGTGACAAGTCTTGTTTGTCATAAGTTTCTTTTCTGCGATCAGGCCTAGGTGTTGATTGAATTCTATCAAACAAGGTAATCTTGTGGTACACGAATCGTTACTAAACGAACTTGTAAATAATATATTCACTAACAAAGGTAAAATATAGTCAATCATATAGTGATCATGTTTGTAGTCTTTCTGTACGACTACTAGGAAGACTTGTCACACAAACTAAAGAGCGACTGTTACGAAATGAATTGTTTTACAAGAGTGACTAACTATGGACACGTATTTGCAACAATCAATCAAAACAGCAATTTCTTTACCGGCTAATATTTAACGGTTTCTTAAAACACAAATGTCATCCTTTTACAAGAACTTTCCACCTAATTAGTGAAATTTGTAATTTGCTGTATAAATCTTTTGCCACCCCAGGATGTAATATTTCCACGGGAAGTTAAGTTCAAATGAAATCTATCAGTCCTACATTAACTTTTGTGTGTTTTTTTATAATCACACAATTCTAATTAAAAAGAATTAAAAATAAGATTACCTAGCCAAAACTCCCCATTTAGATCCCCAAATCCATTTTCGTAATCTTCCCAATTTCGGTAGAATTCTGTTGAGCCATCAAAACGTTTTTGAATAACCTAAAAAAAACCGTATTGTACATAAAATATATACAGATTATAACATTTTATTGCGTGTGTGAATCGCCTGCTTGCATTGTCATAATTTACGGACGCCATCACCATTTGGTTGACCGTTATGGAATCCGTTTCCCAGATGATATCGATTATGTTCAATATGTCGTAACTACAATCCCGTTACATTTTCACGAACTTGACCTACCAAATTAGATTGTTTACAGGCTTCGTAATAACATGGGAACACGACGGGTGCCATATGTGGAGTTTGATCACCTTTTCTTTCCAGAGCACCTGAGATCACCCCAACATTTTTAGTGGGGTTCGTTTTGCTATTGTACCCTATTTGTGTCATTTTGTGACATTTTTACTTATTTTGTTTGTTTGTTGTCAATATAATGTAATTTGGTGCGACTGTCATACAAGCTTAAGGTTTAGCTAGCTTTAACACCAGGTTTAATCAACCATTTTCTACACAAGAAAATGCCTGTACCAATTCATGAATATGACAGTTGTTATCCATTCGTTGATGTGTTTGAGCTCTTGATTTTTTTCCATTTGATTTGGGACTTTCCTTTTTGAATTTTCCTCTTTTACTTTTTAAAGCCAATATTGTATCCAATTGCCATATATTAGGAAAGATCTGTACTGTAAGCATTTTGTACAGCTGATTCTTACGCTACGCCTCTATTTAGGATGATAGATAATATTCATAGATATTTTGTTTTGCTTATCTACTGGTTCACAAAACATGATATCCATGTTTCATCTAATAGGGACACATCTTTGTATTTTTTAAGTATAAATACAGTTTGATAGCGTGAAATTGAATTCTCAGGAAGGCTAAGGATAGAGAGAGATATATTACACAAAGTTCAAGTAATATAAATGTTTTAGATATGCCACACAAAGTTAACCCTACTTTTCACCTTTGCCAAAACAGTTCTATTCCAGGATATAATGCAACGAAACTTCAAAGTAAAATAAAAAAAAAATATTAGTAAAACAATTATTGTCTATATATACAGAAGTGCTTAAAGTTGATATCATGGAGAATGATAAATATAGTGAGATAATGGTATTTCAATTTTTTTTGTTTTTTTACTTTTCAAGGAAACCAAGCAAAAAATGTTTTTAAAAAAAAGGTATTTTGTATATCTCTGTCGTCATGCCAGTGTTCGCTTCTTTTATGTTCTTCTCTTAACTACAGTTGAATAATTATTGCTATTTTTAAAAAAAAATAATCATAAGTAAAAATAAGAAAAAGTTTCTAGAAAAAAATAATTATGCTTACCGTCCAGTTGTCATCCTCACACAGCACCTTGAATATGTGGAGTTGGTCAGGTGAAACAGTGTTTATATCAGATTTGACACCCACAATATCTTTGCACTCTTTGCCTTTAATTATAAAACAAAAGTAGTGTGTTCAATAATTTCTATCGTATCTTATTATAGCTGTATCAATTATCATATTCCTATGATACTATATACTTCATTTTTTCTTACCGCAGTGTCCTTTTATATATTTATTGCACGAAGAGATATATCTCGCATCACACTAGACGGAGTGTGATACGAAAATGTTATATGAAAAACTGCGTTAAATGGTTAATTCGATTCGCTTATCCAGCATTGTGAGACGATATTACGAAATTTCCATTGGCTTTTCGTTAGTTTATTGACAACGTTCAGACGTTAAGGCTATGTACATTTTGTTTATGGCAACGGACATGGGTTTGCTACAATAGTATACAAAACACTCGCACTTTTCACCTTTTCTTCGTTTAAACAATTTGTATTACATTCTGAAGCGTACAAAAAGGTTTTCAAAAGTTGGATGCTAAAGTGTGACACCGGAAAATGTAATTAACGTCATACTGTAATGTGCAAAAGACTAAATAAAAAATTGCAATTAACACAATAGAAGTGTTGACCATAAGATAAATAAGTTGAGCAACTCTTGACAATTAGATATAATGCAATAATTGACTTTTGATGGTGTTCATACAATGATTAATTAACCCAAGAGATATGATATTCAACGAGGCCAACGGCCGAGGGTGAATGCATATATATCGGGGTGATAAATCATCGTATCATCTAAGATCAAAAGTCAACAACTGCTTTATTATAATTATGACTTTTTATCTTTCTTTCATTTTCTGGTATTTGCCTATAGCCTCGGTCACACCTTACCGGATAGCTCGGACGAACGCCTAAAGGATAACTTTTTTTCAATCCGTTCATGTCCGTTAGACGTCCGTTCTTATCCGTTAGACGTCCGTCCATATCCGTTGCATGTCCGTTAAGCGTACGTTTTATCCGTCGACGTCCGTTCTGCCCGGTGAAAAATTTTGAGCATGTTCAAAACTTTGAACGGACGTCCAACGGATAAAATGTCCGTTGAACGTCCGTTAGGCGTCCGTTTTGTACGGTACTCGTCCGTTTCGTTTCCGTTTTGTATCCGTTACGTGTCCGTTATAGATCCGTTGGAGGTCTGGATGATAAATTCACCAACGGACGTTTAACGGATAAAACGGATGTTGAACGGACGAGAAACGGACTTCTACCGGACGTATAACGGATGAACGGATGTGAAACGGATAAATGCTAATTGAAAATTTCGCGTAAGAAATGCCAATTATTGGTATGTCAGATTTCTTAAGGTTCATGAATTCTTATTATTCATAATCAATCTTAGAGTAAAGTCACGTCAACACAATCAAGCAGTTCTTATTCAGGTCAGACACTGCCCTTTGGCGGAATTTTGAAGAACAAACCAAAACCAGTTACACAGAAACATTTTGAATATTTATGCGATTTACACGTATTATTATTGTCGCCTTTGATTTTTCCGTATATCTTGTTCATCTGTTTTATCCGGTACGCTTCCGTTATGTGTCCGTTTTATGCGGTACTCGTCCGTTGGATGTACGTTCGACATCCGTTTTGTCCGGTACGTGTCCGTTTCTCGTACGTTACATATCCAGTGTGTGTCCGTTATGCATCCGTTACACGTCCGTTTTATTCGGTCAGTACATCAACGGATTCCCAACGGATAACAATTTTGTCAACGGATAACAATTTTGTCAACGGACAACTTTTATTTTCATCCGTTAGACGTCCGTTCGTGCTATCCGGTAAGGTGTAACCGAGGCTTAAGATACTGTAAAAACAGTTCCATGTTTTAATACTAAATGTATCATGCTTTTGCAGTTGCTAAAGTCAAATACCACATATAATGCAGTTGGCAAAATGTGGACATATTAAAGCAGATTTATATGCAATATTTTATAGCGTCCATGTCTACGTGAATCGTAAAAATGTTTCGGTCCCCTTTAAATCCTTTATGTGTGTTTTTATTTTATTCTGCTTGTATTCCCTAGTGGCAGTGCAATTGTTAAGGTGGATGGATAATAATATTCAGAGGGATACATGTTCGGTTTTAAAATGACATTTGTGTAGTATAAAAAGCAATAGTAACAGCGAGTTTGAATGTCCCTCCCTCTGGTAAATATCTGATCGTAGTTTCTGTCCCTAAATCATTTTAGAAAGATTAAACATACATAAAAAGATGTATGAAAACATTTAATTTTAATTTTAACGCATCCAAAGTATTTTTTTCTTAAACTTCGAAGCCAAAAGTGTATAAGAACCGAAACAGTTCAAGAGCAATATGACGAAAACAACATAAAACATAAAAATCCATCTAAGTTCAACTATGCCTTAGGGTTTTGAAACCTTAGTTTCTCAATATATAAACTTACAAGTTCATTTTTGTTTTTATCGTAATCATGTCAATATCGAAGTATTGACTACTAAGCTGATTATACCATTTTGAACCAATTGTTACCCAGTTGTGGCATCGACAAGAATTTACATTAAGTATTCAAATAAAGACAAGTGCATTTAAATGCTAAAAAAAGAAAATGACCTACCAGCTAGTTCCGAAATAAAGCTTTTAATCGTCTTATTAAATTCCTCTTTAATATCATGTGTCATAAGATGAAACGATTGGTTGAATCGTTCTTGTTCATCAAGGAAATTAGATTGTAATAGTTCCTGAGCGTCTCCTCTTTTACTGTGAGATTCGCTTAATTCGTTCATTTTTAATGATATTGAATCTAACATACTTTTGACTTTACTTTCAGTCTGAGTTTGCATATTTTCAACAGTTGTCTGAAAGGAATTGTTAAATTGTTGCTGCTCCTGAAGCAGGGTAGATTGAAGAAGTTCTATAGCGTTTTCTCTTTTACTGTGAGATTCGCTGAATTCGTTCATTTTAAATGATATTGAATCTAAAATACTTTTGACTTTACTTTCAGTCTGATTTTGAATATTTTCAACAGTTGCCTGCAAGGAATCGTTAATTTGTTGCTGCTCTTTTAGCAGAGTAAAATGTAATAATTCCAAGGTATTTTCACTTCTTTTCTTGTATTCCCCAATTTTAGTTGAAAATGAATCTATAACACTTTTGACTTTAATCTCCGACTTATGAGATATACTCTTAACAGTTTCCTGGAATGAATCATTTAGTCGTATTTTCATCTGTTTAAACCGCTCCTGCTCTTTTTGGAAAAAAGACTGTAGCAGGTCAATGGCATTTTTACTTTTATTCTCGAATTCTCCTATTTTAATTGAAAACGAATCTGTAACACTTTTGACTCTACTCTCCGACTGACGGTATATGTTCTCAACAGTGTTCTGGACGGAATCATTTAGTCGTATTTGTTCCTGTTTAAATTGCTTCTGCTCTTGACGGAAAGAAGACCGTAGTAGTTCAAGGGCATTTTCTCTTCTATTCTGTGATTCGTTGTATTCTTCAATTTTATATGATAATAAATCTAAAGCACTTTTGATTTTACTGTCCGATTTGAGATGTACATTTTCGACAGTTTCTTCGAATGAACCATTTAAACGCGTTTGCTCCCGTTGTAGTATTTCCCGCATTGATTCTAAAAACGTTTCAGTCTGCTTCTTGGCATTATCAATTTTATCAAGGTTTGTTGGAATCGAATCTTCCCAAGTTTTAATTTTTGCTTCATACATTTCCATCTTAAGTTCTAGACGAATCAGTTTTTCCAATACTTTTTCTTCAAAATGATATTTGGAACATTGTAGTGAGGAATCCAAAGTGGATCCAATTGAACTAGCACAGGACACAGCGTAACAAATACAAAGGCAAATAGCCCAAACAAAGGCCATTACGACTGTATCTTTACCTTACATACGTTTAGTGTTTCGTAATTATTGTGTACAGAACAATTTATACATTTCGTTTGGCTAGACACACAGCTGACCCCGTTTTAGTTAAAATTTGAGAAGTAGGAATAAATACAAAAATGCGTTTATCAAATTCCGAAATGGATTGGAGATGTCTTCTATTTGCATAAAAATCATCTGTTGCAATATCATTTAGATAAATATGTCTATATTAATTTGAATAAATGATAAGAATGAAGGAATTTTGAGTAATTCAAACAAACAATTTGTTTCAGCATATTAGATATCACATCAATTGTATACTTAACATTACATGTTAAGATAGGTATACGTGCTGCTATTTGTTATCTTTTTAATGCCAAATCTATTGAATTCATAAGCTGTTGATCAACATAATATTAATGTAACTACGGTTTGTGGTCGACATTCTTATGTTTTCTGTAAAAAAAAATATTAACATGTCTTATCTTTAAATCCAGAACATTTTACAATTCTAATTTGTTTGTAAATGACTATTCATTTCGTATTTTGTACAAATCAAATTAATAAATTAACCAGTTGTAATCTTGAGAAGACTTCGTTATATATGTAGGAATATTACAAAACCTAATCAATAAGTGATTTTCAAATCCCTTGAAAATTTTGTACCCTCATGTGCATGTAACATATATCCTGGCAAATACAATGTACAAGTTAATTTCGAGAGTCGCTATCATTACATATAACTATTGTGTTACTCAATTCATCTCCTTCCTAACTTAGGTCGGCTGTAGTCAGACATATTGGTCGATAAGTCGTTTTGAGTACTTGTCGTTCTAATCAGTTACCAATATGTCATCTTCCATTAACAAACCAAGACCCATGTGGCTTTCTTATTTGGCACTGGTGAATTATTGTCATATAAACAATTCTATTATTATAGAATATATTATAAGTTTTTCGCGCGTCTGACGCAAATATAAAATTGCAATGCTTGTATCTATGATGAGTTTATTTATTTGCTATACAAAGTGCATAACTAGCATCTGCGTACGGTCACTAATACAGACACTGTGTTCGCGGTCATATGATGGACCCGCAGGTAAAATGCAATCTTGCTATTATGGTTTTGTAGACCCATTGGTGACCTTGAGAGTTTTTCCTGCTCTTTTGGCAGGTTGTTGTATCTCTGATGAAGCCCTTTAAAGATGTATTATACTGATATGAGAAATAATTACATCAATAATTTTAACTTACAATTGAAAACAATGAGCAACAATTGAATAGAATAGTGAACCAACTATAATTGTATCCCTTTACTTTGAATTTATATCATGAACGATTCATATTGTTCTTAACTTATCTTCTTATTTTATTGTTGTGCAAACAAAAGATAAAACATTTGATAACTTTTTTATGATGTGTTTATGCAATAATTGTAACAAATGTTTAACAGTTATAGTGCGTTTATAAAAACAGCAAATTTTGGAAGGGTGATGCACATTTTAGAAATTATAGATAGATAAACATTGGGATGATTCGCTAGTATATCTTGTTGATCATGTTATTTGTTAGAAATTCTTTTGCAGATATATTTTTAGGGGATACATGCTAGCCAGGTACATGTACGCTGTCATATTAATTACAATAGATCAAAACTTCTTATCATGAAAAAGGTTGAAGTTCTTATATATATATATATATATATATATATATATTATTTCACACTGCATATGACACATATTTTTAGCCTTTAACTCGTCGATTGTTTGTGATATCACAGTGAAATATCTTGATCATATGGGTCCTCCAAGTACTTACATATATACGAATGAGTATGTTAATTCGATATTTAATATTTTTGTGGGTGTGAATTGTAAATGCATTAGCAAATCCCGGTCTGCGTTCATGGGTATATTATTATAGATTTGAAAATAGTAAAAACAGCAAATTCATGTAATGCCATTTCAACTCGTGAACCTTTTTCATGTTATCAGATAATGGCTTGACCCTCAAAAAAAAATGTCAGAATAGTTTTTATCAGAAAACACCGGGGAGCTTGGTTTAGTTTTTTAGCACAACATTAATATTGTTTTGTTGATGCATGAGTATCACAATTATTAATGAAAAGAAATATGAGATAAGAGCATCGGTAAATAGCCCGTATATTTGTTTTAATCATTTTACGTTTGATTTTAAAAATACCATATTATACCAAGAAATTGGCATTTAAAATCCAAGAGTTGTTGCTCTTTAGCTAGTCATATTATATGTACTATCGTAGCAGAAATTATCAAATAGTTGAACGATTGCGCATTCACACCTATAAACAGCGATCAAATTTTTATTTTTTGGTATTTTTTATTTTTATTCTAATTGATATTTTTATATTTATATTTTCATTACTGTGAGCTGTGTTCATAACAAACAAAATCATGTTTTTTTAAGATTGTGAATAAAAACCAATCTAGTCCACTTACAGTGGATCATGGATACACAACATTAAGCTACACATTTAACAATTTGTTTTAAGAGTTCACTAATTGTTTTGTGTTTTTATTCTTTCGTTTCTTTTGTCACAAACTTTAACATAAATAGAAAATTCAACGGTATAGAGAACCAATTTTTTATCTAAAATATAAGCAAATATATATTCCGAATCACGTCACATAAAGTGGCGTACCTTACATTTATTATCAAATACTGAAGGATCAGCATCAGTAATACAAACAATGTAAATGTAACAAGGATGAGGATGTGAGGATGATGCCCAATCTTTTCCGAAGCAACGTGCGTGGACGCTCCGTGTTTGTTATTTATTTTGTTTATGTAAACAAGATGGATAAATCGCAGAAAAGTATTATCGAATTTTTTTCGTTAAGAATAACTACGATTTTGGCAAGCAATGAGAAAAGACGGCCTCTCTGCGCGTGTTATGCTTCACATTTTGGGAGATGTGGCGATCGAAGACAAAAGGTGATAACTACATGTAGATTTGCATCTCTTATTAAAAAAATATTTTTGTTATTTCAATACTTAATATGGATTTTTTTTTATAGATTTGACAAACCTTTCTAAAATTGTCCGTTAATAAATTTTGAAATGATTAAGAAACTAAGGTTTCAACTCCCTCAGGCGAAGTTGACTGAATGAATTTGACTATTTATTTTAAGTATATTTGTCATAAAGAGCTCTTCAAAGGTTTCGGTACTGATACATCCTCAGATTTCAAATGTTTGGCTTTGAGCGTTCCTGATGAAGAAAAGCGCTTCCGATGCATGCAATTATTAAACGTGTTGTTTTCAATTTTTTATAGAAAATCCACAGCCTTAATAATAAATTAAATAATATTAATATAGTAAATACTTTATTAATGCGGAAAAGTACAATATTAATCTTCCTTGATGCACTCTGAATAACTCAAAACATCACAAAATTATAAGATATACATATATACAGCTTTTTATGCAAAGCAAAAATAATGAAAAACAAACAATATCATGTTAATGAAATACAAGACACATATATGGATTTTAGAATAAATATAAATTTTTTTTGATAATTAGCTCTTTAAGTTAGAAACCAGAAATTACAATACCTTTGTTTGAACTGTTCTATCTTTTCTATGTTTTTTTTCTACAGGGTTACTAGTACTGTTCCAAAAGATTTTTTCCCTTGTACTCTAATAATTGACAACTTTGTACTCAATAGAGCATTATTGCATGCAATGATTTTCTTCAAACAAAGTCATAAATAAAGATATTGCACTTGGTAAAAACAGATATAAATATGAACCATTTCAAGTACACCTTAGAATATCCTCGACTTCAATGACTGATACAAAAAGTAATTTATGTTTAAAATTTTAAAACGAAAAACTCTTGTCTGGATTTTCTGCAAAAACATTCTTTGCCAATAAATTCCAATTTTCTAAAAATAGGCAATAGATAATATCGCTTGAAATGAAGTTTTTGCTTTTTTGATATTATCGAATTTTGAAAATTTTGCGATACTGCATGGCTATCGAAGGGGTCATCAACTTTAATGGAAGAAATCGGAACTTTTTTGTTTTAAATAATGTGAATTGTTAATTTTATAAATAGATTATGTACATCATTAGAACCCTATTAAGTATTCTCAAGGCACTTTTGTATTGAAATAAAACAAAATCCAACCAGTGTCGTATTGTGGGGGAGGGTAGCGCACCTGCATACAGAGAAAATGTCAGAAAGATATCATTTACTTGTGGCTTGCTGTAGGAAAAATCTTTTTGGTACAATCGACTACCTTACCCTTGTTATCTATTGTTTGCGGGAAGAGCTGAGACAGCAGGAATTTAGAATTTGTTTTTTTTTCCATTTAAATATGAATTAATAATCATATCAAAACTTCAAAAAAAAACTGATATTAAATATGTATCGAGTTATTGCCCTTTCGCCAGTATTTTCTGAGTAGATAATCTTTTTACATATATGATGTGTACAAGTTATCATTTTGTAAAAATGCCATACACAAGTTCTATAAAATTTGTGACGCATTTTTCGGTGTATCATTACTGTGCAATTATAGCTCACAGCAAATCTTGGTTATTTGTCTTCCCTTTGACAAAGATGGGTCAGTGTCTTCTAAATTTTATTTTGTTCAAATCTTTTGTGATCAAAGCACAGAACAAATTAAATCATACCGTACAGTTTGCACCTTATGTATTCATCTGCACTAGTCTAGCCCAAAATAGTATTACAACTCATCTATATCCCATTTGTCTTATGATAAAACATTTACTATCATAACCTTTTTATCTATTGTATATATATTTAATTTTATGAAGATGCACATTTGTCGTGCAGATACGATTTTGGTTTACCCATAAATTTTTCTAAACATGCAAGAGGTTGAATGTTTGATCTTACAAACCGCATTACTTTACCCAATATATCTGATCTTATCAGAGTACTGTTAGATGTTTATATATTTACTCTAAATACCCTTGTATAACCTCATGGTTGGACATTAGTATATAGTTCCAGCCTATAATTTTGTTACCGTAGTGTAGGAGTTTGATACTTTGAGTCACAATCATGGGGTTTGCTAGCCTTATAGAAATGTTAAAATATTAGTTGTTTCCTATAATGAAAAGACTTTAATACATTGTGACTTGACTGCAGAGTTGGTTCATTTGCACTCATATACCATATTCTTATTTATATCGATACAGATAAAAATAGAAATATATGAAATTATATCGTATAGAAAAAGAAATATTTCAGCATATCAAAGACTTACAGAGTTTTTCTTTTTTTCAAAATGAAATGATACATTCTACAATATTCTTTGTAGTCCCCTGTACAAGTATAAAGACAATAAATAATAAATTTTTTTTATCGAACTCCGAGAAAAATTTCAAACTGAAAGTCCTTAACCAGATGGCAAAATCAAAATTTCAAACAAATCAAACGAATGGACAAAAACTGTCATTTATTCCACACTTTTAACAGGCATTTCCTTATGTAGAAAATGTCATAATTAACTTAGGTTTATAACTAGCTAAACCAGTCACTTGTATGCGGCCGCATACAATTCGACTTCTATTATATAAAACACAGTAACCCGTTTGTAATTGTTTTCCTATTTTATTAAGCATCGTTTTTAGGTGATCAGATACTTGTTTTCTGGTTTATTGATAATTTAAGTCTTTGAAACGAATCTCTAAAATAGAAAACAGAAAAAAGTGCAAATTTTATTCATACATGTTCATATGATCAATATATCATGTGTTCAAAAATATAAATTTGGATAAATTGACAATAGCTAGCTTTCATATAAACAGGATTTGTCAAAACTCAATATGGAAGTTGATTACAACCTGTACATGTATTTTATAGATTTTGTTAATAGGCAAACAATATTGTTTTACATTTTGTCTTCTTTTGAAGTAAAACACTTTATATATGCATATTTTGTTGTATCTAGAGTTAAAAAAAAAAGATAAAATAACGAGTAGGGAACATGTTTAATAGACATTTGTCTACGTGTTTTATCCAATTAATTGTAGGAATAAAGCAAACATAGGTTTTTTCTGAATCTACATTGATATGATAAAATTGTAAAATACTAAAATACAAATATCTATCGTACGGGAACTACCCATTTACGATTTATGATTGTTAAAGTTAAGATTAAAAGTTTCTAATTAAATTTTAAGCTGTGTTTTTTAAATTTTGGAAAATACAAATGTACCCATAATTCTTTACATATCTCAATGATTTATTGATTAAGCCAAAATGAAGACACATTCTTTTAACTGGAATCCATATATCTGACTGTTTAAAACAATCAAACTATTATTAAAACTCAATTTTGACATAGTTGAATGTGTTCTCTTTAAAAAATAACATACATTTTACCTATCAAATTAGGCTGAACTCAAGGAAATTGGATACAAATATATTGTGGTACTGTCTACGGACAAGACAATTTCAGTTAAAAAAAAAATCTGTTAGAATTAATTGTGACTATATTCATGTTGAAAATACTGAGTTTTAATTTGAATAGATAACTTTCATCACCTATATATAAGATTTAAGTTCCATGGCAGACAAATAATTGAATTTAATACTTGTTATGTACAAGTGTCTTGTCCGTAGACACTTCCTCATCTGTTGTTAATACTGAAATGCAAAAGATAAAGTTAGAGAGAGAGATACTTTTTCTTCATTTGATTTAGTTAATCTTTTAAGGTATGCAGCAACTGGAATAAACAATATTGAAGTAAAATAAGGTATGCTTTTTATGACTGATAATCTGAAACTTTTTAAAATCCACTCCTGTAAAGTAATTTTACAAAAATTGAGAACACTTAAATCACCATTTATTTATTAAACATAAGATATTTCTAAGTTTAAACAACACATAGGGCTAACTAAGACCCATAAAACCAAGCAATATTGATAAAAAGACATGTCTACGGACAAGACATGTGTCTACGGACAAGACATTTTGACATATTTTTGATTTTTTTCCTCTATTAATAGATGGTAGAAAAAAATGTTAGTAGTGTTTTCATATCTACAAAAGAACAGGAACTTATCAATGCAACATTAATGTAATTATGCTTCCAGTTTACTAGGGAATGCATGTCTACGGACAAGACATTTTTTCACTTTATTTGTATATCCAACTTTGATGGCATATATCTCCAGCTAGGGTACTGCAATTTTGATAAATGAGGTAGTTTTTGATAATGTATATACTAGAAGAGAAAACAAAACACATAATAGCATAAATTTGATTTATTTTTCTCTTTTATCACTTCACTGAGCAAGCTAAAAACAAAAGTACAAAATTTCATAAAAGCGCATAGCATTCAACTTTTTATCATAACTTTGTAACCACTGAAGAACAAATTGTCTATAACAGTGAACCAATAATGTAGTTCAAATTAAGTTCACTTATTAACTATCAATTGATAAAAACAGGTAAATTTTAAATGAAACAACATAACGTGTAATTTTGCCCATTTTCAGCGTGTATTTTAGTGTGTTTTTTTTCAAAACGGTAACACCTATACATGATATTTGATACTCATTGTGAAACCCTACATTCTCTTCTTCAGTTCAAAAATGTATTGCTTATGTAAAGTTTATCTTCTTGTCTTTACAAGCCTATAACATAGACCCAATATGAAATGCACATCTGATCTTGGCTAGGCCGTTTAATTTCTGCCATCCATTTTGAACTTTAATATTTCATTAGCAATCATATCACATATCCATATATGATAATAGTAGTGCACAAACCTATCTCCGAAAGAGTTATTAGGGAAACGCAAACAAACACTGCATACATTTGACGTGTCAATCAAAAATTAGTTGAAAGGTATATGTCAATGTCTAAGCTACATGTTCTATTGATCTTAGAACTTTAAATACCAGCGTATTCGTCTGTCCTTTTCCCGATGTTGACATTTTGACTAACTGTGCTTTTGCATGGTTGTTAATGCATCCAAAGCCAGAACCATTTACGTTAAGGATCCTTTGGTAATACAAGAAAGTTTGTTTGTTACCTTGATTTGAATATCTTTTAATAGGTTCACGTGATCTGAACATATTGTCATCTTTATAGTAAAAGAAAATGCTTTTATATGTTCAATTAAAATGTTAACCTTTTCTCTGGGAACATTAAAACAAAAATGCGCGAAAACGATAACATGAAATAAGTTTCTTTCTACATAATTCAAAATTTATATTGATGTAATTATATTTTTTTAGATTTGCAGGCACATGGACATGGTGATATATGTAAAAGTGTCTGGCGGGATGAAAGTCACATAGATGGTACTTTATTTATTCGTCTCGGTGTAAAAATGAAATCAATAGGAAACGAAAATGACCTAACAAGACACACAGGAAACTTCATTAATAATATTTTATCGGATTATAACAGCAGTCGTGATAAAAGAAGACACTGCAAAGAGATAGGAGTTATTCTTTCCCCGGTGGAACAAGGTTAGTTTATTAAATGAATGCAGAGTCGTAACATACAATTTAATGTAAAATGCTATATTTACAATACTAATCGATTTACAATTAATTTTGCAGTAATTTGTGAAATTAGCTGAATAGAACTAATCAGAGATGTTAGGCTTATAATTTGGCATATTAAGACTCATCAGTTGTACTCGAATCAACACGTTTGAAGGTCAAATCATTATTAAAGCTGAGAAGCATTTAAAAAAAAGACTGAAACGATATCCACGTCGAATAATTAAACTGTTTATACACAGTTAATGTAAGGAACATTCTCCATGGAACATTACACTGTTAATGTATATTTTATCAACATTGGATAGCTTACATCAAGGGTTGTGTCAACTTGCGTGACGAAAGTATCAGTTCCATCCACCCAGTAAAGAACAATTATTATAATATGTCAACAACATTCCAATTGGTTCACCTGCTGCATGTTTCGAATTTACCAAACTCACCAGTGGCCTCAAATCAAAACAATTCAAATAATAATTAAAAAATACCCGTGTTACGTTAATCATTTAAGATCCAACTATTGTAAAACACTTGTTCTACCTTTATTACAAATAAGTTTTTGTAACGCAGATAAAGGCTCAAATCATATCGTTTTCGTGTGAAGAATGCATAACATAAAACTCACGTGAAAACTCAAACAAAGAGATACAAAACTGGACTTTACGTCACTGTATTGGATACCTATATTACAAAAGTGTCCTTGCAAACAAATATATATCGTTTGTTCTTCTAAGTATTCCACCAAATCTACATTTAAACATCAGCAATCAATGCAAAACATTATGGTAAGTGTGAAACTACCTTTTTTGGAGATGGTGTGAATCGGACACTTAAAAAATCAAAAGACTCTTTCATCTTGAAATAGTATATAGGATTTTTGATTTGATCCGTTGTGAACCAACTGTGCTCCCCCTCTTCTTGAGTGGTTTCTCTATACATCTGCAGCTGACTTTATACAGTAAACTTTTAGGGAGAAAGAAGTAAGCAGTAACTTTACTTCCTGCTATATGAATAATGTTCTCTCACTTTGAAAAGTATTCTAAATTTGATGGATTTGTTGAACTTATCTATCCAATCGGACATTTAAGTCTGCCCCATATCCTGACATCCAACTAGTAATTGACAATAAGGGTAAGTTGAAAACTTTACTATGAAAGAGATGATTTAAGCTTCCCAAATACGAACTTTCTATTTCTATATAGCAACATCCCAGCAGCGCCTGCCTAGAAGTATATATCTTCCAGTGGATACAATAATGCAGGACTTATATTTCCTATCATGATTTCCTTTAGAAGGTGTTGCTGCTCACACGGAAGCTGTTAAGGCAAGAGTTTTAAGTGGTGAAATCTAAATCATACATTTGTAAATTTTACAGACGTAATTAAATATCTGTTTCACAAATGTCAATGGGTATGTTCCGATTGTCGTAACAACAATCCCGTCCTGTTGCCGAACTTGGACTACCGATAAGACTTAATACCAGCATTGTGTTAAAATGATCTACACGACGGGTGCCACATGTGTAGGAACTTATTACCCTTCCGGAGCACTTGAAATCATCTTCAGTTTTTTTTAGGGGTTTGTTATCCTTATTCTTATTGAGTTTTGTGTACTTCTGGTTGTTTGTTTGTCTTTTTCCATTACGTTGTAATTACGTTGTCAGCTTATTTTCGATTTATGGATTTGAATGCCCCTCGAGTATCTTTCTCCCGCCTTTTACAAACTTATCTTGGTTAAAATGAATCAGAGACATTAATTTTCTTATTCTGAAACATAATGCATACACATCATGAATGAGATGGAAAAAATACAAGAATTAATTGTGCAAAAGAGATTTTTTTTTCGTTTCATTCATAACTGATACCCTTTATTTTGCGGATGACATAGCATCGTCACATGTAAGCTGTAAACCTCACCAATCATCTGTTATAACAATGAGACAGCTCATTAATGTCTAAGATTCTGCTGATCTAACAGATTGTCTTATTCTTGGTAATCAACTGCTATTTACAGATTCTATAAGTAGGAAAATAATCATTTATAATATAAATGGCACCTTCAATCGTGAATTCATATTAAAGGAGAAACCATGGTGCCTCACAGAAATCGATAATGACACAGTAGCCGTTACATATCCTTTCGGACATTCAATACAATTCATTCGAGTTTCATCTGGTTTAGTGCTAAAATGATTGATTTTGGAAAAGGACCATGGGGTATTTCATATTATGATGGACTTATTTATGTGAGCAGTGGAGTGAAAAGTTTGCATGTCTTGGATATATAGATGGTAATAAGATACGAGCATTTCCATTGCCTACTTCTTTTGTACGTTACATTACAATTCAAAATGAACGCATATTCTGCACCGATGATGAAACATTTTATTGCTGTGATTTATTTGGCAACATCAAATGGACTTTCGAAAATGATAAAATGAAACTTCCCCGGGGAATTACAACAGACGAAAATGGTAAAATATACGTGGCAAGTTATCAGTCTGGGAACGTCATTGAAGTGTCTTCTAAAGGAGAATTTTTTTCAGACATATACGGCCTGGAATGTCCGACTGGTATATTTTATCACAAGACACATGATCGTTTGTTAGTATGCAATCAGTTTAATAGTTAAGTTTTTTATACGACGTGAAGAACATGTCACGAAATAAAAATTGATAAAAACTCTCGAATTTTACATTGCTGAGATAATATATTCCGAATTCTTCATACATGTTAGAAAATATTGTATTTTTTTTTTTTTTGATACAAAAAGATCACCGTTAGTCTAGTTGGATTAATGATGCACTGATAGATTATGTTTAATACTTGGCAAAATAATGTTTATATCATTTATTTTATATAATACACGAATACGGGTTACAATGGCTTCTTTTCCAGCCACTAGTTGTGAAAAATTGTACGATTTCGTAAAGATTGTATATTTAAAAAAAAACATTTTAAGGGAAAAAGAAAGAAAACTAAAATGTCAGAATTTCTGCAGAAATATCATAAGATAGCTCTAAAAGGTAAAGTTGAAATCACCCTTCATTAATTTTACGGATGCCATCACAATTCGGTTGACCGTTATGAAATATCCGTTCCATATATATGATATCGTATGTTCCTTATGTCTCAACTACAATCCCGTTTTTTATCGAATATGACCTACCGCATTAGACTATTTACCGGGTTTCTGAAAACCTGGGCAACACGACGGGTGCAACATGTGGAACAGGGTCTGCTTACCCTTCCGGAGCAACTGAGATCACCCCCAGTTTTTGGTGAGGTTCGTGTTGCTTAGTCTTTAGTTTTCTATGTTGTGACTTGTGTACTATTATTTGTCTCTTTGTCTTTTTATTTTTTGTCATGGCGTTGACATTTAATTTTTTATCTATGAGTTTCACTGTCCCTCTGGTATCTTTTGCCTCTGTCTTATCATCTTCTTTTAGAAAATCTTGGGCCACGTAGTTAGTATTAATTCTACAATTCATACTTCTTTGTACAATAACTTATTCTGATCTATCTCAAGCAAGGCATATTCTGTACTTTTAAAACAAGATGTAATAATAAGATAAAACTAATATTTTTGTTCATTTAAATGAAAAGTATAAAAAAAGGAATTCCATTCCTGTTCAAAAATTTCCGAACATAGATACAATTTTTTCTTCTTCATGAAAATGATGAATATACATTAGCAAAGAACTACTAGTAGTTACTTACATAGCAACTCTAGACCTTAATTCAACAGATTGAGTATGTCTAAATCATATGAAAATCAAGCCCAATCCCTCCAGAAAGTGGTTCAGTATCATAACATCATAAACATATAGTTTAACATAGTACTATAACATGGTTAGGTTAGAAATTAATGGTAAACCCTAGTTTTTAGTGTTTTAATGTCTAATCTTACAGTTTTAATTTATTGATATAACTGCACGACTCGATTCTCAATTAACAGTGTTAAAGATAATCGTTGCAAAGAATCCTGCTCAAACTTTTGCGAAAGACAGTTTTCACTTTGCAGTGTTGCGAGAGTTTATGTTCTATTTTGAAGGCAATTGTAGTGACCTGCAATACAAGTACCGTTCCATTGAGTTTAGTTATATGTCTTGTGTTTTTGTCTTTGACCTAGGGTTTCTGTATTTGGCATGTGTAGTGCATCATGACATAAGACATTGTTACGCACAAAGCACGGTGATAATTACGGTTACTGAATCGGGAACCTTGTATATTTATACCTCGTTATTCATATAAAAAAAAATGACGGAAATGAGGGATGAATAGTGATAAAAAAGTCAAACCGGACCGACTCTGATCCTTAATACGCATATTAAATATACTGATAATATGTACGATGTTATAATTGTTATAATTTGGCCAGTTTCCAATTTAAAATCATAAAAATAAAAAGTACTAGAACATACCCGTGATATTGCTGGTCCGTGACATAATTAAAGTATATAACTATGCGCAAGCCTTATTTTGATATTAGTATTGTCATCTGATAAAGTCATGCCGATTATAAGATACGCAGTTTTCTCTGCTTTCAAATCTTTCCGTTTGAATCTGTCGAACTGGAACTTATCAATTATTGGTAGTATTAATTAGTTGGAAAACAAAAGGAATATTTTTTAATCAACAGCATTGTCCTATATTAGTTATAAAGTTGAATTCTTTGATTCGCTGTTATACGTCATGCCCGCTAACAAATTGAAAACTGTACCTATACGCCTTATTTTAGTCCAGATTTTTAGTATTCGTATTGTTATCTTAGAAAGTTTTACTGATTAAAATGATACAATAGGTAACAATTTGACAATCTAGTAGTGTCAACCCTGTGAATATGACCCGTGTATATATATATATATATATAGCATATCAATCCTGAATACATCGTTTGGTGGTGCGCCTGTCAGATGCGGAACGTACAAATAAGGTAATAGGTAACAGGTGAATATACTATTGGTATCGGTATCGGACTCAACCCGGAACTTCTTAATTATTGGCAATATTAATTATATGGATAGCAAAAGGGCCTGGAGTGGTGTAATTTTTAATCTACACCTTTGTACTATATTAGTTATATATAAAGTTGAATTCTTTGATTCGTCGTTTTTACGTGATGACGGCTGACAAATTGGACCTCGTAATTTTAGTATTATAGATTTACCTTATAGCTTCATATTTCCACGATGCTAAATGTATTTAAATGAAATATTCTGTTTAAGGTTATAAAATAAGTTTAGCGTCTTTGACCTACTTTTTTGGCCACGAGCATCACTGAAGAGACATGTACTGTCGAAATGCGCATCTGGTGCAAGAAAATTGGTACCGTTAATTTTATTATCTTTTTATTCGGATACTTGCGGATATCTTCTCAAAGTTGAACGGGAAAATAAGAATGTTCTAGAAAGAACCCAGATGGAACCAAGAAGTCGGGTTGCTAGAACCAAACAACCCGGATGTTGAACCAGTTACCATGGTTTCAAACCAAAGAACCAAGGTTCAGAACAAAAAAAAAACAGGTTTAGAACCAGAGTGCCCGGGTTGAACCCAATTGCATTCAGAATTCTCATGACTTTTTATACCTTCAACGTATTTTCCAAATCATTTATTTATTTAGTATATTTATATATAACTTTATAGTTCTCCTATTAGTTCAACAGAAAAAAAAGTAACTTTACAAAAATGTATGCTTCTTTGAAGGCGGATTATGAGTGTAAATGAACGATGACCCCATCTTTTTATTTTATTTTTCTATTAAGTATAAGATAAAGTTCATTTTTAGAAAAATATAGCGAAATCCTATATTAAAATAAAATTTTGATTTAGACCCACGGGCAACCTTAAAGATGTTGTTTTACTCGCAAAAATTCACCTCTCAAGAACTAAGTCATCTACAGTAAAACTAAGATATTATCATAATTATAGAACAAGCACATATAAAGAGACCAATAGAGCAATATATTAATGAATTTCAACAATAGCATTTTTTTTAAAAGTTGGTGTATTCGGAATACACTATGACCTAAGAAAACACATACATGTAGTAATATACAATAATTAAATACAGTATCATTTCCAATGAGTCCACTATCCACCCTAGAACAAATACCTTTAAGCAAGTAATTAAAGCATGTCTTTACTATCGAGCATCTCTTATTCAGGTCCGACTGAACATAACTGTTTCAAATATAAACCTACTAGTTGTCGAAATGATCAGAATGATAAGACAAAGGAGGTGAGCAACATAATTGCTAAGTCATGAAAGATATGTATTATAAATATCGCTCAGTTTTATTTTCCGCTTATCCTGTTTATCCTTTTTATTGGGTACGCTTCCGTTAGGTGTCCGTTTTATGCGGTACTCGCCCGTTGGATGTAAATTTGACGTCCATTCTGTCCAGTACGTTTCCGTTTCTAGTACATTGCATATCCTGTAAGTGTCCATTAGGCATTCATTGCCCGTCCGTTTTTTTTTGGTCAGTATACCAACGGATACAAATTTTGTCAACGGAAAACTTTTTTCATCCGTTCGGCGTCCGTTAGAGCTATCCGGTAAGGTGTGACTGCAGCTTTAGATAGTAAAATAATAATATTTCGGTACTTATTTTCAAATCAGTCCAAACAATTGTTGATATCAAACTATCATGATTCAACTTACATAAAATTTGGGTATGAATTGTACATATGAGAGCGCCTAAAATGCAGTTCTCCATATCATTATATTTCTAAGGGACACCACTCTTTTCAAACTCATTTTTGAATTCGTCCAAGTTATTGCTAATATAAACCTATGATGTAAATTTTGCCAGAATTTTATGGAACTTACATAATGTTATACATAATGGAAGTTCCATAAAATTCTGGAAAGAATTGTACATTTAAGAGTGCTAACAATGCAATTTTGAACAAAACTTTTATAAAAAACTATGATATACATCGGTACAACGGACACACATGGCTTCTACCTTTATATATACATAATAGGTAATCGTATAGTATGAGTTGGTAGCCAAGAGGTTTCGTAGTTACGATAAATGAGTTCAAGCTAAGGACTTGTCTGTTTAGGTTCGAATCCCTGAATTCTCTTTGTTGTTCCAATAGTCTAGATTTCCAGTTTTTGTTCTTGATTTGAATGTTATTGTGGATAATTTGTGTAAAAAAAAAGCGTTTTCGTCGTTTATTATCGGATAATGGTTGGCTATTCCATATGTTTCCTCTGGCGTTACCTCTGCAGGATCTGATAGAGAATGACAGCAGAACACCAGATGAGTATTTGAAGTTACTAAAGAAAAATTTGAATATCTACAATTCAATATTTATACTGCTTTGTTGGTAAGTATAAATAGTTTACTATCAAATTTGCAATTGGTTATTTGAACTAAATCAACTAATTTTATTATAAGTATTTTTTAGAATAAAATAAATGGAAAAGATGCGGTCAGAGAAAAATCATATTGTAAATGAAAAATCACTTAGTCGAACACTTAATTTTCAACTTTTAAACAAAGAGAGCAATAGAGAAATTGGACAGTCTGATTGCTAATGTTCACATTTAAAGTATAAAGAAATAAGTGCCAACACGAGATGAAGAGTACGGTACTTTTATGAGACAGCAAGTCAACTACGCAAACAAAGTTATACAATATATGCATGTGCTTAGTAAAAAGTAAAATCACACAAATACTAAACAACGAGGAAAATTCAATAAGGGAAGTCCCTAATCAAATGGCAAAATCAAAAGCTCAAACACATCAAACGAATGGATAACAACTGTCATATTCCTGACTTGGTACAGGCATTTTCTTATGTAGAAAATGGTGAATTAAACCTGGTTTTAAAGCTAGCTAAACGTTTCACTTGTATGACAGTCGCATCAAATTCCGTTATATTGACAACGAAGTGTGAACAAAACAAACAGACATAATAGGTAAAAATGTCAAAATTAGGGTTACAGCAGTCAACATTTCTTATAATCTTAATCACTATAAAAACAAACAAACATGTAACAAAGAAGCACAAAATGGCATATAGACCAAGCATATTAGCAAGAATTAAAGACAAGAATACACAAATTTACCATAGTACAATAACACAATGACGGGATGCTTTCAGTAAATCATATTTTATATAGGGCTGCTGGCATAAAATGTTTCAAAATAAAAGGTGTCTACAAAACTGATGGTTTGGACAATGTGGCATCATCAAAATGGGCGGCAGTAAATGTCAATGGAGCGTGGAAAATTGTTCATCCTTGTCGCATCTGTCGTGCTCTTTCTGGAAAATTCCCACAAGGATGGTTCAAGTCTAAAATTGAGGACTTGAATACAAGCGATGTTGAAATTTTCAAAACCTCTTTCCTAGATTATTACATTAACCCAAAGCCAGAGCAGTTCATCTACGAATTCTTCCCTGATGATACTGACTGGCAACTACTACCTGATCCGATTACTGAAAAGCAATTCTCAAAATAAGAGTTATATTACCATACGTGGTGGGAAACAGGCCTACGATTGACAAGCAGACGACAATACAGAATAACATCAACAAATGGGAAGGTATCTATCACACTACATAGTACTAAGCAATCTGTGACTGTGTGAACGATCTAGTTCTGTGGTATGATTTAAGTCTTCTTGGATCAATCGGTGAGACACGAAAAGACTCTAATATACATGGCCATGACTATTTTCAAAGTTTAGTTTTTCTAGTAAGAAATGGTACCTCTTGGGTATGCAAGGTTTTACTTCCTGTCAAAGGAACGTACAGAATTGTTTTTTTATGGTGGAAAATTACACAAACCTCTTACGGCAATTTGTCAATTTAGTTTTATTTGCAATGAAGCTTACAAAGACCCCGTTCAACTAGCTGTCGATCCTGGGTGTGTTGGATTAGGACCCGGACCATTTGCGATAATGTGTGGATTAATATCTCCAACATATACAAATGGAGTCATTCAATTAGAAATGAATAAAACCTTGAAATTAAAATTTCGAGTCGGTTATAAATTGCTGGAATGTTTCAAGATCAAAGGCAATCTTTATATTAATTTAAATGGCATCGTTTTGAAAGGAGACACCACTAGCATGGCGGACTGCTCGATTTCAAACACCATACAGGGAAAGGAAGTTACGATTACTGTCACTACTCCTGACTACCCAGGTTACTATATGCTGGAACTTTTAACCAACAAAGACGAAACCAAATGGACAAGTGCTTGCTTCTATTTACTGGTTTATAAAGCTTTAAAACAAGTATTTATTGAGGTAAGACTTATACCTTTTGTAAACTAAGGCAAACATACATTATCGATTATTATTATCAAATCATTACAGCAGTTCCTCAAAAATCTTATGAAAATGTTCTTAATAATATGGCTTGTTTCTCATTTTTTATTTATGTTTGACAGTCTCCTTTGAAATCCGTACCCAAGGGGTAACATCAGAAACCAAGCGTGTACTTTAAACATTTCAATCGAAAACTCCCCATATAATACCGTATCAAAGATAAAAACTGCTTTCAATTTATATACATGTCTCATATGCGATCAACCAATTTGCTTTCGATTTAAAAATGTCTCATGTGCGATCAAACCCTTTCTCGGACCATAATAGTATGTGTGAAATGTATAAATTCGACTCCTTTTGTTTTTCAAAGATAAATATAATCAACAAAGAATTTGGAATGATATAGCTACAGTATTATTTTTTGCGCAGACAAGATAAGGCAAGATGAACGTACAAACCGCCGAACCATTATTTTTCGCAAGACTGTGCTTCATTGGTAGGCAATGAAAGTTACAATCCTCTACTTTAAATGCTAAACAGTGAGATTGTATTGAAAATGAGCCCCAATACGTAGCAAATACCCCCCCCCCCCCCCCATGAACTCTTTGATTTTCTATTACAGCTTATTAATTACAAAATTCAAAGAGAACATCTTAAATTCCAAACTGGGACCAATTCAGGAACCGGTCTCTTTTGTACATTCAAAGAAGACCCAATCTAATCTCTGTGGGTTAACAGTAGAATATAACCCCAAATATAAGCTAGCGTACAATGTGGGGACAAGTTCCATTTTCATATTGCCATATCCCGCTTACTATACTGTAACGACTTATTTATTTTTAATTTACAAAACATTTGAAATGATAAAATACTGAATTAAATGTCATATAGATATATTGAAATATGAACTGTCAGTAATCTTGAAAATATATCAATTAAACAAGTATTCGGATCGATTATCTTGTGTCTTATTCACTGGCAATATGTCACGTTCTTTACATGCTAGGCTGTTAGTTCCAGTGCCAGTGGCAGTACATCGGGATCCATATCTATTTTACATCTCTGCATAACTACATCCGGTCACTTCAAAATCCTGAAAAAATTTGAACACAGCAGCAGAATTTTTCTTATCTTTATTTTTGGGGGGTGGATGGGGCGGTGAGTGGGAATTTAGTTAACTATGTTGGTAGCCTTTGTATTCAGCGAGTCGTTTAACAACGCATGAATGACGTCACGAAATAACTTAATTCGGAAACAATTAGGATTGATATTGAAAAAAACAGAGTTCTACTTTTATTAAACCAGAAGGGGGCGGTTAAGCAACTTTTGTTCAAAGACTCTATTTAACTCACCCCACCTCATACCTCTATGACCAATTCAGACCATATAAGCACCTGTATTCTGTAGGCGAAGGATGGACGAAGCTTCTTTATTGACCCAATATACTATGGATGATCCTATTAACCAAATTCTTTTGACACCTACAATTGATGTATGTACTATTTCAAACGGTTTAAAATGTATAGGCTTAAATTTTCAAACAGATGTTTTTTGTGTAAGCATCCGATTTTTTTTTTTTTTTTGACATTTTTAAACCTTCTAATGTTTTCCCTACTAAAACAGATTTCAACTATGTTGGCAGCCTTTGCACTCGTTTAACAACGCATGAATGGCGTCCCGAAATGACGTATTATGGACTGAGACCAAATTCGGAAACAATTAGGATTGATTCCGGAAAAAAACGGAGTTCTCCTTTTGTTAAACCATTTTATCTTAATATGATAAACTTACGTAGTTTAAACACAGACAAGATAGAACAATGTATTGGCTTCCAGATACTGCCTCTTCCTATTTTTTTTGATAAAACTAGTATTGAGCTGAATTCGGTCTGAAAACTTGAGACACACCTCTATCATTCATCAGGCACTTCTATCGGTCTAAAATTTATGATGGTGACCAGCTCTATCATTCCTTGGGCACTTCTAACGGTCTATAATTTATGATTGTGACCAGCAATATATCATTAGTGAATACGTTTTTGATTAATAATATGTAAGATATGAATCCGATAAATCGAACATCTTAATGCACTACTTTTATAAAAGAATATAAAAAAGTGTAATCATACCACGTCTCATTTTTTTATATTGTATGCTCTACGTAATATTTTGCAGCGATGTTCGCGGAAAGTTAGAAAAAAAGGATTTTGATGAAAGTGACAGAAACGGGAGATGCTCACCAAATAATGTTCAAGATACAAGACTGCACCAATAAACATTTTCCTAAAATGATCTCGATATCCAGAAAGCAAGAGGAAAAGTTGCTCTACTGAAGACATCCAAAAGTAATAATATAATCTTATTTAGATATGTGTATTCTAATACGTGTCTGTTTGCAACGGCTGGAAATATAAATAAGAAATATTGACAAACGGAAAAGTTAATTTACGAGTTCTGTAAAAAAAAAAAAAAACATCGCATCAAGCATGTAAACTTAATCATAATAATTCACAAGAAAATTTAAAGAAATTGCCATATTTGAGTATCTGAACTGTATTGTAGAAAAGTAAGAAATTAGAGTTTTCTACAAATATTGATTGCTTGACTTTATACTGTAATCATAACCTTAGACATCTTTTTTACAGAGAAATCACAAATCTACAGTACGATCTTTCCAAAAGAATCATTTGATAGTTCAAATATTGACATCTTTTTTACAGAGAAATCACAAATCTACAGTACGATCTTTCCAAAAGAATCATTTGATAGTTCAAATATTGACATCTTTTTTACAGAGAAATCACAAATCTACAGTACGATCTTTCCAAAAGAATCATTTGATAGTTCAAATATTGACATCTTTTTTACAGAGAAATCACAAATCTACAGTACGATCTTTCCAAAAGAATCATTTGATAGTTCAAATATTGACATCTTTTTTACAGAGAAATCACAAATCTACAGTACGATCTTTCCAAAAGAATCATTTGATAGTTCAAATATTGTAAGACAGAGTCAATATGAGAAAAGGTTTTATGACATGCATAAAAACCTAAGAAGTCTGACCAAACACTTGAGAAACATGTACTGTTCTGTTTCCCAGTCCAGCCAATCATTAGACACACGTAGTTTGATCCCAGAAGAAAAGCACGTCATTAGAATGATGCTAATACTCTTTGGAAAACCAGCTGATGAAGAAAAAGTAATTATATAAATGAATAAATGCATTGACTTAAAAAATATCTAATATAAGTTCCTCAATGATAAAGAAACTGATCTCTTATCTGCATATGCCATTTCGTTCAATAGGTGTGCATGGGATGAATAAAATGAGACAGCAACACAAAACAGCAAATAATCAGAAGAAATCCATCGGTAAACATATGGATTAAAAAAAACTGTCATCAACACCTTATTCCACAAAACAAAACAGGAGCCTGTAATTCACTGGTTGTCGTTTGTTGTTGTATATCATATTTGTTCACTATTTTGTACATAAATCAGGCCGTTAGTTTTCTCGTTTGAATTGATTTCCATTTGTCATTTCAGGGCCTTTTATAGCTACATTTGTAGCTGACTATTCGGTATGGGTTATACTCATTGTTGAATGCCGTACGGTGATCTAGTTGTTAACTTCTGAGTCTTTTGGTCTCTTGTGGAACGTTGTCTAGTCAATCATAGGCAATCATACCACATCTTCTTATTTCTATGAAAACATTAAGATATAACTTAAGACAACTACTGAATATGTTTCAGCTTGTGACAGGCATGTGTAAACATTTGTTGGGGTCTTTTTTTTTAAATACCAATCATTTCAATTTTAATCTCCGTTAGAGAAATAACAAAAACGCTCAAAAAGAAGGATAGACTTATGTACTTAATTTATATTCCACTGGATTGGAAAATATATTTTTAATGTTTTTTATTTATTTTTTAAATGTGAAATGACAAAAATATGGAATCCGTATTCACGACGAAAACAATTCAAACGGTAAATGTTTTATGTACGTTCTGCAATTCAAATTTGAAATATTTTTGCAGATTTTTATTAAGCTACTAGACGATATTGTCAAAGAATTAGGACAAACTGGACTGGAACTTAAAATTGAGAATGTTAGGAAAACAGCAGCAATAACAATCAGATTTACATCAGAACAGATCAAATACATAAGCAAAGCAGCAGCAAGAGTTTATATTACAGTAAGCTTCTATTTTTCATATTTTTTTAAAATAGCGTCGCATTGGGGTTCTTAAATGTTTGCTATCTCATTTAATTTAAGGCATGCATTGCACAGAAACAATGTACATGTATGTTGATGATAAGATCTCAACAAGTTTGAAATCAAAAAGTGGATAAGGTCGAAATATTTGAATACATGAGATTACAATTCAGATTTTATTAATGAAATTTTATTTTAATGTCATGCTCTTATATATTATCAGAGTAACTATACCATATTATGTTGTGATGAGGTTTTATGATAATCGGTATAGGTGTATGTCCAATAGGTCGAGACGGAAGTTACCAGGGGCATTCCGAATAAATAAATCGAGACGGAAGATACCAGGGGCATTCCGGATAAATAAGTCGAGACGGAAGATACCAGGGGCATTTAGGATTAATAAGTCGAGACGGAAGATACCAGGGACATTCAGGATTAATAAGTCGAGACGGAAGATACCAGGGGCATTCAGGATTAATAAGTGGAGACGGAAGATACCAGGGGCATTCCGGATAAATAAGTCGAGACGGAAGATACCAGGGGCATTCCGGATAAATAAGTCGAGACGGAAGATACCAGGGGCATTCCGGATAAATAAGTCGAGACGGAAGATACCAGGGGCATTCAGGATTAAAAAGTGGAGACGGAAGATACCAAGGACATTCAGGATTAATAAGTTGAGACGGATGATACCAGGGGCATTCCGACGGAAGATACCAGGGGCATTCAGGATAAATCAGTCGAGACGGAAGATACCAGGGGCATATAGGATTAATAAGTCGAGACGGAAGATACCAGGGGCATTCCGGCTAAATAAGTGGAGACGGAAGATACCAGGGGCATTCAGGATTAATAAGTCGAGACGGAAGATACCAGGGGCATATAGGATTAATAAGTCGAGACGGAAGATACCAGGGGCATTCCAACGGAAGATACCAGGGGCATATAGGATTAATAAGTCGAGACAAAAGATACCAAGGGCATTCCGGATTAAGAAGTGGAGACGGAAAATACCAGGGACATTCAGGATAAATAAGTCGAGACGGAAGATACCTGGGGCATTCCGGATTAATAAGTCGAGACGGAAGATACTAGAAGCATTCCGGATTAATGAGTGGAGACGGAAGATACCAGGGGCATCCCGGATAAATAAGTGGAGACGGAAGATACCAGGGGCATTCAGGATTAATAAGTGGAGACGGTAGATACCAGGAGCATTCAGGATAAATTAGTGGAGACGGAAGATACCAGGGGCATTCAGGATAAATAAGTCGAGACGGAAGATACCAGGGGCATTCCGGATTAATAAGTCGACACGGAAGATACCAGAGGCATTCCGGATTGATAAGTCGAGACGGAAGATACCAGGAGCATTCCGGATAAATAAGTCGAGACGGAAGATACCAGGGGCATTCAGGATTAATAAGTCGAAGAGAAACTGGCAACGCCGCAATGAAAAAAAGACAAAAGACGATGAAATGACAAACATATCCCTCAAACACTATATAGAAAAAGAATGACTGAGTAACACAAATCCATAGAAAAATAACGAAAAGAGTATGGGGTTGGGATAACGAAACGTTGTAACGTATGTTTGGACATTAGTGACACAGATATTCAATAACGGTTAACCACCTCGTGATAGCGCGGGTAAAACTTTTGCAGTTTTCTATTTTAATCAGAGTGGTTTTGGAGTGTTTCATGGACTTCCCATTTTTGCATATGTTCTTCGGATACAACAGGAGACATAATAAACTCATCATAGATACCAGGATTTAAATTTTATATTCACGCCACACGCGCGTTTCGTCTACAAAAAACTCATCAGTGACGCTCGAATTCAAACAAATTAAAAAGGCCAAATAAATTACGAAGTTGAAGAGCATTGAGGACTAAAATTCCTAAAGTCTCCCTTTGAGCGTTCCTGAGAAAGGTAAATCAAGAAAAGACCTTCGGAAGCATGACATTATAATGTGTTGTCTTAATTTTTTTTATGACTCATACATTTTTGTTTTTGTTTTACAGGTTCAAGATATTGTCGACTGGATGCTTAAGTCTTCATAAGCGTTCAATAAGAATGCTGCTGAAAAGGTTCCAACTCGTATTTGTATCATGTTATTCTTCTTTTGCTCATGATTTTTGCGGGACAAAACCAGGTTTAAATAGAAGTGAATAAATCTATTTAAAATCAGGGAAAAGAAAATGTTGTATAATTCTTTAGACGATGTGGATGTTGCAGCATACAGATATATAAATATATAAGTTACGACACTGGTTAACATTTCATCTTTCCTGATTTTCATTCGTAATCATTGTTTCGATCATGTTTAATTTATCGTATCTGGACAAGGATTCAATTCTTATATAACAGTATCCAAATCCTATTTGGGTTTCATCATTGAAACATTTTTTTTTAATTATATTTTTCTTACGTATTAGCAGAAATGTTATATACTGAAGAGACATTATCTAAAAAAAATCATAAAATGTTCGCTGTTATTTTTGAAGAATTAAACAAGCAAAAAAGTTCAGAATTTTGGCAGAAAATAACAAAAAAAAATTCCAATGCAGTAATAAATATCCGTTCTTTAAAAAATAAAAAGAATTAAAAATCTATATGAGAAAAAAACCCAGCTAAGAACGATCTTTCAAATCGAGAATATATAGTCGTTTATTACTTTTGCATATAGTATTAAGATCTATCTGATGGCAATAGTGGCAATAATGACGGAAAAGAATACAAAATTCTATTTCTTTTTGCACAATATTATATTAATATGGTTTCAAAAGCTTAGTAAAGCGGAAAAAATAGCAAGGGTTGACAAATATTTGAATGTCATATTCTAGGCGGATGGTACTCTCGGTGACTGATAGTCCACAAACAGAGGTATTAACCCAGTGGTAATAGAGTATATCATTTAAAATACTAAAGTAGACTTCAAATGTTGTCGTGTTGCTCGGTCTTTGGTTTTCTGTGTTGTGTTTTTGTGCATTGTTGTTTTTCTTTAAGTCAATTTTCATTTTTGCCATGGCATTGTCAATTGTTTTTCGACTTATGAGTTTGAATTTCCCTTTGGTATCTTTCGCCTCTCTTCTATAATTGTTTCATGTATCTACAATAAAAATGACAAGCAAGTACATGTAAATGGCCGGAGTTTTATTTCGCAGTATAATCAATGCAATGCACTGCCGAATACAGTATAAATGACAATGTTAATATTGTGTATTTTTGTATAGCAATACGATAATTTTTATGTCACTATAATACTATAAATTATGTAATTTTAATTTTTATATCAAATGGACATTTATATCCTGAAGGGTTGATAGCAACCAATAAATGCAGTAATTTACTAACAAGAATACAATAAAAGGAAAGAATGAAATACAATTTTAATTACTTTTCAATTACTTATACTGTTAACGAGTCCACTTTTAACTGTGTTTTGAACTTTTTAATAAATGGAGCACTACAAAAGTCAAGGCATAAGTACTATTTTTATTACTTTATATCTAAATTATTTTGCTCTTGAATCTCATGTGAATATTTCTTTTACAAATTCTAGATGTACAGTTTTATTTTATAGACAATTGCAAGCATTGAGATTTGTTACAGTTATCTCAGGTTAAATAGAAGTGGGGTTCATCTACTTTTTCATTTAAACCATAAAATTGACAAATCTTATTTTCCCTTTTAATCTTTTTATATCAGAATCAGAATAATTTATTAAAGTGTTTCATACCAATATAAAACACAATGAATACATAATTACATAATATACAATCTAAAATAAGATATTAAATATTACAATTAAAATATCAAAAACATTTAAACTAACGCTTATGGGACACTTTAAAAATAACACATACTATAAACAATTAAAACTTATGCATTAAAAATATCATTACACACAATACCTTCTTCGATAAAAAAAATGTATGCAAGGTTTTTGCTCAAAATGGTTGAATTGCATCATTTGACATTAAGAAAATAAATTTGTCTTGTAATTCAGGATCGTTAAATGTCTCAAAAATATCACCAGATTTTTTCATTAAATCATATCTTAAATCTAAATATAATTCACACCCTTACAAAAAATGTTTTTCACCCTCAACACAGTATATACAAGTATATACAAGGACGATCATTTAAAAGCATTTTGGCCTTGTGTAGCTAGTAATAAGAAGATGTGGTATGAGTGCCAAAAAGACAACTCTCCATCCAAGTCACAATGTGTCAAAATGTGTACCTACCCGTTTCAACTGCCAGTGGTAAACAGTCACTACAAAAATTTGGCAAAACACGTCTATGCTGCATATTACGAACTAGATTAACTAGTTTTACATAAGAATTAAATTCTGTAACATTTTTATACTCCCTATAAATGCGTATCTTATTACCGTTACATTCATTTATGTCATTGAACAAATTTTCGACTCATTCAGTTTTATCTATTTCACAAAGTTTGGATTTGGTTTCTAGAAGAGTCCTAACTCCACGTACGAACCTTATATGTAAGTCTCGTATCGTAAGTGTTGCTCACTCTGAGAAAAAGATGAAAAGTGTCAAAAATTTCTGCTGATTTCGTACGTTTAAGTCCCATATCACCTTAAATGGCTATATTTAACGCATTTGAAGCTCTTCCTAAAATACCCGACATGCTTTGTTATGTATAACTTGCACATCTCTTCAATTTGCATGTCCCCAGATTCCGGGACCAGATAAAATATGTTGCAATTCAAGAACCATTGTATAGAACGGGCTCAACTACAGACCTATAAAGTTCGTAAACACGTCATAAGACATTCCACCACACGAAATAAATTCAGCATACGAGGCTGAAGGTGCTCTGCTTGCTGATTTACTAATCTCTCGTACTGTATATTTACAATCCAAAAATGCATATATCGTTCCCTTTCAAATTTCAAAACAAATGATTCGGATTTTTATACGGATTAGAGATTTCTTTAAATTCAAAAGTTGTTTCTATTTCTTTCTTTTTTTTTAAAATTATTTCTGTTGTAATCAGTTGCAATTTTGCTATATAAGAAGATGCTACTATTATCTTTAGTGAAATTTCATTTTTTTTTTAAGTTTTCTCTTAACTGACTTTCAGTTTTTTGTTTTAATGTTTGTAAAAGTGATTTATAGAATGATTGATGCCACTTGTGTGTTTTCTCTGTTACACATAAAACAATGATTGATCTTTTTGAGTAGGCAAATAACAAATTCACATTCTATATTTAAATTTAAGGTTAACATATACAAAACACTAATAATATATAACACATGCCCACCGAAAGCTCTTTTTTGAGAGCCCAGGTGGTCGTGTGGTCTAGCGGGACGGCTGCAGTGCAGGCGATTTGGTGTCACGATATCACAGTAGCATGGGTTAGAATCCCGGCGAGGGAAGAACCAAAAATTTGCGAAAGCAAATTTACAGAACTAACATTGTTGGGTTGATGTTTAGACGAGTTGTATATACATTATGTACACAGCCATGTATCACCATCATTGATGGCGATCCGATGGATACATCTGTTGTAGGGTTGTCACTGACTCAGACGTACTTATGAATATAATTATTTTCTGTGACTGTATCTTACATTAATTTGTAGGATCCTTTACTATAGATAATTTAGCTGATCTGTAACAATAACATCTTCATGCCTTATATATCATGTACTGTAGTACGCCGCTAGATTAAAACTGACGTGGAAAGATAACACATGCCCACCGAAAGCTCTTTTTTTGAGAGCCCAGGTGGTCGTGTGGTCTAGCGGGACGGCTGCAGTGCAGGCGATTTGGTGTCACGATATCACAGTAGCATGGGTTCGAATCCCGGCGAGGGAAGAACCAAAAATTTGCGAAAGCAAATTTACAGATCTAACATTGTTGGGTTGATGTTTAGACGAGTTGTATATACATTATGTACACAGCCATGTATCACCATCATTGATGGCGATCCGATGGATACATCTGTTGTAGGGTTGTCAATGACTCAGACGTACTTATGAATATAATTATTTTCTGTGACTGTATCTTACATTAATTTGTAGGATCCTTTACTATAGATAATTTAGCTGATCTGTAATAATAACATCTTCATGCCTTATATATCATGTACTGTAGTACGCCGCTAGATTAAAACTGACGTGGAAAGGTAACACATGCCCACCGAAAGCTCTTTTTTGAGAGCCCAGGTGGTCGTGTGGTCTAGCGGGACGGCTGCAGTGCAGGCGATTTGGTGTCACGATATCACAGTAGCATGGGTTCGAATCCCGGCGAGGGAAGAACCAAAAATTGCGAAAGCAAATTTACAGATCTAACATTGTTGGGTTGATGTTTAGACGAGTTGTATATATATATATATGTTTTCATACACCGGAGGAGGTTAGTTGGAATGAAATGACAAAGTAAGGACAAAAAAATATAAATCAGTAACATTTTTGGATACACAGTATCTGAGGGTCCCAATTGGGGATCCTTAATTTTTGTATTCTTTAAACTTTTGGGGCATCTTTCTTTATCTCTAAAACAAACGCTTATGCTGTACAATTCTCATGAACATGATTATAATTAATTTTTAATGTAATTTGGTGATTTCCTTATTTCTGTAATAATATAGAACCTAATTTTTTGATTTGCCACAATTATTGTTCATACCTTTGCACTCCTTTATTCTCTATTCTTTATTTACTTTGGCCATTATTTTCTATTCTTTAAACCCCAGTCTAATGAAAACCACTATTACTTACAGATATTCCCACATTACACAAATGGGTGGGATGTATACTCCCCAAAAAATAAGAAAAAACAAACAATAAGAATAAAAAGGAGATGTGATGTATACGCCAATGAGAAAGCAGCGCCCATCAAAATAAATAACCAACAGAAATTTGGAGGACAGCATACATGATAAACTGAATACGTTGAGAGGTACAAACATCACACAAGAAAATTAAAACAAAATCAGTCAATATGACAACATGCCAGATACATCTCCCAATAACAAATGTGACTGAACGATATATATGTACAACATGGTCCTATTCTGTGGTGAATTAATTTCTTATTTCTTTAAATGAAGTTGTCCGAAATTTTAGATATCAGATGATACTTCTTTACGATCAGGCGTAAATGTTCCACGACAGATACATTTGTTCTTAAATGCATTTTTAATACCAGAAGACATAGCTACCAATACTAAGAAGTCGCTGGCACTATTTATGATACGGAGAATTGTTCCGGCTTGGTTGATAAATCGGGATGTGTGCGAGGTGATTTTATTAATTCCTAATTCTGGATATAAACGTCCAATAATAATGGTCAGTAAATTTGGAAGAAAAGCTAGAATATTTGTTAGACACAGGACAAGAAAAATTTTGCACAATTTAATTTGAATTCGTTTCCGTTGTTGACTAACAGCAATAAGATTTAATGCTCTCATTGTTTTCCTATTTGTATACATACCATACAATATAAGCCCATTCATTATACAGACTATAAGGATTTGAAGTGGCCCAGAAAAAATCTTTGATGTGAGAATTACTGTGTTTGACCTCGCAATATTCTGTAAATAAAATTATGAGCGTACAGGCGAATACACGGTTAAGTTTGTTCCATCTAATACAATGTCTGCAAACTTAGTATTAATGACTTTTGATATGTTACCAGAGCAACCAAAAAGAAATGAGAGTGAAATAAAGATGAATGGAAACCGAGCTGTTAGAGACGACTTCCGGTGAATGGGATATTTAATTGCCAGGAATCTTTCCACGGAAAGTACACATAAAATATTGATAGCTGTACACCGAAACGTGTACGTTACAAACACTTGATTCCAATGTCTCATTTGGATAAGTATCCTCTCCCAAGCCCCAGAGACATATAGTTCTAGTACATTGGATAATGATACTAACATATCTGATAGAAGACTTAAAATATCAGCCATTACAAATGAGAACATGTATACGAATGAAGATCCAGTATTACATCTGTCAAATAAAACTAACTATACAATGATATTTCCCACAAGTCCTATTAAACAAATTGGTGGAATTATATACGCGTTCTGATAAAATCCAATGTCTTTTAATATTGCTAGTAAAGAGTTAGGGTAAATATTGAGGTTTGCTGACCTAGTTTTTGTATTGTTCTCATTCAGACAAGCTCCAGTTGGTATCACACTACTTGACGTTGTTAAATCTAATATTCCAAATATTGTTATTGCTTCTCTGACTATAAATCCAGCTTGTGTCTTCTCTGCTGTGGTATTCATTCCAACTATTGTTATTGCTTCTCTGACTGTACTTCTAGCTGGTTTTTCTTCTGCTGTGAAATTCATTCCAAATGTTGTTATTTCTTCTCTGACTGTACTTCTAGCTGGTGTCTCTTCAGCTGTGATATTAATTCCAAATGTTGTCATTGCTTCTCTGACTGTACTTCTAGCTGATGTCTCCGTTGCTTTGATATTCATTCCTAATGTTGTTATTGCTTCCCTGACTGTTCTTCTAGCTGGTGTCCCCTCTGCTGTGATATTCGTTCCAAATATTGTAATTGCTTCTCTGACTGTACTTCTAGCTGGTGTCTCCTCTGCTGTGATATTCATTCCAAATATTGTTATTGCTTCATTGACTGTGCTTCTAGATGGAGTCTCCTTTGTTGTTATATACATTGCAGGATACAACGTGCGCACTTTGTTTGATTGTGGAGTCGAACGGGTCGTTAATTTCCCTTTCACCGATATCAAAATCAGACTAATTATCGTGCTATGTACTCTGAACATCATTTGAAGTAAAGGCTGCTTATACTAGTCACTAAAATATTTCAAACATTTGGTATTGGTTGCTTAATTAATTAGAATTAAATTTCAAAACACTTTGATGTCAACATGAAAATTCATGAATGTCTAACGATGTGTGGAAGGAATGAAAAATGGTCCGAGACCACAATTATTTCGTAGTGCATTTTTTTTAGAACATAAATGAAAATAAAAAAATCCCACCTGCGCTTTCTCAAAGAAACTTTTACAGTGTGTTGTACTACTTTTGGGACAAATTATATCAAAATTATAGGAAACTTCATCGGCTCTAAGGCAGCAACCATTTGATTTTCTGGGGGGGGGGGGGGGGGGGGGGGGGGGGGGCTATGTTTTTTTTTCTTGACAAACTTTTTTTTCCGCCTTCGGCGAAAGACAATCTATTTTTTTGGCCACAAGTCGAAAACATTTTTTGTCTTTCAATTTTAGCATTACATAGAGTGGCAGCTGAGGGTGAAACAAACAATTTTTTTTTCTCAGGGTCAAAAACAAATAATTTTTGTTCTCCAAAAACTAGAAAGAAACTTTTTTTTTCCAAAAAAAAACCATAGCCCCCCCCCCCCCCCCCCCACCCCCCCCCCACCCCCCCCCCCCCGCCCAGGAAATCAAAATGGTTGCTGCCTAACTCAAAATATGGACAATTTCATGTTTAGGGCGTCTTGAAATCTTTTGACAGCTTCCGAAGTGCTAATTTTCAACCTTTTTAGCTGGACCAAATCACTACTTTCCTGTAAAATTCTGGACCCAATTTTTTTTACAGTGTAATTTCACCCCCCCTACTTGCAATTTGAGGCATTAAACATGGAGAAATAAATTTGGAAGGGGTATACAAATTAATGGCAAGTAACCCACTGTCAACACTAGGGACTATGAACAACGAAAATCAAGGGACGACAATTGTGGTCTCGGACCTAATAGGATAGAAAGAGTTGACAAATCTAAAAAAAACTTGTACCAGACGTTTAATAAATAAATCAGTTGGCCCGAGAACACAGTTATTCGTAGTGCATTTCTTTTAGACAATAAATTCAAATTAAAAAAATCGCACCTGCTCTTTCTCAAAAAGATTTTTACAGTGTAGTGTACTACCAGTGAGACAAATAATATCAAAATTATAGAAACTTCTACCAGCTCTAACTCAAAATATTGACAATTCTGTGTTAAGGGGGTGTAAAATTCAGTTTGACAGCTTCAGACGTGATAAAATTTGATTTTTGAACTAGACCAAATCACTACTTAACATAAAGATTCAGCACCCATTTTTTTAACATGTAAATACATCCCCCTACTTAATATTTCATGCATTTAATATCAAGAAATAAATTGGGAAAGTGTATCAAATAAAACATGCAAGTTATACACTGTTTACACTAGGGACTACAGACAACGAAAACAAAAGGACAATAACTGTGTCCTTGGACCAGTTTGTTGTGTACTGATTGATACTTCATTCTGGGAGAACAAGATTTATCTCAGTACTAGTTGCAATTAGTTTTGAACACACTTCCAGTAATTGCAAATACTCTTAATTCAATACTCTATTGTCTTATTTCTAGTTTGCTGGGTTTTTTTTTGTGTTTGCCTCGACCGGTATTTTGAGTTAACCTAATTGCAACTGATTTGTGCAGGTTGTTTTTATATTGTACTGCTGCACTACTGTTTCAGTTTCGCGGAGGCTTGAGCGCTCACAAACATGCTGTTGTGCTGTTAAACCACTGTACTAGGTTAGGGGATGGTTGGGATCCGCGGCTTACATGCTTATCCCCGCCAAATTATGTATGTAAAAAACTATATGCTTGTCCCAAGTCAGGAGCCTGTAAGTCAGTGGTTATTGTTTGTTGCTGTGTTACTTACTTGTTTTTCGTTCATTATTTTGTACATTAATTAGGCTGTTAGTTTTCTTCTAGTGATTTCGGGGCCTTTTATAGCTGAGTATATGAAATGTTGTCTCTTAGACACATTCCCCATGTGCTTTCTCAATTTTATTATATTTATTGTTGAAGAGCATATGGTGATATAATTATGGCTGTTAATTACTGCGTCATTAAGTCTCTTGTGAGAAATTGTCTCATTGGCAATCATACCACATCTTCGTTTTAATATCAACCCCTGCCATATTCTTTATGAACCTGTCCCAAGTCAGGAGCCTGCAGTTTAGTGGTTGTCGTTGGTTCATGTCTCAAGTCATTTTACAGAGAGCCGTGGTGTAGCGGTTAGTGCATCGAGCTACTAACACAAAGTTTGCTAGTTCGATTCCCGTCTGGGATGAAAATTTCAGGAACTGAATTTTTGGCTCTCCATTGACACCATTTGCGAGTATGGTCTTGAGGAAATGATGATAGTCCGTCGGACGGGGAAGATAAATGGCTGACCCGTGTTAAATAGAGCCATATCTCTTGCACGTTAAATACACCCTTGTAGATTTCGAAAAAAGAGCAGGCTAATGCTACGAAGAGGTAGAAGAGAGCCAGAAGATCTTCCCAATGCAAAAAAAAAAAAAAAAAAAAACATAAATGGACCTCTTCTGGCTCACTACCAAAGAACAAAAAAAAAACACTCCCCTGCTGTGTTGTGGAATTTTTTACGTGTTGAGTTATAATATATTAAAAGTTCTTTTAATTCTGTCTGTTAATATCAAGTATTTAACGAATGATACAGTGATTTCTATTCCGCTATAAAAAGCTTCTTAACAACAGAAACCAGTAAAATTCCGTGTGTCAGTTCCTTAATCAATTACAATAAATATAGACGACAAGGACTAGGCTGTACTTGAAAGGCTATGTTATACTTTAATATGAAGAAAAACACTTTATAATTTACTTTCTATAATGAAACTTTATTATTATCAACCATTGACAAATAATATGTTAAAAAATACAATTGTTCCTGGTCAACCTTAGTCAATCGTATATATGAAAAACGGACGTAAAATTTTGGAACTTTGATGCCTGTTTTGAGCAAGTTTTTAATTAAAATTCAGTATGAGCGCAGCTTTGCCCCACTGAAATATTTCAACATAAGATGCTTTTTGTTGGTATTATTGCTCTGACAAAATAATTCGTTTGGGCAAGAATGCGCTGGTACTTTTTCCGTAAAAAAAGTTAGTGAAAATGAGTAAAAAATTGTGAAAAGCCAACAAATATGCACGTGAAATGTTGTCAAAACACGGCATTATGACGTCATAACTACAAAAAAACATTTTTTTTCATAAAATGAATATGTTTAACGGAAAAAGAAAGCAATACACAAACGAATAAGTAGAATTTGAAAAATTCTCGAAATTGAGGCCAATTTTGCCCCTTATAGCCCCTTCTCCAAATTTGTGAAGCTTTTTGGTTATAAATAATCCTTACATATGTATTGAAAGTACTTTAAATGGAAAGAAAAGTTACAAATAACATATCATATTAGTTCCAAAGGGTCTTAGGCCAAATAAGACTGGAAAAAATTTAGGGTCAATTTAGGCCGTGCCACATATTTACATTAAAAAATGCATATTGAGGCTACAAGAAATAAAAATTTGTGTCTTTTTTATCATTTCTATACTCATGTGACATGATACAACAACTCTGAGCACAAAAAAGACTCTTGCAATTAACTTTTCTTACAAACAGTATGGTCTGATACATAGGTTTTTGCCTTTTTAGGGAAAAACTTGCATGCAATTTATTCTCAACAGGCTTATATTTAAACCACTTGCTATCCTACAGAAGAAAAGAAAGATATTATGTGAAATGGAACAGGTACAATAGACATTGTAAAGTGCTTTCGATACAAATTTAGTGAGGTCTTTATTATGGACTTCAAATTTTATGTACCAAGCTCCCCACTTTTTACTTCATCCAAACAGGGCGTTAGACAAGGGTCATTTATGGGTCATTTTCAAAAAATGTGGATATTTCAGTTGTGAAATAACAATACAAAAAAATATTCAATTTTCAACTTTAAAATATGAAATTGAATAGTTTAACAACAATACAACCTGAAATAAAAATATGCAATCTTAAATGCTACTACAAAAATATTTTAAAAAATAACATAGAAACAAGTATGGGACATATGTCAACTACATAACGGATTTAGTTTCGGTCCCTAATTTTTTTTTAATAATATTTACATTTTGCTTGATATATATTTCCATAAAAATCATCACACTTTTTTCAAAACAGTTTACATGGTTAAAGTAACACTTTTTAGAAACATATTTTAAAGTGAATTTAATTCAGCATTGTCAACTACATAACGCTTTTTGTCAACTACATAACGATTCACTGCGTTATGTAGTTGACCGTTATGTAGTTGACCTATTTGTGGTTTTTGGATGTTTTTCTTGACCCTAATACTACCAGATAAATGGTTTTTATTGAATTAGAGTCAGTATTATAGACTTTGAATGATTTATATAAAAAAAAAATATTTATGCCAAAATTTATCAATGTTTTTGCCGTTACAAAGTTGACAGAGAATAACATTACGGAGCAATTTGTACTTACCAAAACTAATCTATAATGAAATGAATCAATGATGTCATCCTGTAACTTTAAGCACGTCATCAGAGTGTAACGAAAATCGGTCATAGTTCATTTATTTTGATGTGAAATACCAGTTGTCTTTTCCTGTTAATTGTGTTTCTATATGTTTATAAGTTTCTCCATAGTTCGAGCACCGTCTATTTGTTAAAACACCCCTAAATTTGGTATAGTCTTGATTTTCACCCCTTTAAGTATAATGGACCGTTCCATATGGTAGTATATAAACCAGCTCAAGACAGAGAAACTTTGTAGGGCTGTATAGCCAGTCAAGGTCGTTAAAAACTTCCATTTGTTGAAACTTTGTCAGTTATATGTGTACCGTTGAAGTGATAACATCAGGGATTATTTTCCAACTGGTAAGTAGAGTGAATTAAGTGATTCTAAAGGATATATAAATAGTGTTCGGATTTATATGTGGATATTGCAATAGTGATTGTGATACAATGTATAAAGTGAATCTGATTTATATACGTGGTTATTGTATTAATGAGAATACAAGGTGTATACTTGCTGGTGTTGCAAGTTGTACTATGTGGAAGTTTGAATACTTCATAGATTTGTATTAGTGAGAATACAAGGTGTTTACTTGCTGGTGTTGCAAGTTGTTATATTGTGGGAAGTGTATTAGTGAAAGTGCACTGTGTTAAACCTTACCAGTTGGATAATATGCATTGTGTGGGAACTCAAAGGAATAGTTAGTGCGTGAGTTCAGCTGTGTTTATATATATATATTCCTTGTGCATTGAAGAATTAGTGCAAGTGTAATTGTGTCATTGTGTTATTGTGGTTAGTTGCAGATTAACAAGGTGATATTAAAAATTGGTGGACGTTGTAAATATAAGTTGTATATATGTGATTTTGTGTTCATATGTTTTGTGTGATACGTACTTGATGCATGTTGCAAAGTAATATGTTGGTGACATTGTGTAATAAAGGGCCGTAAGCATGTTGCATAGTAATATGTTAGTGACATTGTGAATAAATCGGTCTGATACATGTTGCATAGTTATTGCATAGTGACATTGTGTATATATATTCTGTTATGATACAGTGTGTTTATGCATTGTGAATGAGGTACTTCACCTTGTATTTTGATTTATGTGCATTGTGCTGTGTATATAGTTTTTGTTGTGAATCAATTTTAGGATGTGTTAATTGTTTTGAATAGGACAACTGGTTGTGGTGAAAAATTGAGTTGAACACTTGAAATCCTGATTTATTCAGATACGGATCCATTGATCGCCCGGTTACACGTTACAAGAGGATGAAGAGTAAGTAGAGAGCACTTCCTTAGTTACAAGGGATATAATCAGTTGTTTATTGGCAACATTATTTCATTTGTGTTATGTAGTTGACATTTTTTTAAGTACGAAATGAAAAGTAAAAAAAAAATGCTAATAAAATCTAATAATTCCCTGTATTTATGTATACATACCTGCAGTGATACCTATGTATTCATAATAACAAAAGAAAAATAATAATTTTCGCTGGGTATTAAAACCAGCATTTAAAAAAGACTAGTTTTTTTATTTCGTACAAGCAATTTTGGGGTTTTTGGACCCTTTGAAACCCACTGGAAGCAATTTCTGTAGCTAAATTTCATATTGAATTTGCTGGAACCTGTTACACACACCAAAAACTAAATGATGTATCTAAAAATTGGATAAAAATATTTACACTTTTTTAGAAATATTTATTGTACAAGAAAATCCACATTTTTTGAAAAAGGCCCTTATACAACACATTTTGCACATATTGTCTGAGATAATCTTCTTTTCTGTAGATTCAGTTCATAAATAAATAAAAGAACTAGATAAATGGCATAGAAACACAAATATTGACACATGAAAACCTGTCAGATAGAAAGTCAGGATGCCATTTATGCATCAATATTGAAAAAGCTATAAATGCCTATTTTGACCATAAAATGCCAAAATTGGTTATTTTGCAGAAATTCTATAAAATAAAAGTTTAAATCCTTTAGTTTCATGCTATTTGACAAATTGACACCATCAAATCATTTAGGGAAGTTGCAAAAGTACAGATTCTATATTTACAGATTTCACCTCTTAGGTCCGAGACCACAATTATTTCGTAGTGCATTTCTTTTAAAACATAAATGAAAATTAAAAAAGTCCCACCTGTGCTTTCTCAAAGAAACTTTTACAGTGTGTTGTACTACTTTTGGGACAAATTATATCAAAATTATAGAAAACTTTATCGGCTCTAACTCAAAATATGGACAATTTTATGTTTAGGGCGTCTTGAAATCTTTTGACAGCTTCCGAAGTGGTAATTTTCAACCTTTTTCAGCTGGACCAAATCACTACTTTCCTTTTAAATTCTGGACCCAAATTTTTTTACAGGGTAATTTCACCCCCCTACTTGCAATTTGAGGCATTAAACATGGAGAAATAAATTTGGAAGGGGTATACAAATTAATGGCAAGTAACCCACTGTCAACACTAGGGACTATGAACAACGAAAATCAAGGGACGACAAATGTGGTCTCGGACCTAATAGACAAAAGGTTAGAATAATTCAAACTGCTTTGTCCTATCGATTATCTCTTTCTAATCTGAATTGAAGTCAGGAAAATGAACACATATGTAAACATAGTTACACCACTGTCCCAGGTTAGGTGATAAGTTAGCGCCAACAGACTAGTTTAACCCCCGGCGCCACATTCTGTATGTGCCTGTCCCAGGCCAAGAGCCTGCACTTCAGTGGATGTGGCTTGTCGCTGTGTAACTAATTTGTTTTTCGTTAATCATTTTGTATATAAATTAGGCCGTTAGTTTTCTCGTTTGAATTGTTTTACATTTGTCATTTCGGGCACTTATAGCTGACTATGCGGTATGGGCTTAGCTCCTTGTTGAAGGCCGTCCGGTGATCTATAGTTGTTTATTTCTGCGTCATTTAGTCTCTTCTTATTTCTTTATAGACAGGATAATGTAAACATAACACCATGCTCCTATTCAAGTGAATGAAGGCGTACATACGTGTGCACTGTCATACATACATGCTGCAGGTCAAGAGCACGAATGCATACATACATGTACGTGTACCCAGTCAGGAGAATGGAATAATAACACCTGTTATCAGGAGAATGCAGGAATAATCTGTACCTTGTCAAGAGAATGAAGGTACACATAACTGTCCCTAGTTAGGAGAACGATCACATACCTGTATATGAACAGGAGAATATAGACATAAATACGTGCACTTAATGAGGAAAATGAAAGCAAACATGCTTGTGCATAGTCAAGAGAATGAATGCATAAATACGTACATCTAGTCAAGAGAAGTAATACATACCTAGGAGAATGTAGACATAAATACATGCACCTAGGGGTATAGGGGAGGGTTGAGATCTCACAAAACATGTTTAACCCCGCCGCATTTTTGCGCCTGTTCCAAGTCAGGAGCCGCTAGCCTTTGTTAGTCTTGTATGTTTTTTTTAATTTTAGTTCATTATATGTTTTGGAGTTTAGTGTAACGTCCATTTTCAATGAACTAATACACAATTTTATTTAGGGGCCAGCTGAGGACCACCTCCGAGTGCGGGATTTTCTCGCTGCGTTGAAGACCCATTGGTGGCCTTCGGCTGTTGTCTGCTCTTTGGTCGGTTTGTTGTCTTTTTGAAATATTTCCCATTTTCATTCTCAATTTTACCTAGTCAAGGGAATGTAGGCATAAATACGTGCACCTATAGCTAGTCAATAGAATGAAGTTATGAATACATGTACATAGTCAAAAAAAGGAAGGCATAAATACGTGAACCGGTGTAAAATGTATTGTCTGTGCGTAATCAGGATCACGAAGTCATAAATACCTGTACTTTGTCTGATTTTGTTAATTTGTTAGATCATAGATCAATTTCAGTTTGAATTAAATATGTTCTCCAAACGTTGTTATCTTTTTTTTATTTTTTTTTTATTTTTTGTTTTTTTTTAGTTTTCCTGAATTTGTTTTCCTGAAATAATTAACTTTCACATGTATGCTGTTTCTATATTTGCATTAATTCTTAAGAAAAAAAATTCCTTACCTTGACTTCTGTATATATTTGTGTTACAGTGTATTATTTTTCCTGATATTTTGTCCAACAAATTAGTGTATTTAAACAATTGCTGTGAAAATTAGGATCTGTTAACCAATCAGCTAATTAAAATGTGGTTTTCTATTGGTTTAAATGGCAATAGTACAATAATCAATACATCTCATCAAACAAATAATTAAAGTCAGCATTATAGAGGAATATATTATCTATCATTAATGTCGGACGTCGATATCTAAGCAAAGAGAAATTGAAAAGAAACAATAACAGGTGTGATAACAATTGTTAACCAGCATTAAATCGGTTTCATGAACGGTCTTTTCCTAGCCGTTTAAACACAGAAATAAATTTAATTCTTAGAATTACCCATCAAAATCATCTGCATACAATGTGGTAAACCGATTGTCAGACAATATTTATGTTTTGTTGTCAGCTATCAGACCCTGTCTTATGATGTTGTCAAGTGTAAGTGCCTGTCAATATGTTATTGCCAGTTGTCATGTTAACCTGACTTTACTATGTTACTTGTTGTCATCATATCCTATCAATACAGTCTTTTTCGATCAGTTGGCAGAATGTCTTTACTGGGTTGTCAGTGGCTGTCTAAACTGTGTTGATAGTTGTCATTCAAAAACTATACCATGTCTTTACTGGGTGTTCAATTATGTATATAATATATGTTCCATATAAATGTACTGTGTAACTTCTTATCATATCCTGTCAATACAGTGTTTTCAGTTGGTAGACTGTTTACACTCGGTTGTCAGTGGCTGTCTATAATGTGTTGATAGTTGTCAGTCCAAAACTATACTATGTCTTTACTGGGTTGTCAGTGACTGTCTATACTGTGTAACTTGTTGTCATATCCTGTCAATACAGTGTTTTCAGTTGGCAGACTGTTTACACTCGGTTGTCAGTGGCTGTCTATACTGTGTTGATAGTTGTCAGTCCAAAACTATACTATGTCTTAACTGGGTTGTCAGTGACTGTCTATACTGTTTTGATGGTTGTCAGTCCAAAACTATACTATGTCTTTACTGGATTGTCAGTGGCTGTCTATACTGTGTTGATAATTTTCAGTCCAAAACTGTACTATGTCTTTACTGGATTGTCAGTGACTGTCTATACTGTGGTGATGGTTGTCAGTCCAAAACTATACTATGTCTGTACTCTATTGTCAGTGACTGTCTATACTGTGTTGATAGTTGTCAGTCCAAAACTATATTATGTCTTTACTGGACTGTCAGTGACTGTCTATACTGTGTTGATGGTTGTCAGTCCAAAACTATACTATGTCTTTACTCGATTGTCAGTGACTGTCTATAATGTGTTGATGGTTGTCAATCCAAAACTATACTATGTCTTTACTCTATTGTCAGTGACTGTCTATACTGTGTTGATGGTTGTCAGTCCAAAACTATACTATGTATTTACTGGGTTGTCAGTGACTGTCTATAATGTGTGGGTAGTTTATACCTTTCCATACTGTGTTGGTGGTTGTCAGAATACCAGAATTAATGTGGAGGTTTCCCTAAGTAGATCAATAAGTTTGTCATTGCTTTATCTAGGGTATCAATTTCAATCCGCAATTCAAAATTAATCGAAACTTTCTCAAATTCTTATAACATTAAAGGTACTAAATTTACTGCAATAGATATGTATGGCCGTTTCAGAATCTAAAGGACTATAATTGTATTGCTCGTACCCTACAATAAGCATAACGTCACGTCATTGGTCGAATTTCCATTGTTAAAAACGTATTTAACCAATCATAACGTTTTTGTGTAAACTTTTAAAATACTACCCAGTATGCATATGATGAAGACATACTCTTTCAATCAGTTTAATTGAAGTCTAGAGCTGGCTTGTCAGTAACTGCTAGTAGTCCTTTGTTAATTTATGTATCATTGTCATTTTGCTTAGTTTCTTTTGTTACCTTTTCTGACATCGGACTCGGACTTCTTTTAAACTGAGTTTTACTGTGCGTATTGCTATGTGTTTCTTTATTCTACATTGGCTAGAGGTATAGGGGGTGGGTTGAGATCTCACAAAACATGTTTAACCCCGCCGCATTTTTGCGCCTGTTCCAAGGTAGGAGCCTCTGGCCTTTTTTTTAGTCTTGTATGTTATTTTAATTTTAGTGTGACGTCCACTTTTACTGTACAAGTACACAATTTTATTAAAGGGCCAGCTGAGGACCACCTCCGGGTGCGGGATTTTCTCGCTGCGTTGAAGACCCATTGGTGGCCTTCGGTTGTTGTCTGCTCTTTGGTCGGGTTGTTGTCTCTTTGACATATTCCCCATTTCCATTCTCAATTTTGTTTTTATCAAATTCTGAAATGACAAATTTATGTTAATTTCCATGATGTTCGAGGCTTAAACCCTTGAAAATCCAAAACCTAAACCAAACGTTGGAGTGATGATAAAACCAGAAAGACCAAATGCGAAGCCGACCAAACCGGACAAAAATGCGGGCTTTGCATAAGAGAAATAAATACATTCCGGAATTTAAAAGGATTTCAAAAAGTTTGAAATAGCAAATTTCAATACAAAAATATCCGTATTTACATATTAGTACTGAGAATTATTGGCTACCAAGAAGGTGATAACCTCGCGGAACTGCATTTCACCGGCAGGCTTAATTTATATTTGTTCATAACAAAATTGATCAAATAAAAAATAAATGAAGCGAGATTTTGCTATTCCTAAGTCTCGATAATTAAGGTTTTACATATATTAAATCAAGTTAAGACACGACTGTTTTCCGGCAATCTCTGCATAAAAAAAAAACTTTACTAGTAACACATCTAGGTTAATCTTACATCTTGGAATTATTCCGCAGTGTATATAGTAACTTATTAAAAATGAAGAAAGTTTGATTAATGGTTTTTGTCTCAATTTCTTTTACTGACGTATACCACACATCTTCTCTCATTGATATTTATAATCTTTTAATGCCTAGGGTTCGGTTTAGTAAAGAATTATTCATTATAGAAATTTTCTTACAATCATCATAATAACATAATCGGAAATCTTCTTTCTGTTAATCGTAATTGAATTGACAGTTTTTCTTAGGATTGGCGTAAATTTAATTCGACTCACACGATGAATGAATATGATTTTGGATGTTTTGGTATAATCCAATTTTCTGAAAAATTCTAGATTGACATTGACCTCTTCCAGACTTTTAAATTATCTAAATCTATTTTTCGTACATTTTTTCATAGTATACTTTCTCCTGTTTTGCGAATTTTTTCCCATGCAATATCAGGGATTCTTGCGGCGTTTATGATATAAATGCGAACTGTTACGGTAGTGTGCAGATATGACAAACTCTATGTCATGCTAAATATAACGGGTGTGCTCACAGTTCAGTTGATAAAATGGAACCACAAGAGAGAGAGACGAAAGATAATAGAAGGATATTCAAACTCATATGTCGAAAATAAACTGACAACGCCATGGCTAAAAAAAGAAAAAAGACCAATAGACAAACAATAGTACACAAAACACATAGAAAAAAACATAGAAAACTAAAGACTAAGCAACACGAACCCAAACAAAAACTGGGTTGATAGCAGGTGCTCCGTAAATTATTAAAGGTAAGCAGATCCTGCTCCACATGTGACACCCATAAACCTGATATAGAAACGTTTCATAAAAGTTCCACACTCAAAATTATTTGGACAACTGTTCAAAGATCTTCATGATTTTTTTTTGAAGCATGTAAAACGCTCCTATTTTCTCTGGTTGGTCTTAAATGAAACTTAACTTAATTACCATGATCAATATATATAATTTTTTTACTGATAACATGATATGCAAGCGTTTTCTGACAGTTTCACACTCTCAAACACCTTTGAACAACTGTTCAATGAACTTCATGATAAGACTAATTTAAAAGGTTAATGAAATAATACTTTGACCTTCCAAGTTTATTTTTTAGGAGCATGCAACAAACAAACCATTTGCTTTGCCTTAAAAGAAACTGCACACAATTATAATGAACAATAATTTAAAAGAGAAATATATTTTGTAAACAAAAATTCATCTTTTGTACCGATGTCAGTTTTCTACCGTAAATCGGTGGTTCTTTTAAGGCACTATGGCTAAAAAAATATATAAATGTGAATTCAATTGAGACAACTCTCCAAGACCTAATCACGTAATAGTGGTAGATTATAGAATTGTATAATCATGGTTTATACATTTTGTAGATATAGACGAGTTGATTTTTCCCAGCTGTTAAATGGTGTTGTTGACTTTTCTTAACCCGTTTCTGCATAATCTGTTATTCGACATTAAATATCGGTTAAGAGGTCACAAAACATATAGGTTAGATAAAGTTGCGTGCTTCCAGTTTTATAATTAATATGTAACGTGAAACACAAGTTGAATCACAGTCTTAGTAATTGCTCATTGTGGCAACAGCTTTTAAAACTTATTCTCAAAACCACCGATCCATTCTTCCCCGCCTCATGATTCACCCTCAATATGTCAATGACAAGGGAAAGAACTCAACAAGTGAACCTTTTGAAATATTTCACTTATCATTCATCAATTTCATTCATTTTCCAAGCATTTTTCATTTAACATCTCCAACCTCAACTCAACACCTTAAAACATTGTAGCCCACCGTCATGCGGGGGCTGGTCCACTGCTACGCATGGGCCGTCAGATGAAGCTTCGCTTTGTCATTCTTTTGTCAGTTGTGTTGTTCAAGTTGTCAGCTGGTGTACTTTCCACGCCGAGAGAATCGCTTGCTGACAAAGTGCTGGAGCAAAATTATTTTTCAGATATTTGAGTGATTTCCCAAGGCCAAACAATTTAACATGTTTTATTTATTTAGTACAGAAAATACATTTTCATTTTATTAAGTGTAATATTCATAATAAATATATTACATTTACACCGTATTTTTAGTAGCTAGCATTATGGTTCCGTGAAAAAAAATATATTATTGAATCTACAGTCTGTTGACACTACATTGAGATTTGTAACAAGATTTTATTGTACACTCTGACAGTTTACACTGTTACAAGCGGCAGATATACATAATATACAGCTTGACAAAAGTGGTATCATAACAGAACAAAATTGAAATAAACATATATACAGGTCAATTTGATATAAGCCATCAAACATACCGTCACATACGGTTGTTTGACACGTGATTTAAACGATCCAAACAAATACACAAATCGTGACATATATATATCATATGATTAATTGGATTATAAAACACAACTTAGATAAGGTAAGTACTAAACATGCAGTTGCTTTTATCAAAAATACTTCATGATTTTTTGCAAAAACAATGCGACATTATTGAGCACTATTATATTACAATAGTATAGCAAACCAAATAGCTTGTCCTCTATTGGGTTCACAAAATAATATCGTGGTATATGTATTTTTCTATTTCTTTCAATATTAGGGTTACAACATACTAGCTGATAATGAAATTCATTTCCTATCACCCCCATGTCACATAATGTGCATATTCTGTCCTCACGAGGTACTGCTGGTTTTAACCATCTACCGGCTTCTATAGGGAATTTCAAATTTGAACATCGCAGTTTACTCAAGTGTACTCTGCGTTGTTTTTTTAGTTTCATCGAGTAGCCTTCAAGACAGAAATTCCTTTTAAATGATAAGTAAAGTTCCCCTCTCGAGGCACTTTCAGTAATACTGTGCCATTTTTGTACAATTTGGTCTTGTAAGATTTGTTTAACGTAATATTTTATACTATTTTTACGAACAATTTCTTGGCTATCCCATACAAACGACAAGCCAACATCATTCAGTATAGATTTCACATCTAATAACCATTTTGGTTGCATATTTCCTGAACAATTCAATTCATACAGTAACTTATCCATAATACTAGAGAGTTTAGAATCATTCGAAAGTAGTTTTACCCAAAAATTAAGTATACGTAGTTTTAAATGTATGTCTAGTGGATATCTACCTGTTTCGTCGTACACCATTTAGTTTGGCGTTGATCTTCGGACAGAGAGCAACTTCTTTAAAAATTGCAAGTGCACCGTTTCCAATATGTCTAATTTTTCATATCCCCAAATTTCGCTCCCGTATAAAAGTATAGGATCAATTAAAGAATCAAATAGCTTAAGCTGTAGATCTACTGGAATAGATATATTCCTAATCTTTCTATATAGAGCATAAAGTGCTTTCTGTCCTTGTTCTGCTAACTTCTTTTTCGTTATTACAAATTTCCCATTTTGGTTTAAAAGCAAACCAAGATAGGGGTACGACTCCACTCTTTCAATAAGTGAACCATATAGTTTAAAATTATCCATCATAACGTACTTCCTTTTAGCGAATACCATCACTTTAGTTTTTTCAACATTTACTGAAAGTTTCCAAATATTACAATATTGTTCAAATACATCTAAACACTTTAGCAGTGCTGCTGCTGATTTAGCTAATATTATTTTATCATCAGCATACAATAGAATTAATAACAACAAAAACATATTCAGGTGTTCTAAAGTTTTTTGTGATACTGTTTGGAGTCCTGATATACCATTTTCACGGAAAAAAGTCTCAAGGTCCGAAAGAAATACAGAAAATAAGAAAGGAGATAAGTTTTCCCCTTGACGAACTCCGACTTCACATGGAAAAAACCCAGATAACTCACAGTTTGATGTCCTACGAAGATTCTTATACTAACTATTTGATTGATAAGGAGAATAAAATAATTATCACAGAGACTGCAATGTCGAATTTCTCACAAATCATATTGTGCTATTACACGTGTATAGCAAACTGCATAACATGAGATTCGTGGTATAATCGCAATTGAAACCAGTATCACGGTTTAATTACAACGTTAAAATATGCTATCATTTTATTAAATTGTACATGATTTCACTTCGACCAATTGAACTACAATTAGTTAAACAAGATTATCATGTGGAAAACTCGCGTCATTTCCAGATCTAAAGTTATTGATTGATTAATTGGATGGCTGCTTACATGGTTATTTGGTTGTTGGTATAATTACAGTGGCAAATATACCATGCATATATAGGACGGGAAAACATATTCGACTATCAGTTTTAACACAAACACACACAGGAAAAACGAGTATATAAATTAGCAACTATAAGTCACCATACGACCTTCAAGGATGAGCAAACCCCATACCGCATAGTAACTTACAAAAAAAAAGACTTAATCTAAGCAAAAAGTGGTTTTCATGCTAAAAAAAATATACAATAATGGGATTGCAATCATAATTGGATCATTATATGGTAAAATACAAGATTTAAGGTTACATATCCAAGTTCAAGTCATAGTAACTAAAAATGTATAGATATTATGGAAACTGGTTTTTGGATACAAAATTAACAAGAGGGCACACGCTGAAATGTCTCGCGTTCTTTACTGACCATTGCCATTATGCTGATAGTCCTAAGTATAGAGTTTTACCACAAGTATCACATAAACTTAACATGATCCAAGAAAATGAGGTCAAGGTCAGATAAACCAAAACGGGAAATACATGTACCCCTTACAATCATTCAATACACTAAATATAGTTGACCTATTGCTTATAGTGTCTAATAAACAGACTAAACCAGGAAAACTAAACATTGACCAATGAACCATGACAATAAGGGCAAGGTCAGATGAACCATGCCAGACAGACATGTACACCTTACAATCAATATATGCATTAATTATAGTTGACCTATTGCGTATAGTATCTAAGAAACAAACTTAACCATGAAAATAAGGTCAAGGATAGATGATACCTGTCAGACAGTTATATACACCTTACAATCATTGTTTTGTTATGTGGCGCAAATGAAATATATTAACCTTGTGGCGCAAATGAAAGATTGTATTTTGTAAATATTGGCACAAATGCAATGCGCCCTGATGCCCATTATTCCTTAACCGCAAACATATCTCACCTGTATTTTATCGGCAGATCAAAAGATGTAGGCATTACAGGAATAAACCGTTTCTAATAGTAATTTAATTCAAATTTTACACGCAGTTGTAGATGACCTAATATTGTGTTTTAAGGACAATTTAGTGTGAATTCAATTATTCAATTAGATAGTTAGTTTAAGTGGACATTAGAAAAGAACAAGTCATATTTACTTCAGAAAATGGTACAAAGTGTTATGCTGTCAAACCATTATTTATTTGCAATGAAATGGTAAGTATTTTACTTCAAAGACGACACGGTAATATATGATACTGTTACGGTATTGCTTTTGTGTTTATATTTTTAAAAAAAATATATACTTGTACCTTTCAAAATGGTGGCGTTTATAATTTATTATAATTATTTGAGAAATTTTAAGCTTAATTCGAAATATTGAAATTTTTATATTCAAATATTTAACAATAAATTACCATTATTACAATAATATCATGGCAAGGAATCATTGTTTTGAAAATCTTACAAATTAAACAATACATGTATATGAAAAAATACATGTTTAACCAAATGAGGCTTGAAATCATTATAATTGATGTACAAATATGGTCAATTTTACGGCTTTATGTTAAAAAAAAATTCCCAATTCAAAAAAATCAAACCCTAAAGGGTGAACAGAAGTATCAAAACATGGTCAAGTCCGGTCAGAATGTGAAGGTTAAATACAACTTGAATGTCCCTTTCGTCTGGACATTTGCAACAAATTTCTGTCCTTTTGCTAGAAAAAAAATCTGCAAAAGATGTAAAATTTGCAATTGTATGTGATATTGTATTCAACGGCAATCTAAGGCCCAGATGACAACGGCAGTCTAAGGCCCAGATGACAACGGCAATCTAAGGCCCAGATGACAACGGCAATCTAAGGCCCAGATGATAACGGCAATCTAAGGCCCAGATGAACATACATATAAACACTTTTGTACTTTTTTAATATATTAACCTGACTCTTTGATATATATATATATATATATATATATATATATATATATATATATATATATATATATATATATATATATATATATATATATATATATATATATATATATAACACTTTCGATATTTATATTTTAATTATCTTATCTTTTTCATTTAGGGTTGGTTTATGGTAAGACATTCGCCAACTTCACTCCATTTAAAAATCCTGCATACTGATACAGTTGTATATAGAGATCTACAAATGTACATTACTTCTTACACAGTCGTATATATATTATATATATAAATGTGTAAGAAAAAATCGTTTTCAATGACTTTATCTCAGCTCGATTCATTGCCTCTCAAATTGCAAAATTAATTGTCGATTTATAGCAATTGATCTTGTATCATGACAGCAGATCGACATAAAGTCACTATCACAGTTTCCTTAGTAGGGCTTAATATTGTTTGCCGATTGACCCGTATTCTCACATAGTTCCTGAGTGATTTTAACTCCAGGGTCTAACAAAAAAGTGTCCATAGTACACAGATGCCCCATTTGCACTATCATTTTCAATGTTCAGTGGATAATGAAATTAGGTTAAAAACTCTAATTTGGCATTAAAATCAGAAAGATCATATCATAGGGAACATGTTTACTAAGTTTCAAGTTGATTGGACTTCAACTTCATCAAAAAACTACCTTGACCAAAAACTTTAACCTGAAACGGACAGACGAATGGACGGAAGAACTAACGAACGGACGGACGAACGAACGAATGAAAGAACGAACGGATGCACAAACCGAAAAACATACAAAAATAATAGATTTTTATTTGTTTTAACGTACAGTGTAGCTAATATTTCATAGATATACAAGACGAGAACATATTCAGAATTAAAACATTAAGCAGGTTCTGATAGGAAGGTCGATATGCGAGAAATGTCAACTGTTTCTGGGAAATGTCGGTTTGATGGATATGATTTAGATATTTTGCCTTGCAAGATACCCCCCTCAGTTAGGCGTAGCAAGTGTTCTTTAACGTGAAGATCTCTTGACACTCATGTAGTAGGGTAATGATATAGTATGGAACGGGATAATTCCAGGGATGATAATATTTATTTACCCCGGTCATCCCTTGTGACTACCTGGTATTTGTTTTTGTCTGCCAAGTTATAATCTTGAAATTTTGCATTGGTCTTACAGTGCATATAAAATTCTGTTGCTATTGAAATACATTCAACCATGAAAGTATCATATTGACCATTTTACTTGGGAATCCATGATTCTACCAAAAAAGTCAATAACCTGTAATCTCTCCCGTCAATTATAAAATATTCGTTTTACGCAATGCAGTTTACATCCTACATATAAGGATTGATTAAAAAAACTGATTTACTAACAAATATCGATCCCCCTGATCAAGTTAATAACAATTTTATGAGTTATAATTATGTTGTATTTGAATAGATAGTAACAGTAACCCAGCCAAAGTTAACATCTTAAACTCGACATATTTGGCAAAATACCATCTTTAGTTAAAAATGGTCCAGTTTGCCTTTCTTGTATATATAGGTCTAAAGTATATTAAATTTATATTGAACTCCTCTTCAACAGGTACAGAAAACTTATTGTTTAATGTCATAAATAAAGTATTCTCCATTTACGTATTTTAATTAATTTAAAGTTATTTAATACATCCGTTTTGTTGTTCTAATAATGGGAATGTTGTTTAAATCACTGTTTACCTTCGTATTAAATAAAATTATACCTTTCAAGACAGGTACATGTACAATCAAAACATATTTTCACAATAATTGACAGTTTAAAGATTATGACGTGATTCAGTTTATTTTTCATCTTTTGACTAAAATCGAGAGTATTTTGAAGGAGAAACATACCTCGATGGGTAATAATCCAGCCAAGAGAGATCCTCGTATTTTGCAAGGGGAAAAGAATCTCAACAAAGTGACAGCAACCACAGAAGCTGAGTTAGAATCGGAAAGTTTCGTCAATGATAAGGTTTGTTCTATACAATTTACTATATATTATGTACTAAAATTTATAGAGAACGTGTCACTCTTCAAATGAATTTAAATGTAGTCTTCACTAAATAAGAACATTTTAATCGTTACACGTTTTATATTTGTATTCTTAAAATATAGAGATGTGGTATGATTGCCAATGAGAGAAATATCCACCAAAGTTCAAATAAAGTGGATGTAAGCAATTATAGGCAAACATACGGCTTTCAACAATGAGAAAAACCCACACCGTATAGTCGGCTATAAAAGGTCCCGACATGAAAATGTGAAACAGTTCAATTCAGAATACTCATGGCATTATTGATAACAAAACAATTAACGTAAAACAAACATGACAGACACGAACCATCGACAAACACTTCACTACAGGCTCCTGACTTGGAACAGGCACATTTGCTGTCAATTTTCTATTTTATTCAAATCTTCTATTTTCCTTTCAATCCTATAATTTTATTACCTTGGTCGTAAAATGAAGAAAATGCCAACTTACTGTAATATGATGATAACCTATTTAATTAAATGAATTACAGAATAAAAAGATTTTCATTTTAAATTTGGATTGCAAATTTGAAATGGAACGGGGTAGGTTAAAATTCTTACATAACATTCAGTATAAAGATACTTTTCAATTTAAAGTGGTAACAACTATTATTTGTGTAAAAAGTAGTACATTTGAGTAGATGATGCTTCGTTGATATAGTAATTTAAAATATCTCCGACACTGTCATTTACAGTTTTAATATTTAAATCTTCACTAAAATACAACGTATTAAAACTATGTACTTAGAGGTGTCGATCACGTTAAGTGATGTTTTTAACTTAAATCAATGTATTATTAACGCTTGAGTAATGAATTTGGAAATAAATGAACATCAAGGCTAAAAGGTATGACAACAACAACAACAAACAAAACGTACTTAATAAAATAAGATAGAAATTGACGCAATTTGCCTTTAAAAGTAGAGAAATTGACAAAAACGTCAGATCAAATAAGATGAGAACAATCAGATCAGATTAGGAAAAAAACGACAATAAAAATGGTGTCAGAAAAACAAGTTGGACATTACTACAGTTTATGATCTCGATATATCTAAAATGTAGTAATATATGTTCGTGCCTATAAGCGTAACAGACGTTTTCATGGTTTTTACGCTACAAAAATACTTCTAGAATAAGTAAAGTTAATGTACATGTCTGGTTAGGGGGAGTGTTGGGATCCCGCTAGCATGTTTAACTCCTAAGTCAGGAGACCGTAATTCAGTGGTTGTCGTTTGTTCATGTGTTACATATTTGTTTTTCGTTCATTTAAAAATAAATACGGCTCTTAGTTTTCTCGTTTGAATTGTTTTACATTGTCATTGCGGGGCCATTTATAGCTGACTATGCGGTTTGGGCTTTACTCATTTTTGAAGGCCGTACGGTGACCTATAGTTGTTAATTTCTGTGTTATTTTGGTCTCTTGTGGAGAGTTAATTGTCTCAATGGCATTCATACCACATCTTCTGCGGGACCCCAATTGCAGCTTCAGTTGTTCTCGACAACTGTCGGTATGGTTGCCTTATACTTCCAATGGAACTATCAGTCTTTGTAAGTACCAACCAAATAGTTTTTACAAGAATAACATGACAGGTACCTAACTTTCAAATTAGCATCGTCCAAAGAAGAAAACAAACTTGATACTAGAGACTTTTAATATTAGGAACGATTTTAAAGATAGTGTGTCACGATCTATACTCTCGACATATCTAAATATTTGGCGCTTTCAATACAGAAACTTAGTGTCGTTCAAATGTTTCCCGCAATATTTAAAAAGATCTGCCGCAGATTGTATCATTTCGGTCCCCCGAAAAAAAAAATCTATGTATAGTGGATTTTTAAAAAAGCCCCCGGTTGCGTTCTAAGGTCCCTTTCACGAAAATTTCATATCAGTGTTTGTAACAAATGTCGGTTTAGTAACATTCAAAAACAATTTCATGACTTATTATACTAAACCGATAATGTAAAGTGATAATACATGAAATATCCGGCAAACTTTCTACTCTATCTACCTCTAGGTCGATAAATAACCGACACATAGATAAATACCTCGTTGCGCTGAAAATAAGTTTGTTGAAGTTCAAACTTTTCTTTGCAACCGTACTTTTCGGAATAACAATGAATTATAATACAGTGCTTAGATAATAAGTTTTCTTTCAAACATTTAAGTTGCGCATTTTGCCACTATGCACGGAACTGATGTCCAGCGAAGTTTTTTCTTAGTTTCACAGTAATATATTCTTATCGTTCCAAAGATACATTGGGAGCATCATCCGAAACATATTTTGTCCGTAAATTTTAAACAAACCTCTTTAGTGCTATAAGATGGAAACGCAAAAGAAATGCTGTACAATTACGCACCCAAGTTTTACTCGTTTTAAAACCTTTGCAAGTTCTGCACTTAATTTAAAATTTGCGAATAGAAATAAAACATGCAATCTGTTCCGGGTTGAGGTCAACACTTATCAATATCACGGAATAACAAAAAGAATCCGAAAAATCAGTAACATATGGATAAATCAAATCGTAATTTAAAAAGTCTCTCAAGTTGAACAATGCATGCACCGACAATCGACTAAGTTGTGCGCTTGTTCTGTGTGTTTTTATGGCACTGCGTTTTTTGTTGTTTTGGTTATTCGAAACGACGTCAGGTTGCGACATCTTTTTCACCAATTTTCAAACATTTTTTTCTCGGAAAGTACGAATGCTATGAAGATCAATATGTGAAAAGATTAGAAAAATAACATGTCTATATAAGATTTTTTTTGTCGACAATCAAGTGCAAAACTAAACATAGTTTACTTTAATAACGACTGTACACAACGTTTTTGCAAAAAATGAACGTGTGACACTTTATTCACCAAATTAAAAAAATTAGGATCTTTTTTGTTTTTGTGTTTGTCCAATTTTGCGTTTGAAATTAATTAATTACAGAAAAACAACATTATACAAGCTATATCATTTTCTCACCTGATGACATCATGTATCCGTATTTTTTTAAACTTTTTTCGTTAAAGTAGTTTCCAAAATGGAGATGGGACACAATGAAACTTTGCAGATTTGCCTGGCGCAACAGAATAAGACTCCATTAGCCGTCAAACAAATATATTATAATGGGTTGTTATTTTATGGCAATTTGCGACACAAAAAAAAATTAATGAAAATCGGAAAAAAAGTCGATAAGAAGGCTTATACTTCGGTTTCGTCGTCAAATGTTACCCGGGACAGCCCATTATTTTTCCAAAATCCATAATCAAATGCATAACAACTCGAACAAATGCGTTTTGTATTGTTTTAATGGAGATAAATGAACAAGGAAATTTATATCCAGCACAATGATATCTTTGTTTAAATTGAAATACGCTTTTTTCTGCACCTGCAGCGGAGTTTTACCCACAAAACATACAAAAAGAGTAAACGGTAAAAACATCGCGCGTAACGTCATTATTAATGGCACAAAACCTTATCACCTTTGCGTATGAGTTCTGAAACAAAAATTCCTACGTATCAGTTACCACTACTACAAAAAATGATAAACTGATATTTTAGACGCTTTCTTTCCAAAATGAAAGCTTGTTGTGTCATGAATCAATAACACGACACACTTGACACAATCAAAAGAAAAATGTATTTCTCTCTCTCTCACTTATCCCCTTTATGAATACGTACATCGATGTCTTCAATACAGAATACATTTCCCTCTCGTTGCTGTTTTGACATGGTATTACAATAGACTTTTTATCCTGATTACTAAATAAGAAAATTAACGTAAACACTACCATTCTTGTACCAAAGGGTGACTTCGGAATAGAAATATGGTCACTATGGACTTCTTTTCGTTTCCTCGTTTAGAAATAGTCTGTGCCACAATATCAGCACTTAAATAACCCTTGCAACAGCTCTTTCAGGGGTCAAAAGGTGGCATGTTGAAAGGCAAAATTTCTTATCCTAACCGATATAGTTACCCTCATTTTAATGTGGCAGTCCAAATTTCCCCAAGCTTTATCCCGGACATCCTCTACTACAGGATCTACCTATTTGTTCTTGTCCTAAACATGTATGGAATATTTGCCACTGGATGTTATGATACCAACAATCAATCAATCACTACCATTCTTTGTATGTTTTTTAACATTCATGCTACTAGGTCTTAAAAGGCATACATATTAATAATCGTTTCTTTTAAAACTTGCTTATACATTTACCTAAAAGGAATGCCTGTCACCGATGCCACGTCTAACTTGATTAGTCGGGCATCTGCATATATTACTTTGACGCTGTTTTCGGAATTAGCGAACTGAGAATTAATTAACTCCATAATTGCAGGTCACAATTACCCTACTAGCAGTCTTTAAAGTGCTTCCTTTTAGTAAGTCTCTAACCAACAAGATCAACAACACAAATAATAACGTTCCGAATCAACTAATGCTTGCAATTTTTTTTCAACAAAAATGTGTGTTCAAAGCAGCTAGTATGAATCATATTAAAACAATAATCAGGTCTCTTACAAATAATAATTGGTAATATTTTATCAATGAAAATTTAACACTACACAAATGATCATTGTATTAAAAACATGTTTTTGTGATATTCAAGATATAGTATGCTTATGGTTTACTTTTACAAATTGTGTCTTGGATTCATAGTTGTATCATTGGCACTCATATATCTTATATCTTATTATAGGTTAACGTTTTATGTCAACAATGCAGGAATGCTATATGACCAAGTCATCATGCGCATATCAAAAACAAAGTTTTAAAATTACATGACTTTGATTTAACACTTTAAACGAATGAAGTAGTCGAACTACTGTATAACTAGCCTGTCAACACTGAGGTTGTGAGTTCGAATCGAAGCAGGTACGCTCGACTCCAATCTGAATTAAGGCGACTTATCAGTTTTCCTACCGAAGATCGGTGGTTCTCTCCAGACATTCTGGCTTCCTCTACTAATAAAATTTGACCGCCACGAAATACAACAATAGTGATGAAAGTGGCATTAAACACTAATCAATCAATCCACCTCAGGATTACACGGGACTTTAGACATGAACATACATCATTTGGCTTGGTCAATCGAGCGTTTGGGCGCTCACTACCCTTACATCAGATAGTGCTGTAGCAGTTAAAAAAATAACTTGAAAAGAACATAGTTCAAAATGAATAACTATTGAAATCGGTATTAGCAAGAAAAAAACAGCAACACATTTACAAAAACAAACAATATCAAACAATAACAACATTAACATGATTAAAGTACGCGTAATTGCTCCAATTAATTACAACTTGAGCCATGATGCTGAAGATAAAATGTGACCGGGAATAAGAAATCGTCGATGCCCTTTACATTTGATAAACATTATGTATAACTATGCTGTTTTAATACTTTCGAAATTATACACGTCACTTGTATTTTATACTTTTTTTTTTTAATTTTAAAAAAAACAAGTTTTTCAATTCTTTTTCTGATACTATTATGACAATTTTTTATAAAGTGTTTTTTAGAAAGCCACATGCTTATTTTTAAATTTTATTATGTCTTACATTGAGGAATATTTATAGATATCGATAAATAACTAGAAATGATAAAAAAAACTAACACATAGAAATAATGCTCATCATCTATATTTTCAAACCTAGGTTAAAATCCTTCCATCTCAAGATTTTTCTTTTGAACCAAATCCTATAACAACAAATCAAGTTCAACGAAGACAAGCAAAGCGAAATGTGGTTAAAAGAGTCCTGTACAGGAATGCTCTCTGCGAACAGTACGTTATTGCAGCAAACTATAACGGTTTGAACACTGATTTGATAGACTTTATCGATGATAACGCATCGAAGGTAGGCATAATGTGTACAAAGGAGCAGGTTCAGTAAGACTTCTTTTTGGCCCTAAAATATAGCAGTTTTACAAAATTGTTAAAATGTATACGTTTAGTTATTTATTGGACAGTAGAATGCTTCTGCTAAATAAATATGGGCTGTGTTTGACAATACAATGCACATATATCGGGTACTAGCATCATTAAGTCATGCTAAATTACTGAAATGTTCACAATTTTAGAATATAGTTATATTTTAGACGGTTTCCGTCTTACATGAAAGTGGCCGCATTCGTGTTCATTCTTAATATTGAAATGTAAATTGTATTTGATGACAACATGTGTATAAAGGTTGAGGATGAACACGGATGCGGCCACTTTCATTTTTGACAAAAAAACATCTGAACAGTGACCATTTTTGACATATATGATAGATTTTTCATGTTTAAGCTAGAATCGGGGCGTTTTTAATGAGTAAATCAGTTAAAATCTTTTACATATACTTATTGAATCAACTAAAATAGACACATACATTTGTAAGTGTTTAAAAAGTATCTAAAATATTTCGTCAGATGAACTTGAAATTTGAGGCAAAAATCGACCCTTACCGAACCTACTCCTTAATCATATTTCATTATTTCGTGTTTGTGTCATTCGGTTATTAACAGTATCATCAACGATCGTACACAACATTGTATTATATAATTGTTGAAAATGTGAATTATTGTATTTATAATTTACATACATTAATTTTTTACTTAGTGTTTTTTATAATGCGAAAATTTTATTTTTATTTTTGTACGTTATATAAAAATTAGAAGATGTGGTATGATTACCAAATATTGTGACAACAATCCACCAGAGACTAAATAATGTAGATTACACCGTACGGTCTTCAGCAATGAGCAAAACCCATGCCGAATGGAAATTGAAAAATAATGAAAAATAATTTAAACGAGGAAACTAACGGTCTTATTTATGTACAAAAAGAATAAACGAAAACAAATATGACAGACTGCGACAAAAGAACATCATTGAATTGTAGGTACATAACTTGGGACACGCATATGTACATGTATAATGTAATAATGCTTTCATATGTGCAGAACGTTATAAAATCCATAGAGATAATTTGGCCAATTAAAGTAATACAAGGAATTGCAATATTATCTCATATCTCGGATTGTTGGTAAGCTGAACAGGTGTACAGAAAAAAATACGTTCGATTTTGATAAAAAAAAAAAGACTTGACTAAAAGCTTTAAAAAGTAGTGAAACCTTTTATATTAATTCAGGTACCACGGATAGCACTGAACAGTTTTAGGGAGCTGAGAGATTATCTAAAAGAACCGATACCAAACCATCCGGAAAGCGACATTCTGCTGATCCGGTCCTTTATTATCTGGTTGTCAGATGCATTGGGTCATGATACAGTTGAGGATTTAGAGCCACCTCCGTCTTCTCCTTTGTCATACAGATCTGCTGAAGGACAAGGAAGAACCCCGGATGTATTGGTTAGACTTTTACGGCAACATAAAACTACATGTACCACAATATTTATCTTATTATGTTGGTATGTTAAAAGTATATAAGTAATATATTTTACCTGATTGGAGTGGTTTAAAATATAACTATTAGAACAACAGTTTTTAGTTATTGTTATCCAATTTGAAAGAACAGTTCAAATGAAATCAAACAAAGACATACTAAATGTAACAACAACAAACAACACAGTACAAAACCCTAAATACAATGTCCGACAATTATAATATCTGACCCGAAAGGGACACATTAAGGATTTTATTCTTTTGGGGTTTTTTCTGCTTCTCTGTGTAAATCAAGTAGAACTCGTCAAATGCAGCATATTTCGTGTATTAAAACTTTACTGGTCAAATATCAAAGTCAGATACCGAGCCGAACCAACGTAAAAAGGAAATATTTACCATAATGCGTCCATATATATATTTCATCTGGTAAACATTTCTAATAGGCACTCGGAGAAACAGGATAACTTATACTTTACTAAAGTATCGGGCCTATATCATGTATATCACATCCACAGTTATATGTTTTTAATGGTTTGTATTTAAGGGTTTTTTAGTTGAGTTTTTTTTACTGCTGAACGGGATGTTACCATTAACTATGCAAATGCAATTTACGACCAGTACTTATGTTGAATGTTGTTTGTTATTTGATCATTGTTCGATTTTTGTCATGACCTTTGCAGTTTGCCTTTGACTTATGAGGTTGAATATCCATTTGGTATCTTCCGCTTCTCTCATTATATACATAAGAAAATGTGGTATGAGTGCCGGTGACACAACTCTCCATCCAAGTCACAATGTATGAAAAGTAAACTATTATATGTCAAAGTACACCCTTCAACAAGGATCCTTGGCTCATACTGAACAGCAAGCTATAAAGGACCCCAAAATGACTAGTGTAAAACAATTCAAACAGGAAAACTAACGGTATAATCTATATAAAAAAAACGAAAATGAGAAACACTTATAAACCACACCAACAAACGACAAAAACTGAACAACATGCACCTGATTTAGGACATCTTCACTAGCAAAGGTTTACGATCCACTTTCCTCGTCTCCACCCTTGGCGGATTGAGATAGAATTTCGGAGACACAAGGTAATGCTTTTCATTGGTTCCAGTCGAAACTCGCTGCATCCAATCAAAAAGCGCCTATAACATGATCACGTGTAAATGTAGAAAGTGTATGTAAACGATTGCCACGTGCTTATTGTACATCAAGTCTTTATATCCCTAAACATACGACTATATTTAGTGACAATTTGAATGTTTTTAATCAACTAATAGGTTTTCCTGTGTATGTTATTTGCACAAATGCATTAATGTCAACGTATATTTTCGTTTCCTGCTTTACCAAGTGCGTAGAATCTAGACGCTACCGTGTTTTTACCTCCAAATCAAAGAGTTCAAGTGCTACCATTGGTCAAGAATAATACATTCGGAATGGGCGTGACTTTAATCTACCGATAGATGGCGCAACATTGTTATCACAAATGTTGGCTTAATCTGTCAAGGGTGGTGAGGAGGGACGTGGATCGTTACCCTTTGTTATCGAATATGGATTTAGGACAAGTCCATGCAAATGCAGCGGATTTAAACGTTTTAACAGGCGCATATTTTTTATGACTTATTTCGGTTCTCTGGATATTACTAATGATATACATTGTTGCTGTTTGTCATATTTGATTTCCGTTTTTTGTTTTGCATAGTTTTTTCTGATGTTTTACCGTTACATCACTGTCTCAGGTTTTGGGGAGGGTTTAGCGCCAAAAAACTAGTTCAACCCCGCCACAATCTGTATATGCCTGTCCCAAGTCATATAATTCAGTGGTTGACGTTTGTTGATGTGTTATATATTTGTTTTTCTTTCGTTATTTTGTACATAAATTAGGCCGTATGCTTTCTCGTTTGAATTGTTTTACATTTCTCATTTCACGGTCTTTAATAGTTATGCGGTATGACTTTGCTCAGTGTTGAAGGCCATAAGGTGACCTATTATAGTTGTTAATTTCTGTGTCATTTGGTCTCTTGTGGACACTGTCTAGTTGTCAATCGTACCACATTATAATAACCTATACGTACGGATTATAATTAAGAAATGTTTTTTGGTCAAAAGAAAAAAATCCGTTTATTTTTTACGTTTATTCTGAAATGTTTTGTATACATGTCAGTGAGTGTTATTTTGTAATATGTAAGCAGTAAATGAGATTCATAATAATCAGTATGACTCAAGATGTCAAACTGTAAAGGGAAAGCATGTAACACATTTTGTCTTCTTAGCTTAGTCCCTATCATTTTTCAGGGCTGCTGGTATTAAATGTGACAAGATAAGTGGTGTCTGCAGGAGTGATGATGGAAGTACATTACTTCCATGCGCATGGGTAGCAGTTTTTATTAAAGACACGTGGCAGCTTGTTCATCCATATCGCATATGTCGAACACTATCAGGGAATATATCAAAAGACATGATCAAATCTTATACTGATGTCCATTCAGATACTAATGAGATTCTAAAGAAAACATTCTTAGATCATTATGTATTGTCAAATCCAGAACATTTTATTCACGAATGCTTTCCTGATGATGAGAAATGGCAGTTACTTCTTGAACCAATAACAAAAGAACAATTCTTAGACCAAGACATGTTCTTTCCTCCTTGGTGGAGAACGGGTCTAAAACTTACTACTCATCTGAGCCACCGAATAACCTGTGACGATGGTAGAAGTACACTTGGTTTCATGGGAACATACGAATCCGTATATGAATTGGTACTTTGGTATAATTTAGAATTAATTGAGACAGACTTAGATATAAAAATTGAAAATGATAACTTCTTACAAAATTTTGTTTACCTTATCAGAAACGAATCAACCTGGACATGTGATATACTGTTTCCTTATACTGGTACTTACAAACTTGTATTTTATGCCGGTAAATATGGTGAACCTCTTCTAAAAATACTGGCAGTTGATATCGATTGCAAGGTGTGTCATCCTGAACCCGTGCCACTTCCTATTAACACTGGTGCTATTGGCCTTGGACCTGGTCCTTTCATGTACTTCTCTGGTCTATCTCATCCGTCATATAGATCTGGAATACTGCACATCGATTTGAGCAGACATTTCCAGATAAAATTTCGGATGGATAATAGGATGTCTGAATTGATTTCCATAAAAGCAAATGTGTTGTCTTCAGAAGCAACATCAAACCATTCAGAGGATTACGAAGTGACCAATGAACTAACCCAGTGTTGTTTAATACGAAGGAGAACATACAAAGAAGTAGTGATTGACGTCTTCCCACCAGAATCCCCAGGACAATACATTTTGCAGATATGTACCGAAACAAATGGATATTTGGAATCTGAGACAAAAACAGCCTGTTACTACCTGTTGATCTACGACGAACTTCCTTTGCAAGAATCTAACGAGGTATATATACTATTAACTGATGAAGATACTTTCAGAACATAAAATGTAAAGGCCTTTTGCATTAAATTTTAACACAAAAGCATGAAAATCATTTTTTTGCGAATCAATTCGTTTCTTTGGACCATACTGCATACAACACATTATGGTTGTTGAAGTGTGTTCTCTATTGTTTCTTGTTTCTAAATTTTGGTTCGGATATTGCTTTTACTACTTCATTTTCTCGTGAAACCGTCGACCAAATAAAGAAAATTAACATTCAATTCTTGCGAAGGGTTACAGTAGGATAAAAAAGAATACATTGAACTCAACATTCAAATCACACCACAGACTTTCATTAATCAAAGCAATTAGATTGTTTCGTTTGAATAGTTCATATCAAGATTTAAAATCACAAATATGAACATACGTATATATGCTGCTGATGTATTATTAGGTCTTTCCACTTTTCTGTGGAAAGACCTATTGTTTTTCTTCTGATTATTTTTTTTTTTTTTCTTCCGCCTAATTTTGTTCTTGCGATAAACATTTGTTTCGCAATATGTCGCTTAGATATTTTGTATATGATATCGAACAGTTTATGCGCTTTTGAAATTTACCCTGCGTAAACAAATACTTTTCTTTGTAGGAGTTATCTCCCCAAACACTGTTTTCCTTGTTAGCGCATCTCCTTCGCAACCGTAAAAGATTATGACAAATTTATTTTACAAAATTGCTCGTTATATCCTTCGCATGATTTGTCCTATTTTGACCGAAGCGATATGACCGCTCCATATGAGAGTTATTTCCCCTTATGCATCTGATATAAGTGATATGAATTTCTATCTTATAAACCATAAGTGATAGAGACCTAGGATCTTTTGATTTGAGGTCCTTGGTCCCAAAAAATGAAAATTAGGTCAAGGTCAAAGGTCAAGGTCATATTTTAATATTTGAATTTGGCCTTTTTTCACTTATATCCAAAGACTGTATAAGATATCAACAAATTATTTTTACTAAATTGTTAGTTGCGACATGTCGTAAGATGTAAATTTTGATTGCAAGCGTACGTTGAATGTGAAAGGGAGTTTTCTCCCCTCTTGTATTGAAAAATACGCGTGTGGTGATATAACTCATTAACTAAATATAATTAAGACCTATGGTCTTTTGATTTGAGGTCCTTGGTTTATGACCTTGAAATTGATCTCAAGGTCATAGCTTAATTTGACGTTCTATATTTTGACCTTTGCTTTTATTCTATATGTATACATGATAAAGATATACAACTTTTAGAGAAAGGTATCAAGCCATTTAACCTTGTAAAAAACAACCGGAAGTGACCTTTTGTAAACCGGAAGTAGCTATTTTTTGTACTTTATTAAGATAAAAGTATATAGAACCAGATATTTTTGGAATCCGTTTCAAGTAAATATTCAAATATAATCGAAAGTAACATTTTTCAAACCGGAAGTAACAAATTATCTCCCTTATTTAAAAAAAAATGTATGGAAACAATATATTTTTGGAATCAGCTTACTAGGAGCTATCATTTGACAATAGAAATGACATTTTTTAACTTAGTTTCACTACTTTTCATATCAAAAAGGATGGAAAGACCTTCAATTGTTCTCTGAATTTTGTTTTTTTTTCTTCCGTCTAATTTTGTTCTTGCGATAAACATTTGTTTTGCAATATGTCGCTTAGATATTTGGTATATGATATCGAACAATTGATGCGCTTTTGAAATTTACCCTGCGTAACACAAAACTTTTCTTTGTAGGAGTAATCTCCCCAAACACTGTTTTCCTTGTGAGCGCAACTCCTTCGCAAACGTAAAATATTATGACAAATTTATTTTACAAAATTGCTCGTTATATCCTTTGCATGATTTGTCCTATTTTGACCGAAGTGATATGAATGCTCCATACGAGAGTTATTTCCCCTTATTCATTTGATATAAGTGAATTGCATTTCTAACTGGTAAACCATAATTGATAGAGACCTAGGATCTTTTGATTTGAGGTCCTTGGTCCAAAAAAATGAAAATTAGGTCAAGGTCAAAGGTCAAGGTCATATTCTAATTTTTGAATATGGCTCATTTCCACTCATTTCCAAAAAACGTTTAAGATATCGACAAATTATTTTTTCTAAATCGTTTGTTGTGACATGTCGTAACAAGTAAATTTTGATTGCAAGGGTACGTTGAATGTGAAAGGGAGTTTTCCCCTCTTTGGTATTTAAAAATACGCGTATGGTGATATAACTCATTAACTAAACATAATTAAGACCTATGGTCTTTTGATTTGAGGTTCTTGGTTAATGACCTTGAAATTGATCACAAGGTCATAGCTTAATTTGACGTTCTAGATTTTGACCTTTGCTTTTACCCCATCTGTATACATAATAAAGTCATGAGACTTTTTGACAAACGGTATCAAACCATTTAAACTTAAAAAAACAACCGGAAGTGACCTTGTGTAAACCGGAAGTAGCTATTTATTGTACTTTATTACATAAAAGTATAAAAAACAAGATATTTTTGGAACCAGTGTCAAGTAAATAGTCAAATATTATCGGAAATAGAGTTTTTCAAACCGGAAGTAAGAAATTATCTCCCTTATCTAAAAAAATATTGTTTAGAAACCATATATTTTTGGAATCAGCGTACAATAAGCTATCATTTGACGATTGAAATGACATTTTAAACCTATTTTTACACCTTTCATATTAAAATACATTGTTTTGGTGGAAAGACCTTCAATTGTTCTCTGAACAATTGGTTTTTAATTATATAATCATTTGTTTGTGAGTTGTTATTGAGTTTGCTTGTATGGTCGGAAGGATTCCAAGTCGTTGTATAAGACTTCTATGAATAATTGCTGTTGTATTTGTCTCGGAATGTAATAAGCAAAATGAAGAGAAATTAGATCAAGATTTAGGTAATATCGATACAATGAATTCAATAGATGCTTTGGTCTAATATAAATATATGTTGCTTATGTTTTTTTATATATAATTGTAGAACTGTGGTGTCAGAGCTGCTCGTAAGATGTTAAATGCTTCAATAGAAGGCAAGAACGTCAACGAAATATTATTCCGTATTCAGGACTGTGCTAGCAAGAAAATAACAGAGGTTGACCTAGATGTTCAAAGAGCTAGAGGAAAAGCAGCAATTCTCAACATTAAACAAAGTAATGGAAGTTTTTTTTTAATTTTATTTGTGTACTTCAAATAAGCTACACAAACACATTCTTAATATCAATGTAGGGCAACACATCTTATTGCTTTTAGAATAATCATTCAGTCGGTCAACAAAGGATAACTTTGAATTTGCTATTTGATAAGGGACTTCTGATATGAATTTTTCTTTGATTGAGGTATTTTTGTTATCTTTCCGTTTTTAAGTTTTTTTTCCCTTTTTATCACGGTAACTGCCATACAATGCTATCCAAAATTAAGATTCCAAAATTGATTTGATACCCTTGTGAACATTTAGAACTCTATTTATTTCTAGTCTGTGGTGCTTGAAACTAACCTCTGTATATTGAATAATACATAACGTCGAAGAACCCTAAAGTAAAAATTCAACACTGACATTAAAGAGGACACATATCAATCAAGTATTTACCTTAACTTCGTTTGCTTATTCAATTTGTATATTTATTTAGAAAAACTACACAGAGGTCGAAAAGTGGCTGTCGATCCACGACTGCATCATTCAAACATAGTAAGACAGTCGGAATATGAAGCAAGACTACATAGACTTATACATTTTCTCGAAAGACTGATCTATTATCTACAGCATGGTGACAGCTCAGAAACATGGGCAACAGTCGAAAAAACTAATGCAGTTAATCAAACAGTAAATCTGCTACTCACATTGTTCAGCAAGTCAGATGAGAAGGAAAAGGTATGTATACTTGCGTTTTTTTTTTAATTTATCAACAAAACACAATCCACAAAATACAAAATATTGTTTAATTTAGTACAAATGTAAGTGATGGAATTTGTTCAAATTATTTTTCAGTTGATTAGATATTTTGTTGATTTAATGTAACTATAACATGTTTTGCTAGTCTCGAGTTTAGGACATAAATAGTCGTAATCTTAAGTTTGCTTAAAATATTTAAGTTTGCCCAGAGATAAATGAATCATGCTTACATCCAACAGTCATATAGGATATGAACTAAAGAAGATTTTTCATTCAAGTCCATGCAACAGAAAAGCAACCTGGAAATTCCCCCAAAAATTACATAAAGTCCATATAAATGAGAACAAAATAATGTCCTGGATAAACAAGTTAATCTCCACCATTAACAGCGAGAGATACGAAAAAGGATGAAAATTATAAATAAACCAGAAGATATTGGTTTTAAAGTAAACTCACTCTGCTGGCATCAACCTCATGGTGTCTTATAATTCAATTTCGGTTAATATCCTTCCTAAAATGTGTCAAACGGGAAATCATTAAAACGACAAAAAGATTGACTCGAGAGTATTATCCTCTGGCTTAAAACCTGAACTATATCGACAAGGTTTTAAAAAAGAAAGCAAATGTTCATATACACAAAGCTTACAAATAAGACAGAAACTTACGCAAGTGTTTATTTTGATTTGTTCTATTTAAAAATATTTCGTACTAAAACAAATATACGGTCTTTGATATTTGCACATCAAACCTTCTGACAAAACTGATACTTGGTAAGAAGTATTCTTAGCCTACAGAGCGAAAAGGAAAAGCTGGCAGTTTGATATACAGTCTTACAAATATGTACATGCGATTGATAGATGAAACATATTAAAGAATCAAACGTAATAATACTTTTGTAGACGAAACGCGCGTCTGGCGTAAATACAACATTTAATCATAGTATCTAAGATGAGTTTATATACATTAAACTGTCTTAGCGTTAAAGCAGGGACGAACTTCAGTTGACACAGCTTGTACTTAAAACAAACTGTTTTCTTGTGGTCTAGTTTTTTTTCAAAAAACATTTCAGGATACTGTTTGGTTGATTAGTGAACTCTCAAAAGAGCTGAAGCAGCACGGCTTTATTATTTTACCAGAAGACATTAGACGGACAATGGATTTAATGGAAGATTTCACATTTAACCATCGAGTAAAGATTGCATCAGACATATTCAAATGCGTAAGTCGAAAGTAATCAAATTGGAAGTAGTTAATGTTTGTGCTGAATATTTTTACCATGCCTTGTACAGAGATTAGAAATTGTGATGTGATTTCGACCAAAGGACAAAGTGCATGCACGGTTGGATAACAGATTTATCTATCATGAAATGAAGCTAGCTTAATCCTTTAACATCGTGTTTCGTTGCCATTTCACTGATTAATTCAAAGTTTGGTGATTAGTTTGATCTCATGTGGATAATTGAGTACTGCTGAAATGCGTTTAGTCGACATACGACTCATCAGTGGCGTGCAAAAAAAGACAGAAGTTATAAAGTTTAAAAATTAAAAAAAAATCGAAAAAAAAAAATGTGCGAAAAACGGCTAAGCCAATATTTTGGGTTAGAATGACCTTAGTTGTCGAACAATTTACCTGTTTTATAAACAGTAAATTTATAGAGAATGTACATATTATGATTAATATTTCAATTCAACACAGACTGAGGTGCTGTTATACCTTTAAGCTCAGTGACGTATCGAGCACCCGCAAAGGCATCAGTCCAGTTTTAAAAAAATGCTTCAACGATTCAATGCTTACAATAATTTGTATGCAAGCGAGCAATACATCTACAGAAGACTCATTAATGATGCACGAATCAAAACAGTTGGAAGACAAACTCATATAATTAGGAGAGAGTATATGCTCGTTATCTATCAATAGTTATTTTTTCTTTAACTATATATATCATCTAAACCAATTACAAATACTAATATACTTAACTTTATAACGTACTAGTATTAATTATAGCTGCATTAGTGTTGTGCATTGATAAAAACAGATAACAATGTTAATATATACTATTATCTGTTCATATGAGTCATATTTCTTTATCTTTTGCAATTTTAAGGTTAGATGTAAAATGTGTAAGATTTGTAATTGTCTTCATTGATAACGTGTTTGCTGTAACGTTATTAAGGATGTGCGAAAGATACCAGAGGGACATTTAAACTGCATAAGTTGAAATTAAACTGTTGATGTGTATGTTATTTGTTTGTCGTTTATTTTTTGTACATACAAAAAGGCCGCTAGTTATTCGTTTGAATTGTTTTACATATTTCAGTTCGTGCCTGTTTATAGCTGACTATACGCTCATTGTTGAAGGCCGTACGGTGACACATAATTTCTGTGTCAATTGGTCTCTTGTGGAGAGTTGTCTCATTGGCAATCATACCATATCTTTTTATTTTATATTGACAACGCCATGGCTAAACATTTTCATTTTATAGAATGTGTGATAAAATGTTTTGTTTATTACAGGTTAACGAGATAGTAACATTGCTGATAAGTGAATGGAATGCGTTAGAAAGATAGACATATTCAAAGAGGCAACAGTATGAATGAACGGCAAAGATGTTATAATTCTAATATATAGCTAAATATCTACATTAAACCTATTATGTTATCTCCAACAATCCTTGGCCATTCGTTATCTTCGAACCTATTTCAAAGCCATTTTTTTCGAAGAAAAAAATCCTCAAATTTATACGGACGCCATCATAAGATTGTAAAATCCTTATAAAAAATCTGTATCACAGATATCCTGGTAAATGTTGCAATTCACATTACTACAATCCCATCCTATTCTTTAATGCTGATGTCATTGCACGAGACTTATCAACAGTCTTGAAGGCTGTTTTATGCATATGTGGAGCAGAACCTGATTACACTTCCGATGTATCTGCGATCTCCGCTAGCTTTTATTTAAAGTGTTTCGCAATGCGCTTGCTTTTGTTTTTGATGTTATACTTTGTGATTTTAAATGTATCGATGATTGTGTTGTTTTAACTTTTGTCTAACCTTTGTCATAAAAAGTCAAAATTTCACATTCGGTCAATTTAATTGGCAGTGGTTATAAAATTAAGATATGTTTTACATGTTTGGTCATTTGGACATTAATGACCATTTTTGGTAGTGGGTGATGTTAAATCACTTCATACCTCATCAAAGTATTGTAAATGAGTAGGAGTTGTATCTGATCAACCTTCCGGGTCACCTGAATTTAACCCTGGTATTTGGTGAGGTCTGTATAGCTCGAGATCAGTCTTTAGTTTTCAACGTAGTGATGTGTGCAACAATATTGAATGGAACCCATGCAGTCCAGTAGTTAGCACATTTATGTTCTCATAACATGCCATTAATATATTCCTTTTCTTTTTATTTAATGTAGATTTGTTTAACCTCTAGACAAAGAAAAGTTAGGACGTAATTTATAAAAAAAAGTTTACGAAAAACGAATATCACTAATATGACAGATATGAAACAACGACAACCCCCGAAAAAGACATCCTGACTTGGGCAGGAAAATAAAGATAGTGTCGTTTTTAAACATGGGTGTGAGCAAGCAAACACACCGCTAACCTGGACAGTGGTATAACAGCACAACATAAAAATATGTTGCATTAGTGAAACTCAAAAGATCAGTACCAGACACAAAAACAGGTAATATAAAATAAACACAAAACGCCGATATCAGTACACGTAGTTACTGATAATTCATTTTAAGATAATTATATGAATAGCTAAAAATAATTTACGTTCAGTTTAAGAAGTGTGCTAAATTAAAATTTTGACAGCGTTTTTTGTGTAAAAAGAAAAAATGATTACTGTATTTCATCAAATTGTCTTTTTCAATAGCGCTATCACATTCAGTTTAAGAAGCGTGTTTGATTATAATCTTGACAGCGTTCTTTTGTAAGAAGAAACTATTTCATATATTCATTGACTTTCATGAACTTGCCTTTTTCGATGGCACTATCATATTCAGTTTTAGAAGCGTACTAAATTACAATCTTGACAGCGTTCTCATGTAAGGTGAAAATATAGCTACTGACTTTTATAAAAAAAAAAATCGATGGCACTATAACGTTCAGTTTAATAAGCTTGCTAAATTACTATCTTGACAGCGTTCTCGTGTAAGAAGAACATTTAGTTACTTACTTACATGAACTTGCCTTTTTAATAGCACTATCTCAGGGTTCTTTTATAAAGACAACAGAGTGTGTGCCGTTAATTTATTTTTATTTCATGTAAGCAGACAGAACTGTATCCCCTGTGAACATTAGTTTAAATTGCTTTTTCTCACAATGTATAAACACTTCCATATTTGTTTTTTTTAGATCTAGTCAGCCAATTTTGTCTGCAGTCGTAAATTGCATTTAGTTCTTTCATTAAAGATTTAAAAAGATTTAATTTTTGATTTTCTAGTACATAGTTTAACCGTCTAAGTTAATGTGTTAGGTTTATCAGGCATACTGTTAGGTATATACATTTGTATCTATCCGTCTTATCAAACTGTGTTTAAATTAAAATTAAAAAAAGCATTGCATATATTATATACTATTGTTGTGGAGTCATGTGCAATATTTGTACATTATCTTATCATTTAATGTATATTTTTTTTAATGTATTTAGTATTGAATTTATTCATGCAATAGTTTTCCAATAGCTGTTGAATGAATGAGATAATTGAAACAACTCTTTTATTTGATATACACATGTATGGCTAATTTTCTTTTGTATTCTTTCACCAGCACGGCAATTAAATCTGGACATTATTTTATGTCGTCATTTTAAATATAAAAAAATCAATTTTGAACAAAAAAGTTTTGCATATCTCTTACATTCATTGAATAATTTGTGAAGGACATTCTAAACCAAAATCGAATTTAATATAAAAAGATTATTCATCTTGATTGTTCTTTGTTGTTGTACAAAAACATGCAAATCTGTTATAGTTAACATCAATACCTTAGATATTTAAAAATGTAGAACGGAATGAGATTTTTACTCTCTCTATAAAATGTAAAAAAAAACACTTTTTGATCATTTGTTTACTTAGATTTTAAGCTGACAGATTCCACCAAGTTACAAATCTTCGATATTGACTACGAGTAAAACATGGGACGATTATCAAAAGTTATGCTCTTCTAATGTTTTACTTAAATATCTTAAAAACGGAGAGACTGAATTAGCTGAAAATAATCAAATCAATTCCAAAGACTTTACTTGGCTGAGCAATTTGTTTACTTGATGCAAACAGTGTACGAGATTTTAGACCACTATATACTTGTAATTTGCCATTCCAAACTTGCGTCATATTTGGAAGGACAAACTTATCAGAAGAGTTGCAAACAATACCACAAACTCCTTTGTTTTATTAGATAACGCTCAAAATATGACGTCTGGCTACCTGGCTACGTATACATCAATTTTTGAAATACTAAGGCTTTTCTACCTCAGGCATAGATTACCTTAGCTGGATTTGGCAAAATTTTTAGGAATTTTGGTCCTCAATGCTCTCTAACTTCGTACTTTATTTGGCCTTTTTAACTTTATTGGATTGGAGCGTCACTGATAGAGTCTTTTGTAAACGAAACGCGCGTCTAGCGTATATAAAAAAATTAGTCCTGGTATCTATGATGAGTTTATTTATCAACACGACACACTCCTTTCTTATTGTAAACTGTCAAATAATAAAAGATAGCTATTACACGAGAAGAATTAAAATTATGATAAGCTAATTTGAACATACAATGTGAAAACGCACGATAGTAATATGAATCCACAAATAATTGCTGGCTGGTATAAAGTACTCCATGTACTACTTAGTTTTATTGTTTTGCGTTGTCATCAGACTTTGACTCCCCAAATCACTTTTTATATTTAACTACTAATATGTATATCAGGTACACGAAGAAAATGAGTCGAGCATTTATTGGCAATTAGTTAATTCAGTTAGGAGCTTTAATCGGAAGACACCAAAGAGAAACATTTGAACTCATCAGTCAAAAACTAGCAATCAACCCCACCTAAATGTATTTCATCCTTCCACTACACGATTAATTAAAGAATAATATTATCAAAATATATAAGCACTCTATATTCAAACCCTGCAATGTTCAATGGAGGCATTGCAAAACAACATATCCTGAGTCTCTCAGGAGCCTGCGTATTTACTGTGTTTTTGAAAATCACGTAAAACAAGGTTTAAATCATTATAAGTAGTAATTTGTGTAAATATCCTTATAATGATTGAGGCCAAGTTTGGTTAAATATGTCCCAGTAGTTAAATTAAAAGCAGTCATCTTATGTTAATCTTTAATGGATGATAGATTCGTCGTATACATTTCTTAATCAAGGTACTTTTTATGCCCCACCTACGATAGTAGAGGGGCATTATGTTTTCTGGTCCGTGCGTCCTTCCGTCCGTCCGTTCGTTTGTTCGTCCGTTCGTCCTATTTCAGGTTAAAGTTTTTGGTCAAGGTAGTTTTTGATGAAGCTGAAGTCCAATCATTTTGAAACTTAGTACACATGTTCCTTATGATATGATCTTTCTTATCTTAAAACAAAATTAGACTTTTGACACCATTTTCATGGTCCAGTGAACATAGAAATTAAAAATGTGAGTTTCAGGTTAAAGTTTTTGGTCAAGGTAGATTTTGATGAAGCTGGAGTCCAATCAACTTGAAACTTAGTACACATGTTTCTTATGATATAATCTTTCATATTTTAAAACCAAATTAGACTTTTGACTCCATTTTCATGGTCCACTGAACATAGAAATTAAAAGTGTGAGTTTCAGGTTAAAGTTTTAGGTCAAGGTAGTTTTTGATGAAGTTAAAGTCCAATCAACTTGAAACTTAGTACACATGTTTCTTATTAGTTGATCTTTTTATTTTTAAGGCTAAATTAGATTTGTTACCCAATTTCACGGTGACGTCCATTGAACATGGAAAATGATAATGCAAGTGGGGCATCCGTGTACTTTGGACACATTCTTGTTTGGAATATGTGTCTAAGTTTAGTTCTTTTTTTCCCAGTAGATTTATCTGAGAAAAGATTTGTAAAAGACTAAAAGTTTACGAAAAATCTACTACAAAATGGATGAAAAGACAATATTGGCCATGTTTCCTATTTGAAGAAGGTACATTGCTGAACATTATTGATGTTTACAATTTATCTGTATCTATAGTCATATTATAATTAATAACCAAAAGATGCAAAACGTCCATAAAATTGCCAGTTCAGGGACAACAACCAACCAACAGGTTGTCTGATTCATCTGAAAATTTCAGTGCAGATAGATATATACCTGATGAAAATTTTCCTTGGTCAGATTTGCTCAAAATGCTTTAGTTTTAGAGATGTTTGCAAAATAACTGAATTTTACCCTTATGTCTTGCATGTATGTGTAGCCATGTTGCCCATGTTAGTTTGCAAGCGGGATCATCGGACATATTTTTTAAACTTAATACCCAAAATGACGATTATGACCAAGTTTGGTCAAATTGGTATAATGTGTAGTCTCAGAGGGGAAGATTTTTGTAAAATATAACAAAAAATTGTAAAGAAATTGTAAAAATACCTTAAGTGTTAAATCAACAGTTATTCTGACTTATTTGTAGATCTTACTTCGCCAAACATTATTAATGTTAACATGTTATATCTATCTATAATGATAACTTTGCGCGCAATTCTATTTTGTTTTTGATCACAATTTGTAAAAGTAAACTATTATAGGTCAAAGTATGGTCTGCAACACAGAGCCTTGTCTCACACCGAACAGTAAGCTAAATGTGTACAGATATAAATCACTGTGATGTTGATGTAAGGTCTTTAAAGTGCATACCAAAAACATTTCTGCGTGAAAATTACATGAAATGCAATGAAAACCACATGGTACTAACTTGATATCTTAAGGGCATACTATACAGTTACAGGGGAGGTAATGACGTTGCTAACGTAAATTGTTATTTTCGCGACGTCAAACTTTTACTTATCGGGAAAAGATTCAGTTTTCGACTGATTTTAATCATTCAAACTTATTTTTACTTGAAAACGAGTTCATGGACCCCTGTTTTTTTTAAATGCTATTTGGTTTCATTACGCGAGAAGATTATGTGTGGCACTTTGCATGAAAACGTAAATAGTGCATTTTTTTAAAATTTGATAAATACATGTATACAGCAAAAATGATGTTTTTTTCTACATTCATGAACATTTGATAAATATGAGTTATTTCTGAATAAAAAATTGGATAAATTGTTAAAATACTTATAAAATACAGAAATTACAAATTATTTAACAAAAAACCATTTGTGTTTATCTTTTAAAACAAAAAAGTTATGTCGTTCTTTCGAAAGTGAAAATACGGCCACAAATCCGAATTTTGAGCAAATATGCAAAATTTCGACCTCATTTTCCTCAAAAAGTAGCACATGAAGGTAAAATTTTTATTACATATTTGATTTAATCAGGTAAAAAAATAGTCTATATGGAATTATTTATCAAAATGTAAATACGGGATCAAAACTGTATCGTATTCAATGCTTACAATGTTTAATCCCACCGTTGATATACACATCATTTAGTGTATTGATCATAATATTATGTACATCCAATTCATTTTCTTTTTAGACATTCATCAATGAAATATATGCCTTGAAATTCAAGTTTCAAAATGATTAAACAATTTTTAAAAAAAGCTACATTATTGCAAGGCGCTAAAATCTAACAACTGTTCAAAAAATATTAAAGTTATCTTCCTTTGTCTAAACTTGTAGTTGAATAAACTACAACCAATGCTTTATTAAGTGCAATATTTAATTTACTGCCCGTTAACTAATTAAAACAATCTTTTATCCTTCAATGCTTACACGCGCTTTGAATATTTGCATGTATTTAATAAATAATAAGTAAACCTTTAAAATCGATGATAATAAAAACACTACTAAAATGGAAAATAAACAATCATTGGAAAATTATGAAGCAACTGAATTGTTTGATCGAATTCAACTGTACAACCTGAAAGAAATTTTAAACACCATTTAGTATATACATGTATTCATATCTATTGTTGCAGGCTATTGCATTCATTTATTATTGTAAATTACTAATAATGGGTAATAATATGAATTATAATAAATAGGATTTTACAAATGTTAATGAATTCAAATCACTGATAAATATATGAATATAAGAGAGGTTTTAATCGTGAACATTGTTAACTTTGAAAAAAATCTGAATTTACTGTAAAACCCTTACGCTAGATGTACTTAGAATTGATTTTTAAATATTGTAAAATTATGACAAAAATACAGGGATATGGCACATGAGTTTTGTCATACCTATCGACTTTTGAAAATACCAATTGTGTTTTTGTCAGACTGAAAGAAGACCAGAAATGAGAGTGTTTCTGTAGGTAGCGACATGATTTGTTAAAATTTGTGATAATATCAGTCTTAGGATAACCACACAACTATAAGTCCATGATGTGTGGTATGTACATATGTGGTTAGAGTAGCCTTGACACAGCTCGTTTTCGAATTAGATCAGTCTTAGGTAACCACACAATTATAAGTCCATGATATGTGGTATGTACATATGTAGTTAAAGTAGCCTTGGCACAGCTCGTTTTCTGATTAGATCAGTGTTAGAGTAACCACACAATTATCAAGAAAAAACTGTTATGAAAAGCCAATTACATTTGCCAGTAGCATTTCAACAAACATTGTTTTTTTCATCATTTTAAGGTGTTTTATAAAGCTTTCCGACATATACTTTACATTATAGGCTATTTATGTTATCCAAATCGTCCTTTCATTTGCTTATTATAAGTGTTATTTTGAAAAAAAAAATAGTCAAATTAGTTGTAATGCTCTTGACTCTGATGAATATATTAATATATTGAACTGAGGAAAATGGACCTGACTAGAAAGAAGGGATGATCTCTTATACTATTGAAGGGTAAACATAAAGCAATTAGCATTTAAATAACACAGCTAAACGGTTCAATCACGTTCTATTGTTAAGGTTATATTTGGTATCTCAATGATAAGAAATAGTACTGGTTTAACTGCTACATATCCAAATAATTAACCGATAAATTGTGAAGTTAATTTTTTTTTTAAATTTGAGTATTTTTGTCACAGAGTCAAAGTTTAATGCTGGTGGAGATTTATTTCCCCGAGGGTATCACCAGCCCAGTAGTCAACACTTTTGTGCTGACATGAATTATACATTTATAATTTAACTGTTTACAAAATTTTAAATTTTTGAAATACTAAGGCTTTTCTACCTCAGGAACAGATTACCTTAGCTGGATTTAGCAAAACGTTTAAGAATTTTGGTCCTCAATGCTCTTCAACTTCGTACTTTATTTGGCCTTTTTAACTTTTTTGGATTCGAGCGTCACTGATGAGTCTTTTGTAGACGAAACGTGCGTCTGGCGTATGTACAACATTTAGTCCTGGTATCTATGATGAGTTTATTCAATGAACGTTACCAACGTTGCCAAATTAATTTTAGTCAAGGTGTTTGGTACCTCTTCAAAAGACTATTCATATATATTCAACATATTCAATAATGTTTCATGATTACAAACAGTTGAATTCTAATATTTTCTATAGTCATTTATAACCTTATTCAAATAAGAATTTACATTGCCTTTCTTAATTTGCTTAATAGTTCATTATATGACCTAGCAAATGAGTTTTATCACCACTTTAAACATCCGATATAGATTGAGTAAAGAGACAAACAGATAAAGTATGAATAAGTGGAAACATTTTCTATGTTTAATGAGAGGCGTTTGACATTTGATTATAAACGTATATAGCGTCACTGTTGATGTTAAATATTTCATCAAATCTCTTCCCTCTGAAACTTAACAAGAGTATTATCATGTACTTTCAATCTATTGATTTTCACACGGGAAGAAATATTCATAGAAAAGTGATAAAATTAGTCGGCTTTTGAGACAAGTTTTTCGTTTACTATGTGTAAAAGTCTTTAGCACCTGAGATCACCCCTAGTTTTTGGTGGGGTTCGTGTTGTTTATTCTTTAGTTTTCTATGTTGTGTCGTGTGTACTATTGTTTTTCTGTTTGTCTTTTTTATTTTTAGCCATGGCGTTGTCAGTTTGTTTTAGATTTATGAGTTTGACTGTCCCTTTGGTATCTTTCGTCCCCCTTTTTGTATCTGTAAAATGCATGGTTATTATAACATACAAATAAGAAAATTGATTGCTATGCATGATTTAATTCAGAAATAATTTTGACCATCTTTTGTTCATGATCAACAACAGAGTTTTTGAAATGCACAAATCATGAATATATATAAAGATAGTACAAATGTACCAGACACACAGGTTTATACCCCATGAATGTCAAAACGCATGGAGCGAATATACATCTTGTACATTATGATTTTATTTACTTAAGTCATTAGTCACCATACACCAATTATACCATCTTCTACATTTACTATACACCATTTTTTTAAAATGCCATCTAAAGTTCATCATAAGAATAAAGATCAATGTAATAACTTGATTTACTTCTGATCATTCTTTTCTTCAATATTTGCATTGGACAGTATCACAGCTATGGGTATGTTGTTATTTAAATTCGTTCAATATAACATATACGTTAAGGTGTTTGGGAAAGTATTCAAATGAATAGGACCACAGCTAGTTAAAATCTATATGTATACATATTACGTAAAAGGTTTCTAAGAACATGCCTTTTTGTGTTTCTTCGATACATATGACGTGGCTCTGTACTTATACATCCCATCATTGTATTATTGTGCTATGGTAAATTTGTGTAGTCTTGTCTTTAATGTTTGCTAATGTTCTTTCTCTACATGCCTGTTTGTGCTTCTTTATTACATATTTGCTTCTTTTAACATGTTTAATAGTGCTTAAGATTATAACACAATGTTGACTGCTATTTTTGACATTTTCACTTATCATATCTGTTTGTTTTGTGTATAAGCTTTTGATTTTGACATTTCATATAGGACTTTCTGTTTTGAATTGTCTGAGGAGTTCGGTATTTTTGTGATTTTAGTTTTTGCTCAGTGATGATTGCAATCTGTGAACTTATCCATGGTAAATTTCATATACTCCAAACATAATTCCCTGTCATTAAAGATGGTGACTATATCTGCATTAAAACATAATATGAAATACAAATAATCAGAAAAATCTTCACAAAAACTGTGATTAAAACCTGATTTGTAATTTTTTAACCAAACAGAACCAAAAACGTAATAAATATCTAGTTCATGTATTATAACAGTAACTGATATACAAGTACAAACTGTATATTGCCCAATATTGTTAAGTCACGTTCGTCTATATGTAAACCGAATAAAAACACAAGACTGTGTACTCCGACATATTATCCGAAGCAAATAGAGATCGTTTACAGTTATTATATTGTTCAATAACGAGCCATCGTGTTATTCCTCCTTGTGCAGTCAAGTGTGAAACATCTTCAATGTAGGACATTCAAGTTATTATCCGATACAACATAGAGATCGTTTACAGTTATTATATTGTTCAATAACGAGCCATCGTGTTATTCCTCCTTGTGCAGTCAAGTGAGAAACATCTTCAATGTAGGACATTCAAGTTATTATCCGATACAACATAGAGATCCTTTACAGTTATTATATTGTTCAATAACGAGACATTGTGTTATTCCTACTTGTGCAGTCAAGTGTGAAACATCTTCAATGTAGGACATTTAAGTTATTTAATTATTAAACAATATATAATAGTATGAAGCTGTTTCTTTGAGTTTATATATGAACTGAGTAAATCGCCACTACGAACATGACGAAATGCTTTGATATTGTTCCCTTATAAGGCCGATATAAAGTAGACCATTTGCTGTCATTGAATTTTTCAATGTGATAAACAATCATGACAGTCGAAAAGGTTATGTGTTTAAGCAGTTTTAAGTACAAACATCATGGTGTGGAACCTTAGGCGTGTCATTTAGATTAAAAGGGGGAAAGGTAATTTTTTTTAATTTTCATGAAGCAAACGAAATATATATACCCATAAATAGACTAGTCTGTATGCTGGCATGGTGATTGCGTCCGTTAATTAGAAACTTATCTTTTAGATAGAGACAGTTTTCTTTTCCAATACTGCAGAAATATTATATGTTAATTGAAACGACTTTACACGTGATATGGATTCAAGTTTGTCCTATTTCTGATATCATTTTTGTTATAATTTAAAGCATTTGTTATACTCAGGTCGATACTACTGAAAGACAATAAGTGTTTATGGGCTTTATCAGCATCACGAAAATTAAGCGCATGGCGTGTTAATCTAATTTTATTGATGAAAACGCCCCCCCCCCCTTTTCAATGGACTTTCCCTTCATTTTTATATAGTTGTCCTTTGATGGAGTGAAATAAAGTAAAACAAGTAAAAATAAAAATAGAAGCGAAAGTATTTGAGGAAATATCCATATTCATATATAAGAAGATTTGTGAAACAAATATTTACTTCCTAGAACACTATTGTTGGCAAATACTCTGAATAAGTAACTGAAGTTTAATTCGTTACAGACACAATTGTAAGTTATTATTTTTTTTTAATCAGTATTCATATATGACTATTCAGCTTTAAATGTAATAACTATATAGAGAATGCTATAAATGCTTTTTTACTCATTTTTTTCAAATTGTTTTAATTTATTTTAGTTTTTTTTCAAAGGCGTATCCGAAAATTCCTTGTGATTTCAGTTATTATAAAGATTATGAAGACAGTGGTTTTAATGTTGATTATAATCAAGTATATCGTAAAATTCCAAATCTATATATGGAAGGAAAATTCAAAAGACTTATTTTATATTTCAATATAAAAATTGAATATTGTTTTTTTATAATTGTCCCATAAGTATACACTGTATGCAGTTGTCCTGTATGTATTGTGAACTGCGTTGAAACTGTCGGTCAAAGACGTGCATCGTTTGGATTTTGTATACCCCGTTATGACTATAAATGTTGATAATCGACATCTTATAGAAATTTGAGACTATCATATGCAATTTTGTTTTGCTTTTCGAAAATAAAAATTCATCTCATTATGTGTAATGGTTCAAGTGACAGGTTATTGATGCGTTGTATATTCCAATAACACTGACCCTTTTTATTCTACAATAACAAGTATTTGTAAAATTTCTAAGAAATTATAAAACCAGTCAAATTATGCTTATCTAATCATTTGATTTTTGTGCACAGAGAACAATCCTTATCCTTTAAAATGCAAGTTCTATAAAGTAAAAAAACAAACAAACGGAACTCCAAGGAAATCTATAAACGAAGTCCTTAAACAAATGGCAAAATGAAAAGCTGAAACACATCAAACTAAAGACAGCAGTTGTCATAATTTTGACTAGGTACAAACATTTCATTATTATACAATGGTTGTGGATTAAACATAAGTGGTGATCCTAATCAAAACAAAAAAACGGAACTCCAATGAAATCTCAAAACGAAGTCCTTAAACAAATGGCAAAATGAAAAGCTCAAACACATCAAACTTAAGACAGCAGTTGTCATAATTTTGACTAGGTACAAGCATTGTATTATTATACAAAGGTTGTGGATTAAAACTAAGTGTCAATCCTAATCATAACAACCGTTATTACTTGCAGTTTTGTTTTATGTCATAATGATCAATCTTAACAAGCAATTTGTTTCTTTGTTTTGATTTATATAATTAATTGAAATGAATTGACTGATGTGATCATTTATTTATCACTGGTGTAAGAATCAGACATAATGTACATTGATAGAGGTAGACGATTATTAAACCTTGGTATAAACATATGATATCGAATAGGTAAAGAAACTACCACATTTAGAATTAAAGAGTGGGGAGATAGGGAATTTTACTCATAAGTGTAAAGTGAGTGATCTTATAAAAAAACAGAAATAGCGTCACAGTTGATATAAAAATGTCTAGTTTTTCTTCCCTATGTACTTGAAAAGATGTTTTATCAGTTATTTTTAATCTATTGTGTTTCATTCATTAACATTCAAATATCTGATCCTATGAAAGTCAGCTTGTTCTATTTTGTTTTTCTTCCATGTGCACCCAAGAGGTTCATCTTATCACGAAGATACAGTTGGTTTATCAAACTAATTCATCAATTTTTCAAACTTTAGTTTCATGTCAAATTTTTATTCAACAAAGTGGCAACAAGAGAATTCGTAAACTTCAGCCCAAAATGCATGAAAGCAGTACAAATGTACCTAACATCAAATATTCGTTAAGTGAATGTCAGTAAAGTAGGAGAAACAATACAATAGGCTATATAAAAAAAAATGATGGTGTATTTAATGTCATTTTGAAATTTCGCCTTTAGTGTTTTTTCTGTTGCATTATATACCACTCGTTGGAAAGGATATAAAGAACCACAAAAGTCTTTGTTTTGGAAAATATTGGGTTGTTGTTTCATTGACGTGTACCCAAATACTCCTTGAAAAATTATTTCCAATGTGCTTGTTACATGCTGGTCGATCAAAGTATATTAGAATTTAACTGAGGTAAACAATCATAATCACTTGTACAAGAATCAGCCATACATCCCTTGAGGTGAACAATTCTAATCACTTGTATAAGAATCAGACATGAATTGACTGAGGGGAACATTTCTAATCATTGGTATAAGAATCAGACATGAATTGACTGAGGTGAACAATTCTTATTACTAGTTAAAGAATCAGAAATGAACCATTGATGTGAACAATCATAATCTCTGGTATAAGAATCAGACATGAATTGACTGAGGTGAACAATTCTTATTACTAGTTTAAGAATCAGAAATGAACCATTGATGTGAACAATTATAATCTCTGGTATAAGAATCAGACATGCATTGACTGAGGTGAACAATTATAATCACTGGTATAAGAATCAGACATGAATTCACTGAGGTGAACAATTAAAATCAATGGTATTAGAATCAGACATCAATTTACTGACGTGAACAATTAAACTCACTGGTATAAGAATCAGACATCTATGAGTTTGACTGTCCCTCTTGTATCTTTCGTCCCTCTTTTAAACTATTGTTAAAGATAGGGATGAGTGTTGGTCCCTATTTAAATGTATGGACCCGCTGCAGTTGTTTGCGTCTGTCTTGGATTAGGAGTATTGTGTTCGGAAGTTGTCGTTTTATATATGATTCAAAAGTGTTTCTTGTTTCTCGATTTTATATAGCTTAGACTGTTGATTTTCCCTTTTGAATAGTTTTACGTTAGTCATTTTTGGCGTTCTTCATTCCTTGCCGTTCTATGTGAGCCAATGCTTCGTGTATAAGAATCAGACACGAATTGACTGATGTGAACAATTCTAACCACTGGTATAAGAATCAGACATATATTGACTGAGGTGAACAATTATTATCACTGGAATAAGAATCAGACATGTTAAACTATTGTTTCAGATAGGGGTGAGTGTTGGTCCCTATGTTAACGTTTGGACCTGAATCTGTCCTGGGTCAGGAGTATTGTGTTCGATGGTAGTCGGTCTTTTATGTGATTCACAAGTGTTTCTTATTTCTCGTTTTTTATATAGATTAGACCGTTGGTGTTCCCGTTTGAATGTTTTTCGCTAGTCATTTTTGGCGTCAGTTATAGCTTGCTGTTCTATGTGAGCCAATGGTTCTAGTTGAAGACTGTAATGATCTATACGGATTAACTTTGATAAATTTTGACCTGGAAGGAGAGTTGTTTCATTAGCATTCATACTTTGTTTTCTTATATCACTGAATTAATCGAGGTGAACAATTTTAATCACTTATTTAAGATTCAAACATGAATTATTGAGCTGAACAATACTGATCACTGGTATAACTAAGAATCATATATGAATTCCCTGAGGTGATCAATTCTTATCACTGGTATACGTAACTGATATTAATTCAATAAGGAAACCAAACAAAATTAGCTTAAATGAGAGGGAAGACAGAAGATTATCCTATAAATACACATTTCCTTAAAGGAGAGGGGTTATCTACCAAAGGAAACTCTTAAGTGGATATAAAGATCTCTGATTGACAATGAAGATCGCATCACAATTGATGTAAACATTTCTTGATTTGTTTCCCTATGCACTTGGAAAATAGTTTTATCAATTATTATTTATCTAATGTTTTTCATTTATTAAAATCTAGATATCTGATCATATTTTAGTCAGCTTTCTGGATTGTTGTTCCTGTTTCGTTTGCACCTAGTGGGTTGTTCTTATCATGCAGCCAGGGTTGGTTAACCAAACCAATTGAACTTATTTTCATTTGAAATTTTTATTAAATCAAATACCAGCCACAAAAGTCTTAAACTTTAACAGTACATACTTCGAAGCTTCGAGTTATGTTGGACGTTGACTCCTAACACATAATAATTATGCAAATAGATATAATCTTTCTGTTACATTATACAATATTCATTGAAAAGGATGAAACGAATCAAATATGTTTTTGGTCATTATTGTTACATACTAGTGGATTATTATCTCATGATTTTATAGTACGGGAACCAGACACAATATTTTTTGAGATTTAATCGTCAAAAATACTATATGGCTTTATTATATATCATTGGGTGTTAAACTCACTTTAAATTAAATCTAGAGACAATCAAATGCACTAGCACTAGCTTTGTATACCTAAATGTATTGTTCAAATTTTGTAGTTAGGAAGGGATGTCACCTTAATATTGTGACCTGGATGATAGTATTGTTATGTCTATTCTTACTACATTTGAAGTTGCAGGAATTCCCTAATATTTCACCAATAAATCAATTTAAAGGGAAACAAATAAAAGAGCTTTGTTTTTTTTAGAGGTTTTCTGCTTTGTATCGATTTGATGAGTTAATTCCTTTTCAACTGGGTTTTATAGTTTGTTCTTATGGTGAACAGTTAAACCATTATCACTGGTTAGGGGAGGGTTGGTGCCTTCAAACAATTAAACAAGGCCACTTTCTTAATGTGTCTGTCCAAGTTAGGAGCTTATAGTTCAGTGGTTCTCGTTGGTCATGTCTGATATATTGTTTTTTCTTAAACTGTTTTGTAGTGAATTAGTTCGTTATTTTTTTCTCTTTTGAAATGATTCACATTTTTAATGTCAGGGCCTTTTTAAAATGTATTGTTAAGCTTTCCGGCATATATATGATTAGCTATCAATTGTTTACCAAATCCTCCTCTTTGGTGCTCATCTTTAGTGTTATATTGCAAAACAAAAATAAGTTGGAATGACTCTGATGAATACATTAATGTAGTGGACTGAGCAACATTACAGGGCTAAAAAGCAGGGATGATCTCTTATACTTCTGAAGGGTAAACATATTGCTTTTAGCATTTAAGATGGCACATAACACTATAGGATAGAATTCTGTAAAATGCAGCTGAACTGTTCAACCACATACTATTGTTAAGATTATATATAGCTATTTCTCGTTTTTACATATATTAGACTGTTTGTTTTCCCTTTTGGATAGTTTTACATTACAAATTGTTGGAGCCTTTTATAGCTTGCTGGTCGGCGTGAGCCAAGGCTCCGTGTTGAAGGCCGTACCTTGACCTATAATGGTTTACTTTTATAAATTGTTATTTGGATGGAGAGTTGTCTCATTGGCACTCATACCACATTTTCCTATATCTATCAATGATTAAAAATAGTATTTGTCTAACTGCTATATATATCCAATGGTTTATTTTCGATAAATTGTTTTTTTTTAAAGTTTTTTGTATATGTTTGTTAAAGAGTGACGACAGTAAATATATTGTGAAAATTCATGAAGATTAATGTTGCGAAATTAATTTAAATCAAGGTGTTTGAAACCTCCTTAAAAGACTGTTCAAATATATTTAACTTATTCAATAATCTTTTACAATTACAAACAGACAAATACTAACATTTTCTTGATTCATCTATAACCTTATTCAAATAATAATTTACATTGCCTTTTGAAATTTATGTTTCATTATATAAACTAGCGAATGATTTGTATCACTACTATCAGCATCCGATATAGATCGAATCAAGAGACTAACAGATAAAGTATAAATGAGTGGAAACATTTTTCTATATTAGGAGAAGAGGCGTTTGACCTTGATTATAAACAGAAAAGCGTCACTATTGATATTAGGATTTTATCAAATTTCTTCCCTACGAAACTAATCAAGAGTATTAACAAGTACTTTCAATCTATTGTTTTTCGGAATCATATGTGTCATACGAAAGAAATATTCCTAGAAAAAGTGTTAAAATTAGTCGGATTTTGAGACAAGTTTTTCGAGTGCAATGTGTAAAAGTGTTTTTTATCTGTAACATGCATGGTTATTTTTTTATAGACATAAGATGAACTGACCATACATACATGATCCAATTAGGATTTTTTTTAATATCTCTTGTTCATGAGCAACAGAGTTCTTGAAATGCAATAAAAACATGAATATATAAATTTAGTACAAATGTACCAAACACACATGTGTATACCCCCAAAAATGATTGTCACAATGCATGGATCGAACATACTTACATTTTTATTCTATTTAACACATTATTCACCATACACCACTTTCTAGTATACCATTTACAACATTTACTATACACCACATTTAAAAATGCCACTGATTGTTCATCGTAAAAATAAAGATCAAAGTGATAACTGGATTTACTTCTGGTCATTTCATGCTATGATATTTGTATTAGATAGTATCACAGCCATGTGTCTGTTGTTATTTGATTTCGTACAATATATCATATTAGTTATCAAAAGTACCAGGATTATAGTTAAGTACGCCAGACGTGCGTTTCGTCTACATAAGACTCATCAGTGACGCTCATATCAAAATAGTTGTAAAGCCAAACAATACAAAATTGAAGAGCATAGAGCAAAATTTGTGCGAAATACGGCTAAGGTAATCTATTCATTGGACAAAAAATGCCTTAGTTTTTCGAAAAATTCAAAAGTTAAAACAAATTCATATATGTTAAGGTGTTTCAAAAATATTCAAAGGAATAGGACCACGGCTAGTTGAAATCTATATGTATATATATTCCATCAATAGCAGCTTGGAACATGCCTTTTTGTGTTTCTTCGATACATAAGACGTGGCTCTGTACTTATACATCCAATCATTGTGTTATTGTGCTATGATAAATTTTTGAAATCTGTATTTTTTGCTTATGTTCTTTGTCTGTATGCTATTTTGTGCTTCTTTATCACATTTTTGTTTGTTTTTAGAAGGATTCAGATTATAACACAATATTAACTGCTGTGCCCTTATTTTTGACATTTTCACCTATTATGTCTGTTTGTTTTGTTCACAAATCGTTGTCAATATAATGGAATTTCATTAGACTGTCATACAAAGTAAAATCACAAAAATACGGAACCTATAAGACTGTGTGTAAACCAAGTTCTTCTCCGAAGCAACTAAGCGGTCGTTTAAAGTTCTTGTATTGTTAAAAAAACGGACCACTTTGTTATCCCTCTTTGTTTAATGAGGGTTTTAGCTAGCTATAAAACCAGGTTTATTTCACCCTGTTCTACACAGAAATTTGCCTCTGCCTAGTTAGGAGTATGAGATTTGTTATTCCTTGGTTTGATGTGTTTAAGCCTTTGATTTTGACGTTTAATAATGGACTTTATGTTTTGAATTTTCCTCGTAGTTTGGTATTTTTGTGATTATACTTTTTTGCTAAATAATGACTGCAATCTTTGCACTTATCCATTGTTGTTCTTCAATTTTCTATACTCCAAACATAATTCCTTGTCATTAGAGATTGTGAATATCTCTGCAATATAACTCATTGTTAAGTCTATGAATATGAAATACAATTAAAGAGAACAAAATCTTGAATCAGTGGTACAAAACCTTAATAGATAATAACTTTTAACCAATCAGAACCCCGAAAGTATTAATCGTCTTGCATGTCATTGAATTTTTACAATGAGCTAAACATTCATGACAGTGAAAAAGGTTATGTGTTAAGGCAGATTTAAGTACAAATATCATGGTGTGGACCCTTAAGCGTGTCATTTAGATTTTAAGTGGGAGTGGTATTTTATTTTAATTTTTATGAAGCAGAAGAAATATATATATATATGTTCCGGACCATATGAGTATGTGGACCATACGCGTATGGTCATGACCATATGCGTATACTCATATGGTCCGACCATACGCGTATGGTCCAACCGTACGCGTATGGTCGGACCATATGAGTATAATACTCGTTTGGTTATTAACGGGCCGGACCATATATTTGGACCATATAGGTATTTTCTTCAAATTACATTATAAACGTTTCAATAATACAAAAACTTTATCTAAAAGCAAGTTATGATTACATGACAATTGATTAATGTTATAATCCAAAAACTACGTAAAAATTAAATATTGATGCCATAGTTAGTTTTCATCGCTAGTTACATTCTTGCATGTAGGCTTAAGTGACATTCACTTCCGCACGGCATCATAGATTTTTTGTGTTTGCAAGAATTTGTACACGATCCTTTTCATTTACACCTTTTTTTACGAGTGAAAATTTACCCTTTTTGCAGTTGCGTACAGTGATACCGAGGTCTTTGGCCATTCTGATGTCTACGATTTTTTTAAGAAGCTCTAGATCTCAAATATTGTAAATGGCTGCAATACACCAAGATAACTTAAATAAACTGTGTTACTTTCCACTGACTTCTTGTGTAACAGTTCATAAAGAAATGTTTGAAATTTATTTTTTTAGTCGACATATGCCATTCACTCGTAATAAAAAAATCGGTAATGACCATTGGTATAAAATGTGTTTACTATAAATTTGACAATTAAGTAAAATTAACTATGTGAAACTTCTTATTTTTAAGTAGCTTATCTTTTTATTATAATATAATAATAAAATTACTTATATGATAGCGTCTTTTTAATGAACGGTCATACAATATGAAGAGTTTAGAAGTATTAAAAGTAAACTGTAACAGAGTGTTAACTACCCCGACCATACGCGTTTGGTCCAAATACGCATATGGTCCGGAACATATACACATAATAGGCTAGTCTGTATGCTAGCATGGTGATTGCGTCCGTTAATTAGACACATATATTTTAGATAGAGACAGTTTTCTTTTCCAATATTATATGTTAATTGAAACGACTTTACACGTGATATGGATTCAAGAATGTCTTATTTCTGATATCATTTTTGTTATAATTTAAAGCATTTGGTATACTAAGGGTGATACTACCGAAAGACTTCAAGTGTCAAAGGGCTTTATCAGCATCATGAAACATAAGCGCATGGCATGTTAATCTAAATTTATTGATGAAAACGCCCCCCCCTTTTTCCCTTTTCAATGGACTTTCCCTTCATTACCTCACCTGGCCCGAAGGGCCAAGTGGTCTTTTCTCATCACTTGGCGTCCAACGTCTGTCGTTCGTCGTCGTCGTCCGTCGCCCGTCGTCGTCGTCGTTAACATCTTACATTTTGAACTTCTTCTAGAGAACCACTGACTGGAATGAAACCAAACATGGCATGCATGTTCCTTATGAGGTGTTGACCAAGTGTTGTTACTTTGTTGCCGATCCATCATCCAAGATAGCCGCCAGTGGGTACTTAGTTTAACATAGGACCCTATAGGAAATGTATACAAATGACTTCTTTTAAAGAACCACTGAATGGAATGAAACCAAACATAGTATGAATGTGCCCTATGAGGTGATGACCAAGTGTTGTTACTGTGTAGCCGATCCATCATCCAAGATGGCCGCCAGTGGGGGACTTAGTTTAACATAGGACCCAATGGGAAATACATACAAATGTCTTCTTTTAGAGAACCACTGAATTGAATGAAACCAAAAATAGCATGAATATTTCTTATGAGGAGCTGACCAAGTGTTTTTACTTTGTAGCCGATCCGTCATCCAAGATGGTTGCCAGCGGGGGACTTAGTTTAACATAGGACCCTATGGGAAATTCATACAAATGACTTCTTATAGAGAACCACTGAATGGAATGAAACCAAACATAGTATGAATGTTCCTTATGAGGTGATGACCAAGTGTAGTTACTTTGTAGCCAATCAATCATCCAAGATGGCCCCCAGTGGGGGACTTAGTTTAACATAGGACCCAATGGGAAATACATACAAATGTCCTCTTTTAGAGAACCACTGAATGGAATGAAACCAAACATAGCATGAACATTTCTTATGAGTAGCTGACCAAGTGTTGTTACTTTGTAGCCGATCCAACATCTAAGATGGCCGCCAGTGGGGTGACTTTGTTTAACATAGGATCCTATGGGAAATGAATACAAAAGTCTTCTTCTAGAGAACCACTGAGTTGAATGAAATCAAACATAGCATAAATGTTCCTTTCCTAATGAGGTGGTGGCCAAGTGTTGTTACTTTGTAGCCAAACCTTATCTTTTTTTATTCGATTTCAAAAACCCAAGTAGAGTCAGGTGAGCGATACAGGCTCTTGAGAGCCTCTAGTTTTTATATAGTTGTCCTTTTATGGAGTGAAATATAATTAAACAAGTAGACATCAAATAGAAGCGAAAGTACATGGAGGAAATATCCATATTCATATAGAAGAAGAGTGGTGACACAAATATTTACTTCCTAGAAAACTATTGTTGGCAAATACTCTGAATAAGTAACTGAAGTTTATTTTTAATTTGTTATAGACATAATTGTTAGTTATTATTTTTTTAATCAGTATTCATATATGACTATTCAGTTTTAAATGTAATAAATATATAGAGAATGCTATAAATGTTTTTTTTACTCATTTTCTGTTCAAACTGTTTTAATCTATTTTTTTCACAATTCCTTGTGATTTCAGTTAATATAGAGATTATGAAGACAGTTGTCTCAATGTTGATTATAATCAAGTATATCGTAAAATTTCAAATCTATATATAGAAGGAAAATCCGAAAGACTTATTTTATGTTTCAATTCATATTGAATGTTTCATTTATTTTATATTTGCACCATATATATATACTGTACGCAGTTGTCCTGCATGTATTATGAACTGTGTTAAAACTTTCGGTCAAAGACATTCATTGTTTGAAATTTATAAAATCCGTTATGACTTTGAATACCCTTTGAAAAATGTGTCGTTTAAAATGTTTAACTGTACCATGCACTGTTTATTTTATAAATGTTGGTAATCGACATCTAGTATTTCTAAGAAATGATAACATTAGTCAAATTATGCTGATCTGATCATTTGTTCTCGTGCACAGAGAACAATAATTATCCTATACAAAGATGTTTTTAAAAAAAAACTCCAACAAAACGAAAAGTTCCTAAACAATTGTGAAAATCAAAAACTCAAACACATCAAACTGAAGACAGCATTTGTCATACTTTCGACTTAGTACAGGCATTGCATTATTTTTAATTTGCAATGGTTTTATATTTGCAATGGTTGTGGATTAAACCTAAGTGGCGATCTTAATCATTACAACTGTTATAACTTAATTTTTGTTTTATGTTATAACGATCAATCTTAACGTGCAACTTGTTTCTTTGTTTTGACTTGTATAAGTATTTGTCATGAAATGACTGAGATGAAACAATCTTATCACTGATGTAAGAATCACACATACATTGAAAGAGGTAGACGATTATTAAACCCTGGTATAAACATATGATATCAAATAGATAAACTAACTAACACGTTTAGTATTGAAAAGTGGGAAAATAGGAAATTTTACTCAAAAGTGGAAAGTGAGAGATCTAATTAACAATAGAAATAGCGTCACAGTTGATATAAACATTTCTAGATGTTCAGCTCTTTGCACTTGAAAAGTTGTTTTATCAGTTATTTTCCATCTATTTTATTTCATTCAGTAACATTAAGATATCTGATAACCTTGTGAAAGTCAGCTTTTTTGATTTTGTGTTTCTACCGTGTCTACCTAGTGGGTTCGTCTCATCACAGAGACAAAGTTGGTTTACCAAACTAATTCATCATTTTTTCCAACTTTAGTTACATTTTAAATTTTGGTTCAATGAAGTGGCAACCAGAGAATTCGTAAACTTCAGCCCAAAAACCATGAAAGCAGTACAACTGTACCTAACATCAAGTATTCTTTAAATCTTTAAAAGAGGGACAAAGGATACCAGAGGGATAGTCAAACTCCCAAATCGATGACAGACTGACAACGCCATGACTAAAAATGAAAAAGACAAACAGAAAAACAATAGTACAGTTGACACATCATAGAAAACTAAAGAATAAGCAACACGAACTCTACCAAAAACTAGGAGTGATCTCTTAAATGTCAGTAAAGAAGGGGAAACAAAAAGAATGAAATAGGCTATACCAAAAGAATGGTGGTGTATTTTATGTCACTTTGAAATTTCGGTATTAAAATTAAATCCTTAATTGTGTCTTTTATTGTTTTTTCCTGTTGCATTGTATACGCCTCGTTGAAAAGGATATAAAATACTACCAAAATAATTGTTTAGGACAATGTTGTCCTTGGGTTGTTGTTTCCTTGACATGTACAATAATACTCCTTTAAGTATCATTTTCAATGTGCTTGTTACATTCTGGTCGATCAAAGTACCCGGTATGTTATGAATGAAATGAAGTGAACAATTATATAATCACTTGTATAAGAAACAAACATGAATCCACTCAGGTGAACAATTATAGTAACGGGTATAAGCATCAGACATATATTGATTGGGGTAAACAATTATAATCAGTTGTATAAGAATCAGACATGTATTGACTGAGGTGAACAATTCTAATCACTTGTATCAGAATCAGACATTTTTTTTACTAAGGTGAACAATTCTAATCACTTGTATATGATTCAGACATGAATTAACTGAGGTGAACAATTCTTTTTCAAATTTACGAATCAGACATGAATTTACTGAGATGAACAATTCTTATGACTAGTTTAAGAATCAGACTTAAATCCACTGAGGTGAACAATTATAATCACTGGTATAAAAATGATACGTATTAAACTATTGTTTCAGTTAGAGGTGAGTGTTGGTCCGTATTTAAACTTTTGAACCCGCTGCATTTGTTTGCATCTGTCCTGGATATGGTGTTTGATGGTTGTCGTTTTCTATGTGATTGACAAGTGTTTCTCGTTTCTCGTTTTATATGTAGTTAAGACTTTGTTTTTTCCGATTTAATGGTTTTACGCTAGTAATTTTAGACGGCTTTTATAGATTGCTGTTCTATGTGAGCCTATGCTCCGTGTTGAAAACCGTAATGATCTATAATGATTAATTTTGATATAGGAGTAGGTTCAGTAAGACCCCTTTTTGGCCCCAAAATATAGCAGTTTACAAAATTGTGAAAATGTAATCTTTTAACTATTTACCTTGAAAGTAGAATGTTCTGCTACATAAATATGGGCTCTTTTGACAATACAATGCACGTATATAATGTCTGTGTCATTTTGGTCTCTTGTGGACAGTTGTCTCATTGGCAATCATACCACATCTTCTTTTTTTATACTTAAGTGTTTAAAAAGTGTCCAGAATCTTTCGTTACATGAACCTGAAATTTGAGGCAAAAATCGGCCCTTACCGGCCTCCTTATGACCTGGATGCAGAGTTGTCTCATTGACATTCATATCACATCTTCTTATATCACTGAATTAACTGAGTTGAACAATTCCAATTAGTTAAATAGGAATCAGTTATGCATTGACTGAGGTGAACAATTCTATTCACTGGTATAAGAATCAGAAATTTATTCACTGAGGTGAACACATATAACCACTGGTATCATGATCATAATCAGACATACATTGGCTGCTGTGAACAGTTTTAATCACTAGTAAAGAATCAGACATGCATTGACTGAGTTAAAAAATTCTTATCAGTGGTATAACTATCTGATATTAATTGAATAAAAAAACTAAAAAAATAGGTTTAATGAGAGGGAAGACTGAACATTTCCCCAGAAGTACGTCATTTAATTAAGATGGGCGAAATATACCAAAATTAAAACTCATAAGTGGAAAGTCAGACCTACTTTTAATAATAGAGATAGCATCACAGTCAAAGTAAACTGTTCTTGATTTTCTTCCTTATGTACTTGGAAAATAGTTAAATCATTTATTATTCAGCGAAAAAATAAAATCACAAAAATACTGAACTCAGAGGAAAATAAGTTCAAAATTGAAAGTCCCTAATTAAATGGCAAAAATCAAATGAGGAAACACTTTAATTTTCATTATTTTTTTCCTTGAAATTGCAATTTATAATATTAAGACAGTGATTTTATTGTTAATTCTAATCAAGTATGTCGTACACTTAAAATCTATATTAAAGGTTATTCGAACGACTTATTTTATATTTCAGTCAATAACAATTTATATTGAATACTTAAAACTTTTAGAATTGCACCTCGAATATCACTTCACAGAGAATTTTGAACTGCATTTAAACTTTCTATCAAAGACGTTCATTGTTTGGATTTTGTATATCTAACAAAGACTGTAAATACTCAATAGAAAATGTTTCGTTTACAATGATTAACTGTACCATGCACAGTATATTTCATAAATGTTGGTAATCGATATCTCATAGAAGTTTAAGACCAATCACATGCAGTTTAGAAATTTGTTTTGCTTTTCGAAAATAAAATCGTATCTCAAGAGGTGTAATGGTTCGAGTGGCAGGTTATTGATATGTTAGAATTACACTGACTCTTCGTTCATGTTAAAGTAACAAGTATTTGTAATATTTCTAAGAAATTAGAAGACTAGTCAAAGTATGCTTATATAATAAGTTGTTGTTATGCACATATAACTTTTTTTATCATTCAAATGTAAGTTCTTAAAATTTAAAAAAAAAAAAAAAAACACAAAGAAAACTTCAAAACGAAAAGTCCCTAAACAAATTGCAAAATCAAAAGCTCAAACACATCAAACTAATGACAACAATTGTTATACTTTCGACTCGTTGCAGGCATTTTATTATTATACAATGGTTGTGGATTAAACCTAAGTGGCGGTCTTAATCATAACAACCGTTATGACTTGCATTTTTGTTTTATGTTATAATGATAAATCTTAACATTTGTTTCTTTGTTTTGACTTTTATAAGTATTTGTTATGAACTGACTGAGGTGAACAATTCTTATCACTGGTGTAAGAATAAGACATACATTGATATAGTTAGACGATTATTAAACTCTGGGTTAGGTATATGATGTCAAATAGATAACGAAACTAAATAAGAATGGGAACACAGATAATTTTACGGTTACCAAATGGAAACTCATAGATGGAAAGTGAGAGTTCTAATAAACAAAAGAAATAACATCGCAGTTGATATAAAAATTTCAAGAGTTTCTTCCCTATGTACTTGAAAAAAAAAATTATCAGTTATTTTTCATCTATTGTGTATCATTCAGTAACATTTCGATATCGGATTATATGAAAGTCAGCTTTTTGGATTTTGTGTGTTTTCCGTGTTTACGTAGTGGGTTGTGTTCATCACGACGACACAGTTGGTTGACCAACCTAATTCATCAATTTTTCAAACTTTAGTTTCATTTCAATTTTTTATTCAAAAAGCGGCAACCAGAGAATTTGTAAACATCAGCCTAAAATGCTTAAACTCAGTCCAAATGTACCTAACATCAAGTATTCTTTAAGAGAATGACAGTAAAGAAGGGGAAACAATAACAAATAAATAGGTTATACCTAAAGAACAGTGGTGTATTTTATGTCACTTTGAAATTTCGATGTTAAAATTGTATCCTTTATTGTGTCTTTCTGTGTTTTTCCTGTTGTATTATATAGCACTCGTTGAGAAGGATGTAAAGAACCACAGAGGTTTTGTGTTGGACAATGTTGTCATTAGGTTGTTGTTTCATTATCATCAAATACACCTTTAAGTATCCTTTTCGATGTGCTTGTTACATGCTGATCAAACAAAGTATGTTATGAATTACCTGAACTGAACAATTATAATCACTTGTATAAGAATCAGACATGAATTAACTAAGCTGAACAATTATAATCACTGGTATAAGAATCAGACATGAATTCACTGAGGTGAACAATTCTTATATCGGGTTTAAGAATCAGACATGAATTGACTGAGGTCAACAATTCTCATCACTGGTATAAGAATCAGACATGAATTGACTGAGATGAACAATTATAATCACTGGTATATGAATCAGACATGTTAAATTATTGTTTTAGATAGGTGTGAGTGTTGTACCTATTTAAACGTTTGGACTCGCTGCAGTTGTCTGTCTGTTGTCAGGAGTATGGTGTTCGTTGGTTGTCGTTTTTTTTGTGTGATTCACAAGTGTTTCTCGTTGCTCGTTTTTATATAGATTAGACGGTTGGTTTTTCCGTTTGAATGATTTTACGCTAGACATTTTTGGCGTCCTTCATAGTTTGATGTTATGAATGAGCCAATCCTTCGCATTGAAGACCGTTATGATCTATTAGGGTTAACGTTGATAAATTTTGACCTGAATGGAGAGTTTTTTCTACTGGCATTCATACCACATTTTCTGATAGAAATGGATTAATTTAGGTGAACAATTCTAATCAGTTGTATAAGAATCAGACTTGTATTCACTGAGGAGAACAAATCTTAATAACTGTATCCGAATCTGACATAAATTGACTGAGGTGAACAATTATAGTAACGGGTATACGGATCAGACATACATTGAAGACTTATTGTTGGCCTTCTGCTGTTGTCTGTTCTATGGTCGAGTTGTTGTCTCTTTGACACATTCCCTATTTCCATTCTCAATTTTATTAGCGGACTGATGTGAACATTTTAATAACTTGTATCAGATTCGAACATGAATTTACGTTCGGATGACGTGTTTTTCAACAGACTGTCGGCATCCCAATGGAAACAAACTGTGCCCCTCTACTTGTCGACTTGTTTCTTTATTATTATGAGGCTGACTTCATGCAGGAACTTCTTAGGAAGAAAGATAAGAAGTTAGCAATATCCTTTAACTCTACTTTCCGCTATATAGATGACGTTCTTTCACTAAACAAAATTTGGTGACTATGTGGAACGCATCTATCCCATCGAATTGGAGATAAAGGATACTACAAATACAGTTAAGTCGGCTTCATATCTTGACTTACATCTAGAAATTGACAATGAGGGTCGGTTGAAAACAAAACTTTACGACAATAGAGATGATTTCAGCTTCCCAATTGTGAACTTTCCATTTCTAAGTAGCAACATTCCAGCAGCACCTGCATACGGGGTATATATCTCCCAATTGATACGATATTCCCGTGCTTGCATTTCCTATCATGATTTTCTTGATAGAAGGTTACTGCTCACAAGGAAGCTATTAAACCAAGAGTTCCAAATGGTGAAGTTGAAATCATCCCTTCGTAAATTTTACGGACGCCATCACGAGTTGGTTGACCGTTATGGAATAACCGTTTCACAAATGATATCGGATATGTTTCTTACGTCGTAACTACAATCCCCTTCCCTTTCATGAATGTGACCTACCGAATTAGACTATTTACCGGATTTGTAATCACATAAGCAACACGACGGGTGCCACATTTGGAGCAGGATCTGCTTACCCTTCCGGAGCACCTGAGATCACCCATAGTTTTTGGTGGGGTTCGTATTGTTTATTCTTTAGTTTTCTATGTTGTGTCATGTGTACTATTGTTTTTTTGTTTTTCTGTTTGTCTGTTTCATTTTTAGCCATGGCGTTGTCAGTTTGTTTTAGATTTATGAGTTTGACTGGCCCTTTGGTATCTTTCGTCCCTCTTTTACTAAGGCGAACAATTATAAACTTGTATATTAATCAGACATAAATTGTGAACCATTCTAATCACTGTTATAAGTAACTGATATTAATTCAATAAATAAACTAACAAAATTAGGTTTGATGAGAGGGAAGACAGAACATTTCCCCGTAAGAACACATTTCATTAAAAGAGAGGCGATGTATACCAAAGGAAACTCTTAAGTGGAAATTATGATCTCAGATTGTCAATGGAGATAGCATCACAATCGATGTTAACATTTCTTAATTTGTTCCCAAAAGCACTTGGAAAATAGTTTTATCATTTATTATTCATCTAATGTTTTCATTCATTAGAGTTTAGATATCTGATCATATTTTAGTCGACTTTGGGGATTGTTGTGTTTCGTCCGTGTGCACCTAGTGGGTTGATCTTATCATGCTGCCAGAGTTGGTTAGCTAAGCTAATTTTGAACTTATTTTTAAACTTTAGTTAAATTTAGAATTGTTATTCAATCAAATATCAACCAGAAAGCTCTTACACTTCAACACTACAAGCTTCGAAGCAGTACATATGTACCATACACTCACATGTCGAAAGTTAAATATCTGATTAACACTGAGGATAACATCACAGTCGATGTACACATTTCTTGATTTTCTTTACTATACAATATATTTACTTAGAAATAGTGTTATTCAAAAGGAGTAAACCAAATATATTATGGTGGTGTATTTTGTTTAGATCTTTAAATGAGATCTGTAATTGTTTTTCCAATCTTTATTCACAATATTTATATTGAATTGAGCTATGTTGTAGGGTGATATACTAATTGTATAAATATAGATGCATCTATATAAAATCTTCCGGTTACATTCTACGTTATTCATATAAAAGGATTAAAGGAATCACATATGCATTTGTTTTGACCATTATTGTTACATACATTGTCGATCAAATTATATTATAGCGTTCAATATAGAAAAAGATAGACTTTTTATTCATTCTAGAGACATTGTTTTGCAATAGCACTAGCTACAGCTTTGTAATTAAGCCAAATACATTGTTGACCTTGTGTTTGAGGAAGGAATGTCACCTCAATACTGTGACTTGAATGTAACTATTGTGCTTTGGAAACATGAAATTTATATAACGTGTCGTTTTTATTTCGTATGTCTGTTTTAAAATACATTTATATTTGAAGTAATTTCCCATTAAAAAGATGTTTTTTTCTGCTTTGTATCGATCAAATGAGGCAATACCTTTTCAACATATTCATATAAAATATGCCTTTAAAAGTTTTATGCTTGCAAACACACTGATTGTTGTACTTACCCCCTACTCAGCAAAATCTTTCTTACTTCTGTATTTGCGCAACCAACAAACTTGTGTTTCAACGTACATCTTATGAAGTCAGTATCAACTAACATATATGAATAAGTGATCAACGTCTTTTATTAGATGCAAAATCAGTTTAATTGCTTATTTGAAAATACATTGTGCTTAATTTGATTTTTTACAATATTTTGTTTTATTAAGACGAAATTAATGATTGTATTGGCAAAATTATAACGAAATTACCTTACGGATATAAGTGACGGTCTTTCATCATATAAAGAAATATATATATATTTTTATTATTATTAAGTATATGATCTCGAATGCAATGATTATGTTTTATCCTTTTTTACAATATGAACCAGTTATAAATTATTCATCGGAAGTACTTTTACACTTTAATGCATTTTTTTTTCAGGCATAAAATGGAGACAATGCACCTTATAATTTTTATAATTACTTGCACTGTGTTTGGAGTCACTGTCAATGGATGTCCTTCCTCGTGTTACTGCAGGGATACGACTGTTTATTGTAATATCAGAGGTCTAACAACAACGCCATCTAATGTTCCAAATTCAACAACAATTTTGTGAGTATTTCAAATTTTTATATAACTAAAACAAAACATACAATACTTTTTTCGGTGCTCATGAAGAATCTGAACAAAGAAAAAAGTTACGCAACCTGTTCAATGAAATATTTGTGGTTTGTATCGGTGATGTCATAGGGTCGGAACATGTTTGGATGAGTTTGTACTTGGTAATGTCTTAGGGTTAGAAAATTCCAACATACCGATATTTTTGTATCGATGATGTCATAGGGTCTGGAAATTAACATTTACCGATGGTATTGTACTTGGTGATGTTTAAGGGTGAAATTTCAAATTCAACGATGGATATTTATCGATGATGTCGAAGCTAGAGTCAAAATATTAACATGTACCAATGGTTATGTATTTTGTGATGACATAGGGTTAGAAATTCAAATGTAATTGCGGTATGGTTTTGAAAATGATATTCAATATGTCTAGAGTTGGAAAATTAACATTTACAAACGGTTTTGTATTTGGTGATGTCTTAAAGTTTAATTATTAACGTGTACAGATAATTTTGTATATGGTGATTTCATAAGGTCGGTAAATTAACATGTACTGTGGTTTTTGTATTTGGTTGTTTCACTGGGTAAGAAAAAATAACATTTATTGATTGTGATTATGTGGTGATATCTTAGGGTTGAACTTGTGACATGTACATTTGGTTTTGTATTTGTTGATGTATTAGGGTCACATACATAACATGTTCTAGTTGGTGGTGTATAGTGTTAAGCCAATAAGATGCAGTTAAGTTTGTATATCATGTGTATTTGGTGATATCTTATGGTTTTAAATTCAAATGTGTCGATGGTTTTGTATTGATGGTGTCATGGGGTCGGAACATTTACCTTGACCGTTGGTATTTTATTTGTTTATGTCTTAGGGTTAGTAAATATAAAAACATGAATGTTGATTTTGTATTTGCTCATGTCCTAAATGATAGAACATGAGCATGCTTAATTCTTAGAATCCAATGTGTTTTTTTATATATTGATGTCTAACGGTTACATGATTAACATGTACCAATAATTCTTGAATTTGGTGATGCCGTTAGGGTAGACAAGAAACATTTATCAATGCTTAGTCGGAAGCTGCCCTATAAATGGATAAATGACATATCTGTGATTTGCAAGAGTAATTCGACAAATGTCAGGTTATGATGCTGAGATCCCAACATTACCGTTTTCTTTCTTTTATGGAAAAGGGGGTCGTATTACCCAGTCCTTTGTTTCATCTCCATCGTAGCAGAGGGATAATTCAGGGTTACCATGGTCCGTCCTTATAAAGCGGTGTACGTCCCAAAATTATAATCCGTTCTTAAAATCCGTTGATAAGGTAATATGCAAGCGGGGGCAGTATGTGTGTCTCACATTCTCCATTTGTTTTACATGTATTTGTTAGTTTCACCTCAACTTTGGGCGCTGAAATTCTCTTTTGCTTATTTTTTTTTAAACTAATGTTGAAATTACTTCTTTAACATTCGATCTCCAGTGACATATGGTATACTTGATTGCTGTCAACTTACAGAAGGAGTATCAACATAGTGTCCTCACTGACCACTGAAACGTGGTTAATCAGACATGAAAATCCAGTCTATATCTCAAACGCTTTGCAAAAATTCTGTCTCAAAAAGAGTCATTAAAAAGAACGAATGATATCACTGTTCATTAATTGTTGCTGTGCGGTTTACATGTTGTAATGTACTATTATATTGCTCATTTATGTATTTCTCTCCTGAGTGTTTTTGCGTTTTTTAACTCCTCATGTCCTGTACCAAATCAAGAATTTGACAGTTGTATTCAAACAGTCCATTTTTATGTATTTGTTTTGTTGCAGTTCAGGGTTTCTGGTATTCCATTGATTTACCCTTATAGTTGATATTTTTCCTTTACTTTTAGTTCGTTACCATGATTTCATTTTGCTAAATAGATTTATGACTGTTGAACAGCGGTAAAATACTGGTGTCTTAATCTAATCTCAAACTTGAATATCTTGAATTGTATTCTTAATCGATTTACGAAATTTGAATCCAGTAAATGTCTGATAGAATAAAGAATAATCGAATACTGATCCTTGTATTCATGTCATTTAATTACTTGTTTACCAGTGTGTGTGAAAATTACTTCGACACAGTTTTGTGTTAATTTAATTTGGTATTAAGTTTAAGGTATAACAAATATATGAAATAAAAGTAAAAAATTGAATGTATGTAATTGCTCAGATAAGATAACTTCAAATCATCGAAATTCTGTTTGAGGTTGTCTGTATCATTTGATGACAAGATAGTTAACTTGATCAGGGATGACATATTTATCAACAAGCCCATATTCTTATGTGTTGTATTTGGAAACTTATATCTTGTAAAGATTAGTTTGTATTTGATGATGTCTTAGGGATGGAGTAATAACATTTAAAGATGGTTTTGTATTTGGTGAAGTGTTAGAATTAAACTAATAACGCTAAATGTCAGATCTTGAACAGGTTATGTTGATGAGCTCCCAACAAAACCGTTTTCTTTCTTCTTTGCTTGAGGGGGTGGGTGGTGGTACGGGATCATAGAGCCCAGTACTTTGTTTTGTCCCCCATCGTTGCATAGAAAGAATTTACGGTTATCCTGGTCTGTCCGTACAAGGCTGCTTAAGATCAAAAATAATTATCCGTTCTTCAATTCCTTTGATAACGTGATATGCCAGCGGGGACGTTATATGTTTCCCACATTCTCTATTAGTTTTACATGTTAGAATTACTGATTTCACATTTGATGACCAGTGACAAACAGTATAAATGATTGATGTCAATTCACAGAAAGTGTATAAAATTGTGTCCATACTGACCACTGAAACATAGTTAATCATACAACATATCTTATGAATGCTACATGTTTCATACACATATTGTACGTCGTCACATTGGAAGAATTTCATATGCTTCAAACATGTGTCGTGTATTCATTTACACACACAACAATAAGTGCCTGTTATATTAAACAACAAAAGTATTCCTTTTGTGCAATCCTTTTCACAAGTATTTGATCGAGCGGCATTTGATTAGATTTGTAATCAGCTACCTAACTTATTTTATTAAATTAATATATTAGAAATATCTTCACTCGCGTTTTTAAAAGATAAAACTGATTCCTTTGCTTCATTTTTGATTCCCTATCCTCATGTTTTAGTTTCGAGGAGGTGGATTTGCGCGGATCTTGGTCTGAATCTTAACACAACTCATGTGTCTATAATTTAACTTTTGAAAGGTAATCTTAAAATGAAAACAAGACAAGTTGGCAAATTGTCAGTTTTTTTCTTAATCTGTTTTCTAACAAAAAATGTTGACGTTTATCTTGACATAGACCAGTTCAGCATACAGCATACCTAAACATAACCAATGATATTGTATCAAAACACATGCCAGTATAATTGACACTGTCTACTGAAGAAGACCTTGTATTTTAGAGTTATTGGTCACATGTTTAGGATACAGTATGTTTTTGTTTAGGACTAGTGTTAGTATTATTGTTAGTTTTTATAAAGGGTTGGTATTTGTGTAAGTGATAATAAAACGGTACGGTTAACGAAAACCGTCTCAATATTTCTGACACATGTGTATGACATTAACAATACTTCCCCTACTTTGAATCGGAATTGACAATTAGTGTTGATTGTTTACTATAGGATTATACATCACGTCCTATGAAAATCCTGATTACTGTTCAATAGCGATAAATCTTGTGTATGTTATAATTTAAGCACAAAGGATTAAACGGACTCTTCAGGAAAAAATAAGATAGCTGTACTAAACATTGACGACAGCTGATATTATAAATATCTGTGAACAGTAGTAAAGAACTTACTGTTTTGAAATATGGTTAAAAATGTTTTTGTATTCAAATCCATGGACAACTTTGGTAACTGGATTGAAACTTGATGACTGATATTCTTAATGTCACCGACTGTAAAATATTGTTATAAATGTTTTTTTTTTAATTTAAATTCATCTTCGTAATGCTGTAAAAGAATGTGAGGACATGATATTTGTAGTTGTAGTTTAAAATATACCCAGAGAGTGATAATCCATCATTTTCTACATAAGGAAATGCCGTTATCACGTCAGAAATATATCAGTTTATATCCATGCGTTTGACGTATTTAAGCTTTAATTTTGTCATTTGATAAGGGATTTCCGTTTTTCATCGACGTTCTGTATTTTTGTGAAATTACCTATTCGATTATTAAGTTTACTAGAACTGTTGGTATGGCATGTATACAAAATATGTTTCCAAACAGACCTACCTGTAATCCTACTATTTGTTCGTGATTTCTTCAAAAGGACGGTTAGACAAAAAAAAAAATGATACTTAAAAATATAATTTTCTAGAACTTAAGGAACAATTGCATTACAATTGTCAAACTTCGTATTATATTAATCAAATGTAAAGTTTATGTTGAACCCTTTCGTTTACGTAAAACATATGATATTTTAAGAAATGAAGGATATGACGAATTATTTAAGTTCAACAATATACTCTGTCCATAAAGCAAAACAGCAAATACTAATCAACATTAAATGCACATTCTGTCAAAAGTTTTGCAAACATTATGCTCCAAAAGAGAAAGATATCAACATTCATTAATTTTACGGTCACCATCACAAAATGGTTGCCTGACAGGAACTATCTTTTCCTCTTCTCATGAATGAAATGCTGTTTGCAGTCATAATGCATTCGGTACATGTACTAGAATAGTCGAGATATCCATATTTTGACCAATTGTAAGTTATTCCCGATTGTGAAATAAAGACTGAATCTGAATTAACATGACTGTAGGAGAATGCAAGAGACGCTTACCAATTACCAACATATGTCTATTTTATATTTGTTTGGATGTGTTTGAGTCAGTTGTGTTTATTTACAATGTACAAACACAGGAATAATTTGTTCTTTTTTTCATTTTTTTCGTTGATTCATATAACCGTGTTTAGTATTGTCGTATGTAATACACTTTTCTCTTTTTTAATTTACATTGGAGGTCCATGCAATGTTGACGCACCAGTTCTCTTTCCTGTAGGATGTTGTGTTTTCCGTCGATTCAGAATTGACATATTGTATTTGCGTCAGACGCGCGTTACGTCTACAAAAGACTTATCATTGATGCTCGAATAAAAAAGGCTTTGTAAGAATTTAGCTCAAAAAGAGTTATTAAGAGGAACGAATGATATCAGTATTTATTAATTGTAGCTCTGCGGATGACATGTTGTAATTACTTTTACATTGTTCATTTATGTATTTCTCTCCTTAGTAGTTTTTTGCGTTTATTGTACTGTGTCCCTGTCACGAAGTGTTGTCATCTTAGTGGTAGTTGTAGCATTGCATTATACACAGGTTTTGCTTGCTTTAAAACTAAGTTCAAATCATTATTTTTGTTTGAAAATCATTTACCAAAATCAGGAATACGACAGTTGTCCCAAGACTCATGCTATATATACATTTATATATCAGGGATATACTGTAAATTCAAAAAAATGTTGCGTGGATTTATTATTGCGATTTTATAATTTAAGACTGAAATGTGATTTTAACTTTTGCGATATTCAGAAATATCCTCTTTGATTCATATAAAAAATTCTCAAAATGTGAGTTTTAATTATTGCAACTATAACCCTTTCGCATTTTACGCAATAATAAAAACATTGCAATAATTTATGTATTTACAGTATAGTATTTGTTTGCACTTGGCTATAGGAAATAAATAAGATGTCCTAGAAACAGGTCAGGTGTAAAAGAATATTCACATGCCCTTTCAACCCTCTCCCCCTTTTTTAAATCTGGCTAATGTATCAAATTTTGGTCCCCTAATTTCAGAGTGACTATATAAGGAACTAATGAAAATTGATTGTTAGAGTTGTACCTGTTCCTAGTGGAATAACTCGTCCTGTATACATCCTGTCACGAATTGGTGAAGATCCTTGGTCAGCTTTGACTTTGCTGCAAGACGGTTGGACGGGATGTTGACATCTTGCTTGACTATAATGTCAATGAATTCCATAAAAGTCCCTGTACTTCACGCATATTCTAACATGTCCAAGACGAGATGATATAACAACCATAGGAATATAAACCACTCCTCGTCTTATATAACATAAGGAGTCCTGTTGGAAATTCTACACCATAGTTTTCAGTATTTTTCAGACTTCTGAGATGAATGGTAGTCTGTATCTGTACGAATATATTAGGTTACCAATGCTAGTTACCAATGCTGGTTTCAATACACCGGTAGAGAGAGTGTCTTATTTATTTATTATGCGCCAGACAGTTTTAACACTCTAAATCTCAATTTTGGTGAAAGCAGATGCAATGTTTTCAAGGTGGTTCCACTCGCTCACTTTATTTTACTAAAACTGATTTTAAAATGTTTTTGTTTTGCTAGTTGAAATGTTAAAATACCGTTTCAGTTGTTTTTCCAATCAATATTTATCCTGTTTATTCACTAAATTATGATTATTGTTTGGTAAATTATTGTCATGATTGGCAGATTCTTGCATTGGCAGTAATTATTCTTTTTGGAAATGCTATTTTAGTCTTTAGTGCATTCAGATACCTTAAATAGTTTGTAATATGTAGATGCATAATGCTGGGATAGCCCAAATACTCCTCCTAGATTATTAAAGTCGCAAACTTCGCTGTAAACTTTGTCTGCCAAATCCATCACTGGGAGCTGACATGTTTGAGATTTTACCAAAGGGAGATAAGTCAATGGAAGAGCATAAAAGACATAATGGACTCCCTGGTTTCAGACAATTTATTGAATTTTGCACTTGCAGTACAAAAACGTCTTATTTAATTTTTTATACAAATTTATTTTACTTTTTTGAATGATTTTATAAGCCATTTTATTACAATTGTATTTAGAATTTAATTAAAATCAAACTCAAAATGTGTCAATTCGGGACTAAAATCACCATTCTTCCAAGGCATACATTAACATGGAAAAGTCATTTGCCAAGCTTAATATTTTGTTTTAATATAGAAAATACACTATAATTAAAAATAAATAAGTTGCAAAACATATACGGAAAGGGTGTTGCAAGTTAGAAGCAAGTAAAAATCATGTAAATTCACATATGAAAAATCCAGCCTTTGTGTCCGTGCTCCTGGCAATTTTCATTTGTAGTGACCATAACATAGTTAAATGGATGGATTCCAGGTGACATTACTCTAAAAACTCAACTACCCCATTTAATATGCTTCTGGGTAATTCTTAAAAGGCATAAAAAGTTGTATTTTCCTATGTTTTATTATGGATTTACAGAATTATGCAAATGAGGCTGTTACTAAAAATAGATACGATTCTGGGGGAAATTAAGTGGCCAACTTCTTTTATTTTATGTCAAGGATTAAGATGATGTATACAAATTTATCAAGTTGTGATTGTCGATTTGGACGATTTTCTGATTATTGCATGGTTTTCTGGCGGATTGGCTCTTAAAAATATAATTTTCTAGATCTTGTGGAACAATCGCATTACAATTGTCATAATTCGTATTATATTAATTCAATGTAAAGTTTATGTTGAACCCTTTCGTTTACGTAAAACACATAGTATTTTAAGAAATGAAGGCTTTGAAGAATTATTTAAATTCTACAATATAATCTGTCGAAAAAGCAAAACAGCAAATACTAATCAACATTAAATGCACATTCTGTCAAAGGTTTTGCAAACATTAAGCTCCAAAAGAGAAAGATATCAACATTCATTAATTTTACGGTCACCATCACAAAATGGTTGACTGACAGGAACTATCTTTTCCTCTTCTCTTCAAATGCTGTTTGCAGTCCTAATTCTTTCTAAACATGTACTAGAATAGTCGAGATATCCATATTTTGACAAATTGTATGTTATTCCCGATTGTTAAATAAACACTGAATCTGAATTCACATGACTATAGGTGAATGCAAGAGACGCTAACCAATTACCAAGATATATCTTTTTGATATATCTTTGGATGTGTTTGAGTCAGTTGTGTTTATTTACAATGTACAAAAGCAGGAATAGTTCGTTCTTTTTTCATTCTTTTCGTTGATTGATATAACCTTGTTTAGTATTGTCGGATGTAATACACTTTTCTCTTTTTCTCATTTACCTTGGAGGTCCATGCAATGTTGACACATCAGTTCTCTTTCCTGTAGGATGTTGTGTTTTCCGTCGATTGAGGATTGACATATTGTATTTGCGTCAGACGCGCGTTACGTCTACAAAAGATTTATCACTGATACTCGAATGAAAAAGGTTTTGCAAGAATTTTGCTCCAAAAGAGTTATTAAGAGGAACAAATGATATCAGTATGCATTAATTGTAGTTCTGCAGATTACATATTGTTATTACTATTACATTGTGCATTCATGTATTTCTCTCCTTAGTAGTTTTTGCGTTTATTGTACTGTGTCTCTGTCACGACGTGTTGTCATCTCAATAGTAGTTGTAGCATTGCATTATACACAGGTTTTGCTTGCTTTAAAACTAAGTTAAAATCATCATTTTTGTTTTAAAGTCATATACCAAAATCAGGAATACAACAGTTGTTTTCAAATAGTCCGTTTCTATGTATATGTTTTGTAGCAGTTCAGTGTTTCTGGTGTTCCATTGATTTCCTCCTTTAGTTGATATATTTCCCTCAGTTTTAGTTCTTAACCATGATTATTTTTCGCTTAATCGATTGATGACTGTTGTCCAGCGGTAAAATGCTAGTGTGTTTATTTTATCTCAAACTTTGTGTTTATCTTGAATTATATTTTTAATCGATTTTCGAAATTTGAACAACGGTAAATGTATAATAGAATAAAGAATAATCGAATACTAGTCCCTTTTTATGTTATTCATTTACCTGTTAACCAGTGTGCAGAGAAAGTTACTTCAAATAAATCAGTTGTGTTTTAATTTAATTTGGTATTAAGTTTAAGGTATAACAAATCTATGAAATAATTTTTTTTTTAAGTATGTATGTAATTGCTCAGATACGATAACGTCAAATCATCGGAATTCTGTTGATAGAGGTTGCCAGTATTGTTTGATGACAAGATAGTTAACCTGATCAGGGATGACACATTTATTATCAGACCACCATTCTTTTTTGTTGTATTTGGTGATGTCTTGTGTTAAACAAATAACTTGCAAATATGAGGTTGTATTTGTTGATGTCTTAGGTTTGAATTAATAACATGTACAGATGGTTTTATATTTTGTGAAGTCTTAGGGTTAAATTAATAACGTGTACAGATGAATTGCTTTTGGTGATGTCTTTTTTAAAACTAATAACATGTACATCTGGTTTTGTTTTTTGTGATGCCAAAGGGTTAAACTAATATCAAATACAGCTGGTTTTGTATATGGGGATGTCATTAGGTTGGTAAATTAAAATATACTGATGTTTTTGTATTTGGTTGTGTCACTGGTTGAGAGAAATAACATTTATCAATGGTGTGTATATGGTGATTTCGTAGGGTTGAACTAATAACATGTTCATATGGTTTTGTATTTGTTGATGTCTTAGGATCACACAAATAACATGTATATATGGTTTTGTATTTGTTGATGTCTTAGGATTACACAAATAACATGTATATATGGTTTTGTATTTGTTGATGTCTTAGGATTACACAAATAACATGTACATATGGTCTTGTATTTGTTGATGTCTAAGAATCACACAGATAACAGGTAAATTTGGTTTTGTATTTGTTGATGTCTTAGAATCACACACATAACATGTACATATGGTTTTGTATTTGTTGATGTCTTAGGATCATACAAATAACAGGTAAATTTGGTTTTGTATTTGTTGATGTCTTAGGATCACACAGATAACAGGTACATTTGGTTTTGTATTTGTTGATGTTTTAGGATCACACAAATAACATGTTCAAATAGTTTTGTAGTTGGTGATGTATTGTGTTAAACTACTAACATTGCAGATAAGTTTGTATATAATGTGTATTTGGGGAAATTTTATGGTTTAACATGTGAATATGTCGATGGTTTTGTATTTATAGTGTCATGGGGTCGAAACATTTAGCTAGACCGTTGGTTTTGTATTTTTTTATGTCTTAAGGTAAGTAACTAAAAAAACATGAACAGTGATTTTGTATTTGTTCATGTCCTAATTGATAGAACATGAGCATGCCTAATTCTTATTATCCAATGGTGTTTTTTTTATATATATTGATGTCTAACGGTTACATGATTAACATGCACCAATGATTCTTGAATTTGGTGATGGCGTAAGGGTGGACAAGAGACATTTATCAATGCGAAATCGGAAGCTGCCCTATAAATGGATTTGACATATCTGTGACTTTCAAGAGTAATTCGACAAATGTGAGGTGTTGAAAAGGTTATGTTGTTGAGATTTAATAAGACAATTAATAAGACAAGATAACTTCAACGTTTGTTGTAGAGGTTATAAAAAAGATGTTATATGTAACAACTCTCCACAAGAGACAACATGACCAAGAAATTAACAATTATAGGTGACCATACGGTCTTCAAAAATAGCATACCGCATAGTTAGCTATTAATGGTCCCGAAATGAAAGATGTAAAACTATTCAAACGAGAAAAAACCATAGCCTAGTTTACGTACAAAAAAGAAACGAAAAACGTTGCCTGTCTCTTCGTTGAGTAATTCACATTTTCATTAAAACACAGTACAGTGGACAATTTCCATGTGATTTTCCTTAAGATTGTTAGGATTATTAAATGTAGCACAGCTAATGTACTCCACAAATGTCGATGCTACATTAGTACTGTCAACGTATATTGATGTATTACATTAAAACTCTGACTGCAATTGAGTTTGGAAGTGTTATGTAACTAAAATGAAATTGTTCAATAACAACTCTACTCTTTGTTAAATTGTCGTTCATTATACTTCATAATGAGGAATGAAATAGGATTAAAACAAATATTACTTCCACGTCAATTATTGACCAAACCAACATTAAAGAAACTGATGTACAAAGTAAATTATATAAATTAAGAATTATTGGTTCCTGAGGGCAACTTAAATAACTGTATTGAAATTTATGAGTTAAGAATTAGATAACTGAATTGATGAGCATTCTCAGATAACATTGTGTGATTATTTTATACTTGTTGTAGACAAATCAACTAACTGTTACCCTGATGTCAATAAATATTGACATAATTACATAAGGTTACCAGTCTATGGTGTCATAAGATCCAAACTAAAGTCATCCAACATTTGTTTTGACATAGCTGTGACCAAATATGGCCACTTAAATATTTTGTGTTCAAATTCATTATTGATAAAGCGAAGAATTTGTTTAGGAACAACATGCATTTTTAAAGGTTTACGAGGTAGCCTTGAAGATGTTTGTATTTTAAGTTAATCATACAAGCTATTCATGTAGAAGTACTGTTTATTGTATGACACAAATTTGACAGAATGTTTTCTATGTATAAACGTCAGTTCTGCCTCATTCCAAATGCCCTACAAACCTTTTTATTTGTTTCAGTAATGCCACTGACTGATGTATAAACGTCAAGTATTCAAACAGTTCTGCCTCATTCCAATTGCCCTACAAACCTTTTTATTTGTTTAAGTAATGCCCCTGACTGATGTATAAACGTTAGGTATTCAAACAATTCTGGCTCATTCCAAATGTCCTACAAACCTTTTTATTTGTTTAAGTAATGCCCCTGACTGATGTATAAACATCAAGTATTCAAACAATTCTAACGCATTCCAAATGTCCTACAAACCTTTTTATTTGTTTCAGTAATGCCTCTGACTGATGTATAAACGTCAAGTATTCAAACAATTCTGCCGCATTCCAAATGTCCTACAAACCTTTTTATTTGTTTCAGTAATGCCTCTGACTGATGTATAAACGTCAAGTATTCAAACAATTCTGCCTCATTCTAAATGTCCTACAAACCTTTTTATTTGTTTAAGTAATGCCACTGACTGATATATAAACGTCAAGTATTCAAACAATTCTGCCTCATTCCAAATGTCCTACAAACCTTTTTATTTGTTTAAGTAATGCCCCTGACTGATGTATAAACGTCAAGTATTCAAACAATTCTGCCTCATTCCAAATGTCCTACAAACCTTTTTATTTGTTTAAGTAATGCCACTGACTGATGTATAAACGTCAAATATTCAAACAATTCTGCCTTATTCCAAATGCCCTACAAACCTTTTTATTTGTTTAAGTAATGTCCTTGACTGATGTATAAACGTCAAGTATTCAAACAATTCTGCCTCATTCCAAATGTCCTACAAACCTTTTTATTTGTTTAAGTAATGCCCCTGACTGATGTATAAACGTCAAGTATTCAAACAGTTCTGCCTCATTCCAAATGCCCTACAAACCTTTTTATTTGTTTCAGTAATGCCACTGACTGATGTATAAACGTCAAGTATTCAAACAATTCTGCCTCATTCCAAATGTCCTACAAACCTTTTTATTTGTTTAAGTAATGCCACTGACTGATGTATAAACGTCAAGTATTCAAACAATTCTGCCTCATTCCAAATGTCCTACAAACCTTTTTATTTGTTTAAGTAATGCCCCTGACTGATGTATAAACGTCAAGTATTCAAACAATTCTGCCTCATTCCAAATGTCCTACAAACCTTTTTATTTGTTTAAGTAATGTCCCTGACTGATGTATAAACGTCAAGTATTCAAACAATTCTGCCTCATTCCAAATGCCCTACCAACCTTTTTATTTGTTTCAGTAATGTCCCTGACTGCTGTATAAACGTCAAGTATTCAAACAGTTCTGCCTCATTCCAAATGTCCTACAAACCTTTTTATTTGCTTAAGTAATACCCCTGACTGATGTATAAACGTCAAGTATTCAAACATTTTTGCCTCATTCCAAATGTCCTACCAACCTTTTTATTTGTTTAAGTAATGCCCCTGACTGATGTATAAACGTCAAGTATTCAAACAGTTCTGCCTCATTCCAAATGCCCTGCAACCCTTTTTATTTGTTTAAGTAATGCCACTGACTGATGTATAAACGTCAAGCATTCAAACAATTCTGCCTCATTCCAAATGTCCTACAAACCTCTTTATTTGTTTAAGTAATGCCCCTGACTGATGTATAAACGTCAAGTATTCAAACAATTCTGCCTCATTCCAAATGCCCTACAAACCTTTTTATTTGTTTAAGTAATGCCCCTGACTGATGTATAAACGTCAAGTATTCAAACAATTCTGCCTCATTCCAAATGTCCTACAAACCTTTTTATTTGTTTAAGTAATGCCACTGACTGATGTATAAACGTCAAATATTCAGACAATTCTGCCTCATTCCAAATGCCCTACAAACCTTTTTATTTGTTTAAGTAATGTCCCTGACTGATGTATAAACGTCAAGTATTCAAACAGTTCTGCCTCATTCCAAATGTCCTACAAACCTTTTTATTTGTTTAAGTAATACCCATGACTGATGTATAAACGTCAAGTATTCAAACAATTCTGCCTCATTCCAAATGTCCTACAAACCTTTTTATTTGTTTAAGTAATGCCCCTGACTGATGTATAAACGTCAAGTATTCAAACAATTCTGCCTCATTCCAAATGTCCTACAAACCTTTTTATTTGTTTAAGTAATACCCCTGACTGATGTATAAACGTCAAGTATTCAAACAATTCTGCCTTATTCCAAATGTCCTACAAACCTTTTTAATTGTTTAAGTAATGCCCCTGACTGATGTATAAACGTCAAGTATTCAAACAATTCTGCCTCATTCCAAATGTCCTACAAACCTTTTTATTTGTTTAAGTAATACCACTGACTGATTTATAAACGTCAAGTATTCAAACAATTCTGCCTCATTCCAAATGCCCTACAAACCTTTTTATTTGTTTAAGTAATACCCCTGACTAATGTATAAACGTCAAGTATTCAAACAATTCTGCCTCATTCCAAATGTCCTACAAACCTTTTTATTTGTTTCAGTAATGCCCCTGACTGATGTATAAACGTCAAGTATTCAAACAATTCTGCCTCATTCCAAATGCCCTACAAACCTTTTTATTTGTTTAAGTAATGCCCCTGACTGATGTATAAACGTCATGTATTCAGACAGTTCTGCCTCATTCCAAATGCCCTACAAACCTTTTTATTTGTTTCAGTAATGCCACTGACTGATGTATAAACGTCAAGTATTCAAACAATTATGCCTCATTCCAAATGGCCTACAAACCTTTTTATTTGTGTAAGTAATGCCCCTGACTGATGTATAAACGTCAAGTATTCAAACAATTCTGCCTGATTCCAAATGCCCTACAAACCTTTTTATTTGTTTCAGTAATGCCACTGACTGATGTATAAACGTCAAGTATTCAAACAATTCTGCCTCATTCCAAATGCCCTACAAACCTTTTTATTTGTTTAAGTAATGCCCCTGACTGATGTATAAACGTCAAGTATTCAAACAATTCTGCCTCATTCCAAATGCCCTACACAGCTTTTTATTTGTTTAAGTAGTGCCCCTGACTGATGTATAAACGTCAAGTATTCAAACAATTCTGCCTCATTCCAAATATCCTACAAACCTTTTTATTTGTTTAAGTAATTCCACTGACTAATGTATAAACGTCAAGTATTCAAACAGTTCTGCCTCATTCCAAATGCCCTACAAACCTTTTTATTTGTTTAAGTAATGCCCCTGACTGATGTATAAACGTTAAGTATTCAAACAATTCTGGCTCATCCAAATGTCCTACAAACCTTTGTATTTGTTTAAGTAATGCCCCTGACTGATGTATAAACGTTAAGTATTCAAACAATTCTGGCTCATTCCAAATGTCCTACAAACCTTTTTATTTGTTTAAGTAATGCCCCTGACTGATGTATAAACGTCAAGTATTCAAACAATTCTGCCTCATTCCAAATGCCCTACAAACCTTTTTATTTGTTTCAGTAATGCCACTGACTGATGTATAAACGTCAAGTATTCAAACAATTCTGCCTCATTCCAAATGCCCTACAAACCTTTTTATTTGTTTAAGTAATGCCCCTGACTGATGTATAAACGTCAAGTATTCAAACAATTCTGCCTCATTCCAAATATCCTACAAACCTTTTTATTTGTTTAAGTAATTCCACTGACTAATGTATAAACGTCAAGTATTCAAACAGTTCTGCCTCATTCCAAATGCCCTACAAACCTTTTTATTTGTTTAAGTAATGCCCCTGACTGATGTATAAACGTTAAGTATTCAAACAATTCTGGCTCATCCAAATGTCCTACAAACCTTTGTATTTGTTTAAGTAATGCCCCTGACTGATGTATAAACGTTAAGTATTCAAACAATTCTGGCTCATTCCAAATGTCCTACAAACCTTTTTATTTGTTTAAGTAATGCCCCTGACTGATGTATAAACGTTAAGTATTCAAACAATTCTGGCTCATTCCAAATGTCCTACAAACCTTTTATTTGTTTAAGTAATGCCCCTGACTGATGTATAAACGTCAAGTATTCAAACAATTCTGCCTCATTCCAAATGTCCTACAAACCTTTTTATTTGTTTAAGTAATGCCCCTGACTGATGTATAAACGTCAAGTATTCAAACAATTCTGCCTCATTCCAAATGTCCTACAAACCTTTTTATTTGTTTAAGTAATGCCCCTGACTGATGTATAAACGTCAAGTATTCAAACAATTCTGCCTCATTCCAAATATCCTACAAACTTTTTTATTTCTTTCAGTAATGCCCCTGACTGATGTATAAACGTCAAGTATTCAAACAATTCTGCCTCATTTCAAATGCCCTACAAACCTTTTTATTTGTTTCAGTAATGCCCCTGACTGATGTATAAACGTCAAGTATTCAAACAATTCTGCCTCATTCCAAATGTCCTACAGACCTTTTTATTTGTTTAAGTAATGCCCCTGACTGATATATAAACGTCAAGTATTCAAACAATTCTGCCTCATTCCAAATGCCCTACAAACCTTTTTATTTGTTTAAGTAATGCCCCTGACTGATGTATAAACGTCAAGTATTCAAACAATTCTGCCTCATTCCAAATGTCCTACAAACTTTTTTATTTGTTTAAGTAATGCCCCTGACTGATGTATAAACGTTTTTTAACTCATCATGTCCTGTACCAAATCAGGAATTTGACAATTGTATTCAAACAGTCTGTTTTTATGTATTTGTTTTGTTGCAGTTCAGAGTTTCTGGTGTTCAATTGATTTTCTCTTATAGTTATTATTTTTCCTTCGCTTTTAGTTCGTTACCATGATTTCATTTTGCTAAATAGATTAATGACTGTTGAACAGAGTTAAAATACTGGTGTCTTAATCAAATCTCAAACTTTAATATCTTGAATTGTATTCTTAATCGATTTACGAAATTTGAATCCAGTAAATGTCTGATTGAATAAAGAATAATCGAATACTGATCCTTGTATTCATGTCATTTAATTACTTGTTTATCAGTGTGTAGAGAAATTTACTTCGACACAGTTTTGTGTTAATTCAATTTGGTATTAAGTTTAAGATATAACAAATATATGAAATAAAAGTAAAAAACTGAATGTTTGTAATTGGTCAGATAAGATAACTTAAAATCATCGACATTCTGTTGATAGAGGTTGCCTGTATCATTTGATGACAAGATACTTAACTTGATCAGGGATGACATATTTATCAAAAAGCCCATATTCTTATGTGTTTTATTTGGAAACTTATATCTGTATATCTTGTAAAGATTAGTTTGTATTTGGTGATGCCTTAGGGATGAAGTAATAACATTTACAGATGGTTTTGTATTTGATGAAGGCTTAGGCCTCGGTCACACCTTACCGGATAGCTCGAACAGACGCCTAATGGATAACTTTTTTTTAATCCGTTCATGTCCGTTAGACGTCCGTTCTTATCCGTTAGACGTCCGTCCATCCATATCCGTTGCATGTCCGTTAAGCGTACGTTTTATCCGTCGACGTCCGTTCTGTCCGTTGGAAACTTTTGAGCATGTTCAAAACTTTGAACGGACGTCCAACGGATAAAATGTCCGTTGAACGTCCGTTAGGTGTCCGTTTTGTACGGTACTCGTCCGTTTCGTTTCCGTTTTGTATCCGTTACGTGTCCGTTATACATCCGTTAAAGGTCTGGAGGATAAATTCACCAACGGACTTTTACCGACGTTTAACGGATAAAACGGATGTTGAACGAATGAGAAACGGACTTCTACCGGACGTATAACGGATAAAACGGATGATGAACGGATTTCAAACGGATAAATGCTAATTGAAAATTTTGCGTCAGAAATGACAATTATTGGTATGTCAGATTTCTTAAGGTTCATGAATTCTTATTATTCATAATCCATCTAATAGAGTAAGGGCACGTCTTCACAATTAATCAGCTCTTATTCAGGCCAGACACTGCCCTTTGGTGGCATTTTGAAGAACAAACCAAAACCAGTTACACAGAAACATTTGAATATTTATGCGATTTACATGTATTATTATCAAAACTTTTAATTTTTCCATATATCTTGTTCATCCGTTTTATCCGGTACGCTTCCGTTAGGTGTCCGTTTTATCCGGTACTCGTCCGTTGGATGTACGTTCGACATCCGTTTTGTCCGGTACGTTTCCGTTTCTCGTACGTTGCATATCCGGTGTGTCCGTTATACATTCGTTACACGTCCGTTTTATTCGGTCAGTACATCAACGGACTCCCAACGGATAGCAATTTTGTCAACGGACAACTTTTATTTTCATCCGTTAGGCGTCCGTTCGTTCTATCCGGTAAGGTGTGACCGAGGTTTTAGAATTAAACTAATAACGTGTACAGATGAGTTGTATTTGGAAATGTCTTGAATGTATTAAATTAATAACATGCAAATATGAGTTTGTATTTGATGATGTATAAGCGTTAAACATTTAAATGTGTCGAGGGTTTTTATATTGATGGTGTTATAGGGTCAGAACAGTAACACGGACTGAGGATTTTGTATAAATGCATGTGTTTAAGGATAAATCATAAGCCATGTCTGATTGTATTATGATAACTTTAAAAAAAACTCTCCGCGCATTAAAATGTGAAACAAGAGGTAAATACATACAAAATACAAGCTCATACAAGCAAAGAAATAAATAAAAACAACTTAGAAATGAAATATATATAAATAATTACATTACTTTATGTTATAATATTTTCGTTCACTTTGAAACGAATAAAGATACATTTTGAATACATTAATATTAACCAATGATAATAGTCCTTTAACTTTTGCTGCACTTGGATATTCAAAATAGTACTTTGGAACAGTAAAATGTTAGCCCAGTACTTTGTTTTATCCCCCATCATTGCAGAGAAAGAATTCACGGTTTTCCTGGTCCATCCGTACATGGCTGCTTACGACCAAAAATAAGTATCCGTTCTACAACTCCTTCGATAACATGATATTCAACCGGGGACGTTATATGTTTCCTACATTCTCTATTAGTTTTACATGTTAGAATTACTGATTTCACATTTGATGACCAGTGACAAATAGTATAAATGATTGATGTTAATTCACAGAAAGTGTATAAAATAGTGTCCATACTGACCACTGGAGCATAGTTAATCATACAACATATCTTATGAATGCTACATGTTTCACACACATATTGTACGTCGTCACATTGGAAGAATTTCATATGCTTCAAACATGTGTCGTGTATTCATTTACAGACACAACAGTAAGTGCCTGTTATATTAAACAACAAAAGTATTCTATTTGTGCAATCCTTTTCACAAGTATTTGATCGAGAGGCATTTGATTAGATTTGTAATCAGCTACCTAATTTATTTTATTAAATTAATATATTAGAAATATCTTCACTCGCGTTTTTAAAAGATAAAACTGATTCCTTTGCTTCATTTTTGATTCCCTATCCTCATGTTTTAGTTTCGAGGAGGTGGATTTGCGCGGATCTTGGTCTGAATCTTAACACAACTCATGTGTCTATAATTTAACTTTTGAAAGGTAATCTTAAAATGAAAACAAGACAAGTTGGCAAATTGTCAGTGTTTTTCTTAATCTGTTTTCTAACAAAAAATGTTGACGTTTATCTTGACATAGACCAGTTAAGCATACAGCATACCTAAACATAACCAATGATATTGTATCAAAACGCATGCCATTATAATTGACACTGTCTACTTAAGAAGACCTTGTATTTTAGAGTTATTGGTCACATGTTTAGGATACAGTATGTTTTTGTTTAGGACTATTGTTAGTATTATTGTTAGTTTTTATAAAGGGTTGGTATTTGTGTAAGTGATAATAAAACGGTACGGTTAACGAAAACCGTCTCAATATTTCTGACACATGTGTATGACATTAACAATACTTCCCCTACTTTGAATCGGAATTGACAATTAGTGTTGATTGTTTACTATAGGATTGTACATCACGTCCTATGAAAATCCTGATTACTGTTCAATAGCGATAAATCTTGTGTATGTTATAATTTAAGCACAAAGGATTAAACGGACTCTTCAGGAAAAAATATGATAGCTGTACTAAACATTGACGACAGCTGATATTATAAATATCTATCAACAATAGTAAAGAACTTACTGTTTTGAAATATGGTTAAAAATGTTTTTGTATTCAAATTCATGGACAACTTTGGTAACTGGATTGAAACTTGATGACTGATATTCTTAATTTCACCGACTGTAAAATATTGTTATAAATGTTTTTTTAAAATTTAAATTCATCTTCGTAATGCTGTAAAAGGATGTGAGGACAAGATATTTGTAGTTGTAGTTTAAATTTACCCAGAGAGTGATAATCCATCATTTTCTACATAAGGAAATGCCGTTACCAAGTCAGAAATATGTCAGTTTATATCCATGCGTTTGACGTATTTAAGCTTTAATTTTGCCCTTTGATAAGGGATTTCCGTTTTTCATCGACGATCTGTATTTTTGTGAATTTACCTATTCGATTATTAAGTTTACTAGAACTGTTGGTATGGCATGTATACAAAATATGTTTCCAAACAGACCTACCTGTAATCCTACTAATTGTTCGTGATTTCTACAAAAGGACGGTTAGACAAAAAAAATGATACCTAAAAATATAATTTTCTAGAACTTAAGGAACAATTGCATTACAATTGTCAAACTTCGTATTATATTAATCAAATGTAAAGTTTATGTTGAACCCTTTCGTTTACGTAAAACATATGGTATTTTAAGAAATATAATTTAAGAAGGATATGACGAATTATTTAAATTCAACAATATACTCTGTTTATAAAGCAAAACAGCAAATACTAATCAACATTAAATGCACATTCTGTCAAAGGTTTTGCAAACATTATGCTCCAAAAGAGAAAGATATCAACATTCATTAATTTTACGGTCACCATCACAAAATGGTTGCCTGACAGGAACTATATTTTCCTCTTCTCATGAATGAAATGCTGTTTTCAGTCATAATTCATTCGATACATGTACTAGAATAGTCGAGATATCCATATTTTGACTAATTGTATGTTATTCCCGATTGTGAAATAAAGACTGAATCTGAATTAACATGACTGTAGGAGAATGCAAGAGACACTTACCAATTACCAAAATATGTCTATTTTATATTTGTTTGGATGTGTTTGAGTCAGTTGTGTTTATTTACAATGTACAAAAACAGGAATAATTTGTTCTTTTTTCATTTTTTTCGTTGATTATATGGTGTTTAGTATTGTCGTATGTAATACACTTTTCTCTTTTTTAATTTACATTGGAGGTCCATGCAATGTTGACGCACCAGTTCTCTTTCATGTAGGATGTTGTGTTTTCCGTCGATTCAGAATTGACATATTGTATTTGCGTCAGACGCGCGTTACGTCTACAAAAGACTTACCATTGGTGCTCGAATAAACAAGGATTTGTAAGAATTTAGTTCAAAAAGAGTTATTAAGAGGAACGAATGATATCAGTATTTATTAATTGTAGCTCTGCGGATTACATGTTGTAATTACTATTATATTGTTCATTCATGTATTTCTCTCCTTAGTAGTTTTTGCGTTTATTGTACTGTGTCCCTGTCACAAAGTGTTGTCATCTCAATGGTAGTTGTAGCATTGCATTATACACAGGTTTTGCTTGCTTGAAAACTAAGTTCAAATCATCATTTTTGTTTTAAAGTCATATACCAAAATCAGTAATACGACAGTTGTTTTCAAATAGTCCGTTTCTATGGTTATGTTTTGTGGCAGTTCAGTGTGTTCTGGTGATCCATTGATTTCCTCCTTTAGTTGATATATTTAGGTCTTTCCACTTTTCTGTGGAAAGACCTATTGTTTTTCTTCTGATTATTTTTTTTTTTCTTCCGCCTAATTTTGTTCTTGCGATAAACATTTGTTTCGCAATATGTCGCTTAGATATTTTGTATATGATATCGAACAGTTTATGCGCTTTTGAAATTTACCCTGCGTAAACGAATACTTTTCTTTGTAGGAGTTATCTCCCCAAACACTGTTTTCCTTGTTATGGCATCTTCTTCGCAATCGTTAAAGATTATGACAAATTTATTTTACAAAATTGTTCGTTACATCCTCAGTAATTTTTGGCGTATTTGGATCGAAGCGATTCGAAGAAATTTTATAGGAGTTATCTATCTTTTCGGAATAAATTTGTCGGTATGTTTTTTTAACTCATAAACCGTTAACCGTATAACCCTGGAATGTTTTTATTTGAGTCCCCTGATTCCTAACTTAGAAAATTAGGTCAAGGTCAAAGGTCAAGTTCATATTTTAGATTTTCATATGTCTTTGATTTCCCTATAACTCTTGAACGGTTATAGATACAAAAAAATTAAGCAGTGAAAAATGCTTGGTACTTCAAGGGGCAACTTTTTTTACATTATGACTATATTGATTTTACCATCATGTAAGGGACATAACTCCCATCGATGGTTTTTAAAAGGCCATTTGTAGGCAAAACTCTTAAACAAAAGGTCCTTGACCCATAGGGTCTTTTGCAATGACCTTGTGGAGCAATGACCTTGACGAAGGTTACAAGGTCAAAGGTCAAGGTCATCAAATTATGTGGTTTTGGCACTATTTAAACAGTTTTATGTGTGTTTGAATTTCAACCAACATACCAACATACCAACCAACCAACCAACCAACCAACCAACCAATCAATCAATCAATCAATCAATCAATCAATCAATCAATCATGATCATGATCAATCAACCAATAATGATCATGATCAATCAATCAATCATGTTTCCGTCTCATGTGTTTCTTATAGGGTTCAACCAACCAACCAACCAATCAATCAATCAATCAATCAATCAATCATGATCATGATCAACCAATCATGTTTCCGTCTCATGTGTTTAATATAGGGTCCAATCTTCTTTGTGTCTTTTTCCGTGTTTCAATTGACCCTATCCAATGTGTTTAACCAACCAACCAACCAACCAACTAATCAATCAATCAATCAATCTATCAATCAATCAATCAATCAATCATGATCAATCAATCATGTTTCCGTCTCATGTGTTTAATATAGGGTCCAAGATCTTCTGTTTCTTTTTCCGTGTTTCAATTGACCCTATCCAACGTGTTTAACCAACCAACCAACCAACCAACCAACTAATCAATCAATCAATCAATCAACCAATCAATCAATCATGATCATGATCAATCAATCATGTTTCCGTCTCATGTGTTTAATATAGGGTCCAAGATCTTCTTTGTTTCTTTTTCCGTGTTTCAATTGACCCTATCCAACGTGTTTAACCAACCAACCAACCAACCAACTAACCAACTTATCAATCAATCAATCAATCAATCAATTAATCTGTATGACTGTTTAATCATGACAGTTTATTGAAGTAACAAACTCTCAATTATTCAAGAAAAATTGAAATTTAATATTGTTCTTACGTCACTTCTGAAAAAAAATCCACATGTTCTCTGAAACTACAAGTACAATCGACCTCAAAATTTGCAGTCAGCAGGGCATACATGTACTAAACGTTTATAAAAAAACTTGGTGCAGATATCTCTCAAAGCTTTTCCTAGAGAAAAGAAATGGCAATGCCGTAAAAATAGCTTGCTAGGTCCGTAAATCTCAGTAAAAACCTACAATAAAATGTCCGCTCCGAGTTTGAAATACTAATCTGTGTTACAAACAGGTGCTGAAAAATGTACATTATCAGAAAATAATCAATAAATGTGTTTTAAAGTTACACCGGATCAATTAAATCCAAAACATGCACTACTTGTGAACTGTCATCAAAATGTCAATTTCCTACAATGACAAAAGAAATTACATTGTGTACATTCCATCTCTATAGATGTTGTCTGTTTAACGTCCCCACCTAAAAAGAAATAAAAAGACTATCTTTTCGTTATTATAAACCCGTGTCACGTGATGTGGCGCGCGCGCTGTACCTAAAATAAAAGAAAAACTTTCCAAACTAAACATGAAACTTCTCCGGTAACAATAATATAGACCCCATACAGAAACACCCCATACAGAAACAAACAAACAAACAAACAAACAAACAAACACCCCCCAATTCAATTAATTTTACAGGGGGAAAGACCCCCTACAATTGCTTTTTTAAAGCAATTGATTTATATTTTCCTCAGTTTTAGTTCTTAACCATGATTATTTTTCGCTTAATCGATTGATGACTGTTGTACAGCGGTAAAATACTAGTGTATTTATTTTATCTCCAACTTTGTGTTTATCTTGAATTATATTTTTAACCGCTTTTCGAAATAAGAACACCGGTAAATGTATGATAGAATAAAGAATAATCGAATACTAGTCCCTTTTTTATGTTATTCATTTACCTGTTAACCAGGGTGCAGAGAAAGTTACTTCGAATAAATCAGTTGTGTTTTAATTTAATTTGGTATAAAGTTTAAGGTATAACAAATTTATGAAATAAAAAAAAAAATAGCATGTATGTAATTGCTCAGATACGATAACGTCAAATCATCGGAATTCTGTTAATAGAGGTTGCCTGTATCATTTGATGACAAGATAGTTTACTTCATCAGGGATGGCACATTTATCATCAAACCCACATTATTCTTTGTTATATTTTGTGATTTCTTGTGATAAACTAATAACCAGTACATATGAGTTTGTATTTGGTGATGTCTTAGGGTTGAAGTAATAACATTTCCAGATGGGTTTTAAGAATTTGGTGAAGTTTAAGGGTTAAACTAATAACGAGTACAGATAAGTTATGCTTGGTTATGTCTTGTGTTTAATTAATAACATGCACAAATGAGTTTGTATATTGTGATTAATTGGGGTTAAACATTTAAATGTGTCGAGGGTTTTTGTATTGATGGTGTTATAGGGTTAGAACAGTAACATGGGCATATGATTTTGTATTATTTCATGTCCTAAACAACCAAAGTATTCCTTTTGTGCAATCCTTTTCACAAATATTTGATCGAGCGGCTTTTGATTGGATTTGTTATCAACACTTTAACTTATTGTAGTTATGTAACAGATTGAAAATATCTTCATTTGCGTTGATAAAAGCAAACCTATTTCCTTTGCTACAATTTTGCTTCATAATTCTCGTGTTTCAGTTTCGAGGAAGTTGATTTGCAGATGTTGTTCTAAATTTTGGCATAAATTCTGTGTCTATTATTCAACAAGTAGAAGATCATTTCTAAATGAAAACAAGATAAGTTGGCAAATTGTCAGTTTCCCATTTGGTGATGTCTTATGGTTAAACTAATAACGTGTATTTGGTTGTGTCTTGTTTTATGTTAATAACATGCAAATGTGAGTTTGTATTTGGTGGTGTTTGAGGTTTAAACATTTAAATGTGTCGAGGGTTAATAATACCGTAAAAATGTAAAAACTACATGTTAAACAGACATTTTGTTCTCCGTCACTTTGGAAGGTTTTTTGTATGTCTGAAATATTTATAGTGTATTCACAGATAATGATATTGTATCAAAACACATGTCATTATCATTGACACTGCCTACTTAAGAAGACCCAGTATTTCAGAGTTATTGTTCACATGTTAATGGTACAGTTTGTTTTAGTATAGAATAAGATTTCAGTGTTATTATTCTGATTAGTTTTTGCAATAGGATAGTGTTAGGGTAACAGATAATTAAACGTTCAGGTAAACGAAAACCATCTCAATAGTTCTGACACATGTGTATGATACAATAGAATACTTTCCCTACTTTAAATTTTAATTGACAGTTTGTGATACTTGTTTACTATAGAATTATACCTCACATTCAAAAACAATCCAGATTTCTGTTCAAAAACGATAAATGGTCTCAAATATAATCTAAGCACAACGGATCGAATTGACTTTTAATTAACAACTAAGATAGCTGTACTACAAAATGCATGACTGATATAATTAATGTCTGCCAACCGTTGTATTGACCTAGGTGTTGAAACATATAGGTACATTTACAAATGATTTTGTATTCAAATTCGTCTTCCGTAATGTTGTTAAAGGATATGAGGACAAGAAATTTTATGTTTAAAGTAGACCTGAATAATAATAATCTACCATTTTCTACCTACGGGAATGCCGGTACCATGTCAGGAATATGACAATTGTTATCCATTCGTTTGGTGTGTTTTAACTTTTGATTTTTGCCTTTTGATTAGAGACTGTTTCGTTTATTTATCGACGATCGGCATTTTTGTAAATTGATTTTTTAACTTTTTCAGGTTACAAGAACTGTTATTATGTCGTGTATAAATGCAATAACAAAATCTGTTTCCAAGCAGATGAGTTGTTGATGATTTCTACAAAATTAATGTTATACATAAAATGAACTTCAATTTTGTAATTTGTAGGTGGTTGAATGGCAATAGAATTACATGGATTGACGGCAACTCGTTTCAAGGAATGTCGGCGCTAAAAATATTGTAAGTAACCTAATTCCGCCAAGGAGAAACTTATACCGCCCTGTGCAGTTAGATTAGTATTGCATGCTATCGCACATCTCCTAGTTTTTATTCATTATCTCTATTTGGTTGCTTTTTTATTTGATAATATTATTCAGCTTTTCTTAATGTTTTTTTTTTAATTTATTGTAACTTTTTTCACAATTGAAAAAGTTGTATTATATCAATTTTATGTAAAGTTTTTGTTGAAATCTTTCATAAACGTAAAACATTAGGTATTTTTAAAAATGAAGCATATGACGAATTATTCAATTTTAACAATAAATTCTGTTTATTCACATTTGTTCAAACGTTTTGCAAAAATTTTGTCTTAAAAAGAGTCATTAATAAGAACGAATGATATCACTATTCATTAATTGTTGTTCTGTGGTTTACAATTGTAATTTACTGTTATATTGCTCATTTATGTATTTCTCTTCTGAGTATTTTTGCGGTTTTTAACTCCTCATGTCCTGTACCAAATCAGGAATTTGACAGTTGTATTCAAACAGGCCGTTTTTACGTATTTGTTTTGATGCAGTTCAGGGTTTCTGGTGTTCCATTGATTTACTGTTATAGTTGATATTTTTCCTTCGCTTTTAGTTCGTTACCATGATTCATTTTGCTAAATAGATTTATGACTGTTGAACAGCGGTAAAATACTGGTGTCTTAATCTAATCTCAAACTTGAATATCTTGAATTGTATCCTTAATCGATTTACGAAATTTTAATCCAGTAAATGTCTGATTGAATAAAGAATAATCGAATACTGATCCTTGTTTACCAGTGTTTAGAAAAAGTTACCTCGACACAGTTTTGTGTTAATTTAATTTGGTATTAAGTTTAAGGTATAACAATTATATGAAATAAAAGTAAAAAATTGAATGTATGTAATTGCTCAGATACGATAACTTCAAATCATCGAAATTCTGTTACAGGTTGCCTGTATCATTTGATTACAAGATTGTTAACTTGATCAGGGATGACATATTTATCAACAAGCCCATATTTTTATGTGTTGTATTTGGAAACTTATATCTTGTAAATATTAGTTTGTATTTGGTGATGTCTTAAGGATGAAGTTATAACATTTACAGATGGTTTTGTGTTTGGTAAAGTCTTAGAATTAAAATAATAACGTGTACAGTTGAGTTGTATTTGGAAATTTCTTGTATTAAATTAATAACATGCAAATATGAGTTTGTATTTGATGATGTATAAGAGTTAAACATTTAAATGTGTCGAGGGTTTTTATATTGATGGTGTAATAGGGTCAGAACAGTAACACGGACTGATGATTTTGTATGATTTCATTTCCTAAAGGATAAATCATAGTTAAGCCATGTCTGATTGTATTATGATAGCTTGTTGAAAAACTCTCCGTCTCATTAAAATGAGGTAAATACATACAAAACACAAGCTCATACAAGCAAAGAAATACACAAAAACAACTTAGAAATGAAATATATATAAATAATTACTTTACTTTAAGTTATAATATTTTCGTTCACTTTCAAACGAATAAAGATACATTTTAAGTACATTAATATTAACCAATGGTAACAGTCCTTTAATTTTTGCTGCACTGGGATATTCAAAATAGTACTTTGGAAAAGTAACATGTTAAATATGTACAGATAATTCTCAAATTTGGTGATGTCGAAATGCGGGACAAGAGACAATTATCAATGTGTAGCGGGAAGCTGCCCTATAGAATTAATGTGCATCTGTTATTTTCGAAAGTAACACGATAATAACATTAACGGTACCAATTTTTCTGCACCAGATGCGCATTTCGACAAATAAGGTCTCTTCAGTGATGCTCGTGGCCAAAATATGTAAAATCCAAAGCTAATATAAATAGATGTAGAGCTATAATCGAAAAGTTCCAAAAAGTATAGACAAATCAGTGAAAGTGTCAGATGTTGAGCAGGTTATGTTGATGAACTCCCAACAACACCGTTTTCTTTTTCTTTTTTTTGCTTGAGGGGTGGTGGTGGTAAGGGATCATATAGCCCAGTACTTTGTTTTCTTCCCCATCCTTGCAGAGAAAGAATTCACGGTTATTCTGGTCCGTCCGTACATAGCTGCTTACGACCAAAAATAAGTATCCGTTCTTCAACTCCTTTGATAACATGATATACAAGCGGGGAAGTTATATGTTTCCTACATTCTCTATTAGTTTAACATGTTAGAATTACTGCATCATTTCAAATTTGATGACCAGTGACAAATAGTATAAATGATTGATGTCAATTCACAGAAAGTGTATAAAATAATGTCCATACTGACCACTGAAACATAGTTAATCATACAACATATCTTATGAATGCTACATGTTTCACACACATATTGTACGTTGTCACATTGGAAGAATTTCATATGCTTCAAACATGTGTCGTGTATTAATTTACAGACACAACAATAATTGCCTGTTATATTAAACAACAAAAGTATTCCTTTTGTGCAATCCTTTTCACAAGTATTTGATCGAGCGGCTTTTGATTAGATTTGTAATCAGCTACCTAACTTATTTTATTAAATTCATATATTAGAAATATCTTCACTCGCGTTTTTAAAAGATGAAACTAATTCCTCTGCTTCATTTTTGATTCCCTATCGTCATGTTTTAGTTTCGAGGAGGTTGATTTGCGGATCTTGGTCTGAATCTTGGCACAACTTATGTGTCTATAATTTAACATTTGAAAGGTAATCTTAAAATGAAAACAAGACAAGTTGGCAAATTGTTTTTTTCTTAATCTGTTTTCCAAAAAAGATTGTTGACGTTTATTTTGACATAGACCAGTTAAGCATACAGCATACCTAAAAATAGACAATGATATTGTATCAAAACACATGCCAGTATAATTGACACTGCCTACTTAAGAAGACCCTGTATTTCAGAGTTATTGGTCACATGTTTATGATACAGTATGTTTTTGTTTAGGACTAGTGTTAGTGTTATGGTTAGTTTTTATAAAGGGTTGGTATTAGTGTCAGTGATAATTAAACGGTACGGTAAACGAAAACCGTCTCAATATTTCTGACACATGTGTATGAAATAAACAATACTTCCCATACTTTGAAACGGAATTGACAGTTAGTGTTAATTGTTTACTATAGGATTGTACCTCACATCCTATGAAAATCCTGATAACTGCTCAATAACGATAATCCTTGCGTATGTTATAATTTAAGCACAAAGGATTAAACGGACTCTTCAGGAACAAATAAGATAGCTGTACTAAACATTGACGACAGCTGATATTATAAATATCTATCAACAGTAGTAAAGAACTTACTGTTTTAAAATATGGTTACAAATGTTTTTGTATTCAAATTCATGGACAACTTTGGTAACTGGATTGAAATTTAATGACTGATAGTCTTAATTTCACCGACGGTATATTGGCTTAACTGTTTAACTGTTGTAAAATATGGATATAAATGATTTTGTATTTAAATTCATAATCCGTAATGCTGTAAAAGGATTTGAGGAAAAGATATGTGTAGTTGTAGTTTAAAATATACCCAAAGAGTGATAATCCATCATTTTCTACATAAGGAAATGCCATTACCAAGTCAGGAATATGTCAGTTAATATCCATGCGTTTGACGTATTTCAGCTTTTAATTTTGCCATTTGATAAGGGATTTCCGTTTTTCATGTACATTTACCTATTCGATTATTAAGGTTACTACAACTGTAGGAATGTATACAAAATCTGTTTCCTAACATATCTAGACCTATCTGTAATCCTACTAATTGTTGGTGATTTCTACAAAATGACGGTTAGATAAAAAACTGATACTTAAAAATATAATTTTCTGGAACTTGTGGAATAACTGCATTACAATTGTCAAAATTCGTGTTATATTAATTAAATGTAAAGTTTATGTTGAACCCTTTCGTTTACGTAACACATATGGTATTTTAAGAAATATGACGAATCATTCAAATTCAACAATATACTCTGTTTATAAAGCAAAACAGCAAATACTAATCAACATTAAATGCACATTCTGTCCACGGTTTTGCAAACATTATGCTCCAAAAGAGAAAGATATCAACATTCATTAATTTTACGGTCACCATCACAAAATGGTTGACTGACAGGAACTATCTGTTCCTTTTCTCACGAATGAAATGGTGTTTGCAGTCCTAATTCTTTCTATACATGTACTAGAATAGTCGAAATATCCATGTTTTTATCAATTGTATGTTTTTCCCAATTGTGAAATAAAGACTGAATCTCATTTAACATGACTGTAGGAGAATGCAAGAGACACTTACCAATTACCAAAATATGTCTATTTTATATTTGTTTGGATGTGTTTGAGTCAGTTGTGTTTATTTACAATTTACAAAAGCAGAAATAGTTTGCTCTTCTTTCATTCTTTTCATTGATTGATATAACCGTGTTTAATATTGTCGGATGTAATACACTTTTCTCCTTTTTAATTTACCTTGGAGGTCCATGCAATGTTTACGCACCAGTTCTCTTTCCTGTAGGATGTTATGTTTTCCGTCGATTCAGGATTAACATATGGGAATTGCGTCAGACGCGCGTTACGTCTACAAAAGACTTATCATTGATGCTCGAATGAAAAAGGTTTTGCAAAAATTTTGCTCCAAAAGAGTTATTAAGAGGAACGAACGATATCAGTATTCATTAATTGTAGTTCTGCAGATTACATGTTGTAATCTACTATTACATTGTTCATTCATGTATTTCTCTCCTTAGTAGTTTTTGCGTTTATTGTACTGTGTCCCTGTCACGAAGTGTTGTCATCTCAGTGGTAGTTGTAGCATTGCATTATACACAGGTTTTGCTTGCTTTAAAACTCAGTTCAAATCATCATTTTTGTTTGAAAGTCATATACCAAAATCAGGAATACGACAGTTGTTTTCAAATAGTCTGTTTCTATGGTTATGTTTTGTTGCAGTTCATTGTTTCTGGTGTTCCATTGATTTCCTCCTTCAGTTGATATATTTCCCTCGGTTTTAGTTCTTAACCATGATTTTGTTTTCGCTTAATCGATTTATGACTGTTGTACAGCGATAACATACTAGTGTGTTTATTTTATCTCAAACTTTGTGTTTATCTTGAATTATATTTTTAATCGATTTTCGAAATTTGAACCCCGGTAAATGTATGATAGAATAAAGAATAATCGAATACTAGTCCCTTTTTTATGTTATTCATTTACCCTGTTAACCAGGGTACAGAGAAGTTTACTTCAAATAAATCAGTTGTGTTTTAATAAAATTTGGTATTAAGTTTAAGGTATAACAAATCTATGAAATAAAAAAATAGCATGTATGTAATTGCTCAGATACGATAACGTCAAATCATCGGAATTCTGTTAATAGAGGTTGCCTATATCTTTTGGTGACAAGATAGTTTACTTCATCAGGGATGGCACATTTATCATCAAACTCACATTATTCTTTGTTATATTTTGTGATTTCTTGTGATAAACTAATAATTTGCACATATGAATTTGTATTTGGTGATGTCTTAGGGTTGAAATAATAACATTTCCAGATGGGTTTTAAGAATTTGGTGAAGTTTAAGGGTTAAACTAATAACGAGTACAGATAAGTTATGCTTGGTTATGTCTTGTGTTTAATTAATAACATGCACAAATGAGTTTGTATATGGTGATTAATTGGGGTTAAACATTTAAATGTGTCGAGGGTTTTTATATTGATGGTGTTATAGGGTCAGAACAGTAACATGGACTGATGATTTTGTATTATTTCATGTCCTAAACAACAAAAGTATTCCTTTTGTGCAATCCTTTTCACAAGTATCTAATCGAGCGGCTTTTGGTTCGAGACCACCATTGTCGTCCCTTGATTTATTATTAAGTATTTTTTTGCAATATTATAATTTTTAAAGCCCCAAATGTTGATAGTTGAAATTTTTCAATTTTATCGTCAAACTTTTACACGCAAAGATCAGTATAGAACTTGATTTAGTGTCTATAATATACATCCTATTGTCATGAAACTTTGTAAGCAGTGTTATATGTCATTAACCTTTGGTCATACGAAGTTTTTTTAAGATTTGTCAACTCTTTCTACCCTATTAGGTCCGAGAACACCATTGTCGTCCCTTGATTTTCGTTGTTAACAAATATAGTTCCTAGTGTTGACCGTGGGTTACTTGCAATTACTTTTTATATCCCTTCCAAATTTATTTCTCCATGTTTAATGCATCAAATTGCAAGTAGGGGGTGAAATTACACTGTAAAAAAATTTGGGTCCTGAATTTTAAAGGAAAGAAGTGATTTGGTCCAGCTGAAAAGGTTTAAAATAAGCACTTCGGAAGCTGTCAAAAGATTTCAAGACGTCCTAAACATAAAATTGTCCATATTTTGAGTTAGAGACGATGAAGTGTTCTACAATTTTGATATAATTTGTCCCAAAAGTAGTACAACACACTGTAAAAGTTTCTTTGAGAAAGCGCAGGTGGCATTTTTTTTATTTTCATTTATCTTCTAAAAGAAATGCACTACGAAATAATTGTGGTCTCGGACCTTTTGATTAGATTTGTTATCAACACTTTAACTTACCGTAGTTATGTAACAGATTGAAAATATCGTCATTTGCGTTTATAAAAGCAAAACTATTTCCTTTGCTACAATTTTGCTTCATAATTCTCGTGTTTCAGTTTCGAGGAAGTTGATTTGCAGATGTTCTAAATTTTAATTGACAGTTTGTGTTACTTGTTTACTATAGAATTATACCTCACATTCTAAAACAATCCAGATTACTGTTCAATAACGATAAATGGTTCGCAAATTATAATCTAAGCACAAAGGATTGAATTGACTTTTAATTAACAACTAAGATAGCTGTACTAAAAACTGATAACTTATATTATTAATATCTGCCAACAGTTGTATTGACCTAGGAGTTGTAACTTATAGATACATTAACATAATTATTTTGTATTCAAATTCGTCTTCCGTAATGTTGTAAAAGGATATGATGACAAGATATTTTATGTTTAAAGTAGACCGAGATAATAATAATCCACCATTTTTTACCTACGGAAATGACGGTACCATGTCAGGAATATGACAATTGTAATACATTCGTTTGATGTGTTTTAACTTTTGATATTGCCATTTGATAAGGGATTGTTTCTTATTTTCCTCGACGATCGGCATTTTTGTAAAAAAAAATTTATTTAACTTTTTGAAGTTATTAGAACTGTTATTATGTCATGTTAACATGCAATAACAAAATCTGTTCAAACAGACCAGTTATTGATGATTTCTACAAAATAATGTTATACAGAAAATGAACTTTAAAGATGTACTTTTTAGGGAGTTGCAAAACAATTTAATTACAAGGATTGACGCCAACTGGTTTCAAGGAATGTCGGCGCTAACAAAATTGTAAGTAAAATAATTCCACCCTGTGCTTTTAGATAATTATTGCATGATATCGCACATATCCTATTATTTATATTTTCTTATTTCTATTTGATTGGTTTTTGTTTAGGTTATATTATTTAGCAATTGTTTATGTTTTTTTAAACTAAGTTTCTTGCAGCTTTTTTTTACAATTACTCAAATGTGTATTATATTAATTTGATGAAATGTTTTTGTTGAACCCTTTAGTTTAAACATATTTTATTTGTTCAAGTGCAAATTGGATAAGACACAAGTCAAGCAGACTTATGAAGTCTTTCGTAAACGTAAAACATTAGGTATTCTTAGAAATGAAACATATGACGAAGTATTTAAATTTAACAAGATATTTTGTTTATTCACATTTGTTCAAACGCTTTGCAAGCATTCTGCTCCAAAAAAGTTATTAAGAAGAACGAATGATATCAGTATTTATTAATTGTGTTCTACGATGTACTTGTTGTAATATACTATTATATTGTTCATTTATGTATTTCTCTCCTGATTTTGTTTGCGTTTTTATTTGTTTTTTTTTTACTCATCATGTCTTGTACAAAATCAGGAATATGACAGTTGTATTCATTTAGTCCGTTTCTGTGTATTTGTTTTGTTGCAGTTCAGTGTTTCTGGTGATCCGTGGATTTCAACTTATAGTTGATATATTTCCCTCAGTTTTAAGTAACCATGATCTCTTTTCGCATAATCGATTTAATAACTGCTGAACAGCGGTAAAATACTGGTGTCTTTTTCTTATCTCAAACTTTGTGTTTATTTTGAATTGTATTCTTAATCGATTTTCGAAATTTGAACACAGTAAATGTCTGATAGAATAAAGAATAATCGAATACTGATCCTTTTATGCATGTCACTTAACTATTTGTTTACCAGTGTGTAGAGAACTTTACTTCGAATAAATCAGTGGTATGTTAATTTAATTTGGTATTAGGTTTAAGGTTTAAGATTTAAAAAACATATAACAGACTCTATTTTAAAAGAGTAAAATCCATTTTATTCCTTTTTCTAATCTTTTTCAATGTTAACCATAAATTGAATGCAAATTTCATAAAGAAACACACCTTTTTTACAATATTCCTTGTTTTTATTCTTAAAACTGATAAAATTTACATTTAATGTTCAGGAAATTTCCGAAAATATATGAAAGTTTCAAAATATTTGTAGTGAAGCTGTATGTGACAACTATTTTTTCGGGAAATATCCCGAAATCATTTTCAACATTATTATTTATAACATATATGTTGGCAGAGCGTTTCAACAAAAATATCTGAAACACATTTCGGGAAATATCCCGACAAAAATTAACTAACTACAAAATATGCACACAGATGTCTTCAAATATTTCGGGATTTGTCCCGAAAATTCAAGTGTATATGCTAGACATAACAACTAATAATTTCTTTTCACATTTCGGGAAAAATCCCGAAAATATAAATCTAATATCAGGCACTCACTTGTTACATAGATTTTTGTTACCCATTTCTGGAAAAATCCCGAAATAAAATCTACAAGCAGAAATAATGCATTTTGATTTCTTAAACATATTTGGGAAAAATCCCAAAAAACAAAATCTTTAAGATTTTACAACACAAAATGTTGATACATCTAAAAAAAGTTTTTACATAAATTTATTTTTTTAAATTTTGATTCATAAAAATTTTGATTCATAAAAATTTTGATTCATAAAAAATATGTTTCTAACTGAAAAAAATATGTATTTGTTTATGACCACATTTTTCATTACTTTTCTTAGAAATATTAAGGTTGCTCTCTATTGCATCCCTTTTGTCATGCTTCAGTTATTTTCTAAATATAATATCAGGCCAATTTGTCCCACAAAAAGGGGTTCTTAGGCCTCCTCTAAATCCTATTTATAAGAGGTTGATTTTAAACTGGCCTAAGCATAAACTTTAACATGTAAACTGCAAAAGATTGCAAGTTATAAAACTATGATTTAAGGTTCAGGATTATTAAAATCCCCAAGCACATGTATTGTCCAAAAGCTTATTTAACTGCATATAAAATACCCCTGGTTCTCCTAAAACTGAACTAACCCAGTTATCACAAATATTTCAGTGTAAACTAAGGAAATTTTCAAAGTCAAAATTCCATTACTGAGAGGCTGGTGAGGAGGGCAATTGAGATATGCGTCCATAACACATTGTACCCTTCTTCCACAATCAGATTTCCATGTTCAGTAACTTATTTGTAATTGTTTAAAAAATACTGACTTCATAATGAACACTTGAAAGTACAAAGTTTCAAGTTTATTTGAGTGACCATAACATAATAGTAAACTATTGTACAAAAAACCTTTACCTACTGTACTGTTGTACATCTTGAAAACAAAATAATTGATAAAAACTAGTTTCAACTCATTCAAATGCTAATGAAATCTTAAAATAGGAATGAAAAAAAACCCTCAAACTCAAACTCAAAAATATTCAATAATGTAGCCTCATTTCATTTTCCTAATTGCACAATTTTTTTTTGTCACAGAAAACATGGAAGAAACTATCTTTAATTATATTTTTCTAAATTTCTTTGATATTCTCCACAGCAAAATATAAAAATACATGTAGCAGTACTTTATAATATTACAAAAGCATACAATAAAAGATAACTACAAATCATAGTAAACATAGGAATTAATCTTCATAGCATGTGCAATGTTTGTAACATATTCAGTTGGAATTATTACATATCAATATAAATTGATCTGCTTCTTTACTGATGCCTTGTTTTCTCTTCCTTTCACTCTTGCCTATAAGAACAAAGTAAATTAACATTTAATAAAATATAACAAAAACATTCTATTCCGCTGAACATGCTAAAAGTAAATATTAACTGTGAAATCAACAATTTTGATCATGTTGATAGGTTGAGACTATAACCATTTGACATTTTTAACAAAACTTCTTTGCCCCCTCTGACCATTTTGATTGCCTTAATTGTCTGATGTTTAACACAATCACAATGATCATAATGTACATAATGTTTCTGAAATTTTTTATCACAGTCTGCACTGTTAGCCACTAGTCCAATGCCTCAGACTAGTAAATATTGATTCGGACTATTGAATATTTTCAAAACTTCATATAGTTATAAAGGCACAAGTTTTGATATTTAGTGTCCGTACTAGTAGATGAAAACATTTTTGGCTCAGTCTGTTATCAATAAAGATAGTATAGGCAATAAGTTTTCAAAATTATTTAGTGTAAAGTTGTGTTCTTTTCCCTTTCTTCAATTGAATGTTCCTGACAACCTGCATTCTTTTATGTTTACTTTTTTTCTTTTTAAAAAGACTGATCGAGATTTACAAGGGGAGCAACATTGAGTTTGCATGTGGCTTTCCCAAGTCAAGACCATTCCTGTCACATAAAGTTGTATCTTAAGGATGCATGAGGGTATAAAAATTCAGCAAAAATTTAAACATTTTTTTTTCATTACAAATTTTATTTCTTATACTATTAGAGGTTAATATATATGGTACAAACATCAACCAAAAAATCTATTTGTTTTGGCCCCAGATGATTTTTGAAATGTTTATACCACTGAAAAAGCTCTAAATTATCTCCCTTAGATGAAAAAATGCCATTCTTTGGCATTAAAATTGAAACATCTTTTTCAACTCATGGGTGACTTATATTTTTCATTATTTTTTCCCAAAATAAGCTGTACTAAAACTCAACTATTGTAAAATTTAAGCAATTTCTGTAATTTAGTTCTTTATATTTTGAAATTACATTTTTTTCCTCTTACATTTTGTCCTATTACATGTTTTAGTTCTACAGTAAAAGGTACTTAGCAAAAAATACATGCTTCTTTCGAAGGCAGATTGTGAGCTTTAATGAACGGTGACCCTATACTTTTATTTTCTATTTAAGTATAGGATATATAAAGTTTATTTCTAGAAAAAAAATAGCAAAATTCTATGTTTAAAAACAAAAATTGTTTTATGCCTGCGATCCCCCTTAAAGCTTTTGTTTAGGGGAATTTGGTGTTGACAGTAGACGTTTGTGTGTTTTTGGTTATTCAATTCTACAATCACTTGTTGATCATTTCAAGACAGTTGACCTATACAAATATGAAGAAACCTTTTCAACTGATTTTTATAGTTTGTTCTTATGTTGTGCTGTAACACCACTGTCCCAGGTTAGGGGAGGTTTGAGCAACTAAAAATTTGTTTAACCTGCCACATTCTTTGTGTGCCTGTCCCAAGTCAGGAGCCAGTAATTCCATAAGTCGTTGGTTTACTTATGTTATACATTTGATTTTCGCTACTTGTTTTGTTGTAAATTATATAAATTAGGCCTTTAGTTTTCTCAAATGTTTTTGTTCATATTTTTTCTTGTCGGGACCTTTTACAGCGGACTATATGTACAGTACAGGTTTTTATCATTCATAAGGGTGTACAGTTACCTAAAACTGCTTATATCCACTTTATTCAAACTTTGGTGGATAGTTGTCTCATTGGCAATCATCATTATTTTTATATAAATATACATGATATAGGTCAAAACTGCATCTATGCTATTTAGTTATTTTTTGTGTTGTTCATGTTGTTAGAGTTTCGTTTCATCTGTAATAAACAGATAAAAATTCTTGAAACAATATATGTTTTATCTATATGAACATCATGGATAATTTATTCCTTTCAAAATTCTGTGAATAAATAAATGGTGAATGGGTCTATGGGACACAGATTATGCCCCTGCTTGCATATAACATTTTAAGGGGTCATAAATTAAGAATGGTAAAAGTGACACACAGTACCCAAATGAGTACTTGATCTGAGTTTTGTGGTTATAAGCATTGTGTATAAGTTTCAGTACATTTGGTTAAGCAAACTTAAGTTTATAGTGAACTAAAACAAATAAACAGATTCGCCATGTGCACATGATACCTCCATCACATTTTCAAAGAATAAAGTTCAATAACTTCTTAATAAAATTGAGAATGGAAATGCGGGGAATATGTCAACAACCCGACCAAAGTGCAGACAACAACCAAAGTCCACCAATGGGTCTTCAACAAAGTGAGAAAATCATGCACTATAAGTGTTTCTCTTTTTTCTTTTTTTATATAGAATAAACCTTTGGTTTAATGTTTCAAAGCTGGTTGCACACTAGTAATTTTTTTAAAAATAATAATAGCTTACTGTTGGGTGTGATCCAAGGCTCTGTACATGTGTTGAAGACTGTACTTTGACCTATTTATAAAATTATGGTTTTTCTTTAACAAATTGTGACTTGGATGGAGAGTTGTCTCATTGGGAGTCATACCACATCTTCTTAAATCTAATATTATGTACAAACATACAAGGATAAAACTAAATGCCCCCACCGCTATGACGGGGCATAACAAAATGCATATACATTTGTATATATAGAGCATCAGGACTTTTATAAAGACTGAACATGACAGTACCTTATTCTGTATTCTTTCATCTTATCCCCTGATTGCTGACATGAATTTTGGTTCTTTATTTCTTTTACTTCCAGGCAATTTTGGTATGAAAGCACCATCTTTCAAGCTAAAGATTGGCATGGTTTGTCCTGGGCGTATTTTGATAAAAATGATAAATGTTGACTGCATCTTTTGGTGTCTTTCTTGTAAAACAATAATGCAAAGCCTCTGTGTGTTGTTTAAATTTACAAATCATAGAAATTAACCAGTAACATATATTGTATTATAATTGCACTTCTGAAATAATCCTGACCAGTGACTGTACATACAGTTTCAGCATATTTTCCTTTGTTCTTAATTTTTCTGATATTTAGCTGAATGCAGGATCAATGAGAGTATTCATGTGTGTGGCCAACAGGTACTTACAATCAGAGAACCTGAAAAAAAATTATCTGTTGAGTTCTTGACTAGTTTCATTTATTTATCCATTAAAGAGATAGAGCTTTCTTAGAATTTTGAAAGGTCGAAGCAGTATAATTAATTTAATACACTAAAATATGTAATAAACAAGAAGTAATTGTAACAGGATGCTGTTACGAAATCTCCCAAACAAAGCTCCCATAATTAGCCATTTCCATGGTCCCATCTTTTATTAGTTATAGTATAACTAATCGCCGTATTTGAATATCAAAAATAAGACAACGCGTGACCGAACGACGCATGGATTAAACGGGTGCGGAGCACGAGTTTAATCCATAGCGGCGTTCGGTCACAAGTTGTCTTATTTTTGATATTCAAATACGGCGATTAGTTATTCTTTTTATTACATTGGCAAATGGTTTTTTTTATGAAATTAACGAAAAAATGTAAGGAACTATATCTTTTTCCTACGCATTGATTATTTGTTTTGATCCGACGTTATCGACGTCTTGACAACGCCTATTGTTGTATGACGTCAGAGAGTGAAATAACCACGTTCATTTCACATGTGAAACTATCGGTTTTTATCTAACTGGGAAATCAATGTAATTCATTGTAACAAATGTAATAAATTTGTTTTATTATCCCATACAAGAATATATAAGGTTTAGAGGTGGGGATCTCTACTGTTTACAAGTATTCTAACAAAAGGGTGTGGGGTAACCCCATAGACTCCCCCTATATTTGGTTTGATTTGTTAAATTGTTCCATTCAAGAATATATATGGTTTAGGGGTAGGGATCTGAACTGTTTACAAGTTCTCAAACAAGAGGGGGTGGGGGTAAACCTGAAGGACTTCCCTTTTATTTCATTTGATTTGTTTAATTGTCCCATACGAGAATATATATGGTTTAGGGGTGGGGTTCTGGATGGTTAACAAGTTTTCAAACAAGAGTGGTGGGGGTTAACCCCAGAGAAATTCCTTTTATTTCATTTCATTTGTTTAATTGTCCCTTGCAAGAATATATATGGTTTAGGGGTGGGGATCTGGACCATTTACAAGTAAGTTTTCAAACAAGAGGGGGTGGGGATGACCCGTAGGGAATTCCCATTTCTTTCATTTGATTTGTTTTATTGTCCCATGCAAGAATATATATGGTTTAGGGGTGGGGATTTTGATCATTTACAAGTTCTCAAACAAGAGGGGTTGGGGTGACCCCCAGGGACTTCCCTTTTATTTTATATGATTTGTTTTATTGTCCCATACAGGAATATATATGGTTTAGGGGTGGGGGTCTGGACAGTTTACAAGATAATAGCACATTCTCAAATTGAAGGGGGTGGGGGTTTCCCACAGGGACTCGCCCTATATTTCATTTGATTTGTTTTATTGTCCTGTGATCATTTCTGAAGACTGCATGGGTTTATCACTTACAGTTTTCAAGTTATTTGATTTTTTTTTTAAATAAAATCCCATAGTGTTCTAATGTTAACCCCTCCCCTTTTTATGCCCCTTAACATACCCCTTAACAGAAGAGAAGCTTCTATAAAAATGCTTGTTTTGGCCCCTTCTTGGCCCTGAATTCCTAAACTTTGGCCCCATAACCCCTCAAATGAATCATAACCTTCTACGTGTGGTCTCAACATTGAGGTATAATTTCAGAGTAATTTAAATACTTGTACACTAAGTTATTATCCTGAAACTAGAAAAATGCTTGTTTTGGGCCCCTAATCCCTAAACAGTTGGGACCATCATCCACAAAATTGATCCCAACCTTCCTTTTGTGGTACTTTGAACCTTCGGAGAAAATTTCATAAAGATCTAATCACTTAAACTAAAGTTATTATCCGGAAAACAATGTGTCTTCGGACGATGACGACCACGACATCATACCATTATACAATCCAAAAAAAAAATTTGGGTCGTACAAAAACATAATAGATTTTATACCAATATGTGAATTAAAATATTAAGGTACAATGTAATGTATGTGCCTGTTCCAAGTCAGGAGCCTTTAATGCAGTGGTTGTCATTTGTTGATGTGTTACATATATTTGTTTTTGTTCATTTTTTGTACATAAATTAGGCAGTTAGTTTTTTGTTTTCTTGTTTTACATTTGTCATTTGGAGGCCTTTTATAGCTGACTATGTGGTATGGGCTCCTCATTGTTGAAGGCAGTACAGTGACCTTAAGTTGTTAATTTCTGTGTCATTTGGTCTCTTGTCGAGAGTTGTCTGATTGGCAATCATACCACATCTTCTTTGTATAAGCATAAATCAAATAAAGTTAAATACAACTTTTAAAAGTGTTGACAATGGTTGATGTTAATTACATTTCTGATATACATGTATCAGATTTTCTTGAGGAGAATATCTAAAATACATGATTTTATGAGGGCTTGGATCCCGTTGACATGTTTAATCCTGCCATCTTCTGTGCTTGTTCCAAGTCAGGAACCTGGACAATCAGTGGTTGTTGTATGTTGCTGTGTTGCATATATTTGTTTTTAGTTATTTTATTTGTATATTAATATTAAGGTCATTAGTTCTGAATTGTTTTACAATTGTAATTTCAGGGCTTATATATATGACTATGCAGTATGAGCTTTGCTCATTGTTGAAGGCTGTACTTTGACCTATAGCTAACTGACCGACGGAGGTACAGGTGTAAAATAATATGTCTGTCTACTTTTTTCTTACAATTTCATACATTTCCCATATCATTGACTATTTTATCATTACTTACATCTGTCCATTATTATGCTGTCTTTTAGGTCACATTGCATTTCAAGCTGATGTTCAATACTTGCACAGTTGTACACCTAGAAAAAAAATCTGCAAAATTAAGATAAAACAGTCTTGTGCAACTGTCACACTAATTTAGATAGACAGTCGTGTGAGTTTCTAACAGAAAATTTACATCACATCAATGAGAAATTGAAAAAAGTAAATAAAATTATACATTTGTCGCTATCGTTGTTGAGGTTACATGAGTGATTTATCTGCCTTATTTTTACATGTTCACAAATCAGTATCCAGGAGAATGGTAAATATATAGAGGCTCTGCATCCTCCCCCTGAAATGTTCTGCTCTTAAGGAAACCAGGTGCTTTTTCTAAGTAAGGAAAGAGTTTATAAATTACCCATCATGTCCTCACATCTAATTTATAAAAGATATATATGATTTTATTGATCTTTGAAATGTGTATCAGAGTGAGAACTTCTCAATGTTCATTTTTTTTGGGGAATATTATATTACCCTAATTTTATATTTTTATTGTCTTTAAGTAAGTAACTGAGACAGTACTGAGAATAAAAGTTTTATATCTCTTCATTTATTTTTATATCCTGGGGGATTAAAACCCATGAAATTGACATTTTTCACACATAATTGACTAATAGTAGTAATTGGGAATGTAAACATGTAATAATGTTTTCCCAGTAGGCAGTTTAACCAAACTTAAGATAGACTAGACATAATAAATCTATTATACTATATATATATACACAGCATGCACAGGACATGTGCTCCTATCATAATGATGAACTGAGTCCATACTGTCACTGAGTGTCCCTTTAACAAATAATGCAAAGTTACAATTTTTCTATTTAGATTCTGTGACTTTTTAAAATTTTAAACATTCTTATAGTTTACATTGAAATAGATATATAATTGTTTTATACTTAATCATCTGTAAATTTTTTTATTAATGAATTTTTTTTTTTTTAGCTTAACTGATTAATCAATATTTAGGTCACAAGGCTTTTTACCTTGATGATAGAAGCATGTCTAGAAATTGCTTCAGATTACTTTTAAGCAAATAGAACAGTTTTGAACATTTAAAAGGTCCCAAGTACATGTACATGTAAATATTAATGACACACATTTTTGATGACCTATAATGTATTAAGAAATTTTCAAAGAACATACATATATATATATATATAGCTTAAAAATAAAAAGCACAAACAAGAGTGCAAACACTGAAATGTCTCGCCTTCTTTACTAATCATTGATATTATGTTGATAGACCTAAATATAAAGCTTTATTACAACTGTCACTTAAACTCAACACTAACCAAGAAAACGAAACATTGATCAATCATGAATGAACCACGAAAATGAAGTCAAGGTCAGATGAACCATGCTAGGCAGACATGTTCAGCTAACAATTCTTCAATACAACAAATATAGTTGACTTATTGCTTATAAATTAAGAAAAACAGACCAAAACGCAAACACTTAACACTTAGCAATGGACCGTGAAAATGAGGTCAAGGTCAAATAAAACCTGTGTAACAAACATATAGATCATAAAATATATAGTTGACCTAACATGCTAATGCATAAAGTATTAGAAAAATAGACCAAAACTCAAAAACTCAACTTTGACCACTGAACCATAAAAATGAGGTCAAGGTCAGATGACACCTGTCAGCTAGACATGTACACCTTACAATCATTCCATACACCAAATATAGTAGATCTATTGCATATAGTATAAAAAAACAGACCAAAACACAAAAACTTAACTATAAACACTGAACCATGAAAATGAGGTCAAGGTCAGATGACACCTGCCAGTTGGACTTGTACACCTTACAGTCCTGCCATACACTGAATATATTAGACCTATTGCTTATTGTATCTGAGATATGGACTTGACCGCCAAAACTTAACCTTTTTCACTGATCCATGAAATGAGGTCGAGGTCAAGTGAAAACTGTCTGACGGGCATGAGGACCTTGCAAGGTACGCACATACCAAAAATAGTTATCCAATTACTTATAATAAGAGAGAATTTAACATTACAAAAAATCTTAACTTTTTTTTCAAGTAGTCACTGAACCATGAAAATGAGGTCAAGGACATTGGACATGTGACTGACGGAAAGTTCGTAACATGAGGCATCTATATACAAAGTATGAAGCATCCAGGTCTTATACCTTTTAAAATATAAAGCTTTTAAGAAGTAAGCTAATGCCGCGGCCGCCGTAGCCGCCGCCGGATCACTATCCCTATGTCGAGCTTTCTGCAACAAAAGTTGCAGGCTTGACAAAAATCACGTTATAAATCAAACATTGTTTCTGTTAGCACTTTCACCGCATCTCCTAGAGTTCATCAGACAGAACTGTTATCGTTACTAGTAACAACTTGTGACATTACCTAATAGTAACATGCGGTAGTTTGTATATATTACCAGTCAGGGGACTTACTGAAATAAGTGATTTTTAAATCACTTATTTGAGTAGCAAATTTGAGGTTTTGTCACAAATTGGGATTTTGTAGTTTTTTCAAAATTTTAAACAAATAGGTTTAAATAATATCTTTTAATTAGTAAAATTAAAAAATATGAACTTTTTGCTTCTTTTAAGTAGCAAGGTTTATGCCTTTGATGCTATGATTTAGCTGAAAATTATATTTTAGTTGAAAAAATGCTATAATAATGGCTTTTCATAATGCACTGATACTTTCTTAAAAGATTTTTCACAGCAGTGGGAGTATTTTTCCTGTGAAGTTCAAGGTTTCATCTTTCAGATTATGTAATAAAATTCTACTGTTCTCAATAAAAATTTCACTGTTTGGGGGGTGTTGAAATTAGTGGGAGTTATTAAAAGAATGATACTTAAAGAAGTGATTTTTGGGAAGGAAATTGAGGTGTGATACTTAAACAAGTGATTTTTATGTCATTATCCTAGATTCAGTACAATGTCATCACCTGAAATGACCTGGTCATCCTAGACAACACAGATGTTGGTTCTGAATTCTGGTAAGTTTAGAAACATAATTACATGAATTAGTCCCTGGATCATTAGTATTCTATATCTAAAGCTACAATAAAATTAAATCACTTCTTCTAGTGATTAATTTGTACTACTTAAATAGGTGATTATTAAAGAAAGACAACTTTAACTTCCAACCTTTATGGAAATAATGTTACTTGAATCAGTGATTTAGAAAATCACTTGTTTAAGTAAGTCCCCTGACTGATTACGGAATCTTATTTACGGACCGAATTTCACTTCCTATTTAAAGTCAGCTTATACAGTTCAAGAAAATAGGGTTCCTTGGCTTCACATGGAATTTTATCTTCGGTCCACATCTTAAACTAGAGGCTCTAAAGAGCCTGTGTCGCCCACCTTGGTCTATGTGCATATCATTATAAACAAAGGACACAGATGGATTCATGACAAAATTTTGTTTTGATGATGGTAATGTGTTTGCAGATCTTACTCTACTGAACATTCTTGCTGCTTACAATTGTCTCTATCTATAATGAACCCATGAATCTATCCCATGCAGTAGTTAAAATTACAAGATTTACAAAATTTAGGAAAATTGTTAAAAATTGACTATAAAGGACAATACATGTAACTCCTTAAGGGGTCAAATGACCATTTTCATCATGATGTTGACTTATTTGTAGGTCTTACTTAGCTTTACATTATTGCTGTATACAGTGTATCTCTATCTATAATAATATTCAAGATAATAACCAAAAGCTGCAAAATTTTCTTAAAATTACCAATTCAGTGGCAGCAACCCAACAACAGGTTGCCTGATTAGTCTGGCAATTTCAAGGCAGATAGACCTTGACCCTAATGAACAAATTGAACTCGTCAGATTTGCTTTAAATGCTTTGGTTTTTGAGATTTTAGCTAAAAACTGCATTTCACCCTATGTACTATTTTTAGCCATCTTGGTTCGCCGGGCAGGTCATCGGACACATTTTTTAAACTAGATACCCTAATGATAATTGTGGACAAGTTTGGTTAAATTTGTCTTAAAAGTTTCAGAAGAGATTTTTGTAAAAATTACAATTAAAAATTTATGAAAAAATTGACAAAAGTTGACTATAAAGGGCAGTCACTCGTTAAGGGGTCAACTGACCAATTTGGTCATGCAGACTTTTTTGTAGATCTTACTTTGCTGAACATTATTGCTGTTTACAGTTTATCTCTATCTATAATAATGTTCAAGATAATAACCAAAAACTGCAAAATTTCCTTAAAATTGCCAATTCAGGGGCAGCTCGACGACGGCACAGACGATGAGAAAAGCTCACTTGACCTTTCAGGTCAGGTGAGCTAAAAAGGGATATACTTTAAATTTTCCCTTTCCACATTGGTCAAAATGTTCCTGAACATGGAGAGTTTCTAATTGACGGGTCCTTTATCTGCTGTCACTTTGTGAACTCTCACTTTATCAATTGGCCTATTGGTTTGACCTATGTACTTATGATTACAAGTGGGACAGGTTGCACAATAAATATTTTTTTATGATTTACAGTTCATATAAAAGAGAAGATGTGGTATGATTGCCAATGAGACAACTGTCCACACGAGACCAAAATGACAGAGACAATAACAACTATATGTCACCGTATGGCCTTCAACAATGAGCAAAGCCCATACCGCATAGTTAGCTATAAAAGGCCCCGTTCATGCTTTAATTTTGGTTTAATTGCTGTGCCTGATTTCAGAGTTTTACTTTGTCTCACTTCTAGCATTTAGCACATTCCACATCTGGGATCCCTGCATTTTTGTATTTCTGCCACCTTCTGTGTACTGAATTTTGTTCATGTAAGAAGTTTCTTCAGATTTGGTGGTTGTGGTTCCCAATAAGCTGTGATCCATTGAAGTAGATCTTTCAATTTCTTTAATTGATTCAGAATAGGTAAAAAAACCTTAGCAGAATTAATGATCAGTGAATTTTTTATTATCTCCCTTTAAAGGACACCTTTCACTGTGAAAAAGTCCTCTTATTGAAAGTCAACCCTGTAGGACAGAATTTAATAGTACTTTTTCATGAAATAATGTCCAATTGAAGAACACTTTTTCACAGCATCCGATAAATTAAAATAATATTATAGGGTTATTGCATGAATATTGGGGAATATTGTCTAGAGTAGAATTACGTTATTGCACGAGATTGCGAGTGCAATCAAATATGTTCTACAAGGGACAATATTCCCCAATATTCATGCAATAACCTTATTATTGTATAGCAATATAATTTGAAAGTTAAAATTGGTTTAAACGAAGATTCATGAATTTTGAAGATTTATTGCACACTTAAATTACTTTTGGTTACTATCTGTGGGAAATATTATATTGCTATGCAATACTAATAGTTAGTAAGTCCAGAGTAATGTTTTATTGAACAGTTTAAATTATCACTGTGTTGTTTTGTTTAGAACATGGTTTTGGCAAAGTTACTGCGTACAATCTAATAGAGAAAATTTGTTATTCTTTGTGAACTTTTAAATTTGTGATTCACCTAGGCCTGTACCCATGAAAACCACAGAAATTGATATCCAAAGAATATTAATGAATCCACAGTAGATAAAGACATTGCATGACGTCATGAATTTTGAAGATTTATTGCACTAGTGGAATTTATTGCACGCTATATATAACCTTTGGTTACTTTTTGTTGGAAATATTATATTGCTATTCAATAATACATATTATTTCTTTTGTGCATGTTGTATAATATTGTTAAATGTTGATTTATCTGAATAAATATTGTTTAAACTAAACACTTTATAAAAAATATCAGACAATTTTAAAACCAAAACAACTCTTTCTTTTTTTTTCATCTTCATTCCCAGCAGGGATGGGGGAAACAAACAATCATTTTTGCATGGCCTGATCTAAACTACCGGATAACATTGTAAATTGCACTTCAGTAGACTCTTTCAAATCTTCAATTTCAAAGCATCAATATTAACTCAATTACAACATCTTACTTTTGTTGAAGGCGGTTACTATATGGTAGAATAGAGTAGAAAAAAAAAGAAAAAAACGAATAGAAAATAGGGGTTGTATGCAAGTAAAGCTTAGATTTTTGTAAAAAAAAACCCAGAGACTTTTAATTAGGTTGATCTATTACAGATTTTCATTGTGATTAAGTCAATAAAATAAGTATTATATTAATTATGCCAGCATTTATTGTTTACAAAGAGTCCTACAGAACTTTAAATTAAACTAGAACACACCTGTGATATCGCAGGTCCATGACTGAATTAAAGTATATATAACTATGCGCAAGCTTTATTTTAGTATTAGTATTGTCATCTGATAAAGTCATGCCGATTATAAGATACACAGTTTTCTCTGCTTTCAAATCTTTCTGTTTGAACCCGTCGAATTGGAACTTATCAATTATTGGTAATATTAATTATTTGGAAAACAAAAGGTCCTGGAATGGAGTATTTTTTAATCAACAGAATTGTCTTATATTAGTTATAAATAAAGTTGAATTCTTTGATTCGCTGTTTTACGTCATGCCCGCTAGCAAATTGAAAACTGTACCTATACGCCTTATTTTTAGTCCAGATTTTTAGTATTCGTATTGTTATCTTAGAAAGTCTTACTGATTAAAATACTACAATAGGTAACAATTTGACAATTTAGTAGTGTCAACCCTGTGATTATGACCTGTGTATATAGCATATTAATCCTGAATACACCGTTTGGTGGTGCGCCTGTCAGATGCGGAAAGTACAGATAAGGTAATAGGTAACAGGTGAATATACTATTGGTATCGGTATCTGACTTGACCCGGAACTTCTTAATTAAGCCAAAGGTGTACTTGAATAGGTCTATATTTGGTATTACATGTATTGTTTTAATGAATAACTTTATTTCTGAATTTTAAATTGTTTTTTTTTTAAAACTGTGTAAGAGAAATTATTGCTCTATTTAATAAGCATTGAACAGTTGACATTATTGTGGTCAAGCAAATGACAAAAAATATTCTGAATCCAGATTTTCTTCATATATGTCACTAGCTGCATGTCAGGTAAGCTGAGGATTTCCAAACCGAAGTGGTTCGTCTGAGAAAGGTGGAATTTACAGAATAGGTGACGGGTACCAGGTCTGTGGATGAAACAAACATCCTCACCTTCAAACTGTTTTTTTAGTTCAACTTCTACTACTTACAGTCAGTGATCAACGATAGAAGAACGTCTGTTAGCCAAATGCAATCAGGGAACCAGTTCAGGTAAGACAAACTGGTTGTGACCTTGAACTTGAAGATGCAGAGCTTAAAATTCTAAATGAAAACTTGACAGTACGGCGGTAGCCTGTTGTTGAAATGATTTCAATATATATGGTCCTATATGGTAAACATTTAGTTAAAACAAGTGTGAGAGTATAATTTACGTTTAAAGAGGGACTAGTTTTTTTGGTTTTTGTTCTTTTTCTTGGGGGGGGGGGGGGGGGGTCATACACCTTATCGCTATTCCCGCTTGACCCGAGAATCTGTTCCGCTTGAACTATTGGCGTCATACAACAATCACTTTTCCATTGTGGCGTCAGATATTTTGAATTATGACGTCAAAATTTTACGGGAACCTGTGTGATGTCCAGTAATGGCGGACAAATAGCGATAAGGTGTATTAAAGTGTGAAGTGGGTGGTAAGGGTGGTGGTGCTTGCACTGAATAAGCATGAAATAAGACATAATTTCACGTTAAAAGTTTTCTGTCATCATGTCATGAACGGTGCACGAAAAAAAAAATACTTTGGTGTGAACCTTTTTCTGACTGAGTCGCTGCTTCTTGTATATATATTAACTTTACGTTTGACTTGATATTCCCGATTTAGTATACACATTTATGATATAATTGGTTTACAGTTTTTAAAAAAGTATTTCTTGACAATCCCTGCCAATTTAAGCGTTTGAATTTTACAGGAGATTTAATTATACAAAATTTATAAGCATTTGAAAATCTTGTAAGACAGAACGTCAAATAAAAAAGTTAAAACACATAGAAACTAAAATAAAAACACGACAATCACTTCGCACAAAAATAACCATTTACCATCCTCTGTCTCAGAAAGGTATAGATAAGTGACCTAGCTACCAATTGGTTTTATGGGGGTCTAGGATGAAAAATTTTGTCCTGCATTCTATTAGTTGTTATGTATTTTTCACTCTATCTGGTCCTGCCTTTTTTGTATGAAAATTGAGAATGGAAATGGGGAATGTGTAAAAAAGACAGCAACCCGGCTACCAGAAGAGCAGAAAGCATCAGAAGGCAACTAATGGGTCTTCAACATAACGAAAAACGAACAAACTTCATATTGTATATATATGCTCCAGACCATATGCATGAGTATTTGGATGGTACACCTATATTCGTGTGGTCGGACCATATGTGTATGGTCACACCAATATTTATGAGTGTACTCGTACAGTCTAGTTAGGACTAACTGGCCCCTTTATGTATTTGGACCATAGGTATTAATTTTAGACAAACATTCATCCAGAAAAGCGCTTTGGACGCAATAAATTATTAAACGTGTTGTTTTCAATTTTTTACATCACTGCATGGGTCGATACCTCTGGTGGTGGACTATCAGTCCCCGAGGGTATCATCAGCTCAGAAGTCAGTATTTTGGAACTGACATGATTTAACAAACTTTACTAAAATTGTCGGTCTACAAATTTTGAAATTATTAAGAAACTTAGGTTTTAACTCCCTCAGGCAAAGTTGGCTTTAGACATGTTAGATGAATTTGGCTATAAATTTTAGGTATTTTTGACATATAGCTCTTCAATGGTTTTGGTACTTATACATCTTCGGAGTTCAAATGTTTGGTTTTGAGCGTTCCTGATGAAGGTAAATCCAGAAAAGTGCTTCGGACGCAATAAATTATTAAAGGTGTTAATTGTTTTCAATTTTTTTTTTTATCAAAATCTGTTATTGAATATATAAACACACAAATTAATATTATGACAATTAGATGAATAAAGTGAAATATATCATCATATCACCAACCCTAATAATCTGGAAACAACTATTTAATATTTGAGTAACAAAGCTACCTTTATTTATTCTTGCACTAGTTTTTGATGCATTTTATTATATTTTCTCTATGTGTTTTCAATGGATTTTGTATAGTTTTTGACCAGTATCTGTGACGTTTTTGAAAAGTTCCTACATCTTCTAAAATATTTTCTTCCAACTTTATGTTTATTCTGATAACTACAATTTCAGCCAGCATAATTAAATCTCCTGTATAAACTGACATGCTAAATGCACAGGAGCTTAACAGAATAAAGCTGTGATTTATAATGATACTGTTCCACAACATTTTAGGGTCAGACAAATTTAATGCTTGATTGGGAGCAATTATTTGTGGTCACTTAAACTGAAGAAATTTATTGGCTTTAATTGATTGACCATGTGCAGCTGGTAAGCACATAATCAGCTGATTTACTAAAACAACATTGATTACCTTGAATATTATTATGGATAGAGATAAATTTTAAACAGCAATAGGGTTCAGCAAAGTAAGATCTACAATTAGGTCAACATGACCAGAGTTATAGTCTATTTAAATATTTTTTTGGTAAATTTTTGTAATCTGAAACTACTGGTCCAAATACATGAAATACAATACAATACAATATACAATATGGAATCAAAGGAGTAGGGGCAATGAAGGTCATTTTTTTTTCGATCAAATTTTGCCTATTATCTTGAAAACTAAAATAGATAGAGAGAAACTTTAAAAAATGCAAAAATGATCAGAAAAAAATACTCTTTTGTGTTTGGATCAAGAGCTAAATAAGATTATGAAGATAGAGAGAAACTAAACAGACTTCATTGATCAGCAATATATTTATGATACAATTTTTTTTTTATTAAAGATCTATTAAAAAACATACACATGTTGTTTGCTCTATGGTCGGGTGGTTGTCGCTTTGACATATTCACCATTTCCTTTCTCAATTTTACATGTAAGATCAATTAAATCATCTGGAGAAGGTATGCACATGTATATATACAACTCCTCTAAATTTAACTCAACACTGTATTGGTTATAAAAAAGTTAAAGGATAAAATCGTGCATTCTTGATATCAATAAATCGAATGTTCAATGTTGACAAATCGTTATATTTGATCTGTCAACCTATAAATATTTAGGTATACTAAGCAGGAAAAGGAAAAGAGAAATAAAATAATATTAGAAAATTTGCAAAATTGATATTAAAATGAGTGAAAGTTGTATAAATAAACGTACAACTATCCTAAGACCATCATAAGACACCTCTTGTGTAGTTCTAACTTTATGACCAATATAAAGAGATATCCCAATTTAGGACCGCTTTGTGAAACCCACATAGGACGAAGATATGTCGTAAGACCATCCTAAGACATGTCTTAGTCCTAAGACAGCTTCGTGAAACTGGCCCCTGCACTTTATCATGTTTATCGGACACGTTAGACCACTTGACCACCTGGGCTTCACAAAAATAAAGCTTTCCGATGGCTGGGTTCCTGTGTTTCCTTTCCTCCTCAGTTTTTATTTAACGTTGTAATACAGTACATGATATATATAAGGCATGAACATGGGATATATATTTGTATGATCTGTTAGTCAAATGGGTTTTGTTAAAATATACTTTTTATACGCCCGTCAAAATTTTGACGGGACATATTATGGTATACAAATGTCCGGTGTCCGTCCGTCTGTCCGTCCGTCTGTCCGGCCGTCTGTCCGGCGTAAACATGTCGCACTGTAACTTGAGAACGACTTATCCAAATTTCATGAAACTTAATATAGTTGTTTCTTATGATGGTCAAATGATCTGTATACTTTTGGTGAAAATAAGATTTAAACTTTTTGAGTTACGGCACTTTATAACTAAAACAAGGGTGTGTTTTTTTCACATGTCGCACTGTATCTCAAAAACGATTCTTGATTATGACTTAAAACTTTAAACACTTCTTAGTTATATTAATCTCAATATCTGTATACTTTTTGGAGTTGATTCAAAATTTCATTTTTGAGTTATTGAGTATTTTGTAAAAAAGGGGGAGGTTTTTTTTACATGTCGCGCCATATCTCAAAACTATTTAAGATTATTGCTTAAAACTTTACACATGTTTTTGTTATATTAATCTAAAGATCTGTATACTTTTTGATGATGATTCAAAATTTCATTTTTGAGTTATTGAGTATTTTGTAAAACAGGGGAGGGTTTTTTACATGTCGCGCCGTATCTCAAAAATAATTTATGGTTATTGCTTAAAACTTTACACACTTCTTTGTTATATTAATCTAAAGATCTGTATACTTTTTGGTTTTGATTCAAAATTTTATTTTGGTAAGTAATATTTAGTTTTTTGTAAAAAAAAAAACAGGGTGGGGGGTTTCACATGTCCCGCCGTGTCTCTAAAATGATATATGGTTATTGCTTAAAACTTTCTCAGAAACTATTTACGATTATTGCATAAGACTTCCACATAAGACGTCGGGCGTATCATGCGCTCATGGCGCAGCTGTTTATTCACTTTTTGGGTCTTTTGGAAAATGTTGTTTGTGCTTCTACAACGAAATTTGTTTTACATGCACACATATAAAAATTGCAGTTTTTATCCAACGCAATCATAGGTTTGAACGTAGTTTTCAATTTAGATTTGTATATATACATGTCCATGTATATATTTGTATATACATGTCCATGTATATATATATATGTCAAAATATTCACTTCAAACTATCCTGAACCATGCAGTTATTTCAAGACAGCATTACATTTCTATATAATATATAGTCATAATATGCATTAATTAGGGAATGATGAATTACTGTTAAACTTCAAACCCACTGTTGTTGAACTTTTAAAGAAATATTCGATAGCGAATTGTTGACATTATCTTTTTATATTATATTACTGTAACTAAACTTCAAAGTGAAATTAATTAACTTGCCATTTTCTTCTTTGAACTGTTTTCCTCCACTGCATAATCAGGTTCTTCACAAAATCACCACAAAAACAATATTGTAATAAATTGAAGAGTTATAAGAGTAGCACAACTGTGTGTGATTTTCAACATAAATTTATTTTGCTCTACACATTTTATGATGTCCAAGTAATGAGGTCATGACATCAATATAAATCCATATAGTAACCAATGAGATAAAAGAGAAATTTATTTAATGTCTTCCTAAAATCTTTGGATAAAAACAGGTCACATTTACTTGTACATAGTGTGTGTATGCTGTACTTAAATATAAAAACACAAGTAAATGTTATACATATATATATACTCTCACCACATTCAATGTCATCGATTCAAAGGACTTAATTAAGTATAATGGGAATAGGTCTATTAGTGTAAATAAAAGTGAAATAATTAGAAGGATTAGAATACACATGCAGTATATCATGTATATGTTCTAATGACATACAGGGATAGAATTTTGAGAAAAATTTATTGTAAGTAATAATTTCATACTTAATGCAAATAATTGTTTATTTCTATGTTTTGTGTATGGTCTCCTTAAAGTTTTATGATGAGGAGGATTAAGGGGGTCGGGCTAATGGGTAATGGGCCCCCCCTTTTAAAAAAATATTGTTGGATTAATTTATTTCGGGATCAAATCACTGAAGCATGATTTAAATGGGTCCCTTTTAAAAAATTCTGGATCTGCCACTGCATACCACAGACATATACAGAAATTAAGGATGTTTTATAATTTTAAAAAATTCTAATATATCTATCAATTAAAAAAATATTTATATTGATATATGCATGCATGCATTAGTAATTTATCCTGTTGAACTTACTTTAAATAAAGCTAATACTAACAATGACCACTGCCCTTTTCTCGATCTTGATATATATATCACTAATGGAAAGCTGAATACTAAAATTTATGATAAAAGGGATGATTTTTCATTTCCTATCGTTAATTATCCGTTTTTAGATGGTGACGTTCCCTTGTCACCATCTTACGGTGTTTATATATCTCAACTTGTACGATTCGCTCGTGTATGTAACAATGTTTTAGATTTTAACGAGAGAAATTTATGTATTACTGAAAAATTATTACACCAGGGTTTTCGATATCACAAACTAGTCAAAACATTTACTAAATTTTATCATCGGTATAAAGACATCATTCGTAAATATAGCTCAACATGCAGACTTCTAATATGTTCAGGTATTTCACATCCAATTTTTTATGGAAATATTCTTTATAAAGCACAAAGGTGTCAGTATTCACCTCAGAAACTTACAAAACCTTTGAATAGACTTATTAAGAAAGGATATAATTACGATACTGTTGTCAAGTCATTAAAGATTGCATATTTTGGCGTTAATATTGAGTCACTGATAAGGTCTTTGCATCAGAACTAAACACATTTATTCTAAAAACAGTTATTGGCATGACACAGGTTATGTTCTTCTCATATATGTTATGATGGTATGATACTAAACCCCTAACGGGAAGGATTGTGCCTGATGTTCATATGATGAAATCATAATCTTTCAGTCAGTTTAATTGAAGTCTGGAGCTGGCATGTCAGTTAACTGCTAGTAGTCTGTTGTTATTTATGTATTATTGTCATTTTGTTTATTTTCTTTGGTTACATCTTCTGACATCAGACTCGGACTTCTCTTGAACTGAATTTTAATGTGCGTATTGTTATGGGTTTACTTTTCTACATTGGTTAGAGGTATAGGGGGAGGGTTGAGATCTCACAAACATGTTTAACCCCGCCGCATTTTTGCGCCTGTCCCAAGTCAGGAGCCTCTGGCCTTTGTTAGTCTTGTATTATTTTAATTTTAGTTTCTTGTGTACAATTTGAAAATTAGTATGGAGTTCATTATCACTGGACTGTGAAATACTTATTTCCATGTGTAAAAAATATTGATCCCCCCACTTTGAATTTATAAAAAAATTTGAACCCCTCTTTTCCACACACAGAAAAAAACTTGATCCCTCCTGTATTTTGACCACCCCATCCTCCCAGATAAATAATGATAAGTCCCTTTAAAAAAAAGTGTTATAATTACGTTGTGTTGTCAAAAGAATACTAAGCTTCAAAATTAGTGTTAAATGTCAAACTGCTATATAACCAGTGTAATTTTTCTGGCAAAACGGTTGGTTCAAAATTTTTGAATTTTTTATATTTTTGTTAAATACTTTGACCAAATTTTATGAAAATTAAACAAGCTAAATAATTTTTAGTAAAAGTGTTGGGTACCACCTTAAATGATCTTAAATGCAAAGTATTAAGAATTAAGTTTCTGAATTTCACGAGTTGATAATTGCCTACAATTTAAAATTCAAGAATTTTGCATACAAGTATGCCACTTGAAAGTATATTGTATTTGACCTGGATGAGAGTTTAGATGAGGTTTACAAAATAGAGAATAACAGGCAAAATGTACAGAATAAAGGAAAAAAAAATAAATAGGGAAAAGAAGGAAAACTAAAACTAAATAAATATTAGAGAATAAGTGCTGAAATGAAATTTATGTAAAGAATAGAGATTAAAGAAAAACAATCTTATATACATGTATTAAAGAATAAAGATACATGTAAAAATTGTATACATAACAGGCCCATAGCCAGGAATTTCCAATGGGGGGTTATTTGGACTCATGAACTCAACTTTAACAGTCACAATTTGAACAGAACGTTGACTTTAACAGTGCTTATTTGGTTTCAAGGGGGGTTCAGATGAACCCCCCTGGCTACGGGTATGCATAACCCTTATCAACACCTTAATAAATCAAGCCATATGAACACATAAATTATAAAATGACAAATACTCTGATAATTGTGTTTAGGTCAGACAGGAATTTGTCTGCAAAAGACTCATAAGTAACTCAATTGATCTCCAATAAAAAAAAAAATTAAAGGCCAAATAATTTACAAAATTAAAAACTTTGTCTTTGATCATCAAGAGAAAAACTGAGAAAGACTGAGAAAGACATGATTCATACATAAAATACAAAACTTAGAACCTCAAATTAAAAAATTGGAAACAGTCAGGGGCATTACTTAAACAAGTAATATTTTTAAGTTACTTATATATTTAAGTAATTTTTGTTTTTGAAAATAATAAAATTACTTAATAGAGTGATTTTAAATTCTAATAGAAGCATAGATTAAATGTAGTTTGAATAAGTTATTGTATCATTTTCTATCCAAAAAAAAAATTTATAAGATTTTAGAAGGAGTATGGAGATAAAGGTTTAAATTAAAAATAATGACAAATTACTTGAATACGGTAAGTTGTTTTATACATTTTTGAAAAAAATATAGTAATAACACTTATTTAAGGAACACATCATGTAGTTGATTTGGGTTAGCAGTTAAAAAGAACTTGAAATCTTAATTAATTCACAAGTATGTATCTATATTTATATCAGTCATTGTGTCAGTCTATCTTCAAGATTTTGGAGGAAAATGATAATTTAATAGTCCCAAGAGACCAACTTTGACCCAGAAGCATCCATGGGTATGAAAGATAAGTGATAAGTGTGTCAGTATGTTAATTAGTGTTTCAGAAGGATTATATTTCATGGGGAAAAATAACCAGATGACTGTAAAAATTTGTTAAAGCTAGTAAAATCTGCATTATTGGACATCTATAAAAATAATATTTAGAAAAGTTACATAGATAAGTAATATTTAAAATAGCCTCGTTTTCAACATAACTTGTATAGGTAATTTTAATTGTTACTTGTTTAAGTAATTCCCCTGACTGATAAATGAAACTGGTTAATGTTATAATAGAGCAAAAAAGTTAGATTGTGTGTACAGTACATTATTAGACTTGCTACATGTTCCTTCCTAATTATTTTTTTTTTCAATTTTGCCCCTTTAATATTTCACTGCTATAACTAGGAGATTACCATTATACTGACATCTGCAGGGGCAATCTGTAGACAGGCAGTTATCAGCAAACATATAAATTAGTAAAAAAAAAAAAAAAAAGATAGGGAATTGTAGCAAGTCTAAGTACATTATATAAACACTGTTTTAGAGATGAATTTTATTTCATTTATTTTTAAAGAATTAATACAGACCCATTGCATGGTGGCCTTTGGCTTTTGTCTGCTCTATGGTCGGGTTGTTGTCGCTTTGACACATTCCCCATTTCCTTTTACAATTTTATCATTATAGAAAGAGGACAATAATATACATAAAATTAAGAATTGAAATGGGAAATGTATCAAAGACACAACAACCGGACCATAGAACAAACAACAGCAGAAGGTCACCAACAGGTCTTCAATGCAGCGAGAAATTCCCACACTCAGAGGTGTCCTTCAGCTGGCCCCTAAACAATATATATATACTAGTTTAGTGACAATTAATGAACACCATATTAAACTCCAAATTGTACACAAGAAACTAAAATTAAAAATAATACAAGACTACACGTAACAAAGACCAGAGGCTCCTGACTTGGGACTTGGGGACTCTTGTATGCATACATATATTTTGTCAATCAACCATTATAGAATCCTGGCACTTACATTAACAGAGTGCTTCAATATATATTTATTAACCAACTAAGTACATTATTGCCAAAAATGACTGGTTATTAAAAATAACATATTTTCTGTAATGGCCCTGTTTTTTCTGTAATGGCCCTGTTTTTTCTGTAATGGCCCTGTTTTTCTGTAATGGCCCTGTATTAATGCCCGGTTTGTCTGTATAAAGCACAGTTAGGGTTTTTAATAAAGTTAATAAAATTAAGTTGTAAAAAGTATAATACTTTTTTGTATTTTATTTAATTTAAGAACCATATATAGGGATCACTGTTCCTCCTGTTTTTCAACACATAATTTCTGTCAACTTAATATCTTGGATATTTGGTATATCAACACATACACTTTTATTCAGTTGGTTAATAAATGTATTAAGAAATGGGTGTTTTTATAATGGCGGCTCTGTTATATGTCCTCGGTCAGTAATAATGGCCTCGGATGTCTGTAATGGCCCTCGGCGTTGCCTCGTGCCATTACAGACTTCCTCGACCATTATAACAGACCTTGGACATATAACGGGGCCATTATAAAAACACCCATTCATTAATACTATAGTAATACCCAACTTATGATTTTTTTTCTGTTTGTCAAAAGTTTTTTTTTCTTTTTAGCTCACCTGACCTAAGAAAGAGGCCATCTGAGCTTTTGTCATCCCTTGGCATTAATTGTTGAATCATCCATTGTCTGGTGTACACTTTTTCATAGATCTTCTCTTCTGAAACTACTGAATTAATTCATTTTAACCAAGCTTAGGCTAAATGGGTATATATTTTGTAATAATTAGCTCACAGGGATCCTTCAAGGGCCCCATGTGAGCTTATGCCATCACTTGGAATCTGTCTTCGTAAACTATTTAAAAAATCTTCTCCGCTGAAACTACTTTAAACTTCAAACTTTAACTAAATGTTCCTTAGGGTATCAAGTTTATAAATTGTATCCGAAGTTTTGATCCATCAACAAACATGGCTACCATGGCTAAAAATAGAACATAGGGGTCAAATGCAGTTTTTGGCTTATATCTCAAAATCTGAAGCTTTTAGAGCAAATCTGACATTGGGTAAAATCGTTCAATTGGTCAAGGTCTATCAGCCCTGAAATTTTCAGACGAATCAAACATTCCATTGTTGGGTTGCTGCCACTGAAATTGGTAGTTATAACAAAATTTTGCATTTTTGTTTTTGTTTTTATCTTGAATATTTTTATAGATAGATGTAAACTGTATAAGCAGCAATAATGATCTACAAAAAAGTTGATATGACCAAAAAAGTCAATTGACTCCTTAAGGAGTTATTGCCCTTTAAAGTTAAATGTTAGAAGGAACTTTTTAGTTCATACTAATTATTTTATAGCTGTTTAACTAATTCATCAATGTTTCTATTTCTTTTGAATCCTATTGATAGGTTTTTATTGATTTTGTCACCAATTGTAGAATCTGTTTTGATAAGATTCCGGTATTTCCTGAATACTGTTCAAAGTTTTCTGCTGAAGAATTTGAATTATTATTCGTACCGATTGATATATTGTATCTATTTTCAACTTTGTTCTTTTTCTAGACATAAATTCATAGAAATTGATCCAATATCCACCTATTTAAATAAGGTTAAAATCATAACTCTGTCCTGATTTCATAGACAGAATTTCATAGAAATTAATATCCATTAGTGCAAATCACAATTTAAAATTAATGTGGCTTTAAGCAGTTCATGTGTAAAAAAAAATATGCTTAGGATGTTACTGTGAATTCATTTATTTTCATGGGTATCAATTAAAGATTAAAGAAATTTTTGTATATTTCGCCGATATTTGTTTTTTTGGTTTTGTCAAAGTATTTTTACAACCCGATGGCAAATTTTTAATTCGTTTAACATTTAACATTTAAATTCGTGGTGCAGCTGTTTCCACCAAAACGCCAAAACTGGTATCCCATGAATAATAATGAATCCACAGTAAATATTTTCAGCATGAATGATGAAGTTTTACATGTTTTATGCCATTTTGTTCTTATTTCAGATTGACATATCCATAGGACATGCAGTTACCCTAGACCATGTAGACAAACAGGAAGAGAAAGGTCTCTGATTCAGTTCTCTGTGACGTTCAAGGTCTTTCTTAGTCTAAATATGGGAAGATGTGAAAGGTAAGTTTGAAAGTTTGCAAGTGTGCAAAAATATGTTATTTCTAACAAAATGTGCTGTTTCACAAATAAAATACTCTGTGTCTTGGACACTTATGTAGCAATTGCAATAAGGCCACTATATTGGTGTATGAAATGATTGTAAGCTGTATTTGCCTGACCGGTTAAACTCACCCATGCCTTCATTTTCATGCATGGATCATTTATGGATCAAGTTTATCTGATAATTGAAAATAGCGTCAAATTTTCAGACAAGTAAAGCTGGCTTAAATGTTAATTTCTGTCATTTGGGCTCTTGCCGAGAGTTGTCTCATTGGCAATTATACCACATCTACTTTTTTAATTGACATTTGAATGTTGCATTTTATATATATATATACATATTACAATCACACAATAGCTGGCCAATTGTTAATAAGCATCCATGTTCACAAATAACTTCATTTGTGCAATTAAGGGACATGCTAAGGAAGACCTTTTTTTATGCCCCTGCAGTAGTTTTACCCTTGACCGTCTGTATGTACGTCCTTCCATACCTCCCAAAGTTTGTTACCGTTTCCTAACTTCAGTTTGCCTCAACCAAATGTTATGAAACTGATACACAATGCTTATTACCACAAAACACAGATCAAGTTTGAATTTTGGTTGCATCATGTACTTTAACCGTTCAAGAGTTATGCCTCTTTACAAAAAAAATTGCTGAATTTTTCTATTCGTTTTCTAACTTTAGTTTGCCTCTGAACCAAATGCTATGAAACTAATACACAGCAATGTTTATTTCCACAAAATACAGATCAAGTATGAATTAAGGGACAGGGTCACTTACCTGTTGTTCGGTTATGCCCCTTAACAAATGAAAAAAGATGCTTATATTTGTAGTTTCCATTCTCTAACATTGGTTTGCCTCAAATAAATGCAATGAAACTTATACACAATGCTTGTTACCACAAAATACAGATCAAGTTTGAATTTTATGGGGGTCACTTTAACTTTTCTAGAATTATGCCTCTTCACAAATTGAATGATTGCTGAAATTTTCATTTCCATTCATTAACTTTAGCTTGCCTCAACCAAATGCTATGATATTTTAAACAATACTTATTACCACAAAATACAGATCAAGTTTGAATTTTGAGGTTGTCACTAAATTTTCTAGAGTTATGCCCCTTTGAAAATGGAAAAATTGCTGAATTTTTGTTTCCAATCTCTAAATTAAGTTTGCATAAACCAAGTTTTATGGAACTTATACACAATACCTATTACCACTAAATCAGATCAAGTGTTTTTGGTAGAGTCACTTTTACTGTTCTTCTGTTATGTCCTTTTATAACTTTATATGATATATGCAAGCGGGGGCATCAACTGTGATCCATTGATACATTCCCCATTTAATTTTTTGTTTAACATCGATTTTTTTTGGGGTGTCCAAGCCGATAAATTAGAGTTGAAAGGGCAATCAAAACGCATCTTTTTTGTTGTTAGCCCTATTGAAAACTATTGTACAGCATTTTGTACAGAGAGGGAAACTTTGTATAGTAAAAATGATCAACATCATAAGATCTACTAATAAGTCACATCCTTTTCTTTGTAGGATACATAGAAATCTTGAAGGACAAATTGGTGCGAGTCTTAAAAGGCACAGATTTGAAGATAAACAAGAGAAAAAGAATGACAAACATGGTTTAAAGGACTGCAAACTTCCTGATATCTATCGAACTGTTCTTTTTGACATAAATGTAATAATGCAATATCAACTTATTTGTATAGGCTTACATCCTGTGAATCTTGTTGGTGCCTTTTAAGCTCCTTAAATGCAATCACTATTAAGTAAAAATTATCATGATTGTAGTTCTTTATTTGAGTTTATTAGTTCACTAGCGTGTAGTAATTGCATATGTATGCATTATCATATACCATACCTTTCAGCAATCTTAGTCTTTTTAATTTAGAAATAAATATAAAAACAAGTTATTCTTATTGAATTTTATTTTCTATGTTTAACCTGTTATATGCATGTAGCAACCTTTATATTTCTTAAAAAATACTTTTTTCTGAACTATAATGAAAAGTAAGGTTATAATCAAAATACTTTTTTTAAGTGAGACATATTTTTTATGAATCATAATAATTCAACAAATGTTAGAAACAAGTTTACATACAAATTTTCTTATGTATCAAAATTCTGTGTTGTGAAAAGATTTTGTTTTTTTTCAGGATTTTTCCCAATATGTTTCAAGAAATCAAAATGCATAATTTTTGCTTGTAGATTTTTTTTGGGGATTTTTCCCCGAAATGGGTAAAAAGAAATCAAAATGCATAATTTTTACCTGTAGATTTTATTTCGGGATTTTTCCCGAAATGGGTAAAAAGAAATCAAAATGCACAATTTTTGCTTGTAGATTTTATTTCGGGAATTTTCCCGAAATGGGTAAAAAGAAATCAAAATGCATAAATTTTGCTTGTAGATTTAATGTTCGGGATTTTTCCCGAAGTGGGTAAATAAAATCTATGCACCAAGTGTGTGTCTGATATTAGTTTTATATTTTCGGGATTTTCCCCGAAATGTGAAAAGAAATTATTAGTCATGAGATCTAGCATATACATTTCATATTTTCGGGATAAATCCCGAAATATTTGAAGACATCTGTGTAATACATTTTGTACTTAGTTTATTTTTGTCGGGATATTTCCCGAAATGTGTTTCAGGTCTGTTTGTTAAAATGCTTTGCCAACATATATATGTCATAAAATTTAATGTTGAAAATGATTTCGGGACATTTCCCAAATAAATAGCTGTCATATACATTTTTACCACAAATATTTTAAAACTATCATATATTTTGTGAAATTTCCCCAACATTTATTGTAAGTTTTATCAATTATGAGAATAAAAACATGGAATATTGTAAAAGTTGTGTATTTCTTAATGAAATCTGTATTCATTTATAGTAAACATTGAAAAAGATTATAAAAAGGAATAAAATGGATTTTACTCTTTTAAAATAGAGTCTGTTATATATAAAAAAAAAGAAATTCTGATGTTTGTTATTGACCAGATAAGATAACTTCAAATCATCGGATTTCTGTTGATAGAGGTTGCCAGTATCGTTTGATGACAAGATAGTTAACCTGATAAGAGATGACACATTTATCATCAGACCCACATTATTATTTGTTGTATTTGGTGATGTCTTGTGTTAAACAAATAACTTGCAAATATGAGGTTGTATTTGGTGATGTCTTAGGTTTGAATTAATAATATTTACAGATGGTTTTATATGTTGTGAAGTCTTAGGATTAAACTAATAACGTGTATAGATGAATTGTTTTTGGTGATGTCTTGTGTTAAACCAATAACATGTACATATGGTTTTGTTTTTGTGATGTCTAAGGGTTAAACTAATATCAAATACAGCTGGTTTTGTATATGGTGATGTCATAAGGTTGGTAAATTAATGTACTAATGTTTTTGTATTTGGTTGAGAGAAATAACATTTATCGATGGTTTTATATGGGGATTTCGTAGGGTTCAACTAATAACATGTTCATATGGTTTTGTATTTGTTGATGTCTTAGGATAACACAAATAACAGGTACATATGGTTTTGTATTTGTTGATGTCTTAGGATAATACAAATAACATGTACATATGGTTTTGTATTTGTTGATGACTAAGGATAACACAAATAACATGTACATATGGTTTCGTATTTGTTGATGTCTTAGGATAACACAAATAACATGTACATATGGTTTTGTATTTGTTGATGTCTTAGGATAACAAAAATAACATGTACATATGGTTTTGTATTTGTTGATGTCTTAGGATAACACAAATAACATGTACATATGGTTTTGAATTTGTTGATGTCTTACGATTACACAAATAAGATGTATACATGGTTTTGTATTTGTTGATGTCTTAGAATCACACAAATAACAGGTAAATTTGGTTTTTAATTTGTTGATGTCTTAGGATCACACAAATAACATGTTCAAATAGTTTTGTAGCTGCTGATGTATTGAGTTAAACTACTAACATTGCAGATAAGTTTGTATATAATGTGTGTGGGGGGATATTTTATGGTTTAACATGTAAATGTGTCGATGATATTGTGTCATGGGGTCGAAACATTTAGCTAAACCGTTGGTTTTGTATTTTTGTATGTCTTAGGGTAAGTAACTAAAAAAACATGAACAGTGATTTTGTATTTGTTCGTGTCCTAAATGATAGAACATGAGTTTGCTTAATTCTTATTATCCAATGGTGTTTTTTTATATATATATTGATGTCTAACGGTTACATGATTAACATGAACCAATGATTCTTGAATTTCGATGATGGCGTAAGGGTGGACAAGAGACATTTATCAATGCAAAATTGGAAGCCGCCCTTTAAATGGATTTGACATGTCTGTGACGTTCAAGAGTAATTCGACAAATGTGAGGTGTTGAAAAGGTTATGTTGTTGAGATCTAATAAGACAATTAATAAGACAAGATAATTTCAACGTTTGATGATAGAGGTTATAAAAAGATGTTATATGTAACAACTCTCCACGAGAGACCACATAACCAAGAAATTTACAATTATAGGTGACCATACGGTCTTCAAAAATTAGCAAAGCACATACCGCATAGTTAGCTATTAATGGTCCCGAAATGAAAGATGTAAAACTATTCAAACGAGAAAAACCACGGCCTAGTTTACGTACAAAAAAGAAACGAAAAACATTGCCTGTCTCTTCGATGAGTAATTCACATTTTCATTAAAACACAGTACAGTGGACAATTTCCAGGTGATTTTCCTTAAGATTGCTAGGATGATTAAATGTAAACACAGCTAATGTACTCCACAAATGTCGATGCTACATTAATACTCTCAACATATATTGATGTATTACATTAAAACTCTGACTGCAATTGAGTTTGGAAGTGTTATGTAACTTAAATGAAATTAATCAATAACAACTCTAAACTTTACTCTTTGTTAAATTGTCGTTCATTATACTTCATAATGAGGAATGAAATAGGATTTAAACAAATATTTCTTCCACGTCAATTATTGACCAAACCAACATTAAAGAAACTGTTGTACAAAGTAAATTATATAAGTTAAGAATTATTGGTTCCTGGGGGAAACTTAAATAACTGTATTGAAATTTATAAGTTAGAATTAGATAACTGAATTGATGAGTATTCTCAAATAACATTGTGTGCTTATTTTATACTTGTTGTAGACAAATCAACAAATTGAATAATACCCCTGACTGATGTATAAACGTCAAGTATTCAAACAATTCTGCCTCATTCCAAATGACCTACAAACCTTTTTATTTGTTTAAGTAATGCCACTGACTGATGTATAAACGTCAAGTATTCAAACAATTCTGCCTCGTTCCAAATGTCCTACAAACCTTTTCATTTGCTTAAGTAATGCCCCTGACTGATGTATAAACGTCAAGTATTCAAACAATTCTGCCTCATTCCAAATGTCCTACAAACCTTTTTATTTGTTTAAGTAATTCACCTGACTGATGTATAACCGTCAAATATTCAAACAATTCTGCCTCATTCCAAATGTCCTACAAACCTTTTCATTTGTTTAAGTAATTCACCTGACTGATGTATAAACGTCAAGTATTCAAACAATTCTGCCTCATTCCAAATGTCCTACAAAACTTTTTATTTGTTTAAGTAATACCCCTGACTGATGTATAAACGTCAAGTATTCAAACAATTCTGCCTCGTTCCAAATGTCCTACAAACCTTTTTATTTGTTTAAGTAATACCCCTGACTGATGTATAAACGTCAAGTATTCAAACAATTCTGCCTCATTCCAAATGTCCTACAAACCTTTTCATTTGTTTAAGTAATGCCCCTGACTGATGTATTAACGTCAAGTATTCAAACAATTCTGCCTCATTCCAAATGTCCTACAAACCTTTTTATTTGTTTAAGTAATGCCACTGACTGATGTATAAACGTCAAGTATTCAAACAATTCTGCCTCATTCCAATTGCCCTACAAACCTTTCTATTTGTTTGAGTAATACCACTGACTGATGTATAAACGTCAAGTATTCAAACAATTCTGCCTCATTCCAAATGCCCTACAAACCTTTTCATTTGTTTAAGTAATTCCCCTGACTGATGTATAAACGTCAAGTATTCAAACAATTCTGCCTCATTCCAAATTCCCTACAAACCTTTTTTTTTTATTTATTGTGTACGTATAAGGTATATAGTTAACCAGTTTACTGACATGACAACGAGGACGCATGATTTATGTAATTGAATAAACTTTTATTAACGGCTTGCTTTTTTTCATTGAGGTATTGCACTGCCTCTGTTTATGACAATGATTATCCTCTTATTGAATTGAGGCCAATGTCAAAACAGAATACTAATCTAAATAAAATGGTTTTATACATCTTCGATTGGTAGTAATCATTTTCGGAACAACCAACACATGTGATTTGTCATATGTGTATGGAATTTATCAGTTATTGACTGTGTTCAAAATTTATATAAAACATATATCATCAAATATCGATATATAACACCACTTTTCTGATCATGATTTAGTTTGGATTTTTTGTATACAACATAAACATGATCAATGAAAACTTTTCATTTGCTAAACTTGCAAAAAGTTTTACAATTTGTACTGGGCAAATAAACTAGTATGCATTTTTTTTGCACCTGTCCTAATGTTCAGTTGTTGTCGTTTGTTTTTGTGGTTCTTAAGTGTTTCTCGTTTCTCGTTTTTTTTATATAGATTACACCGTTGGTTTTGTATTTGTTTATGTCTTAGGATTACACAAATAAGATGTACATATGGTTTTTGTATTTGTTGATGTCTAAGGACTACACAAATAAGATGTACATATGATTTTGTATTTGTTGTTGTCTTAGAATCACACAAATAACAGGTACATTTGGTTTTGTATTTGTTGATGTCTTAGGATCACATAAGTAATATGTACATATGGTTTTGTATTTGTTGATGTCTTAAAATCACACAAATAACAGGTACATTTGGTTTTGTATTTGTTGATGTCTAAGATTCACACACATAACAGGTACATTTGGTTTTGTATTTCTTGATGTCTTAGGATCACACAAATAACAGGCACTGCATGAAATGATACGTTTACAAAATTTATTCTCATATTAAATTTCTAGTTTTAAATTTATCTTCTGATTTACGAAGAATTATTTAAGTAGTTTATGAAAATTTAATGCTTTTGTTAAATTTCAAATTTTCTTGAGTTTAATTCCGATATATGGGTGATTAAATTTGTTAATTATTTGAAAAATAATACAAGTTTAAATTTGTTATTTAAACAGATTTAAATCTAGTTTACCCTCGTTAAACTTTTAGTTTACAGATAGGTTTATATTTTAACAAAAGTACTAATATAAGACAATTTAATTGAATTTAAATTGGATTAAGTAACAAGATTATACGAATGTATTTTTTTCAATAAATTTGAAATTTAATGCCAGTTTTCGTAGCGTGTTTATATCTTGTTTTATTACACAGGACTACTTCTCCTTCTTCTTCTTTGTGCCAACAAGGCTTCAATACTGACGAATACATGGTGTTCAAAGTAAAACCGAGCGTTATTAAGAAGAAGAAAAGACAACATTACAATCCGGCTTATCAAAATTGTCCAAACAGAAAAAAATAGAAAGTTTCGTTGCAAATATATCAACAACTTACGTAAGGAAATATTCAAATTTTGATATCCCAAACCTTTTCAAAATGACAACCAATGAGGGGTATAGTTAAACCAAGATAAAGGTCGTTCTCGGATTTCCATAGATATTTCTGGTTATTTTTCTCTATAACAGAAAATACAAAACTGACACAGCAAATGACAAGAGCTTAAATAATTGCTTGATTTCATCGTTTGTTTTTATCGGGTTTTTTTTTAGAAATTATTCAGTTCTGATAAGTTTCAACAAATAAATTTACATATGTACAATACAATACACAAATATTTTTTTTTTAAACAAGCAGTTTTGATTATCCCCCTTGTAATAAACTAAATATATTTTGACATTTATGACATTTTAATTACAATTGATAATATTTATAATAATCATATATATATACTATTTTTTCCCGCAACAATGTACTGTCTCAAGTATTTCGTAAATATCGTATTACTTCAGTAATATTTATAATGGGATACACTCGTTTTGTCAACAATATCTGTTTCAGAGGATTTTTTTTTAAATTAAGTTATCTTCCCTAACATTGCATTGGCAAAGCTTAACACAATACATATGAAATCTGTCTTCCTCTTCATATTTAATACAAGTTTAAGAATGGTTGGATAATTCTTTATAAATTAAACAAAACTTGCCGCACACTAGTATAAAAGGACACAATAAAAAAAAGTGAGAGCTGTTTTAAGCGCAAATTTTTGAATATTCACGAAGTAAACGGGATTTTTCTGTATTCCGGTTGTATTTGCTCCTGACTTTTTTGTAAATCATATTAGAGGTTTCTCAACATCTTACGAACGGACGAAACTCGACGAACGTATCGTTATGGAGCAGTCATTGTGTGGAGTAAAATATTTCCAACGATATTGTAGCATGTTGAAAGACAACAATAAACAATTATATACTCTTTTTGCAACCTTGCATTATATTGTTGTGGTTCAAGATTAGTGTTCTGATTGATTTTCTGTTGGTGAATGTCACGTATTCATACGTTGAGTTTCGTTTGTTTACATGTCAAATATATGCGTTTGATTTATCTCCCTTACCCATTTAAAAAGAAATTGTTTCTGGTTTCTCGTTTTTTTAAATACTAGTAGTTTCTCGTTTGAATGGTTCTACAGTAACACTTGTAATGTTGGGGCCCTTTATAGCTTGTTTTTCGGTGTGAGCCAAGGTTCCGTGTTGAAGGCCTTAAAATGTCGAAGTGTATGGAAAAATTTGTGTCTATGTAAAATGGTTCTAGTATGATTGATTAATACAAAATCTCTTTGTTTTGTTTTGTTTGTCCGCTTTTTAGATAAAAAATAAATAGTAGGATCGTTTGTAAATGATGAATTTGTTTGAATTTATTAGGTGTTCAGTTTACACAGATTGAAGCAGTCAAGGTTTGAGTTGTATAAATTGAAAAAAAATAGAAGATATGGTATGATTTTCAATGAGACAACTCTCCACAACAGACCAAAATAACACAACAATTAACAAATAAAGGTAACTGTACGGCCTTCAAAAATGAGCAAAGTGCATACCGCATAGACTTTTAAAAGACCCCGAACTGGCTATTGTAAAACAATAGAAATAAGAAAATACCGGCTTCATCTATGAACAAAAAATGAACGAAAAAAAGTTCACAAATCAACAAACGACAAACACTGAATTAGTCTCCTCACTTGTAACAGGTACAGTTTGTGACACTACAACATGAGAACAAACTACACAAATCAATTGATGAAGGCTTAACTGATCAGATGGATATAAATAAAAATACTAAATAATCTGACAAAAACACAGATATATGATGTTAATTTTCAAGAGAGTGTAAGAGAAGCCTGATTCGGTATGAATTTTGGTGTCTTCTCTTTTCTGTATTTAAATCTAAGGTCTATGTTCTGCTTTATTGAATAATGAAAATGTAAATATACAGGACTGATAATGATTAACCAAACAGAATAATTGATTGCCAAGAAGGTACATTAAGATTTGTTGTGACGTGAAAAAGGTTTTTATTTCAATGTTGAAGGATTTTTAAAATATATTTTATCTTTAAAAGAGATAACAAGATTCTTTCGGAAAGTATGAGACAAAAAATAGGCTTTTCAAATTTCGGTTACAATCTTTGTTTCCAAAAAGGAAAAACAACACGACCATTATCACTGAACTAGCACACTTTTTGGTTTAAATGAAGCACACATTCGAGTGCGAGATTTTCTCGCTGTGTTTAAGACCCATCGGCTGTTTTCTGCTCTTTGATAGGGTTGTTGTCTCCATCTTCATTTTCAATTTTATTCGTGACATTTTATTATAGTTTCTTGTTTTTATGGCTCGCGGCTGATAATTTGATCAATGTGCCAACTATATACTTTTATTGTAAACGTAATGAGCCCTGTTGGTCACATGCAGATGCAGAGTTGATGTTCAGTGTTACAGATCTAACGCCAAGTGATGTATATGTAATTTAAAAGTCTCGCACAGTAGATCTAAGTTCAATCTCTGTAGATCTGACGTCTACAACTGTAGATGTACTCTCCAGCGCTAGAAATGTCCATTACAGTGTATGCAGGAATATATGAAAAAGGTTTTAACACCGCTATATATATTTATTTGTTTTAAAAGGATTTTTTTTGGGGGGGGAGGGGGTCTCAGTAATTGACATATAAAGTTGCACTCGATAAATCGTAAATTTTAAAATAGTTGTGTGTATTCGAATTGAAAATATGAGTGATACAGCACCAACAAAACTAAAAGTAAGAATTATAGTTATTATTAATCGTTTACATTTAAAAAAAATATATACCTGCCTAAAATACAAAAAAATGTATATATATATAGAAACAAGTAGAACATAAAAACAGAAATAAATTTTAAAAACATGTCATAAAAGCTCAACGGAAAAAAATAAATAAAAAACAATAGAAATATATTAATACTAAGTGTATACATACGCCTTAACTTTAATAAAATCATACAAAAAGAGAAATAAGAATGGCCATGAAATCAAAACAACCCAAAGGCCAAACAATATACATTAATACTAAACATCATTTACAAGTCAACTGGCTTTGTTTAAACAAAACTACACTCAAGTACAGACCTGTGACTATTTGCAGTCAAAAGAATATTTCTAAAACTCAGAATCATTTTACAAAAGACCTGCATGTATATTTTTGTTTGGTTTTGTTTAGATTCTGCGGAAGACATTTCTAACGGAATTTCACATTAAAATTGAGGGAGCGAAATTACCAAATTACAACAAACATATATATATTTACGTGTAATTGGGGAAAAGAGACAGAAACGAGACACGAAATATTTACATTTTTACTAGCAAAGATAGGAGACGTCCTCTGGCAGAGAGAACACTACGGTGACCTATATATATATAGTTGTTAATGTCTGTGTCATTTTGGTATTTTTCTTGTGGATAGTTGTCTCATTGGCAATCATATGTTAATTCTGAATCAGATCTTTTCTTTACAATACAAGCTATAAAAGAGAAAAAGGGGGTTGGGTTATAAGATGAAAACTTATCTGTAATTTTAAATAAACCGATGTGTTCAATTTAAAAGGGTGAATGTGAATATAAAACTTATAATATATGTCCAACAAGAATGTGTCCCAAGTACACGGATGCCCCACTCCCACTTTTGTTTTTCTATGTTGATTGGACAATAAAATTGGAGTCAGAACTCAAATTTGGCATTAAAATTAGAAAGAGCATATCATAAGGGACATATGTACTAAGTTTCAAATTGATTGGACATGAACTTCATCAAAATTTACCTTGACCAAAAACTTTAACCTGAAGCGGGACAGACGGAATAACGATCAAACGAACGAACGAACGCACAGACCAGAAAACATAATGCCCTCTACTATCGTTTTCCAATTAAAATCCCGTTCACAAAATATAAAAGTTATATCAAACCGCCCATATATGATTATCACAAATACATGCCCTATGGCGAACAATAAGGTGATTGGATTGGTTCCAGCAAACGCATACATGTATATACTATGTATTCCGTTAAATTGTGTACGTCCCTGTCTAAAGTCAGTATCTTTTCTATCAGTGGTTGTCGTATGTCACTGTGTATATCCCAAACCCTACCCTTTTCGATGAGAACCAGGAGCTTTAAAATTGTAACGACACAACGGAAAAGAAAATAAAATATGCTGAAATAGTCCAAGTTTTGCCATGTTAGCATCATGTTTATTATCTTTACATATTTTATAGTTTTTATTTGAGAAATCTTTTAACATGCAGACTGTCTAACTAGACATGTGGTATAAATACAGCAACTCTCTCGAAGGGATTTAAAGCTTGCAAACACAGTAAATCCAACCATTCAAAACATCTCTATATCCTATGTCATCAGTTTATAATTTATTGGCTAGCTTTGAACGCTTTCTGTCATAATAGTTTACTCTTTCCTACGTTTCCATAAATTGGAACGCTCACTTTCTCATTGAATTGTTTAACATTTAGGATGTATATAATCTCACGCTGTGCATTTTGCTTATTGTTAAAGGCCATATGGTATCTCATAAAGTTGTTTACATAATTATAATTCATTTGAAATTTTTTTTGGAGGATAGTTGTCTCATTTGCAATCATGCCCGTGACATATTGTTTACAGGGTACATAACAATGGATAATACCTGCTTCCATTAGACTAGTTTGTATAACAACTACTTTGTTTCTTTTTAATGGATTAAGGAACAAAAATATAAGTTAAACCGTTTTCAAACTGCCCGCTTTAAGGGGACGATGAATTACTTTTCCTGGATTGGCAATACGCGTTTGTCCTCTCAGTATCTAAGCCAATTGTATTTATATTTAATTCATATCAGTTTACTACATTTCATATAAAAAAATGTGTAATTTCACATAATTTTTGTGTGTGCTATATATTTGTAAATTGAACTCTTTCTTAGAAAATGTTTTATTGTATTGCATATCATTGCATTGTATTTTATCTAATTGAATCATTGTTTGTGTTTATTGCTTGACCCTTATGGGCCATGTGGGTGTAATTTTGCAATAAAGATTAAATTAGTGAATTTGCAAAGAGACATCAGGTTCACGTGTTGTTTTACTCTTTTTTTTCTTTTTTTTTTAAAAGAAAATAACTTCTTTAATCAGCATAGTTTGAAGATTTGTCTACCGAAGACGTAAATCGTTTGTTTTGTTGTATATTTGTTTTGATTTTGATCCAATGACCTATTACTTTTACTATAAAGAAACCACATATTGTGCACATTATCAACGCTTCAGTATAAAATATTTGTTGAAATCATAGTAAATTGAGTGTGATAATTGGTAAAGGCAACGATATCCGGTCATCTCTTTGTTGAAATAATAAATTGACCTGATAAGCTGAAATGATCAGTTGGAATTGATTTTTTGGAAATACGAGATTTCAGATAGGTCATTTAGGTTTACATTTCCTCGTTAGAATATTATAAAGTCTTTTCATAATACAAAGCACACACAAATATAACACAATTAACCATATTTTTTTAATATACAACAATTATAATAATATCCAATTTATATGTTGTATTACAATAACAATGCTTACTTAATAGTTAATCTAAATGGCTCAGCATAAAATTGTAGCATGTTCATGGTTCTCATACAAAAAATACAAAATAAAACAGATATAAAGTCAAGGTTCTGTGTTGAAGGCCGTACATTGACCTATTTATAATAATGGTTTACTTTTATAAAATGTTATTTAGATGGAGATGTGTCTCATTGGCACTCACACCACAGCTTCCTATATCTATAAATAAAATACAGGGAACAGACTTTTAACAAGAGAAAATTCATTCTGAAAGTATAAAATAAAATTGAGAATGGAAATTGGGAAAGAGACAACAACCCGACCAAATAAAAAACAACAGCAGAAGGTCACCAACAGGTCTTCAATGTAGCGAGAAATTCCCGCACCCGGAGGCGTCCTTCAGCTGGCCCCTAAACAAATATATACTAGTTCAGTGATAATTAACACCATACTAATTTACAAATTGTACACAAGAAACTAAAATTAAAATAATGCAAGACTAACAAAGGCCAGAGGCTCCAGACTTGGGACAGGCGCAAAAATGCGGCGGGGTTAAACATGTTTGTGAGATCTCAACCCTCCCCCTATACCTCTAACCAATGTTAGAACCAATAAAAGACTAAAAAAAAACCAACATTGAAAGTAAGTTAACATTAACTGATGAAAAAATAAAATGTTCTTGAACAGCCGAATCAAAACAAAATATGAGCTCGAAATGCTGTATTAAGTAATCATTTCTTAGAAGTTGAAAGACGTCAAAGAGAAAATAAATGTGTATCCATTGTGTATATAAATGTAAGTTTATTTGTGATTAAGAAAATTTGAGAATTAAATGAAATTATGCATTTGTAAAAATAAGTCTGTATGTCTATTACAAAGATTTTATAAAGACCACGATTCTTCTGCAATATTTTATATAAAACGATCCAAGTACTATACATTTAAAAGAAAATAGTTTCCAAATGGATAAATATGAAGATAAATGATACATGTATATACATGTATTTACATACGCAAGGTATCGAAAGAAGTTTATCTTCCCTTGAAAATACGGCAATTTTGTTGCACTGAATTTGCCAGAGAGACACCCCCCCCCCAAACCAAAATGAAACTTGCTATTTAAATCTTTTATCTTTGTGAAACCATAAAAACAGAAATATCTGCAATTGAAAACGGGGCTCGAATGCAATAACTTAACATTTAAATTGACTTTTACTACCACAAGTGATTAAAGTAAACTTTTTAGTTGGAACGTACGCACTTATTTTTAAAAAAAATGACGACCCCAACGACAAAAAAAGTCAAGAATCAATATTTGTTTCAAAAAATTCAAATCAATATCATATAGTATGTGCCTTAAATTTTATACATTTTAATAATCAATAGTGAAATGTTTATATATTCGTTCCAGTATTTAATGGACAAATAAAGGAAACTTTCCTTCCTGAAAGCTCACCATCCGCTCGTACAAATTTACAATAAATTCGTGCAACAGGTATAAATGCAGATGGCCCAAAAGGTTCAAACATTTCTTGGCTCCACACTTCTACTGGTCTCCCACAGTGATACCTGTATCTAGCTGGTAGAGCACGTAACCACTTTACCCTTGCAAATAAGTGAATGTTGTTATCACCTCTGACCAACAGGTTATGTAAGTAATAAGTCTGGATAATGCCGGGTGTAAGATCCCCAGTGCCGGTCTCAGTAATTATTTCCCCGTCTTTTGTATGCCAATAAGCCATTACAAATGATGAACGCTTGTGTCTAGAGTCCCATGAACCATATACCTCATTGCCTAAACTAACTGCTGTGCATTTTCTACAAGATTCCGGAATTACAGCTTCCGACAAATCTGGATACATGACACTGTAAGTACGAGAAATAATACGGTGTTCGTCATATGTAAGACAATGTCGTGATGCCTTTGAGTATTGATATGCACCAATGTGTGACCAGTCCTGGTTTAAAATTGGGGCACTTCGTTTTGCTAAGTAGAGAAGATGTCTAACCTCTTCGTCAGCTATGTCTGCTACTGCTCCAAGGGTATCCATCTGTTGAAAGTGTTTTATTAGAGTAATTTCGTATTTTTGTGGTAGTTTTACAGATTTTACAAAAGAATCTCGAGTAAAACGTCGCATCATCTGCAATTCAACCGATCGATTGTTTTTCGGCAGTGAACCAAGATGACCATTATATCGTTCGAAGCTAAAAAGCCAAAACGAATAAACTGGCCCATAGTCTCTTATACAATCGCTCAAATGATAGTGCAAATGCATGTTCGGTGTAACTCGATCCTTGCCATACTTAGCTTCAAAGTCTTTGCAAAACTGTAGGATGCTATCCTCATATTGCCTTATATCTGCCTCTGTAACATACTTAGAAGCGATTGTATGACTTGCAAGTACGAATTTCCGCCAAATATCCAAATCTGCATTAGGTAAGACATCCTTTAGTGAAAATATGGAAAAAACATTTGTCCAATTCTTCCATTGCTCTGCAGTAAATCCACCGAAAGAGGAGGATATTTTTCTTGGTATAGCACCGATGTTGCTAGCAGCATTTACAGAGTCTACCCTTTCCTGTACCGTTTTCAATTCTTCTGGTAGCAAAATTTTCAATTCCAACCAAATTTTAATTAATTTCTTCGCTGTTCCCTGGTAAAGATTATGCATCGGGTCTATAATTGACATCCTGATTGGATCAAAGTACTCCAGATCCCAAAGAGGAGAATATCTGAGACCGTATTTGCTTTCTAGACTGTCTTTTTCTGTTTGTGTTTTTGCTTGTCTTATGAGATGAACCAACTGTCGCTGATGAATTAAATCCCGGGGTATCCAATTTTCAACGTCAAAACCACCATATATTTTCCTACCGATATCACCAGGAAATGTTTTCATGCATTTCGAGCATCCTAAGGTAGCGCCATGGCCTAAAAATCCACACAATTTCCTTGTTGCAGGAATATCGCAGCCGACACACATCAATGCTAACTTGAAATTCTGTTTATTCTTTTTACTTTGAAAAGAATTCGACGAAAAACCGTATGTCCATACACTTTTGAGTTCATCTATAAGAGGGTCAAGGAATGTTTGTAGACTTGGTTCTTTTCCCATATCCGGTATTATAGCGATGAGAACGACATTTTTTAACTTAAAACGTTCGTTTCTTGGTAAATTTAAAATTACAGCGTACATAACACCTACAGAATACTGAACATGCTCATATGGCTGGAACCAGTCCAAGTTTATCATTAATCCATAATGTCTCTCGCTACACAAAAAATTGTTTTTCTCTGTACCTTGGAATTCTTTCCAAATTCGTCCATCGTAAACATCTGCAAAAAAACCCTCTTCTTGTCGTCTTGATCTCCATTTTTCACAGTTCTTTTCAAATTCAGGAAGGTGGACAAGACTTGAAACTGAAGATTCCAAAGACTTATAACAAAATGTTTTATAAGGATACAGCTTTCTGTTCTTTTGCAGCTGAACAACTTTCAAAAGAAGTTCTCCACATACTTTTCTCCTTCCGATCTGTGGATGATTTGGGAAGCGAATATTCTGACAGGTTTTTGACACTTGTTGACCCTCGATAATGTGCATACAGTCTTCGTAATCATATAATTTGTAACACTTCTTGCATATGACATATTTAGTAAAATTATCTTTCTTGAAACCGATATCTATATAATTTGTATACAGAAGCAGGAAAAGCAGCTGATATTGTTGCAATTGCAACATTTTCCGCAGACAAAGCATTGAAAAAATCGCTGAAAAATGAGAGCAAACGCTGGATTGCTATATCTGGAATAATGTGACAAGCCTGCCATGTACAAACAAAAATCAATAAGGACATTAAAAGGGAAGGCATATTTGAGCGGCTACTGTCATGATCATCGATTATAGTCTGAAATTGACGTGCATCGTCTCCTGTGTTGAAATCAGAATCAATGTCTGCGATCGTTACATTGTCCCAAATTTCTTCTTCTTCGCTGTCGGATTCATCTGAGTCGTTGTTAAGCGCCTGCAAATTGCTTTTTAATTTTGCCTTTATAATAGAAATTAATGGTCGGTCATTTTCATCAGCTGATGATGCCAAATAGGGGCTTGCTGTTTCTTGGTTGTCATCTATCGAAGTTTCCTGACTTTTCAATGTCTTACTACTACAGTGCCATATACCGTTATTATAATATTTAAGCCGATGATTTTCGAAATGCTGCTTCCCAAATATGTCATTACAACCAGGACATTCCTTCTTTCCTCGTTTCCTCTGAAATTCCAAATGAGCCGTTGACACAGGCTGGTCTCTTTTTGACATTCTCGCTGAAAAAATAAAGACAGCTTTACTTATACTATTTCCCAGTGTAAATATTAAGAAACAGAGTGATGTTATTATAAATGTTCATTGGTTCTTTGTAAAATAATAAGTAGGGAAATACACTTTTTATCAAAGCATTTTCAAATATAATTGAATTCAGATGAAATCACTGCAAAAATTTAAAAGAAATGGAAAACTAAAGTCTCATATTTTCATTTATTCAAATGTCTGTGTACCCTTCAATCGTGAATATAATGTTAGAGTACTTAAGTTGCTAAAGTACCCAGACCGACCATCCCGTTTTGTTTTGTCATAGTAAATGTTGAACTACAGGCCTTGGTAATCCTGTTTGACCCTAAGTAAGATGGAGAAAAAACATCCAAATTTGAGCTTAAACTGATTTTCTTTCATTTCTATCACCATGGATATTAACCTATATACAAGGCCATTTTTGTCAATGTCGAGAGAAGTGGTGACGCTTGCTAGTGTTATTTTCATGTCGTATGCTTGCTGTTCAAAAGACAACTGATAAGTTGTGTGTTTAATGATACAACAAAGAAAACGAACTTATGTTATTGTATTGCATTTGTAATGTCGGGGCCTTTTATAGCTGATTACGTGGTATAGGCTTTTCTCATTGTTGAAGGCCGTATGGTGACCCATATCTCTTAGTTTCTGTCTCATTTGGTCTCTTGCGGAAAGTTTTCTCAATGGCAATCATATCGGATCCGTATTTTTTTTTGCATGAACCGTCTGAGGGGTTCATGCTTATATATTGGGGTGTTTTGGATGTGTCTATGGGCTACTCGATAACTTTCGGCCGGAAGTCAGAATAAAATTCTCGGAACGTCTCGAAAGTTGTCTGTCGTTTTTACAGGTCTTAACCCTCTTGCTGCCAAAGGGACATTTATGGCCTCTACACACAAATCTTGTTGATTGTGTAAAACGTCAAAGGTCCATTGTAACTTCACAATACTCAGGGGCACTGACAACGTCAAAATACGGCGTCAGAAGGGCGATTTTGGCGGGAATGAAGCAAACTGAATAAAATGCTTTAAAAGTATACTTAAAACGGATGTCAAGAAATGATACAGGATCATAAGCTTGGTAATACTATAATACCAACTTATTTAACGTGTTTACTAATTATCTAGTTCGTCATTTTCATGTAAAATGTTACATTCTTTCGGGAAATTTGTTTTACGTTTTTTCGTACATCTATCAATCAGAACAGCTCATATAAATCAAAAATCTTATCCCTGATAAATAATCATAAAAAAGGTAACTGTTCTACTTAATTACGTGAAATATTAATATTCATTCACAATAAACCATATGTATACACGCTTTATTTAAAAGAACTTGATAATGTATTTAGGGCTCAAATACCACGATTGAGATCTGTTAGGATTTTTTTTTTTGTAAAAGTACACACATGTTAACTGATGTACTTGTATTGCCATACGCTATTTCAATACATTTTAAACCTGTTTCATCATGGAAGCACTGCCTTGAAAATGTTTATTTTCATTCAAAATGGGGATGTTAAATTAGTAGTAGACACAATAATTTCTATTCCTATCATATATATCATAGATATCGTTTCCCAGTGGCAACCTCTTTTTTCTGGCATTCACCAGATCTTTTACTTTGTACATGTAGGACTCATTAAGCAATAGATTTATTGTATATTGAATTTCAGACATCCTTAATATTGCATGAAATATTTGCCACTGAACGTTGAGAAGAGAACAATTTATCAATTAACAGATTTAAAGATATTTCGTGTATGTCAATTACAGTGTGTACTTTATCATAGTAAATGAAAATGAATTATTATTGATTCAGGTTCACTTGTAGACAATAGAAATTCATTTTAGAGAATTTCTTTCCTCGTTTTTACTATGTTTTTTTTTAATTCGTATTCTCTAAAATTTCGAGCAAGAAGTTGTCAACAAAATTATAATGAACATGATTAAAAAATAAGCAAAATGAATATGGATAATCATTTTTATATAAAAAATATTTCCTTGCCTACCGAAACAAGGTTTGAAATCATGATAATTTTAATCTGACACATTGATACTTTACAACAAGAAGTAGTTCATAGAATCATAGAACCATGGAACAGCTGCTCGGAGATTTTATTTATTTTGATTAATTTGTACACGCTTTGTTTTTATTTGCATTTCCATTGAGTGCCGTTGTGAAGTTTTGCAGTTTATATAATGATTTGAGAGATTTTTTTACAGTATTTATACCAATTATCTAATAAAAAACGATAATAAATATTTTACAATTTTATAGGTGGTTAAGAATCATTTATGCAGTTCACTTGACAAAGAAAAAACAAAGTCGCCTTTAAAGCTAGTATAGCAATTGGTATATTATTTTCACTTTATTTTAAAAGACAAGAAAGATAAAAAAATATATATTCCAAGGTTAAAAGTTGTATTTTTTAATAATCTTGTATTAAAAACATCGTTTATGACAATCTTAGAGCATATTTAACTTCCGTAAAATTACTTATACATCGTTTTCATAATTACGGCTACATTGACGCGGGAAAAATTATGGACGGCGGGAAAGCGCAGTTCTACAGAGAGACACAAGTATTGCAACGTCACAGATAAGAAACGTCAAGATGCTTTTGTCGCGACAAAGCAAGAAAAAAACTCGGCAGCAAGAGGGTTAACAGGTTGTTATCTACGTCTCTGATATCATATATGTGATATGATGACCCTTGACGACGCAATTATATTTGTTTTAAAACGAACACTGTATACTGTGTGTATCTGGGTCAGTTATATGGTCCGAGAACACAATTAATTCGTAGTGCGTTTCTTATAGAACATAAATGAAAATTTAAAAAATCCCACCTGCGCTTTCTCAATGAAATTTTTACAGTGTGTTGTACTACTTTTGGGACTAATTATATCAAAATTATAGAAATCTTAATCGCCTCTAACTCAAAATATGGACAATTTTGTGTTTAGGGTGTCTTGAAATCTTTTGACAGCTTCCGAAGTGCTAATTTTTAACCTTTTTCAGCTGGACCAAATCACTACTTTCTTGTAAAATTCTGGACCCAATTTTTTTTACAGTGTAATTTCACCCCCCTACTTACAATTTGAGGCATTAAACATGGAGAAATAAATTTGAAGAGGTATAACAATTATTGGCAAGTAACCCACTGTTAACACTAGGGACTATATTCGTGAAATCAAGGCCGGACGACAATTGTGGTCTCGGACCTAATAGGATAGAAAGAGTTGACAAATCTTAAAAAAACTTGGTATGACCAAAGCTTAATAAATTATAACACTACTTGCAAAGTTTCATAACAATAGAATATATTTAATATAGTAGTTTATGCGATATTTGTTGTTTTTATTACGTTTTAGAACGATGTAACCTTTAGGACTATCCTAAGACACCTAATTGTATATCCTAGGACCAAATTTAGGACGTATCCTATTTTAGGAGACTTTCGTTAACCCGACTTAGGACTAAGACGTGTCCTAAGACCATCCTAAGACATGTCTTAGTCCTAGGACAGCTTCGTTGACACTGGCCCTGGAAAGTACAGGAAATAAAATACTTTTTTTATGTTTTTCTGAATAATTTGAAGACCCTTTTTCCCATAAAATCATAATGCATATTGATAAAAAGGTATTAAACTTGTGCAAGGGCATTATAGCCAGTCAAGGTCGTTACAAAACCGTAATAGTCAGCATCTGCATTCCAACTGAATAAAATTAATGGGTGTAATTACTTAATCTGATAAGATTAGATAACAGGCTGTGCATTTAATTAATTAATATGTTTACTTTTGATATCTATATAAAAGAACGAGGTCCAGTTTGTTAGCCGCCCTGAGTAAAAACGACAAATCTTGGAATTCAACTACAGTTATAGGACAAACGCCAGATTTTGAGTTTCTTCAGCAAAATAGCCTGAACATTAACCATTTAACAGCTTATTGGCAAACCATTAATTCAAACACTTGTTTATTTGTCATCACAGCAGGAAATCTTCGGATTACCACAACATCTAAGATAAGACCAGAAATAACCACATGTGTATTATGTATTGTATAAGTACTGTTCTACATAAATAAATTGTTATCAAAATCAGCTAGTGGCAAAATCTTCTGACGTTTGAATTTTATATACACAAGGTCCCCCCTTTTATTTTCTTTTAAAGTTTTTGCAATGCAAAAAATTAAAACAAAATATGTGTTTTTAGTATTTTATCTTTATATTTATATATTAAAATTTCTAATATGAATTTCAATAAGAAATGACTGATTTTTCTAAAAAAAAATAATAATTGTATACTGGAAGTTATCAAATCAAATGTTCTCATACAACATCCACACTATTTTTGGAAAATATTTTCTCTAAATATTGGTGTCAATGGTTCTGAGACTGAATTTTTTCTCGCGCGAAAGTTTATAATTAGTTATTGTTTTCGATAGTACCAATTCAATATTTAACACTATAATGTATGGGGAAACTTTGGATTCAGAATATTTGTTCATTCTTATCATCTGAATGATCCGATTTTTTTAAATCAAATTGTGGGAAAATCCATACCCCCCCTTTTATTAAAGTCAAATGGTCGTTCCCTAACTGCTAGAAAAGTTGTTCGAAAATTTGAATTCGGTTCTAGGTAATGAACATATAAATGACATATAGTTTACAAGTGTGAACAAATATTTTGTACATGTAGCTAAACAAGGTGTATAGATGTGAACAGATTTAATCACGGTGAAACTAGTGTACATGACACGCCATTATTCCGACAGCGCATTAGTCCGACAGCCCATTGGTCCGACAACCCATTAGTCTGACAACCCAATAGTCCGACAACTTATTGATCCGACAGCCCAATACTCCGAGAACCGATAATTCAGACACTTATCAAGTCAAGTATCAGGGTATCATGATTAACTAATTTCTTGCCTGTCTGTATTATTACGTTTATGTAATAACATATTTTAAGAAATAACTCCGTATATATATTACATTAGACTAAGGTAGTTCGAATACTTTCTATATATATGTTCCAGACCGTATGAGTATTTGGACCGTACGCGTACGGTCTGGACCGTATGCGTCCTTTTTCAAAATTGGTATAGTATCTTTCTTAAAGAAAATGTATCCATGCATACACACAAGACAGATGCATTGTCGGAGTAATGGGCTGTCGGAGTAATGGGTTTTCGGAATAGTGGGCTTTCGGAGTATTGGGCTGTCGGAATAATGGGCTGTCGGAATAATAGTTGTCGGACTAATGGGACGTGACCGTGTACATTACATTAAACCAAATGTAAACATGTTTACTGTACATAGCGTTTGATGTGAACACGGTCTTAATTTACAAGTCATCATCATTACAAATGTGTCTCTAACCAACACAAACAGTTTTAATATTTACTGTACATGCAGTTTTACAATTTGCTATTTGTTGACTGCAACTAAAGTCGCCAAAATCTAGATATAACAATCCTTCTTTGAGGAACGGATTTATATAAATTCTTATTAATTCCAAATCCCTCTGTATTTTTCATGTTTCTTTTGTATGATTGAAACTTAAAATTATAAAATAAAAATTATGTAACAAAACTAATCCTTATCTAGCATGTGTAGTGATGTCATCAACAGTTAGATTCATTTTTGGGTTTATTTTCTCTTTTTCAACGTCAGCATTTCTGTTAAACCTTCACAGAATTTATTTAATTGACAGACATACATGTATCTTCTATACAATGCGGCGCAGGACATTTGCGCTTTTTCATAAGAAATTTGAGCTTTTTTAATTAGACATTTGCGAGTTTTATAAAGGACAAATGTGCTTTTATAATATTTGCTTCTGATGACTTACCCGTGCTATCTTAATTGGGCTTAGGTCCGGTAACTTTGGCCTTAAAATAATGAAATTTAATTCATCAATTTTCATTATTGCTTATAATTGAATCAAATTGAGATGGAAATGGTAAATGTGTCAAAGAGACAACAACCCGACCATATAGCAGACAACAGCAGAAGGTCACCAACAGGTCTTTAATGCAGCGAGAAATTATCGCACCCGGAGGCGATAGTCGTTTCCTATAGCTAAGACATTTCTTTTTAAAAGTTATTTTGTAGCACATCGACATAGTTGTATATAGCTAAACAAAATTAAAAGTATACATTATAAAGACATAAAGACATAAAGACAAGCATAGGGGTCAATTTTTCCTTGTGTCCTTTTATCTTTCTGTCCATCTGTCCCATTTTGGGTATAAGCTGTTCGGGTAAATTATCCTACAGTTTGAATGCTAGGAAGTTATCACTTTGCTGGCTGTGGATATACATATATATTGGAGGTGTCTTTGCGGTCAGGACTTTAAATTTTAAAATATAATATTTCTTATGTGTGGGACACAGTTGACCTTTGTCATTTTTTTGTGTATAAACTTGCATAAGATTGATTATTGGTTGCTTAACATCCTGTTGCAAATGTTTCATGCATGTTCATAACGAGAACAAGTTAACAATAGATTCTATAGGAAGGTCTTGTAATAGATAAAATTGAGAATAGAAATGGAGAATGTGTCAAAGAGACAACAACCCGACCATGGAACAGACAACAGCAGAAGGTCACCCATAGTTCTTCAATGCAGCGAGAAACTCCCGCACAGTGGCGGATCCAGAATTTTTCATAAAGGGGGGGGGGGGGCGCTCTGACTGACCTAAAAGGGGGGCTACAGCCATGCTTCGGTGATTTCCTATATAATCACCAAATTTTACCCATGAAAGGGGGGCCGGGCCCGGGCCCCCTGACCCCACTCTGGATCCGTCTATGGCGCACCGGAGGCGTCCTTCAACTGTTTATATATAGCTAATATAAGACACTTAAGGTGATTAAACATTCCAGACCCTTTTGTTTCCCCCATAATTAATATTACCAATCATATTGTCATAATATTGTTGTAAAATGATGCCCTTTATTGGTTCTTGGTTAGATTAATAAAATTCTAATCTATCTTATTACCATAATTGATAAGTTCCAGTTCGAAGAGTTCAAACAAGAAAGATTTTGAAAGCAAAGAAAGCTGTGCATATTATAATCAGCATGACTTTTTCAGATTACAATACCAATACTAAAAATTCAGGCGAAAATAAGGCTTGCACATAGTTATATACTTTTATTCAGTCACGGACCTGTGATATCGCGGATGTGTTCTAGTGTATACAATAAAAACAAAATGAAGTTAACGATCCCTTTAATTTCGTAATGGTAAACTTTGTAACACTTGTGTTTAGGGAGCAACCATTTTACTTCAAAGGGAGGGGAGATGTTTTTCAAAAGTTTTGTCTGAGTCAGACCCCCCCCCCCTTTTTCCCCTTTACGCTATCAATAAAAAAAAATCATTTTTTCTTTTACATCTGCTTGACCAGAATATTTTTTAGGAAAAAACTCGGTTCCTTAAAAGTTTATTATTCTTTTTTAACATCTGTTACAATTTTTATTGACTTGATTATTGTACATAATATAATCAAATGAATAAAGGGAGATGATTACGCACTTTTGAATATGCGACCTTAATTTACTGAAAGATAGAAAAAGGAAAATAATCATCAATTATCAAATGTAGTATATGAATGATAAAAACATGTATCATAATAAATCAGTCTCTTTTTTAACCATCAAATATCTATACATGATAATATTGAAAGATTTCTCGAACTGGTAATTAAACAATATTGTTCATGCAATGTATACAAATACTTTGATCTGTAAATGAGTAGCACAATGTTAATTTTGAAGTTCCTTTCTGAACCATTATCACAATTGTTGCAAATAATTATTTTCTCCGTCCCATTCACTAACTATTGTATGACTAACTAAAAGGAGGAGTGCTTTTGTTAATATGTCACACACGGAAGCTTTGATCCCTTATACACATAGAGATGAAGAACTTTGATGTCATCGAAGATCACTGTAAATTGCATAGGATAAATCTGTTTCTGGTCATGTGGCATGCAGTTGTAACAATTGCAAGTTGGCTATAAAGATCAGAATCTATACACATATTCATTTATATAAAAAATTTACTCTCTAAACACAACTCCGAATTCTAAGATTTGCACATACCTCAAAATGTCAACTTTCAACTCTTTGATGTCTTCTGATGAGGATCCAGATATTGGGGACAGCAGCATGCATTTGTTCCTTGAGTCATCACAGACTTCCGAAGTCCCTGAGCAAGGAAGAAGCCCAAGTCCAGCACAGATATGGAGGCCACATTTTGAGACTCAGAGTCCAGTTATAGCAAATAGCCCAGTCACAGTTTCGTCAGGTGCTTGTGGAGGGCCACAAGATACTCCTCGGTCGTATACCCGACAAACCAGTACCCCTTTACTGGGTAGAGTGCAACAAGAAAACACTACACGTATATCCAGCTCGTGTATTAAGGTACTTCACTTTATAACTTATGAACATATGTGTGTAACCAATTGAAGTAATAAATTGACATACTTCCACGATATATAATGACGATTGGGAATTGATAGGCATGAATGAGGCGATATTATAATTTTATCATCTTGTGGCGTGGTCATTTCCATTTTAGATTTGATAAGGATACTTTTATCAGTTTAATGATATTTCATTTTGATTGATGTGACAGCTTTTACGGTTCCTTGAATGAATGCTTTGGTTAAGGTTGTACCTAATACTACAGGGAGATAACTCCGAAATTCAGTTAAACGTTTTAATCACTTTGTACTGTTAAGGAAATATTAGGCTTCTTAGTCAAACTGCTTTATAACAAATGAAATTTTTCTTATAAAGTGGTTGATTCAAATTTTTGATTTTTTTTTAAATTTTTTGTCAAAGGGTCAAAGTAAATATTTTGTCAAAATTTTATGAAAATTAAACGAGCCAAATTAATATTTATATTAGTTAAGGTGTTGGGTACGTACAACCTGAAGATTAAAAAATGTATTATCTTAAGTGCTAGTATAAACGCCAATATATATATATATATATATATATATAAAGGTCTTTCGCTAAAAGGAAACTAAGCTGGAGAAAATCTATTTCTTTTATTTGAAAGCATAACACGTTCAATTTTAAATATAACCCCTTCATATATTATATTTAACAAGGTTATGTCGCACATTTAATTGATAATTTAAAAAAAAATAAGAATTATACATTAACTGCACAGCCACAGTTTTTTTGCCCTGTCTGAAATAAAGCGAAGTGCATATTGTCATATGAATTATCTCTTCTAGTACGAAATCAAAATTGACAGTATTTCAAACAAACTAAAAAAACGCAATTTATACTTAAGTTTTGTAGGCAATAGGGTTATGTACATGGTTATTTTTAAGATCTCATGCTATTCTTTTTTTCAATAACTTTCAATCATCATATTTATGTTCAAGTCTAATCCACGGTGCAATACTATAAATTGACACACGATTGGTGAATTATTAATAATACCAATGATAGTTTAAATATATCAACATATTTGTATTTTCAGACACTTGAGAAGTTATTTGACAATCAAAGGACATTTCTCCAAGAACAGTTTGTCAAACAAAATGCTCTTGTTGGAGAATGCCTTTCCATGTTAAAAACTTTGGAAAAAAGACCAGAAAATGGAAAGCAGCTGAATAAAAGTAAAAATGAGATTCACGTGCCTGCATATATAAAGGTATTTCATGTCTTACTGTTGTTTTATTTAATGTCACTTGGAATAAACTAGTAGCCTTAACCAATCAAATATTTAGTTATCAATATACATGTATGCATACAGTCATGATGATACTGTGTAATCAATTAACATACTTGTTTTCATTTGTTTTTTTTTAATACATTACTCATCATTCGAAATATAATAATGTTTACTTTAAACTTTTTACAGCAATCTGTACGTGACGGATTTAAACATAATAAGAGAGCAAATGGGTTAAAGTGGACCACAAAAACTGCAGCCGGTACAGTACTAAAGTGAGTATAACATGTATCTTAAAACAGCAATCGAATACCTAGTCCGAGATGACTTTGACATCTGAAGACCTTTTAAGAACTTGCTTGGGCAGTGGGACGGAAGAGCACACTCCTTATAGAAAACAGAGAAATTGATGGCTTAGACTTAACGCGGCATATTTATTAAAAATTAAAGCAATCATATACCATCCGATTCCTCATTCAATGGTGTGGATTATGGTCGTTCTATTGCGTCCAAGGAGTCGCTGTATGTTGCCAAACCAAACAAAAGTATAGCAATGTACGGATGGATGTTATTTTTTTTATTTATTTATTTATTTTAAATAGTTTGTTATCAAATCAAAACGTTTTTGCCTTTTATGAACTGTATAGCCCGCCTGTAAATTAAGTGTCCCCTGTATGCAACGTAAATGCACCTACATGTATAGTGACAATTCTTTTTTTTTTAATATAAAGGACAAGGAAGGCTAGTCCACATTTTTCTTTCTGTTACAAGTATGTTTAAAGTATCAATAAACGAACTATATGAGTTTAATTTCAAAATAAGGAAACTGATGATGAACATATTCTTATATTCATAGATGCAATTCGGAAGAAAATAAAGCAATGACAGAGGCGATTTTGATCTATGTGAAGGGTCAGCATCAAACTGTTGAAGAGGGCGTGATCAGGTGTAAGTACATCTATAGCTGCAGCACCTATACTTATAATATTTTGTAACAGTCGTTACAGACGATCAAAGTTACCTATCCAATGCGTTTTATCACTTGTTTTCTTAAACTTATGATTGTATGGTGGATTGGGAATTACTTTTTTCAAACGACCCATAAAAAAAAAAAAAAAACCAAACAAACACCAAAACAAACAAAACAACAAAAACAATATCAAATAAACGCGCTTAGTAAAAAGTGAAAAGAATGATTCGATCATCCCCAAATTCCTCCATGAATATCAAATGGCCGTAAATTTACGACAGTATCCGATGTCTTTCTTTACCCTAAGTGATTAATTGCCATTACTACATCGCTTTTTTCCGACGTAGTCGGTATAGTTTCGGTTTGTGTCCTTTGAACTTAAGGACGCTTAACCATGTTAACTATGGCAACAGAATACGCATGCTCTAAATTCCCTCAACTTTTAACTTTTTATATAAAAAAGAAGATGTGGTAATGCAAATGAGACAACTTTCCACTAGAGACCAAAATTACACAGATATTAACAACTATAGGTTACCGTACGGACTTCAATAATGAGCAAAGCCCATACCGCATAATCAGCAATAAAGGCCTCGAAATGACAATGTATAATAATTCAAACGAGAAAACTAACAGCCTAATTTACGTACAGAAAATGAACGAAAAACAAATATGTAACATATACACAAACGAAAACCAATGAATCACTGGCTCCTGAAATATTGGCGGGATCCCAACCCTCCTCAGTTTGTTTATCAATGCGTAACATGTATGGACCTTTAATTCAAACTGTACTGGTGTTCGAGGCGTTATTCTGTTTTTTTTTATTATTTCATTTAGGCTTTGATGTTAAGTGAAGTATTAATTTTAAGTTTGATATTTTCACATAGTTCTTTTTTTTCTGCAGGTGGGATTGAAACGTATTTCAATTCTGTTAAACAGAAGGAGATAATGGAGTTAACAGGGAAAAAGGAAGAACATAATAGAAAAATGGTTCTCTATGGCCGAAAACACAGGGTATGTACTGAATTAACACTTGAGACAGTTTTAGTCATCTGGATTAGGAATAAACATCGGCGATAATTATTCTTAAGATAGGAATTTCAATAAAGATTGATTAAAGACACATTGAAACTTATATAACACTAAGGAGATGGTTGATGCTTTTGATGAGTTCAAATGAATTAAACGTAATCAATTTGTTGTAGGCAGTTTGATGAAGAGATTTGAAGCTTCATTTTTCATTTCCGTATATTATAATGGTTAATTCATGGTTTTCATACTTCAATACTTTTTTGTAAATGAGAAAAGTACCATTTTAACAAATCGCTTACTCAGAGACGGGTCCGGATTTTTTCTAAATAAAAGGAGAGCGCCTTGTTTAAAATCTGTAAAAGAGGGGGACCCATTTTACCCTAAAATCACACTGTTTATTTTTAATCCGAGTTAAGTGACCCCGATGATACGCCTATGCTATATACGAAAACAACTGTACAAGGTACCAATACTTAATTATTCGTTATTTATAGCGATTTCAATTTCGTTTGTTGATAGTAATGCAAGGGAAATAATCCAAATTATACATCAAGTGGTATTTACTTAAATTTTTATTTCACCATCTTCTGAGTTTAACATTTAAGGTATACTGTACATATGTATCGTTTTTCAGAAACTTATCAACCGAAGAAGAACCCTAAAAGAAAGAAAAATTGATCCAAAGGAGGAGGAAAGGTTCATGAAAGCATTGGAGATTGAAACCATGTCCTCAGAAGATTCCGATTCTGAGGACGATTCTATCTTCGTTACACGTCCTCTGTCGTGGGTGTCGACAGAGTTTAAACAGCTGATACAGCGTTTGGATAGAAAATACGATCGTATGTTAAATGCTCAGGGGAAGAGATTAAAATCCAAAAGAACAGTCGGGGAGCCTTCAGATAGACCGTGTCCCAAAAAGCCCAAGGGACTGGAGTGGATGTTTGGCTAAGGTGATATGGAGTTTTGACCATCAGTCATTTCAGATACATGTACTAATAAACATTTTGGCATGCATACATGGTCTTGTTTAACTTATTACGACGAATTAATTTGAACTTATGTTGCCGTCTCGTTTCATTGTGTTTATATTCAGTTTCAGCTAAACATGAAAAGAACCACGGGTCATTCTCCCTTAACGTAAAACCATTTGATATGCTTGGTGGGATAGGGAAGCGGCGGATTGACACACACGCGCTGCACACAAACATATTTTCACTTTTGTACACAATTGTTTATTTTTTGTAAAATTTTGTTCGCTTGGATCTATTCTTTCAATAATGTACATGTTTATTTTTAAATGAAATGTAGCATGTGTATGTCATTGATTATGATGTGTTATTCATTTGTTTTGTCTTATCATTTTTTTCCACTAAAACTATTAATCAATTCACAAAATTCATTACATTTATTTTTATGGTTTTTTATAAATAGATTTGCTTATCTTGGTTGCCCCTTCTCACGAGGAACAGGGTATGGCGAATAATGAACATATATGTACATGTCATCAATACGCTGACTTCTCGAAAAAAAAAAATCATAAATCTAATGTAAAAAATGAATATAGAAATATAATGAATACGTTTTCAGCTTGTTTAAATTTATATTTATCAAAATAAGGTTTGATCAGAATGTGATGCCAAATATGTAACACTTCTTCAAACATGTAGCTATTTGAATGTGTATAATAAAGAATATGACCACATAAAATGTATTTACTTTATTATTTATACTTGTAAATAGCTTGTTCCGGGGCTTCTTGTGTAAATAAGAAAAATATAATATCAGAGTTTTATATTGCAAAATGTACTTCTTGAGTATCGGAAATATGATATAGGTGTGCTGCTCGATTTTGGTGTTTATCGTTGCAATTTCGTGATTCTAATTGTTTGATGTGAAAATATTCTCAGGGCAGTCTTTTCTAAGATTCATAGTCCAGAGTCTTCTGATTACTGATTGATCGAATTACCTTTTGCTGAGTCAAAGTGCCGGTGTCCTTTTTAACGTTTTTTAGCGTTTAGAATATTAGAAGCAAAATGCAGTTCTTTTTTTTCTTTTTTACCTCATTACGGAACAAAAAACGATAAATGACATAGGGGCATGTAGCAAGTCAAGATACACCTGAAGCTTGAAACTTTTACAGCCATATGGTACAGCAAATTTGTGCATAAGGTTATGGCCTAAGTCTCACCTAACCATCTTTATAAAAATACAAACACTCTTGTTAATTGTGAATCTTGAATTGTAGATTTGTAAATCATCAAACTATCAACATATTTGCACACACCCTTTCCCCTTTTTAACGCTTATAACAATCGAAAAAAAAAAAACGAACAAACAAACAAACAAACAAACAAACAAAAAAAGGAAGAAAGAAGTTACTTAGAACATTTGGAACAGTTTATTGCGGGTAATAAATTGATATTAAATATTAAATTTAATGGCAATTACATATGAATAATTTTCAAATTTACGAAAATTTAACAATATTTAAATTAGTATATAAAAAGTTTATTTTAATTATTGCATTTGTAAACTTTAAATTTAATTCACAGTAAATGGTTTAAATCAGAAAAATAAAGACATTTGTTCTGCTTTAAATTTCTAATTTTATTAAATTTACTTAAATTTTCCCTAATTTAAATTTCTCATTTAAATAGGTTTACTGTAATTTAAAAGAAAATAAATTTTAGATTTATACAAATTTAAAAGTATATGTAAATTGGGTTTATTCTTAAAAGTTTATTGGTTATATTAAACTTAAAGTAAATACGGTGTAAATAAGATATTTTCAAATGGATTATACTAATGATAAATTTTGAAATTTTAAATATATATTAGCTTTTATATGGATATAATTTTCTAATAAATGCATCATTTCATGCAGTGAGGTACATTTTGTTTTGTCTTTGTTGATGTCTTAGGATCACATAAGTAATATGTACATATGGTTTTGTATGTGTTGATGTCTTAGAATCACACAAATAACAGGTACATTTGGTTTTGTATTTGTTGATGTCTAAGATTCACACACATAACAGGTACATTTAGTTTTGTATTTCTTGATGTCTTAGGATCTCACAAATAACAGGTACATTTTGTTTTGTATTTGTTGATGTCTTAGTATCACACAAGTGATATGTACAGACCTACGTATAATATACTTCTAATTTTACATGACTTTGCTATTTGATTAAGGACGTTCCATTTTGAATTTTCCTCGATGTTCAGTATTTTATTTAATCAAACCTTTTAAATTTTTCAGGTTACAAGAATTGTTATTGTTGCATGTATCCATTCGATAACAACATATGTTTCCAAACAGACCTACGTATAATATACTTCTAATCGTCAGTTATTTCCACTTAATCAAAACAAGACAAAAAATGAATTTCAAAAATATAATTTTCAGGAATTTGAGGAACAATCGCATTACAAGGATCGACACATACTCATTAAACGGATTGTCGGTGCTAAAAGAATTGTAAGTAACTTAATTTCTCCAAGAAGAACAATGCTGCCCTGTGCTGTAAGATAACTGATGCATACTATAGCACATCTCCTAGTTTTTATTCATTATCTCTATTTTGTGATTTTTTGATTTGATGATATTATTCAGCTTTTCTTAATGTTTTTTTTTAAATTTATTGCAACTTTTTTTCACAATTGAAAAAGTTGTATTATATCAATTTTACATAAAGTTTTCGTTGAACTCTTTCGTAAACATAAAACATTAGGTATTTTTAGAAATGAAGCATATGACGAAGTATCTAAATTTAACAATACATTCTGTTTATTTACATTTGTTCAAACGCTTTGCAAAAATTCTATCTCAAAAAGAGTCATTAAAAAGAACGAATGATATCAGTATTAATTAATTGATGTTCTGCGGTTAACATGTTGTAATGTACTGTTATATTGCTCATTTATGTATTTCTCTCCTGAGTGTTTTTGCGTTTTTTAACTCATCATGTCCTCTACCAAATCAGGAATTTGACAATTGTATTCAAACAGTCCGTTTTTATGTATTTGTTTTGTTGCAGCTAAGGGTTTCTGGTGTTCCATTGATTTCCTCTTATAGTTGATATTTTTCCTTCGCTTTTAGTTCGTCACCATGATTTCATTTTGCTAAATAGATTTATGACTGTTGAACAGCGGTAAAATACTGGTGTCTTAATCTGATCTCAAACTTGAATATCTTGAATTGTATTCTTAATCGATTTACGAAATTTGAACACAGTAAATGTCTGATAGAATAAAGAATAATCGAATACTGATCCTTTTATTCATGTCACTTAACTACTTATTTACCATGGTGTAGAGAACTTTACTTCGACACAGTTTTGTGTTAACCTAATTTGATATTAAGTTTAAGGTATAACAAATGTATGAAATAAAAGTAAAAAAAATGAATGTATGTAATTGCTCAGATAAAATAACTTCAAATCATCGAAATTCTGTCGATAGAGGTTGCCTGTATCATTTGATGACAAGATAGTTCACCTGATCAGGGATCAAGCCCATATTCGTATGTGTTGTATTTGGAAACTTATATCTTGTAAATATTAATTTGTATTTGGTGATTTCTTAGGGATGAAGTAATAACATTTGCAGATGGTTTTGTATGTGTATCCTTTAATTTTTGCTGCACTGGGATATTCAAAATAGTACTTTGGAACAGTAACATGTTTAATATGTACCGATAATTCTTAAATTTGGTGATGTCGAAATGGGGGACAAGAGACAATTATCAATGTGTAGTCGGAAACTGCCCTATAAAATTGATTTGCATCTGTTATTTTCGAAAGTAACACGATAAATGTCAGATGTTGAACAGGTTATGTTGATGAGCTCCCAACAACACCGTTTTCATTTTTTTTTTTTGCTTGAGGGGAGGTGGTGGTAAGGGATCATATAGCCCAGCACTTTGTTTTATCCCCCATTGTTGCAGAGAAATAATTCACGGTTATCCTGGTCCGTCCGTACATGCCTGCTTACGACCAAAAATAAGTATCCGTTCTTCAACTCCTTTAATAACATGATATTCAAGCGGGGACGTTATATGTTTCCTACATTCTCTATTAGTTTTACATGTTAGAATTACTGATTTCACATTTGATGACCAGTGACAAATAGTATAAATGATTCATGTCAATTCACAGAAAGTGTATAAAATAGTGTCCATACTGACCACTGGAGCATAGTTAATCATACAACATATCTTATGAATGCTACATGTTTCACACACATATTGTACGTCGTCACATTGGAAGAATTTCATATGCTTCAAACATGTGTCGTGTATTCATTTACAGACACAACACTAATTGCCTGTTATATTAAACAACAAAAGTATTCCTTTTGTGCAATCCTTTTCACAAGTATTTGATCGAGTGTCTTTTGATTAGATTTGTAATCAGCTACCTAACCTATTTTATAAAATTAATATATTAGAAATATCTTTACTCGCGTTTTTACAAGATAAAACTAATTCCATTGCTTCATTTTTGATTACCTATCCTCATGTTTTAGTTTCGAGGAGGTTGATTTGCGTATCTTGGTCTGAATCTTGGCACAACTTATGCGTCTATAATTTAACATTTGAACAAATGAAAACAAGACAAGTTGGCAAATTGTCAGTGTTTACCTTAATCTGTTTTCTAACAAACATTGTTGACGTTTATCTTGACATAGACCGGTTAAGCATACAGCATACCTGAACAAAGACAATGATATTGTATCAAAACACATGTCAGTATAATTGACACTGCCTACTTAAGATGACCCTGTATTTCAGAGTTATTGGTCACATGTTTATGATGCAGTATGTTTTTGTTTAGGACTAGTGTTAGTATTATGGTTAGTTTTTAAAAAGCGTTGTTGTTAGGGTAAGTGATAATTAAACGGTACGGTTAATGAAAACCGTCTCAATATTTCTGACACATGTGTATGACATTAACAATACTTCCCCTACTTTGAATCGGAATTGACAGTTAGTTTTAATTGTTTTCTATAGGATTATACCTCACATCCTATGAAAATCCTGATTACTGTTTAATAACGATAAATCTTGCGTATGTTATAGTTTAAGCACAAAGGATTAAACGGACTCTTCAGAAACAAATAAGATAGCTGTACTTATAAATGTTTTTGTATTTAAATTCATCTTCCGTAATGCTGTAAAAAAATGTGAGGACAAGATAGTTATAGTTGTAATTTAAAATATACCCAGAAAGTGACAATCCATCATTTTCTACATAAAGAAATGCCGTTACAAAGTCAGGAATATATCAGGAATTATACATGCATTTGACGTATTTAAGCTTTTAATTTTGCCATTTGACAAGGGATTTCCGTTTTTCATCGACTTTCTGTATTTTTGTGAATTTACCTATTCAATTATTAAGGTTACTAGAACTGTTGGTTTGGCAAGTATACAAAATCTGTTTCCAAACAGACCTACCTGTAATCCTACTAATTGTTGGTGATTTCTACAAAATGACGGTTAGACAAAAAAAATTATACTTAAGAGCTAATCTACCAGAAAACCATGCAAAACCGTCCGAATGCCACTTTTGCCAAATGAGTTCATATTTGGCACATTGCTGCACCTTAGTAATGTAATTAACCACACAAAATTGTTTTTGGAAATTTTGAACTGAACTTGTTTTTTTTTGGGCGCCATATTTAACATCTGAAATTGCTAAAAAAAACAGCAAAAATAAGCCTTTTTTGGGCATATTTCGCTGGTTTAAATAAAAAACATGGCAACATTTATAATTTTTTTATTGTTGTTCCTAGTAATACATCACTTTAACTGTAAGAATGCATAGAAATAACAATGCTGTCTATAAAGTGTATGTATAATATAACTGTTTCAATATGTCTCATTTAGCCTCTCGTCCTTTTTGTTTAGGACTAGTGTTAGTATTATGGTTAGTTTTTAAAAAGCGTTGTTGTTAGGGTAAGTGATAATTAAACGGTACGGTTAACGAAAACCGTCTCAATATTTCTGACACATGTGTATGACATTAACAATACTTCCCCTACTTTGAATCGGAATTGACAGTTAGTTTTAATTGTTTTCTATAGGATTATACCTCACATCCTATGAAAATCCTGATTACTGTTTAATAACGATAAATCTTGCGTATGTTATAGTTTAAGCACAAAGGATTAAACGGACTCTTCAGAAACAAATAAGATAGCTGTACTTATAAATGTTTTTGTATTTAAATTCATCTTCCGTAATGCTGTAAAAAAATGTGAGGACAAGATAGTTATAGTTGTAATTTAAAATATACCCAGAAAGTGACAATCCATCATTTTCTACATAAAGAAATGCCGTTACAAAGTCAGGAATATATCAGGAATTATACATGCATTTGACGTATTTAAGCTTTTAATTTTGCCATTTGACAAGGGATTTCCGTTTTTCATCGACTTTCTGTATTTTTGTGAATTTACCTATTCAATTATTAAGGTTACTAGAACTGTTGGTTTGGCAAGTATACAAAATCTGTTTCCAAACAGACCTACCTGTAATCCTACTAATTGTTGGTGATTTCTACAAAATGACGGTTAGACAAAAAAAATTATACTTAAGAGCTAATCTACCAGAAAACCATGCAAAACCGTCCGAATGCCACTTTTGCCAAATGAGTTCATATTTGGCACATTGCTGCACCTTAGTAATGTAATTAACCACACAAAATTGTTTTTGGAAATTTTGAACTGAACTTGTTTTTTTTTGGGCGCCATATTTAACATCTGAAATTGCTAAAAAAAACAGCAAAAATAAGCCTTTTTTGGGCATATTTCGCTGGTTTAAATAAAAAACATGGCAACATTTATAATTTTTTTATTGTTGTTCCTAGTAATACATCACTTTAACTGTAAGAATGCATAGAAATAACAATGCTGTCTATAAAGTGTATGTATAATATAACTGTTTCAATATGTCTCATTTAGCCTCTCGTCCTTTTTGTTTAGGACTAGTGTTAGTATTATGGTTAGTTTTTAAAAAGCGTTGTTGTTAGGGTAAGTGATAATTAAACGGTACGGTTAACGAAAACCGTCTCAATATTTCTGACACATGTGTATGACATTAACAATACTTCCCCTACTTTGAATCGGAATTGACAGTTAGTTTTAATTGTTTTCTATAGGATTATACCTCACATCCTATGAAAATCCTGATTACTGTTTAATAACGATAAATCTTGCGTATGTTATAGTTTAAGCACAAAGGATTAAACGGACTCTTCAGAAACAAATAAGATAGCTGTACTTATAAATGTTTTTGTATTTAAATTCATCTTCCGTAATGCTGTAAAAAAATGTGAGGACAAGATAGTTATAGTTGTAATTTAAAATATACCCAGAAAGTGACAATCCATCATTTTCTACATAAAGAAATGCCGTTACAAAGTCAGGAATATATCAGGAATTATACATGCATTTGACGTATTTAAGCTTTTAATTTTGCCATTTGACAAGGGATTTCCGTTTTTCATCGACTTTCTGTATTTTTGTGAATTTACCTATTCAATTATTAAGGTTACTAGAACTGTTGGTTTGGCAAGTATACAAAATCTGTTTCCAAACAGACCTACCTGTAATCCTACTAATTGTTGGTGATTTCTACAAAATGACGGTTAGACAAAAAAAATTATACTTAAGAGCTAATCTACCAGAAAACCATGCAAAACCGTCCGAATGCCACTTTTGCCAAATGAGTTCATATTTGGCACATTGCTGCACCTTAGTAATGTAATTAACCACACAAAATTGTTTTTGGAAATTTTGAACTGAACTTGTTTTTTTTTGGGCGCCATTTTTAACAGCTGAAATTGCTAAAAAAAACAGCAAAAATAAGCCTTTTTTGGGCATATTTCGCTGGTTTAAATAAAAAACATGGCAACATTTATAATTTTTTTATTGTTGTTCCTAGTAATACATCACTTTAACTGTAAGAATGCATAGAAATAACAATGCTGTCTATAAAGTGTATGTATAATATAACTGTTTCAATATGTCTCATTTAGCCTCTCGTCCAAAATGGCTGGTTTTGGTCATCTTTCAGAGCCAAAATACTCCAAGACCCGGTTATTATTGTAAAAAAACATATCTACTTGCATAGTAAAACTATATATACCCAATCAAAAAAAATATTAAGCTCGGCAAATAATGTTGGTGTCTAGTATATGCCACAACAAAATGGGGTAGCCTGCATATTCAACTTTTCTCCAGTTTGCCGTCTAATTTTTAACATCTGACATATGATAGGATCCGTACTTATAGAAAAGTATAACAACAAATGGAAAAGAAAAAATAATGTTTCATTTAATACATTAAGAAAATAATCAAACATAAATACAAATTATTCATTACAAATCCCATGGCTCCCATGAGCCGAAATAGCTTGAATTGATAAATTGTGCACCTCAAAACGATAAAAAAAACACATATTTCAAAAGCAATAAATTTACAATAAGAGGTTAAACAATTCAGAATAAGTTCAGACTGTAAAAATAAGTTTTTCTGACCACTTTTGCAATTTATTCTATCTATTATATTGATATAGCTGTCAGATCTTAGCAGAAAACTATGAAAATTTGTTAATTTACACACTTCAGAGACAATAGCTCATAGATGTTACGTCCCCATTTTTCTGAAAATTTTTGGGTAGTTAGATCTTATCATTTTGATAGTTTTTACAATATATATATACATATATGTATGATACTTCTTCTAAAATTATCAAAATAATGGTTTAAAAGAGAAACTATAAACAGTTGCAATATAGAGATGATTTTAACAGACACTAAGAGATGGACTTTTTTATGTCCCTTTGAGCCTAGTATGCTAAAAAGGTAATATTTGCCAGGTATATGCCATATATCTATGTTGCTGCAATGTGGTCAATACAAACATGAAAATCATAAATGTATCTAAAACTAGATGTATTAAAGCGACACGAATGGCCCCGTCTCAAAAGTTTGAAAATCTGCAATTTCAATAACACATGTGGACACAAATATGATGGTTGTCTCACATATCAACAATCAGCTCCAAATCTAGAGGCATATAGAAAAATGTCCATATAACTGTGATTTTCAACAATTTTCAAAGTTATAAACCCTTAATTCTGGCAAAAATTACACAGCGGAACGAAACTTAAATTTGATCTGTAACTCATCATGTTTAGCTCACATACCAAAAATCAGCCCAATATCTGAAAGCATTTAGAAAAAAGGTCCATATAACTGTGATCTTCAAAAATTTATCAAAGTCCAAAGCCCAAAATTACAGCAAATAATAGCGTAGCAGGACGAAACTTAAACTTGATCTGTAACTCATCATGAGTAACTTACATATCAAAAATCAGCAAAAAAGACAACTTTGTTGTGGGGCCATAAAAATCCCATAAGTAGACGAAAAACAAATTACTAAGTCTATATATACTAGTGCACAATTTATAAGGAATTTTGAATGAAATTGGATAGCTGTTAAGATAACTGTCATGATTGTACCTATGAGGCTCTACATCGCATCCTGAGAAATAACAAAAATTCAAATAAGTCATATGAATTTCAAAAAAGTCAAATGTGTTTTTATACTTAAACAGCAAGGTTTTACTATAAAAACAAGTGTACATTAAAATTCTTGTAAAAGAAAATCCATAACATTAAAATATTCATAACTGATGAACTATTATTTTTTTAGTCATCATCCCATGGAAGATTTAAGTGGTGTTTTAAAGATGCTTGTTTCTGTTGCTTGTTTGGTTGGTTGAAATTGTTTCTGTCAGAAGCATTATCAGTCTTCCAATCTGATGTTGACTGCTGTAAAAGTTCAGTTAGCTATGAGTCTAGATCTGAAAACCACAAAACATACATATAGATCAGGCTGCTAGCTTTCTCATTTTTTTTCATTTTCTAATTTTTGGCCTTTTATGGCTGAATAGATATGTAGTATTGGTCTTGTGTTGAAGGCCATATGGCATATGAAGACCTATAGCTTTACTTGTATGTCATTTGTTCTCATTGGCAATCATACCTCATTTTTTTCATATTTCTAATGTTCATTTACATGTATACCACTGACAGGAAATAAAGGTGACAACTCTTTTTTTGCCATCCTTGGTGGCCATCTTGAAAATGTTTGACATCAGATAATCATCCCCATATTGTACTTATCTTTTCATTAAAATTTCATTTAAAAAGATAACACCAGTTATCTCAGTAAAGGACAGATTTTGTGGAAAATGAAGAAAAAGTGCAAGTTTGAACAAAACATTCAAGCATCTGAATTTGTAATGGGATTAAATGTTTGAAAAATAATATGGTTTCTAACACAGAATAAATATGGTACATGTAAAAAGATGTAGTTTAATAGATTAAGCATAAAATCAAATTAAGATTTCAAAATAAGTTAAATTTTGGACCCTTCAAACTTCAATGAAAATTAATTTCATAACATTGCCCAAAAAGGATGTGTCCATAGTACACGGATGCTGAACTCACACTATCAATTTCTGTGTTTAGTGGACAGTGAAATTTGGGTAAAACTCTAATTTGGCATTTAAATTAGAAAGATCAGTTAGATCATATCATAGGGCTCATGTGTACTGAGTTTCAAATTGATTGGACTTCAACTTCATCAAAAACTACCTTGACCAAAAACTTTAACCTGAAGCGGGAGGAACGGATGGAAGGACAGACGGTTGGAAGGACCAACGAACGGACACTCAGACCAGAAAACATAATGCCCCTCTTCTATCGTAGGTGGGGCATACAAACTAAATATAGGTTGGATTTAGCATATATATATAAATTTATGGTTAAAATCAAACACTGTTAACATGGTTAAATTGTGGCTCTGACCTGTTTAAACCAACCTGAAAACTATGACCAAAATCATAAATCTAAGTTAAAGTACATATTTACAAATGCATATTCAGGATATTTGATTATTTCTGTATATAAAAAAAACTAAATATAATAGAGTTCAATTTTTGTTTATATTAAACTAAGTTAAAATTTGGATCCTTTGGACCTTAAAATGTGGATAAATTCGAAAACCAGACCAAAATTAAAATCTAAATATTTAACATTGGCATTTTGTTTATGAAAGAACCTCAATAATTCAATTTTTGTAGAGAGTTTTTTTTAACGATTTTTGAAATCAACGTGAAACAATTTAAAATGGGGTCATTGCAAAATCTTAAATTTAAATACGTTGTTCAATTTAGCATTTTAAAGAACCCAAATAATGTATCTATTTTAATTTGTTCTTGTCCTAAACCATTTGTGTAAACATGCATGAACTATTTGCCATTGGACGTAAGAAACCAACAACCAATCAATTAAACTAACAGGTGAAATATCTTCAAAAGTATCAATAAAAATCTCCCTCTTCTTTATATTTAAAATGGAATGTACAATGTATGAACAGTTCATTAGTCATTGTAAGTTATTGAATGGAAATATAGGAGCCGCCCTACATTTACTATACGTACTACCAATTAAATTAGTAAAGTGATTTTTCAATGGGAAAACCAAGTTAACAAAGACATGTTCAATAAAACTGATGTATAACATGTATAATTATTATATAGGTGATTACATATACTTTTTATGATTACCATATTTTACAAACAGTTAAATTAATATATAAGTTAATAATATCTTACCAGTATCTTGTTCTATACATGACCTGGCTATTGTCACTTTCACAAAAAATCATCAGCATTGCTTGCATCAATTATAGCCCTACAAAAAAAATGTTAAAACTATAAAATAATTATTCAATTTTGTATCACAGGAAATGTAGGGTAGTGTAGCATCACTGTGCATGTATTTTTTGTTTCTTTTAAAAAGGGCTCTATAAATAATCTACAAACATTACATACATGTACATCAATGTACATGTAAGGTCCTAAAATAGAACTTTACAAAAGTTTGAAATGATTTCTACGTTTTAGTCTCCATGGCCTACATTGTATAATAGATCATTTAACAAGATTATTCTCTGGATAAAGTTGTCTAGTGTTACATGTACAGTATGTTGTATGTAAAACATGTTTTGGAATGAGGCTTTTCCGTGAGATAAAGGCTTTTTTAGTAAATAAAGAGCTGAACTTCCATTAAAAACTTAAAATATACCTTAGGGTGAGGGAATACAAACATATTATCCTGTTTAATGTTGAACATAATTTAATTTTGGATGTAACGCGTCTTCTGATTGGCTGACGTTATTCTGTTATCAGGCCATATACATAATTTAGTCATGTGACCGTGACGTCATCAACGTTTTTTCGTGGTTTTCTACGGTTTAAAATGGAATTTAGAATTAAATTATAAGAAATGACAGTAATATTTTTCTGTCTATTCGAAATAACAAAAAAATGTGGTGCACACTGTTAAGTAACCCTCTACGCGCGTTATTCAGTGTGCACCACATTTTTTATGTTATTTCTTCATAGACAGAAAAAATATTACAGGCATTCCTTAAATAAATTTTGATTATTATCATGCTTATCATGCTTATGGTCTATAAATTGTTTTTTTTTTAAGCAAAAAAATAATATACCTGTATATTGTACCCTGGTTAATAGCTTAAGAATTTAAATTCTGTCCTTAGCTGACAAAGACATAAATGTTTTGACCATTCTAACCCTCCCTTTTTCTTTTTTATAATCAAATGGTCCCAAGACTCATGATATATATACATTTATATATCAGGGATATACTGCAAATTCAAAAAAATGTTGCGTGGATTTATTATTGCGATTTTATAATTTAAGACTGAAATGTGATTTTAAGTTTTGCGATATTCAGAAATATCCTGTTTGATTCATATAAAAAAAATCTCAAAATGTGACTTTTGATTATTGCAACTATAACCCTTTCGCATTTTACGCAATAATAAAAACATTGTAATAATTTATGTATTTACAGTATAGTATTTTTTTGCACTTGGCTATAGAAATAAATAAGATGTCCTAGAAACAGGTCAGGTGTAAAAGAATATTCACATGCCCTTTCAACCCTCTCCCCCTTTTTTAATCTGGCTAATGTATCAAATTTTGGTCCCCTAATTTCAGAGTGACTATATAAGGAACTAATGAAAATTGATTGTTAGAGTTGTACCTGTTCCTAGTGGAATAACTCGTCCTGTATACATCCTGTCACGAACTGGTGAAGATCCTTGGTCAGCTTTGACTTTGCTGGAAGACGGTTGGACGGGATGTTGACATCTTGCTTAACTATAATGTCAATGAATTCCATAAAAGTCCCTGTACTTCAAGCATATTCTAACATGTCCAAGACTAGATGATATAACAACCATAGGAAAATAAACCACTCCTCGCCTTATATAAAATAAGGAGTCCTGTTGGAAATTCTACACCATAGTTTTCAGTATTTTTCAGACCTCTGCGAATTAATGGTAGTCTGTATCTGTACGAATATATTTGGTTACCAATGCTAGTTACCAATGCTGGTTTCAATATAACGGTAGAGAGAGTGTCTTATTTATTTATTATGCGCCAGACAGTTTCAACACTCTAAATCTCAATTTTGGTGCAAGCAGATGCAATGTCTCCAAGGTGGTTCCACTCGCTCACTTTATTTTAATAAAACTGATTTTAAAATGTTTTTGTTTTGCTAGTTGAAATGTAAAAACACCTTTTCAGTTGTTTTTCCAATCAATATTTATCCTGTTTATTCACTAAATTATGATTATTGTCTGGTAAATTATTGTCATGATTTGCAGATTCTTGCATTGGCAGTAATTATTCTTTTTAGAAATGCTATTTTGGTCTTAAGTGCATTCAGATATCTTAAATAGTTTGTTATATGTAGATGCATAATGCTGGGATAGCCCAAATACTCCTCCTAGATTATTAAAGTCGCAAACTTCGCTGTAAACTTTGTCTGCCAAATCCATCACTGGGAGCTGACATGTTTGAGATTTTACCCAAGGGAGATAAATCAATGGAAGAGCATAAAAGACATAATGTACTCCCTGGTTTCATACAATTAATTGATTTTTGCACTTGCAGTACAAAAACGTCTAACTAATTTTTTATACAAATTTATTTAACTTTTTTGAATGATTTTATAAGCCATTTTATTACAATTGTATTTAGAATTTAATTAAATCAAAATCGAAATGTGTCAATTCGGAACTAAAATCACCATTCTTCCAAGGCATAAATTAACATGTAAAAGTCATTTGCCAAGCTTAATTTTTTGTTTTAATATAAAATATACACTATGATTGAAAATAAATAAGTTGCAAACATATACGGAATAGGTGTTGCAAGTTAGAAGCAAGTAACACTCATGTAAATTGATGCATGAAAAATCAAGCCTTTGTGTCCGTGCTCCTGGCAATGTGACAAATTTTTAAAATTTTCATTTGTATTGACCATAACATAGTTAAATGGATGGGTTCCAGCTGACATTACTCTAAAAACTCAACTACCCCATTTAATATGTTTCTGGGTAATTCTTAAGGCCATAAAAAGTTGTATTTTTCCTATGTTTTATTATGGATTTACAGAATTATGCAAATGAAGCTGTTACTAAAAATAGATACGATTCTGGGGGAAATTAAGCGGCCAAATTCTTTTATTTTATGTCAAGGATTAAGATGATGTATAAAAATTTATCAAATTGTGATTGTCGATTTGGACGATTTTCTGATTATTGCATGGTCTTCGGGCGGATTGGCTCTTAAAAATATAATTTTCTAGAACTTGTGGAACAATCGCATTACAATTGTCATAATTCGTATTATATTAATTCAATGTAAAGTTTATGTTGAACCCTTTCGTTTACGTAAAACACATAGTATTTGAAGAAATGAAGGCTTTGAAGAATTATTTAAATTCAACAATATACTCTGTTTATAAAGCAAAACAGCAAATACTAATCAACATTAAATGCACATTCTGTCAAAAGTTTTGCAAACATTATGCTCCAAAAGAGAAAGATATCAACATTCATTAATTTTACGGTCACCATCACAAAATGGTTGACTGACAGAAACTATCTTTTCCTCTTCTCTTCAAATGCTGTTTGCAGTCCTAATTCTTTCTAAACATGTACTAGAATAGTCGAGATATCCATATTTTGACAAATTGTATGTAATTCCCGATTGTTAAATAAACACTGAATCTGAATTCACATGACTGTAGGAGAATGCAAGAAACGCTAACCAATTACCAAAATATATCTTTTTAATATATCTTTGGATGTGTTTGAGTCAGTTGTGTTTATTTACAATGTACAAAAGCAGGAATAGTTCGTTCTTTTTCCATTCTTTTCGTTGATTGATATAACCGTGTTTAGTATTGTCGGATGTAATACACTTTTCTCTTTTTCTCATTTACCTTGGAGGTCCATGCAATGTTGACACACCAGTTCTCTTTCCTGTAGGATGTTGTGTTTTCCGTCGATTGAGGATTGACTTATTGTATTTGCGTCAGACGCGCGTTACGTCTACAAAAGACTTATCATTGATGCTCGAATAAAAAAGGCTTTGCAAGAATTTTGCTCCAAAAGAGTTATTAAGAGGAACAAATGATATCAGTATTCATTAATTGTAGTTCTGCGGATTACATATTGTAATTACTATTACATTGTTCATTTATGTATTTCTCTCCTTAGTAGTTTTTGCGTTTATTGTCATGTCAGTGACAGTTGTAGCATTGCATTATACACAGGTTTTACTTGCTTTAAAACTAATTTCAAATCATCATTTTTGTTTCAAAGTCATATACCAAAATCAGGAATACGACAGTTGTTTTCAAAGAGTCCGTTTCTATGGTTATGTTTTGTTGCAGTTCAGTGTTTCTGGTGTTCCATTGGTTTCCTCCTTTAGTTGATATATTTCCCTCGGTTTTTGTTCTTAACCATGATTTTTTTTTCGCTTAATATATTGATGACTGTTGTACAGCGGTTAAAAACTAGTGTGTCTATTTTATCTCAAACTTTCTGTTTATCTTGAATTATATTTTTAATCGCTTTTCGAAATTTGAACACCGGTAAATGTATGATAGAATAAAGAATAATCGAATACTAGTCCCTTTTTTATGTTATTCATTTACCTGTTTACCAGTGTGCAGAGAAAGTTACTTCGAATAAATCAGTTGTGTTTTAATCTAATTTGACATTAAGTTTAAGGTATAACAAATCTATGAAATAAAAACAAAAAATTGCATGTATGTAATTGCTCAGATACGATAACGTCAAATCATCGGAATTCTGTTGATAGAGGTTGCCTGAATCATTTGATGACAAGATAGTTAACTTCATCAGGGATGGCACATTTATCATCAAACTCACATTATTCTTTGTTATATTTTGTGATTTCTTGTGATAAACTAATAATTTGCACATATGAATTTGTATTTGGTGATGTCTTAGGGTTGAAGTAATAACATTTCCAGATGGGTTTTTCTTATTTGGGGAAGTTTTAGGGTTAAACCAATAACGAGTACAGATGAGTTATGTTTGGTAATCTCTTCTGTTTAATTAATAATATGAACAAATGAGTTTGTATATGGTGATTAATTGGGGTTAAACATTTAAATGTGTCGAAGGTTTTTGTATTGATGGTCTTATAGGGTCAGAACAGTAACATGGACTGATAATTTTGTATTATTTCATGTCCTAAACAACCAAAGTATTCCTTTTGTGCAATCCTTTTCACAATTATAGAATCGAGCGGCTTTTGGTCCGAGACCACCATTGTCGTCCCTTGATTTTCGTTGTTCACAAATATAGTCCCTAGTGTTGACCGTGGGTTACTTGCCATTAATTTTATACCCCTTTCAAATTTATTTCTCCATGTTTAATGCCTCAAATTGCAAGGAGAGGGGTGAAATTACACTGTAAAAAAAATTGGGTCCTGAATTTTAAAGGAAAGTAGTGATTTGGTCCAGCTGAAAAAGGTTTAAAATTAGCACTTCGGAAGCTGTCAAAAGATTTCAAGACGCCCTAAACATAAAATTGTCCATATTTTGAGTTAAAGACGATGAAGTTTTCTATAGTTTTGATATAATTTGTCCCAAAAGTAGTACAACACACTGTAAAAGTTTCTTTGAGAAAGCGCAGGTTGGATTTTTTTTATTTTCATTTATCTTCTAAAAGAAATGCACTACGAAATAATTGTGGTCTCGGACCTAAGAGGTGAAATCTGTAAATATAGAATCTGTACTTTGGCAACTTCCCTAAATGATTTGATGGTGTCAATTTGTCAAATAGCATGAAACTAAAGGATTTAAACTTTTATTTTATAGAATTTCTGCAAAAATGATCAATTTTGGCATTTTATGGTCAAAATAAGCATTTTATAACTTTTTCAATATTGATGCATAAATGGCATCCTGACTTTCTATCTGACAGGTTTTCATGTGTCAATATTTATGTTTCTATGCCTTTATCTACTTCTTTTAATTATCTATGAACTCTGAATCTACAGAAAAGTAGATTATCTCAGACAATGTGCAAAATGTGTTGTATAAATGACCCTTGTTTAACACCTTGTTTGGATGAAGTCAATAGTGGGGAGCTCGGTACATAAAACTTGATGTCCATAATAAAGACCTCACTAAATTTGTATCAAATGCACTTTACAATGTCTATTGTACCTGTTCCATTTCACATAATATCTTTCTTTTCTCCTGTAGGATAGCAAGTGGTTTAAATATAAGCCTGTTGAGAATAAATTGCATGCAAGTTTTTCCCTTAAAAGGCAAAAACCTATGTATCAGACCATACTGTTTGTAAGAAAAGTTAATTGCAAGAGTCTTTTTTTGTGATCAGATTTGTTGTATCATATCACATGAGTATAGAAAGGATAAAAAAGACATATTTTTTTTTATTTCTTATAGCCTCAATATGCATTTTCTAATGTAAATATGTTGCACAGCCTAAATTGACCCTAATTTTTTTCCAGTCTTACTTGGCCTAAGACCCTGTTAAACTAATATGATATGTTATTTATAACTTTTCTTTCCATTTAAAGTACTTTCAATACATATGTAAGGATTATTTATAACCAAAAAGCTTCACAAATTTAAAATTGCTGGAAAATATTACATCTTCATGTAAGGCCCCCCTTCATTGAAAAACCTCAATTTTTAGGCGCAGGCTCATATAAATTTGACGTACTCTATTGCTTTAAGTACATGATAAGATATATATTAAGGCATTTAAAAATGTGTTTTTTTTGCAATATTTTAATTTTTAAAGCCCCAAATGTTGATAGTTGAAATTTTTCAATTTTAACGTCAACATTTTACACACAAAGATGAGTATAGAACTTGATTTAGTGTCTATAATATACATCCTATTGTCATGAAACTTTGTAAGCAGTGTTATCCTTCATTAACCTTTGGTCATACAAAGTTTTTTAAAGATTTGTCAACTTTTTCTACCCTATTAGGTCCCAGACCACCATTGTCGTCCCTTGATTTTCGTTGTTCACAAATATAGTCCCTAGTGTTGACCGTGGGTTACTTGCCATTAATTTTATACCCCTTCCAATTTTATTTCTCCATGTTTAATGCCTCAAATTGCAAGGAGAGGGGTGAACTTACACTGTAAAAAAATTTGGGTCCTGAATTTTAAAGGAAAGTAGTGATTTGGTCCAGCTGAAAAGGTTTAAAATTAGCACTTCGGAAGCTGTCAAAAGATTTCAAGACGCCCTAAACATAAAATTGTCCATATTTTGAGTTAGAGACGATGAAGTTTTCTATAATTTTGATATAATTTATCCCAAAAGTAGTACAACACACTGTAAAAGTTTCTTTGAGAAAGTGCAGGTTGGATGTTTTTTATTTTCATTTATCTTTTAAAAGAAATGCACTACGAAATAATTGTGGTCTCGGACCTTTTGATTAGATTTGTTATCAACACTTTACCTTACCATAGTTATGTAACAGATTGAAAATATCGTCATTTGCGTTTATAAAAGCAAAACTATTTCCTTTGCTACAATTTTGCTTCATAATTCTCGTGTTTCAGTTTCGAGGAAGTTGATTTGCAGATGTTCTAAATTTTGGCATAACTTCTGTGTCTATTATTTAACAAGTAGAAGATCATTTTCAAATGAAAACAAGGTAAGTTGGCAAATTGTTTGTTTTGCATTTGGTGATGTCTTATGGTTAAACCAATAACGTGTATTTGGTTGTGTCTTGTGTTATGTTAATAACATGCAAATGTGAGTTTGTATTTGGTAATGTTTAAGGTTTAAACATTTAAATGTGTCGAGGGTTAATAATGCCATAAACATGTGAATGCTACATGTTAAACAGACATATTGTTCTCCGTCACTTTGGAAGTTATTTTGTATGTCTGAAGTATTTATTGTGTATTCACAGATAATGATATTGTATCAAAACACATGTCATTATCTGTGACACTGGCTACTTAAGAAGACCCAGTATTTCAGAGTTATTGTTCACATGTTAATGGTACAGTTTGTTTTAGTATAGAATAAGATTTCAGTGTTATTATTCTTATTAGTTTTTGCAATAGGTTAGTGTTCGGGTAACAGATAATTAAACGTTCAGGTAAACGAAAACCATCTCCATCTGACACATGTGTATGATACAATAGAATACTTTCCCTACTTTAAATTGTAATTGACAGTTTGTGTTACTTGTTTACTATAGAATTATACCTCACATTCTAAAACAATCCAGATTACTGTTCAAAAACGATAAATGGTCTCAAATATAATCTAAGCACAACGGATCGAATTGACTCTTAATTAACAACTTAGATAGCTGTACTAAAAAATGCATGACTGATATAATTAATGTCTGCCAACCGTTGTATTGACCTAGCTGTTGAAACATATAGGTACATTTACAAATGATTTTGTATTCAAATTCGTCTTCCGTAATGTTGTAAAAGGATATGAGGACAAGATATTTTATGTTTAAAGTAGACCGAAATAATAATAACCTACCATTTTCTACCTACGGGAATGCCGGTACCATGTCAGGAATATGACAATTGTTATCCATTCGTTTGGTGTGTTTTAACTTTTGATTTTTGCCTTTTGATTAGAGACTGTTTCGTTTATTTATCGACGATCGGCATTTTTGTAAATTGATTTTTTAACTTTTTTGAGGGATACAAGAACTGTTATTATGTCGTGTATAAATGTAATAACAAAATCTGTTTCCAAGCAGACGAGTTGTTGATGATTTCTACAAAATTAATGTTATACATAAAATGAACTTTAATTTTGTAATTTGTAGGTCGTTGTATGGCAATGGAATTACAAGGATTGACGGCAACTCGTTTCAAGGAATGTCGGCGCTAAAAATATTGTAAGTAACCTAATGCCGCCAAGGAGAAACTTATACCACCCTGTGCAGTTATATTAGTATTGCATGCTATCGCACATCTCCTAGTTTTTATTCATTATCTCTATTTGGTTGCTTTTTTATTTGATAATATTATTCAGCTTTTCTTAATGTTTTTTTTTTAATTTATTGTAACTTTTTTCACAATTGAAAAAGTTGTATTATATCAATTTTATGTAAAGTTTTCGTTGAAATCTTTCATAAACGTAAAACATTAGGTGTTTTTAAAAATGAAGCATATGACGAATTATTTAATTTTAACAATAAATTCTGTTTATTCACATTTGTTCAAACGCTTTGCAAAAATTTTGTCTTAAAAAGAGTCATTAATAAGAACGAATGATATCACTATTCATTAATTGTTGTTCTGTGGTTTACAATTGTAATTTACTGTTATATTGCTCATTTATGTCTTTCTCTCCTGAGTATTTATGCGGTTTTTAACTCCTCATGTCCTGTACCAAATCAGGAATTTGACAGTTGTATTCAAACAGGCCGTTTTTATGTATTTGTTTTGATGCAGTTCAGGGTTTCTGGTGTTCCATTGATTTACTGTTATAGTTGATATTTTTCCTTCGCTTTTAGTTCGTTACCATGATTTCATTTTGCTAAATAGATTTATGACTGTTGAACAGCGGTAAAATACTGGTGTCTTAATCTAATCTCAAACTTGAATATCTTGAATTGTATTCTTAATCGATTTACGAAATTTGAATCCAGTAAATGTCTGATAGAATAAAGAATAATCGAATACTGATCCTTGTATTCATGTCATTTATTTACTTGTTTACCAGTGTGTAGAGAAATTTACTTCGAAACAGTTTTGTGTTAATTTAATTTGGTATTAAGTTTAAGGTATAACAATTATATGAAATAAAAGTACAAAATTGAATGTATGTAATTGCTCAGATACGATAACTTCAAATCATCGAAATTCTGTTCCAGGTTGCCTGTATCATTTGATGACAAGATTGTTAACTTGATCAGGGATGACATATTTATCAACAAGCCCATATTTTTATGTGTTGTATTTGGAAACTTATATCTTGTAAATATTAGTTTGTATTTGGTGATGTCTTAAGGATGAAGTTATAACATTTACAGATGGTTTTGTGTTTGGTGAAGTCTTAGAATTAAACTAATAACGTGTACAGTTGAGTTGTATTTGGAAATTTCTTGTATTAAATTAATAACATGCAAATATGAGTTTGTATTTGATGATGTATAAGAGTTAAACATTTAAATGTGTCGAGGGTTTTTATATTGATGGTGTAATAGGGTCAGAACAGTAACACGGACTGATGATTTTGTATGATTTCATTTCCTAAAGGATAAATCATAGTTAAGCCATGTCTGATTGTATTATGATAGCTTTTTGAAAAACTCTCCGTCGCATTAAAATGAGGTAAATACATACAAAACACAAGCTCATACAAGCAAAGAAATACACAAAAACAACTTAGAAATGAAATATATATAAATAATTACTTTACTTTAAGTTATAATATTTTCGTTCACTTTGAAACGAATAATGATACATTTTAAGTACATTAATATTAACCAATGGTAACAGTCCTTTAATTTTTGCTGCACTGGGATATTCAAAATAGTACTTTGGAAAAGTAACATGTTAAATATGTACAGATAATTCTTAAATTTGGTGATGTCGAAATCGGGGACAAGAGACATTTATCAATGTGTAGCGGGAAGCTGCCCTATAGAATTGATGTGCATCTGTTATTTTCGAAAGTAACACGATAATAACATTAACGGTACCAATTTTTCTGCACCAGATGCGCATTTCGACAAATAAGGTCTCTTCAGTGATGCTCGTGGCCAAAATATGTAAAATCCAAAGCTAATATAAATAGATGTAGAGCTATAATCGAAAAGTTCCAAAAAGTATAGCCAAATCAGTGAAAATGTCAGATGTTGAGCAGGTTATGTTGATGAGCTCCCAACAACACCGTTTTCTTTTTCTTTTTTTTTTGCTTGAGGGGTGGTGGTGGTAAGGGATCATATAGCCCAGTACTTTGTTTTCTCCCCCATCCTTGCAGAGAAAGAATTCACGGTTATCCTGGTCCGTCCGTACATGGCTGCTTACGACCAAAAATAAGTATCCGTTCTTCAACTCCTTTGATAACATAATATTCCAGCGGGGACGTTATATGTTTCCCACATTCTCTATTAGTTTTACATGTTAGAATTACTGATATCACATTTGATGACAAGTGACAAATAGTATAAATGGTTGATGTCATTTCACAGAAAGTGTATAAAATAGTGTCCATACTGACCACTGGAGCATAGTTAATCATACAACATATCTTATGAATGCTACATGTTTCACACACATATTGTACGTCGTCACATTGGAAGAATTTCATATGCTTCAAACATGTGTCGTGTATTTATTTACAGACACAACAGTAAGTGCCTGTTCTATTAAACAACAAAAGTATTCTATTTGTGCAATCCTTTTCACAAGTATTTGATCGAGCGTCTTTTGATTAGATTTGTAATCAGCTACCTAACCTATTTTATTAAATTAATATATTAAAAATATCTTTACTCGCGTTTTCACAAGATAAAACTAATTCCATTGCTTTATTTTCGATTCCCTATCCTCATGTTTTAGTTTCGAGGAGGTTGATTTGCGTATCTTGGTCTGAATCTTGGCACAACTTATGCGTCTATAATTTAACATTTGAAAGGTAATCTTAAAATGAAAATAAGACAAGTTGGCAAATTGTCAGTGTTTTCCTTAATCTGTTTTCTAACAAACATTGTTGACGTTTATCTTGACATAGATCAGTTAAGCATACAGCATACCTGAACATAGACAATGATATTGTATCAAAACACATGCCAGTATAATTTACACTGCCTACTTAAGATGACCCTGTATTTCAGAGTTATTGGTCACATGTTTATGATGCAGTATGTTTTTGTTTAGGACTAGTGTTAGTATTATGGTTAGTTTTTAAAAAGGGTTGTTGTAAGGGTAAGTGATAATTAAACGGTACGGTTAACGAAAACCGTCTCAATATTTCTGACACATGTGTATGACATTAACAATACTTCCCCTACTTTGAATCGGAATTGACAGTTAGTTTTAATTGTTTTCTATAGGATTATACCTCACATCCTATGAAAATCCTGATTACTGTTTAATAACGATAAATCTTGCGTATGTTATAGTTTAAGCACAAAGGATTAAACGGACTCTTCAGAAACAAATAAGATAGCTGTACTTAACATTGACGATAGCTGATATTATAAATATCTGTCAACAGTAGTAAAGAACTTACTGTTTTAAAATATGGTTAAAATGTTTTTGTATTCAAATTCATGGACAACTTTGGTGACTTGATTGAAACTTGATGACTGATATCCTTAATTTCACCTACTGTATATTGGCTTAACTGTTGTAAAATATGGTTATAAATGTTTTTGTATTTAAATTCATCTTCCGTAATGCTGTAAAAGAATGTGAGGACAAGATAGTTATAGTTGTAATTTAAAATATACCGAGAAAGTGATAATCCATCATTTTCTACATAAAGAAATGCCGTTACAAAGTCAGGCATATATCAGGAATTATACATGCATTTGACGTATTTAAGCTTTTAATTTTGCCATTTGACAAGGGATTTCCGTTTTTAATCGACTGTCTGTATTTTTGTGACTTTACCTATTCGATTATTAAGGTTACTAGAACTGTTGCTTTGGTAAGTATACAAAATCTGTTTCCAAACTGTAATACTACTAATTGTTGGTGATTTCTACAAACTGACGGTTAGACAAAAAAATTATACTTAAGAGCCAATCTACCAGGAAACTATGCAAAACCGTACGAATGCCACTTTTGCCAAATGGGTTCATATTTGGCACATTGCTGCACCTTAGTAATGTAATTAACCACACAAAAATGTTTTTAGAAATTTTGAACCGATCTTGATTTTTTTGGGGCGCCATTTTTTAACAGCTGAAATTGCAAAAAAACAGCAAAAATAAGCCTTTTTGGGCATATTTCGCTGGTTTAAATAAAAAACATGGCAAAATTTATAATTTTTTTATTGTTGTTCCTAGTAATACATCACTTTAACTGTAAGAATGCATAGAAATAACAATGCTGTCTATAAAGTGTACAGTGGAGATCACTTCTAACCTCTCATTAGAACTGTCAGAATATTCTGTCATAGAACTGTTCTAACCTGTCCTAGAACAGTTCTAGCTAGAACAGTTCTACCCTAGAACTGTTCTAGGTAGAACTGTCAGGATCAGTTCTAGGTAGAACTGACTAAATTAGTTCTAGGTAGAACTGTCAGGATCAGTTCTAGGGTAGAACTGTCTAAAACTGTTCTAGGTAGAACTGACCAAATCAGTTCTTACCGTAGAACTGTCAGCAGAACTGACTAAATCAGTCAGGACTGTAGAACTAAATGACGTCACTGCAGAAAGGGCAATTTAGAATTTAGAAGAAAAAATCAGTTCCAATTACTTTACTATATATAATAGCAGATGTTTCTATATTTTTTACTGATCAAAAGTTACATGTACAAATATCGAAGTGGATAGGAGGTTATCCAACTCATCGGAGAAATATTTTTATGAGATTGCAAATGAAACATCATTGTTTACGTTTCTTCGTTCCCCGTTTTTAACAGTCTCTTCGTAAATATAACTCTGCATTTAATTCAAGTAAATTTAATCTTAATTTACCTTGTTTGCCTTGGATTTACATTCATGATTTAAGATTCTGTTTTGACAAATGTTCAAACGAAAATTGTACAGTGGATGAATTATGGGATATCATAGTAATGAACACAGTGTTGTTAAACGCAAGAAAACTATGTGCATTTGCACTGAGGTCTCAGATTTGCATTATCTCGTTGCCAAACTTATCCATAACGATAATGAATAATATCTGGGAGTCTGGAACGTCAGAAAAATATACTCGATCTGAACATGAATGAAATATTTGCCACTGGACGTAAGGCTACAAACAAAACCAATCATTTTCCTTCTTCAAATTATATTAACAGTAAAGTCAGTATACCTTTCCAAGAAGATAACTTCTCATACATGTACTTTTCATTTTAAAATAAAGTATATGAATCAGTGATGTGAGTGTTGGATGATACCGTTAAATAGTTTTGTTTAAAAAAAAAACCATCATCATGATCATGAACTACTGACTAAGAAAGTCACTTTTTGTGACGGTTCATTATTTAATAATTTAAGTTTGGATGTAACGGGTCTTCTGTCGTTATTGTGTTATCAGCGCCCGTAGACATAAGTTAGTCATGTGACCGTAATATCATCAACGTTTTTTCATGGTTTGGCAAGGTTTAAAATGGAATTTAGAATTAAATTATAAGAAATGACTCATCATTTTTTTCTGTCTATTCGAAATAACATAAAAAATGTGGTGCACACTATTAAAAAACCCGCTTCGCACATTTTTACATTAAAAAAAGCAAAATGATCAGTTTTGGCTGATGCAGTCATATATGGTCAGATTTGGTTGATGCTGTCAAATATGGTCAGTTTTGATTGATGCAGACACATATTTTTGTTACATGAGTCAGTCTGAGGTATGAAAACTACTGATGTTTGTTCAATTTCCAATATTGCAGTTATTTATATATACTACAGTAAAAAAACATATAACTGAAGTACTGTGCAACTATATAGACTCACATAAAAAAAGCAAATATGGTCAGTTTTGGTTGATGCGGTCAAAAGCTTTTATTATACAACTCAGTCTGAAGTATGAAAACTACAGATATTTGTTTACGATTCAATACTTTGAATAAAAAGAGGATATACTGGCATTATAAATTCATGCGAACAAAATTTTTAGGTCATTGTTTTCCAATATTGCTGTAACTTGTATATTACAGTCCCTCTTGACCTAAAATTATAACTGAGTTACTGTGCAGCTTAATAGATTTGCAGAAAAAAAGAGCAAATAAGGTCAGTTTAGATAGATGCTGTCAAAAGATTTTATTACACGACTCAGTCTGAAGTATGAAAACTACTGATATTTGTTTACGATTCAATACTTTGAATAAAAAGAGGACATGCTGGCACTATAAATTCATGCGAACAAAATTTTGAGGTCATTGTTATCCAATATTGCTATAACTTGTATATATTACAGTCCCTCTTGACCTAAAATTATAACTGAATTGCTGTACAGCTATATAGATTTGCAGAAAGAAAGAGCAAATACGGTCAGTTAAGATTGATGCGGTCAAAAGATTTTATTACACGACTCAGTCTGAAGTATGAAAACTACTGATATTTGTTTACGATTCAATACTTTGAATAAAAAGAGGATATGCTGGCACTATAAATTCCTGCGAACAAAATTTTGAGGTCATTGTTTTCCAATATTGCTATAACTTGTATATATTACAGTCCCTCTTGACCTAAAATTATAACTGAATTACTGTACAGCTATATAGATTTGCAGAACGAAAGAGCAAATAAGATCAGTTTAGATTGATGCGGTCAAAAGATTTTATTACACGACTCAGTCTGAAGTATGAAAACTACTGATATTTGTTTACGATTCAATACTTTGATTAAAAAGAGGACATGCTGGCATTATAAATTCATGCGTACAAAATATTGTTTTCCACTATTGCTATAACTTGTATATATTACAGTCCCTCTTGACCTAAAATTATAACTGAATTACTGTACAGCACCCTTTTTATGGACGATCAATGCATTTGAATGAGGACAATAAATTTTAGTTGGACCCCCCTTTCCCCCTTTTTTTTTAAACTGCTGGATCCGTCCCTGATGGTTTGGGCCGGAATAACGTAAATACATTAAGGTCAGATAATTTTGTTATGTAAAACGAGTCATCCTGACTCCCCGAATGACAAATGTAAAATAAATGAAATAATAATGCCCCCCCCCCCCCCCCCCAATATTAACGGCTTAATTTATGTTCAAAAAATGAAAGAAAAACAAATAATTTATGTAACACATCAACAAAAGAAAATCACTGAATAACAGGCTCCTAACTTGGAACAGTCACATACATGCAGAATATGGCGGGGTTAAAACCGGCAAAATAGCAAAACTCTTTATAATATTAATCGCTATTTTGCCGAAGCCTTAATATTTAGACAAAGAGTTCTTAAATTTAAACCAAAATAATTCTAGCCGTAGAATTTATAAATCAATTTTAGCTGTAGGATTTATAAATCATTCTAGCCGTAGAATTTATAAATCAATTCTAGCCGTAGAATTTATAAATCAATTTTAGCTGTAGGATTTATAAATCATTCTAGCCGTAGAATTTATAAATCAATTCTAGCCGTAGAATTTATAAATCAATTCTGGCCGTAGAATTTGTAATCAATTCTAACCGCAGAACTGTTCTAGAAGTAGAACTGACTAAATAGTTGGTCAGTTCTACGTAGAACTGTCTAAAACTGTTGTAGGGTAGAACTGTCAGGATCAGTTCTAGGTAGAACTGTCCAAATCAGTTCTAGGTAGAACTGACCAAATCAGTTCTAGCTAGAACAGTTCTAACCTAGAACTGACTAAAAGGTGTCAGGCTGACAGTTCTACGTACTGTCCTAGAACAGTTCTCCTGACAGATTCTGACAGATTTAATGAGAGGTTAGAAGTGATCTCCACTGTATGTATAATCTAACTGTTTCAATATGTCTCATTTAGCCTCTCGTCCAAAATGGCTGATTTTGGTCATCTTTAAGAGCCAAAATAATCCAAGACCCGGTTATTATTGTAAAACAACATATCTACTTGCATAGTATAACTATATATACCCAATCAAAATAAATATTAAGCTCGGCAAATAATGTTGGTGTCTAGTATATGCCACAACAAAATGGGGTAGCCTGCATATTCAAATTTTCTCCAGTTTGCCGTCTAATTTTTAACATCTGACATATGATAGGATCCGTACTTATAGAAAAGTATAACAACAAATGGAAAAGAAAAAATAATGTTTCATTTAATACATTAAGAAAATAATCAAACATAAATACAAATTATTCATTACAAATCCAAAGGCTCCCAGGAGCCGAAATAGCTTGAATTGATAAATTGTGCACCTCAAAATGATAAAAAAAACCCCACATATTTCAAAAGCAATAAATTTACAATAAGAGGTTAAACAATTCAGAATAAGTTCAGACTGTAGAAATAAGTTTTTCTGACCACTTTTGCAATTTATTCTTATATTATATTGATATAGCTGTCAGATCTTAGCAGAAAACTATGAAAATTTGTTAATTTACACACTTCAGAGACAATAGCTCATAGATGTTACGTCCCCATTTTTCAGAAATTTTTTGGGTAGTTAGAGCTTGTCATTTTGATAGTTTTTACAATATATATATATACATATATGTATGATACTTCTTCTAAAATTATCAACTGTGATCTTCAAAAATTTATCAAAGTCCAAAGCCCAAAATTACAGCAAATAATAGCGTAGCAGGACGAAACTTAAACTTGATCTGTAACTCATCATGAGTAACTTACATATAAAAAATCAGCCCAATATCTGAAAGCGTGTAGAAAAAAGTGTGTATAACTGTGATTTCCAACAATTTATCAAAGTCCATAGCCCGTTGTTTCAATAAAAATTAGCGGAGCGGAACAAAACTTAAACTTGATCTGTAACTCATCATGGTCAACTTACATACCAAAAAGCAGACCAATATCTTAAGGCGTTTAGAACAAAACTCTGTATAATGGTTTGTTTCGGAATAACGGAATTTCGGAATTTCGGACAAGGGTAAAACTATATGGCACCGACAACTTTGTTGTGGGGCCATAAAAATCCCATAAGTAGACGAAAAACAAATTACTAAGTCTATATATACTAGTGCACAATTTATAAAGAATTTTGAATGAAATTGGATAGCTGTTAAGATAACTGGCATGACTGTACCTATGAGGCTCTACATCACATCCTGAGAAATAACAAAAATTAAAATAAGTCATATGAATTTCAAAAAAGTTAAATGTGTTTTTATACTTAAACAGCAAGGTTTTACTATAAAAACAAGTGTACATTAACTTTCGTGTAAAAGAAAATCCATTACATTAAAATATTCATAAATGATGAACTATTATTTTTCAAGTCATCATCCCATGGAAGATTTAAGTGGTGTTTTAAAGATGCTTGTTTCTGTTGCTTGTTTGGTTGGTTGAAATTGTTTCTGTCAGAAGCATTATCAGTCTTCAATCTGATGTTGACTGCTGTAAAAGTTCAGTTAGCTATGAGTCTAGATCTAAAAACCACAAAACATACATATAGATCAGGCTGTTAGCTTTCATATTTTTTTCATTTTCTAATTTTTGGCCTTTTATGGCTGAATAGATATGTAGTATTGGTCTTGTGTTGAAGGCCATATGGCATATGAAGACCTATAGCTTTACTTGTATGTCATTTGTTCTCATTGGCAATCATACCTCATTTTTTTCATATTTCTAATGTTCATTTACATGTATACCACTGACAGAAAATAAAGATGACAACTCTTTTTTTTGCCATCCTTGGTGGCCATCTTGAAAATGTTTGACATCAGATAATCATCCACTTATTGTGCTAATCTTTTCATTAAAATTTCATTTAAAAAGATAACACCAGTTATCTCAGTAAAGGACAAATTTTGTGGAAAATGAAGAAAAAGTGCAAGTTTGAACAAAACATTCAAGCATCTGAATTTGGGATTAAATGTTTGAAAAATAATATGGTTTCTAACACAGAATAAATATGGTACATGTAAAAAGATGTAGTTTAATAGATTCAGCATAAAATCAAATAAAGATTTCAAAATAAGTTAAATTTTGGACCCTTCAAACTTCAATGAAAATTAATTTCATAACATTGCCCAAAAAGAATGTGTCCATAGTACACGGATGCCGCACTCACACTATCAATTTCTGTGTTTAGTGGACAGTGAAATTTGGGTAAAACTCTAATTTGGCATTTAAATTAGAAAGATCAGTCAGATCATATCATAGGGCTCATGTGTACTGAGTTTCAAATTGATTGGACTTCAACTTCATCAAAAACTACCTTGACCAAAAGCTTTAACCTGAAGCGGGAGGAACGGATGGAAGGACAGACGGTTGGAAGGACGAACGAACGGACACACAGACCAGAAAACATAATGCCCCTCTTCTATCGTAGGTGGGGCATAAAAAATAAATATAGGTTGGATTCAGCATATATATATAAATTTATGGTTAAAATCAAACACTGTTAACATGGTTAAATTGTGGCTCTGACCTGTTTAAACCAACCTGAAAACTATGACCAAAATCATAAATCTAAGTTAAAGTACATATTTACAAATGCATATTCAGGATATTTGATTATTTCTGTATATAAAAAAACCCTAAATATAATAGAGTTCAATTTAATAGAGAAACAATTTAAAATGGGGTCATTGCAACATCTTAAATTTAAATACGTTGTTCAATTTAGCATTTTAAAGAACCCAAATAATGTATCTATTTTAATTTGTTCTTGTCCTAAACCATTTGTGTAAACATGCATGAACTATTTGCCATTGGACGTAAGAAACCAACAACCAATCAATTAAACAAAGAGGTGAACTATCTTCAAAAGTATCAATAAACATCTCCCTTTTCTTTTTATTTAAAATGGAATGTACAATGTATGAACAGTTCATTAGTCATTGTAAGTTATTGAATGGAAATATAGGAGCCGCCCTACATTTACTATACGTACTACAAATTAAATTAGTTGAGTGATTTTTCAATGGGAAAACCAAGTTAACAAAGACATGTTCAATAAAACTGATGTATAACATGTATAATTATTACAAAGGTGATTACATATACTTTTTATGATTACCATATTTTACAAACAGTTAAATTAATATCTTACCAGTATCTTGTTTTATACATGACCTGGCTATTGTCACTTTCACAAAAAATCATCAGCATTACTTGCATCAATTATAGCCCTACAAAAAAAGTGTTAAAACTATAAAATAATTCTTCAATTTTGTATCACAGGAAATGTAGGGTAGTGTAGCATCACTGTGCATGTATTTTGTGTTTCTTTTAAAAAGAGCTCTATAAATAATCTACATACATTACATACATGCACATCAATGTACATGTAAGGTCCTAAAATAGAACTTTACAAAAGTTTGAAATGATTCAAAAGTTTGAAATGATTTCTATGTTTTAGTCTCCATGGCCTACATTGTATAATAGATCATTTAACAAGATTATTCTCTGGATAAAGTTGTCTAGTGTTACATGTACAGTATGTTGTATGTAAAACATGTTTTGGAATGAGGCTTTACCGTGAGATAAAGGCTTTTTTAGTAAATAAAGAGCTGAACATGTACAACTTCCATTAAAAACTTAAAATATACCTTAGGGTGAGGGAATAAAAACATATTATCCTGTTTAATGTTGAACATAATTTAATTTTGGATGTAACGCGTCTTCTGATTGGCTGACGTTATTCTGTTATCCGGCCATATATACAATTTAGTCATGTGACCGTGACGTCATCAACGTTTTTTCGTGGTTTTCTACGGTTTAAAATGGAATTTAGAATTAAATTATAAGAAATGACTGTAATATTTTTTCTGTCTATTCGAAATAACAAAAAAATGTGGTGCACACTGTTAAATAACCCTCTACGCGCGTTATTCGGTGTGCACCACATCTTTCATGTTATTTCTTCATAGACAGAAAAAATATTACAGGCATTCCTTAAATAAATTTTGATTATTATCATGCTTATCATGCTTATGGTCTATAAATTGTTTTTTTTTTAAGCAAAAAAATAATATACCTGTATATTGTACCCTGGTTAATAGCTTAACAATTTAAATTCTGTCCTTAGCTGACAAGGACATAAATGTTTTGACCATTCTAACCCTCCCTTTTTCTTTTTTATAATCAAATGGTCCCAAGACTCATGATATATATACATTTATATATCAGGGATATACTGCAAATTCAAAAAATGTTGCGTGGATTTATTATTGCGATTTTATAATTTAAGACTGAAATGTGATTATAAGTTTTGCAATATTCAGAAATATCCTGTTTGATTCATATAAAAAAAAATCTCAAAATGTGACTTTTGATTATTGCAACTATAACCCTTTCGCATTTTACGCAATAATAAAAACATTGTAATAATTTATGTATTTACAGTATAGTATTTGTTTGCACTTGGCTATAGGAAATAAATAAGATGTCCTAGAAACAGGTCAGGTGTAAAAGAATATTCACATGCCCTTTCAACCCTCTCCCCCTTTTTTTAATCTGGCTAATGTATCAAATTTTGGTCCCCTAAATTTCAGAGTGACTATATAACTATATATAATATATTTAGAGTTGTACCTGTTCCTAGTGGAATAACTCGTCCTGTTTTCATCCTGTCACGAATTGGTGAAGATCCTTGGTCAGCTTTGACTTTGCTGGAAGACGGTTGGACGGGATGTTGACATCTTGCTTAACTATAATGTCAATGAATTCCATAAAAGTCCCTGTACTTCAAGCATATTCTAACATGTCCAAGACGAGATGATATAACAACCATAGGAAAATAAACCACTCCTCGCCTTATATAAAATAAGGAGTCCTGTTGGAAATTCTACACCATAGTTTTCAGTATTTTTCAGACTTCTGAGATGAATGGTAGTCTGTATCTGTACGAATATATTTGGTTACCAATGCTAGTTACCAATGCTGGTTTCAATACAACGGTAGAGAGAGTGTCTTATTTATTTATTATGCGCCAGACAGTTTTAACACTCTAAATCTCAATTTTGGTGAAAGCAGATGCAATGTCTTCAAGGTGGTTCCACTCGCTCACTTTATTTTACTAAAACTGATTTTAAAATGTTTTTGTTTTGCTAGTTGAAATGTAAAAACACCGTTTCAGTTGTTTTTCCAATCAATATTTATCCTGTTTATTCACTAAATTATGATTATTGTTTGGTAAATTATTGTCATGATTGGCAGATTCTTGCATTGGCAGTAATTATTCTTTTTGGAAATGCTATTTTGGTCTTTAGTGCATTCAGATACCTTAAATAGTTTGTAATATGTAGATGCATAATGCTGGGATAGCCCAAATACTCCTCCTAGATTATTAAAGTCGCAAACTTCGCTGTAAACTTTGTCTGTCAAATCCATCACTGGGAGCTGACATGTTTGAGATTTTACCCAAGGGAGATAAGTCAATGGAAGAGCATAAAAGACATAATGGACTCCCTGGTTTCAGACAATTTATTGATTTTTGCACTTGCAGTACAAAAACGTCTTTTTAATTTTTTATACAAATTTATTTTACTTTTTTTAATTGATTTTATAAGCCATTTTATTACAATTGTATTTAGAATTTAATTAAAATCAAACTCAAAATGTGTCAATTCGGGACTAAAATCACCATTCTTCCAAGGCATAAATTAACATGTAATAGTCATTTGCCAAGCTTAATATTTTGTTTTAATATAGAAAATACACTATAATTAAAAATAAATAAGTTGCAAAACATATATGGAAAGGGTGTTGTAAGTTAGAAGCAAGTAAAAATCATGTAAATTCACATATGAAAAATCCAGCCTTTGTGTCCGTTCTCCTGGCAATTTTCATTTGTAGTGACCATAACATAGTTAAAGGGATGGGTTCCAGGTGACATTACTCTAAAAACTCAACTACCCCATTTAATATGCTTCTGGGTAATTCTTAAAAGGCATAAAAAGTTGTATTTTTCCTATGTTTTATTATGGATTTACAGAATTATGCAAATGAGGCTGTTACTAAAAATAGATACGATTCTGGGGGAAATTAAGTGGCCAAATTCTTTAATTTTATGTCAAGGATTAAGATGATGTATAAGATTTATCAAGTTGTGATTGTCGATTTGGACGCTTTTCTGATTATTGCATGGTTTTCTGGCGGATTGGCTCTTAAAAATATAATTTTCTAGATCTTGTGGAACAATCGCATTACAATTGTCATAATTCGTATTATATTAATTCAATGTAAAGTTTATGTTGAACCCTTTCGTTTACGTAAAACACATAGTATTTTAAGAAATGAAGGCTTTGAAGAATTATTTAAATTCAACAATATACTCTGTCTATAAAGCAAATAGCAAATACTAATCAACATTAAATGCACATTCTGTCAAAGGTTTTGCAACCATTATGCTCCAAAAGAGAAAGATATCAACATTCATTAATTTTACGGTCACCATCACAAAATGGTTGACTGACAGGAACTATCTTTTCCTCTTCTCTTCAAATGCTGTTTGCAGTCCTAATTCTTTCTAAACATGTACTAGAATAGTCCAGATATCCATATTTTGACAAATTGTATGTTATTCCCGATTGTTAAATAAACACTGAATCTGAATTCACATGACTGTAGGAGAATGCAAGAGACGCTAACCAATTACCAAGATATATCTTTTTAATATATCTTTGGATGTGTTTGAGTTAGTTGTGTTTATTTACAATGTACAAAAGCAGGAATAGTTCGTTCTTTTTCCATTCTTTTCGTTGATTGATATAACCTTGTTTTGTATTGTCGGATGTAATACACTTTTCTCTTTTTCTCATTTACCTTGGAGGTCCATGCAATGTTGACACACCAGTTCTCTTTCCTGTAGGATGTTGTGTTTTCCGTCGATTGAGGATTGACATATTGGAATTGCGTCAGACGCGCGTTACGTCTACAAAAGACTTATCACTGATACTCGAATAAAAAAGGCTTTGCAAGAATTTTGCTCCAAAAGAGTTATTAAGAGGAACGAATGATATCAGTATTTATTAATTGTAGTTCTGCGGATTACATGTTGTAATTACTATTACATTGTTCATTCATGTATTTCTCTCCTTAGTAGATTTTGCATTTATTGTACTGTGTCCCTGTCACGAAGTGTTGTCATCTCAGTGGTAGTTGTAGCATTGCATTATACACAGGTTTTTCTTGCTTTAAAACTAAGTTCAAATCATCATTTTTGTTTTAAAGTCATATACCAAAATCAGGAATACGACAGTTGTTTTCAAATAGTCCGTTTCTATGGTTATGTTTTGTTGCAGTTCAGTGATTCTGGTGTTCCATGGATTTCCTCCTTTAGTTGATATTTTTCCCTCGGTTTTTGTTCTTAACCATGATTTTTTTCCCTTAATCGATTGATGACTGTTGTACAGCGGTTAAAAACTAGTGTGTTTATTTTATCTCAAACTTTGTGTTTATCTTGAATTATATTTTTAATCGCTTTTCGACATTTGAACACCGGTAAATGTATGATAGATAAAGAATAATCAAATACTAGTCCCTTTTTTATGTTATTTATTTACCTGTTAACCAGTGTGCAGAGAAAGTTACTTCAAATAAATCAGTTGTGTTTTAATTTCATATGGTATTAAGTTTAAGGTATAACAAATCTATGAAAGAAAACAAAATAGCATGTATGTAATTGCTCAGATACGATAACGTCAAATCATCAAAATTCTGTTGATAGAGGTTGCCTGTATCATTTGATGACAAGATAGTTAACTTCATCAGGGATGGCACATTTATCATCAAACCCACATTATACTTTGTTATATTTTGTGATTTCCTGTGATAAACTAATTACTTGCACATATGAGTTTGTATTTGGTGATGTCTTAGGGTTGAAATAATAACATTTCCAGATGGGTTTTAAGAATTTGGTGAAGTTTAAGGGTTAAACTAATAACGAGTACAGATAAGTTATGCTTGGTTATGTCTTGTGTTTAATTAATAACATGCACAAATGAGTTTGTATATGGTGATTAATTGGGGTTAAACATTCAAATGTGTCGAGGGTTTTTGTATTGATGGTGTTATAGGGTTAGAACAGTAACATGGGCATATGATTTTGTATTATTTCATGTCCTAAACAACCAAAGTATTCCTTTTGTGCAATCCTTTTCACAAATATTTGATCGAGCGGCTTTTGATTAGATTTGTTATCAACACTTTAACTTATTGTAGTTATGTAACAGATTGAAAATATCTTCATTTGCGTTTATAAAAGCAAAACTATTTCCTTTGCTACAATTTTGCCTCATAATTCTCGTACTTCAATTTCGAGGAAGTTGATTTGCAGATGTTGTTCTAAATTTTGACATATTTTCTGTGTCTATTGTCGAACAAGTAGAAGATCATTTCCAAATGAAAACAAGATAAGTTGACAAATTGTCAGCTTTGCATTTAGTGATGTCTTTTGGTTAAACTAATAACGTGTATTTGGTTGTGTCTTGTGTTATGTTAATAACATGCAAATGTGAGTTTGTATTTGTTGATGTTTAAGGTTTAAACATTTAAATGTGTCGAGGGTTAATAATACCATAAAAATGTGAATGCTACATGTTAAACAGACATATTGTTCTCCGTCACTTTGGAAGGTTTTTTGTATGTCTGAAATATTTATTGTGTATTCACAGATAATGATATTGTATCAAAACACATGTCATTATTATTGACACTGCCGCATGTAAATTTCCAGCATTCGTCACCAATATTAGTACATCGCAATCCGTTACTGTTTCAACACCCAGGGGTGTTTCATGTCTGTATTCTTAAACAATTATTATTTTTCTCTCTTTTTTAGCAATGCATCAATCTCTACTGTCCTTATCTACTATTCTATATTCTGCGTCTCCATCCAGATTCTCGTGTATACCTTGAGGGTCCGGATTGGGGGTGGTGTTTATTTCTGTATTCTATAAATTGTTATGTCACTTTTCTCTACATTTGATTTATCTTACTCAGTATTATTAATTCGTATATTTTAACTTATTTGATTCGTCAGTCAGGGATAGTCACATGTTAAACTATATTTTCGAAGGTGATCAAAAACGGCGGATAGCAAAATGCATATTGCACAGCAAAAAGCATATTGCACGGTTTATGTATATGTCGTTAATGTATAGGAGACAATATGATATCTATAAAATTCAAACAAAATCAAATGACTTATAGCCTATGTATGAGGTCAATACAGGATATATCGACCCAAAGAAGTATTTCGACCTAGGACTTCGTCCTCAGTCAATATACTTCTTTCAGGTCAATACATGTATATTCTTGTATTGCCCTCATACAAAGGCTATAATTGTATATTATTCCACTGTTTATACACATTGATAGTTTAATCAATATCTGATTGGTTGAGACTATCCCACGTGTAATTGAACAAATCTTCATATCTCCCTGAGGCACGGGAAATAAATGTATATTATTCTTTCTCTATTCTTTATATTTTAGCATCCCAATATATTTTACTTACTGATGTTTAGTTACATTACGACGTTTATCTTTGATTTATATACTGGTTACCAATGAAGATGACAAATTGGTATCATTCATTATGTAAACAGAATCCATACGATATATGCTACCATTCTTGGATGAAATTAGTATTACACTTTTTGAAACCATTTTTATCAAGTTTCAAATTCCATTGTCTAAATTGTTAATTGTTCATGTGTTGGTATCGTATGTTTTATGTTTCATTGCTCATGTGTTGTTTCCGTATATTTTAGCTGCTCGTCTTGAGCCTACCCATTTGATCGGATAACACCCCATATAGCAATACAATTATATTTTTATTGCCATTCATAACTCTTAACAGACCAATTAACAGACCGGGTTTTATACATCCGACCCATTAACAGACCAGTTTTTAAATAAAGATTGATTTATGTCACCAAAGTACAGATTTTCGTGTAGATTTTTCACGCAAAGATATCAATATGGTTAACAAACATAATGCCTGTCTTTTTTCGATGTTCAAAATATTGCATGCAAGTAAAATCAACCAACGTGTCATTTTGTGTACATTTTGTGTGTGTAAAATGTGTATAAATTTATTGATGAGTAACCCGACTTTTCATTTTATAGATCGTACATCGAAGCTAGAAAAATAATAATTACACCACTGGATTCAGTATATTGAATTGTTTTGTTAGACATGAATAATGTTTATAATAAAAATATATTTAAAAAGTTATACAATAAAACATGCTAAACTTTCAATGATTTTCTCGATAACACATGATTAACAGAATTTAACCAACCCGATTAACAGACCAACCGCCGATATAGCCGCATACTCAATATAGAATAACCGACCAATTTCTCGGTTAGCCGAGTGTCGGCCGTGTAACGATAAATGGTTCGCAAATTATAATCTAAGCACAAATGATTGAATTGACTCTTAATTTACAACTAAGATAGCTGTGCTAAAAACTGATGACTGATATCATTAAAATCTACCAACAGTTGTATTGACCTAGCTGTTGTAACCTATAGGTACATTTACAAATGATTTTGTATTCGAATTCGTCTTCCGTAATGTTGTAAAAGAATATGAGGACAAGATATTTTATGTTTAAAGTAGACCAAGATAATAATAACCTACCATTTTCTACCTACGGAAATGTCTGTACCATGTAAGGAATGTAATGCGCTAAAAAAATGTAAGTAACATAATTCCACCCTGTGCTGTTAGATAACTATTGCATGATATCGCACATATCCTATTATCTATATTTTCTTATCTGTATTTGATTGGTTTTTGTTTAGGTTAGATTATTATGCATTTCTTTATGTTATTTTTTTTAAAGTTTATTGCAGCTTTTTTTTTTTACAATTACACAAATGTGTATTATATTAATTTTATGAAATACTTTTGTTGAACCCTTTAGTTTAAACATATTTTATTTGTTCAAGTACAAATTGGATAAGACACAAGTCAAACAGACTTATACAGTCTTTCGTAAACGTAAAGCATTAGGTATTCTTAGAAATGAAACATGTGACGAATTATTTAAATTTAACAAAACATTTTGTTTATTCACATTTGTTCAAAAGCTTTGCAAACATTCTGCTCCAAAAAAGTCATTAAAAAGAACGAATGATATCAGGTTTTATAAATTGATGTTCTGCGATTTACTTGTTGCAATGTACTATCATATTGTTCAGTTATGTATTTTTCTACTGATTTTGTTTGCATTTTGTTTTTTTTTACTCATCATGTCCTGTACAAAATCAGGAATATGACAGTTGTATTCATTTAGACCGTTTCTGTGTATTTGTTTTGTTGCAGGTCAGTGTTTCTGGTGATCCGTGGATTTCCACTTATAGTTGATATATTTCCCTCAGATTTAGTTAGTAACTATGATTTCGTTTCGCATAATCGAATTAATAACTGCTGAACATCGGTAAAATACTGGTGTTTTTATCTAATCTCAAACTTTGTGTTTATTTTGACTTGTATTCTTAATCGATTTTCGAAATTTGAACACAGTAAATGTCTGATAGAATACAGAATAATTGAATACTGATCCTTTTATTCATGTCACTTACTTCTTGTTTACCATTGTGTAGAGAATTTTACTTCGACTAATTCCGTTGTGTGTTAATTTAATTTGATATAAGGTTTAAGGTTTAACAAACATATATAAAAAAAAGAAATTTTAATGTTTGTAATTGACCAGATAAGATAACTTCAAATCATCGGAAATTTGTTGATTTAGGTTGCCAGTATCGTTTGATGACAACCTGATCAGGGATGACACATTTATCATCAGACCCACATTCTTATTTGTTGTATTTGGTGATGTCTAGTGTTAAACAAATAACTTTCAAATTGGTGATGACTTAGGTTTGAATTAATAACATTTACAGATGGTTTTATAATTTGTGAAGTCTTAGGATTAAACTAATAACGTGAACAGATGAATTGTTTTTGGTGATGTCTTGTGTTAAACTAATAACATATAGATATGAGTTTGAATTTGGTGACATATTTGGGTTAAACAATTAAATGTGTCGAGGGTTTTGTATTGATGGTGTTATAGAGTCAGCACAATAACACGGACTGTTGATTTTGTATTGCCTATTCATGTCCTTAGGGATAGATCATTAAGCATGTCTGATTGTACTATGATAGGATGCTTTTTTGTCTTTGTTGAAGTCTAACAGTATCATGTTTAACTTGTACCGATTATTCTTAAATGTGTAGATGTCGAAATATCAGACAAGATACATTTAATGTGCAGTCGTAAGCTGCCTTTTGAATTGATTTTGAGAGTAAAACGATAAATTTCAGATGTTGAACAGGTTATGTTAATGAGCTCCCAACAACGCCGTTTTCTTTTCTGTTTGGTGGGGGGAGTGGATAAGGTGTAAGGAGGTCGTATAGCCCATTCATTTTATTTTATCCCCCATCATAAGAGAGAGAAAATTCACGGTTACCCTGGTTCGTCCGTACAAGGCTGCTTACGATTAAAAATAATTATCCGTTCTTCAATTCCTTTGATAACGTGATATGCCAGCGGGGACATTATATGTTTCCCACATTCATTATTAGTTTTACGTGCCTTAGTCAGTTTCGCTTCAAATTATGGGCTTTGCACGGCTATTTTGGCTTTTTTTTTTGAAAAAAAAACCGATAGAATTACTGTTTTACATTTGATGACCAGCGACAAATAGCATAAATGATTGATGTCAATTCACAGAAAGTGTACATAAATACTGTTCATACTGACCACTGAAACATAATTTATCATACAAAATATCTTATGAATGCTACATGTTAAACACACATATTGTTCTTCGTCACTTTGGTAGGGTTTTCTATTCTTCAAAAATTTGTTGTGTATTCATGATCACTTACAGACACAACAGTAAGTGCCTGTTATAGTAAACTATCAAAGTATTCCTTATATGCAAACCTTTTCACAATTATTTTATCGAGCGGTTTTTGATTAGACTGGTAATCAGCTACCTAACTTATTCTGTTTAAATAACATATTAAACAAAATTTCATTCGCGTTTTTAAAAGATAAAACTATTTCAATTGCTTCATTTTTGTTTCACTATCCTCATGTTTCATTTTCGAGGAAAATAATATTATATTACTTATGTCACAGTGTCTATTATTTAACATTTGAAAGATAATTTTCAAATGAAAACAAGACAAGTTGGCAAATTGTCAGTTTTCTCCTTTATCTGTTTTCAAACACAACATGTTAACGTGTTTTAGCATACACCAGTTCAGCATACGGCATACCTACATTTTTTGTAATCAGTGACTTTGATGTTGTATCAAAACATATGTCAGTATCATTGATACGGCCTACAAAACTATAACAAGTTTTTCTGAGTTTTTGTTCACATGTTTATGGTATAATTTGTTTTAGTTTCGGATAAGGTTTCATTGCCAGTGATAGTTTTAAGATTAGTGTTTGAAAAGGGTGAGTATTAGTGTAAGTGATAATTAAACGTTAAGGTAACATCTCCTAGTATTTATCAATTATTTTTGATTGATTGATTATTGTTCTTGTGATATCTATAAGCATGTTTTATTAAAAAGTGTATTGCAAATTTTTACAATTGTCAAAATTCGTATTATATCAATTTTATGTAAAGTTTATGTAGAACCCTTTTGTAAACGTAAAACATTTGGTATTCTTAGAAATGACACATATGACGAACAATATAATTATACAATACATACAACACTATATCTGTTTATAAAGCAAAACATTGTGTTCCAATAGATTTATTCAGAAGAACGAATGATATCAACATTCATTAATTCTACGGTCACCATCTCAAAATGGTTGACTGACACAAACTATCTTGTTCTCAACTCACAACAAAAATGTTGTTGGCACTCCTAAATCTGTATAAGAGAAGAATAAGAATAAGCATAAAAAATACGTTATTTATCCAATTGTGGACCCTTGCAGGTTTTAAATTTCATACAATGATTACCATGATTTGTGTTATAACAATGAAATAATAAAATACATCACAATAGAACACTGAACAATTATTGCATGCACATGGAAGAGAAAGTCATCTGAAATAATTTCTGTAAGGATTATTCCCCTTTAAACAGATATGGTGTTTTGAGCTGCATAAAAATAAAATGCAGCCCCAACTGATTAGATATAAGGGTAGTTTTCTCCCATGTACACACAGCAACCAATTACTAGATATTTATGTATATAATTATATTTTTTTTAAATTGCAAGAATATGATAAGCACCTTAGAGATTTGACTGCAGTTTATTGATGCATATATAAGCTTTTACATATTAATAGATGGATATCATATACATACATAGAGTATTGTGTATTTACATTAAATGTTTTGAATTTAAAATATATATGGATAAACTAAAAGATATTTAGCCATTTAGAGAATTTGTGGATCTCAATTCATAACTCTGGATAAGACAAAAACTTAACTTTTTAAGTATATGTTTATCTTCAGTGGTCATTAACCATAAAAATTTAGATTTGCTGTCTAAGTTATTAAAATTTTGACAGTGCTCATGAGCTTGTGCAAACAATGATTCCCGACATTTATTATACAATGGACAGTTTATTAAGAAATGAAACTCATCTTCTATATCATTATGAGAACAAAAATTACAAGTCCTCTGTGACCTTTCTATATGTTTGTTCTTATGTCGCTTTTTTCTACTCGTAATTGGTGGGCACTTCTACGAAGTTTACATAATATTTGTCTTGATTGAAAACTTTGAATACCAAGATATTTTTCCATTTGGAAATTACTTTTATGAGAAAAAATATATATCTAGCTTAACAGTAACATTATCTTTATCATTGTACCATGCTTTTTAAAGCAATGATTTACTGTCATAATAAGTTGTTTTAATCTATTAATTGAATCAATACAATAAGTTTCTTTCAATTCAAGCTTTTGTAAAATAAATTTAACAGTGGAATACCATGCCATAGTGTTATTTTCATGCATATTTTTGTTACATAAAAAACGCTTCTTTCAATAAATTTGAGTTACAGTGATGTAATCTATGCATATAGCTTATCATAGATATACCAATATTGAAATGTATAGGAAATCTACCTATTTCTGATTGTACGGCATACTAGAATAGTTGTGTGTTTTTTTTTTATTTTGTATTACTTCTAAGGTTTAACAAATATAAAATGTAAATCCTGGTATCTATGATGAGTTATTGTAACTTTGCAATAAAAGTACGATGTATTGCTATCCACAAAAACTGGTCAAATTAAACCCACCAAATTTGTTGTTTTTAAAATGTCCTGTACCAATTGAGGAAAATGGAAGTTGTTATCCAATAGTTCGTGTCTAATGGTCATCATCACGAGCTCTTTTTTTTTCTTCTAAACTCACTAAAGAAATGTGTTTTGCAGTCCTAGATCTTTATATATGTCGTGTACATGTTATTATTTTGTACAGGTTATTACTTGTACAAATATGTTATACAAGTAATTACTTGTATGAAGCCATCATATAAGTTATTACTTGTTCAAATACAATTGTACAAGTAATTACTAGTACATTTTTTAATGAGAAAAAAGATAATAAATTGTACAAATCATTATATTTGACGTTCTCAAGAAATCATTTCCCTTTAAACAAATACTTTATTACTTATACATAAAGGTGTAAACTTTCAACATGTGTGTACTTTTTGAATAACAAATATATAGCTAAACTTGAAAAAAAGGAAACATTTAAGTGTAAAGATGGAAAACAGTGTAGACCAAAAATATCAAGAAATAATTAGCTCTAATAATTCGCTTTCACACGCGTAAGATAGTACAGAGAAAATATTAGAAATGTAAAGAAACATTTAACAACTTTGTCACTTTGCACCAGTAGGCCGTATTTAATTGGCAACAAGCTATTAAGCTCAATTTGCTCAAGGTCTCTAGGTTATGTTGTTACTCCGCGTTCGTCGTGTGTCTGAATTCTTCTCACATTTCAAAAATAATACTAATATAAGAAAGAAGATGTGATACACCGGCCTATGAGACTCCTCTCCACAAGAGCCCGAAAGGAACAGAAATTAAAAACTTTAGTTCACCGCACGGCATTCAACAATGAGCCAAGCCTATTCCGCATAGTCAGCTTAAAAAGGCCCCGAAATGGCAAATGTAAAACAATTTAAACGAGAAAACTAACGGCCTTATTTATGTAAAAAAATAAACAAAATAATATGTAACACATCGACAGGCGACAACCACTGAATGACAGGCTTTTGATTTAAGACAGGCACATACATAATGTGGCGGGGTTAAACATGTAAGCGGGAAAGTGGTGTATCATTACAACATAAGAACGAACTATTAAAATCAGTTGAAAAGGCTTAACTCATCAGATGAATACAATCAGAAATACTACACAGAGTCAACGTGGCCGGGTACTTGTATATCCCATGCAACAACCAAAAAAAAAATCACTAAGTTCAGAATACACATTTGAAAAAAAAAAAAAGAAAAACAAACACAATAAAGATTTCAAAATATATACTCACTATGACAAGAAAAAATAAACAAACAAATTAATAAATACGAGAAAACAGTAAAAGAAAAATAATACCCGACAATTGACAAAAAAATCCAAGATTTACTAACTCAAAGAAAGGAGTTTTTCAATTGAACATTTTGTTCAAAGCAAAAGTAGAAGCACATACAACTCAAAGATATTGTGTTGTACAAGTTATTATCTTTTTCTCAACAAAAATTGTACAAGTAATTACTGGTACAATTATATTGTATAAAGTAATAACCTGTACAAAATAAGAAAATGTACACGACAAATACAAAATGTACATCCAAAGAGTAAAGAATTAAAGATTACTGATGAATTTATTTATACTTTTTGTATTCAATGTTAATGACAATTTAGCTCGCGAAAATACGTTGTGCGTTGGTCGTATTTCACTTGGTATTAAGTTTCATAAGTTGATAATCGTACATTGTAAATGCAAATACGATCATCCCAATATGGCGGACACAAATTTAGGGAAATTTTATACGGCTAATGTCTCCACTTTAACAGCTTATTTTTAGATTTGTAATGTGTCATGAAACATCTTTATAAGCATTTCCATTGAAATATTTTTTTCGAACAGGATGGAAAAGCAACAAGAAGAATGAAAATCTAGGTACAAAAAATCTCGATGACGAGGATAACTTTGATTTATTTTTATCAACGATGATCGTAACTTTTACTTAAGATGATCGTAACTGTTTGTTCAAACGAAGCATTTTCTGATAAATAAAGCTGTCGGGTATGCAATAAAGTGTACATTATCAACTAACCTTGTGATAATGATGAGAAACGATCACTGAGGGGAGGGTAACGTCATATTGGTAATTGCAGAAATGGTTATGATTTTGAGAGATTTCGTAATTATTTTTATCTATTTCAATTTTAAAATGCATTGGGGGATAACAAATTTATATTGATTTCATATATTTTACATAAATAAAGTATTGGACATTTCAGATTAATGGCCAGTTTGATAAAATTGGAGATTTTTTTCATTTTTGTCCTCTACACTTTGTAGGACAATAGTACCTTTCGAGAACCTATAATATTGGGGGAATTCAGATTTTCTTATTAACGAATATAGGAATTTTTAAGGAGAGGTTGAAAAATATAGCATTAAGAAGTGTAATCATATCTGTTGAATGAAAACAAAAACAGTGAAACACTCAACAAAGGAAGCTACATGTACTATTTGATTTTTATTGGGGTTGGGGCTTGGATGAAAAATTTGATCCTGCACTTTTTTTTAAGTTGAAATCTCTATCCTGCGTTTTTATTTTTCACTCTATTTGGTCCTGCCTTTTTCCATAAGTCCAACCTGATTATTTTTTCCTTAATTGTCATCATGCCTTTTTGTATGGCCAAGTTGTTTATCCGGCCTTTTTCACTCATATCGCCTGTCCTGCCTTTTTTCCAAATTTAATTTCCTCCCCCTCCCTATAGATATAAAATGGTAGCTCCCTTATTGATACTTTTGCCTTAAACAACTTCTTCGACAAACTTCAATAATACAGCTCATGTACCGTAAATGTAAGGATTTATAGATTGCAAAAAAAAAGATGGAATCTATTTATGAATCTGTATACCATATATTTCAGCTTCTTTACATAAAAAGCCAACCCATGGTAAATATAGGCAACAGTAGTCCAGTGGCGGATTCAGAGAATTTAATAAAGGGGGTTGGAGACTGGCTGCGTAAGAGTAGGCGCGCTCTAGTTATATTTCATTGAATCATTCCCTATATAACCAACCAAATTGTTCCCAAAAAAAGGGGATCCCTCTAAATCCGCCTATATAGTCTACAAATGTTTAATAGTCATAGTTTGATTAAGAAAATACAAGACCAGGCAAAAAGTTGAAACTGATAGAAACACATCAAAATAATGTAACTTCATGCCTACCACATGTACCATTACTTAATAGTTACTGCTGAAATATTCAGTGAAAGTTTTGGCCTGTATTCTTAAACTGTATCATGAGGATGATATTTATATTTACTTCATATAAACGTTTTCCATTTTGAATGTTAACTTAATTACTCAGAAGAAAAAAATATTGAGAACTTTTGCATATAAGGCTGCTAATCCCCCTTAATGTCATTTCTTTTTGACAAATCGCGGTGCTCATTAACGCTCATTTTTGCAATTTTAAAATCTTACTATTTCCAGAAATACCAATATATCGTGACTGCTATATTTTGTGTTCCTTTAGTGAAAAAAAACACATCGTAAATTTTGAGTTACGATCATCTTTTTATTTAAATCTCGATTTTCGTTCTTCTAGTTGTTTTTCTATCATTTAGGAAAAACACATTCAATGGCAAATCATAATTTTTTGTCTTGATAGAAAACAAATCTGAACATAAGCTGTTAAAGTGGAGAAATCAGCGTTCTAAAATTTACCTATATTTTTGTCAGCCATATTGGGATAATCTTAATTGCAGTAACGATCATCACGTTGACACCAGTGAAGTTTGAGGTTAAACAGTTCCATATCAAATAAACAACATTTGGATTATGGATTGATAAGACAAGATAACTTCAAATCATCTGAAGTTTGTTGATAGAGGTTATAAAAAATAAGATGTGTTATGATTTACAATGAGACAACTCTCCACAAGAGACCATATGACATAGACATAAACAACTATAGCTTACCATACGGCTTTCAAAAATTAGCGACGTACAAACCGCCTAGTCAGCTATAAAAAGCACTAAAATGACAAATGTAAAACAATTCAAACGAGAAAGATAGAAAGATGGAAGCATCTTTGTCATTCTGTCAAACAAAACCTTCATCATAGTGAAAAGAATGCAGATAAGAAGCAACAGTAAAAGACATACGTGGTGGTTGTGTTCTAAGATGGTCTTAAACTTCTTTACTTCACTGAAATCATGGCTTTTACAACAACTGAAATCTACAGTCAATAAATATGACAAATCTATTGTTATATGCTTTAGCTTTCAATGATAGCAAAATGTTTTAATAAATTGAGAAGTTAAATCATATTTTAATTTTGGACTGGTAATGTGCTATGTTGAAAAGGAAGTGTGATCCACCATTTTATGAAAATGTTAGTTTCAGATTATGAACTGTCAATAACCTTAAATGTTCCGCTGTCATTTGTGAGAATTTTTCCGACAGTTAAAATCCGTCTGTTCTTCATCATCATGCCATATTTGTTAAATTTCATACCCAAAAAGTAGTTCTGGTACTTTAGATAATTTTCCCAAAAAAATCATTTTAAGATGAATTTTGAGAATTTTGCTGGTTATTATTTTTTTCATGCCAAATTGAATTTTTAAATATTTTTTTTTCAGAGATTTAAGGTACAATAAAATCACAAGGATACCAGAAAAAACTTTTAACGGATTGTCGGCGCTCACATATTTGTAAGTAACTCAATTCTACCAATATTGTTGCTATAGTATTACAAAAAATGTATATCGCATATCTCCTATTTTTTTCCTTTTTATCTATTTTTTGTTCAGGTAATATCTATAAGCATTTTTTTAGTTTTTTTTATGTTAATTGCATTCTTTTAAAGGATTTGTAAAAATTATATTTCAAAAGAGTTATTAAGAAGACTGTCAGATATTAACATTTATTAGTTTTTACAATTGTCAATTATTATTAATTGTATATAAAGTTTATGTTGAACCCTTTCGTTTAGTCTAAAACATTTGGTATTCTAAGAAATGAAGCATATGACGATTCCAAAATATCTTCTATTTATAAAGTAAACCAGCAAGCAAGCAAGAGATGCACATTCTTGTGAAGGCTTTACAAAACATAGACTCCAAAACAGTTATTAAGAAAATTGAATGATATCAACAATCATTAATTTTACGGTCAACATCACAAAATGGTTGACTGACACGAACTATCTTTTTCTCAACTCCCAAAAGAAATGTTGTTTGCAGTCCTTATTCTTGCTATACATGTACTAGAATAATCTAGTTATCCGTATTTTGACCAAATGTATGTTCTTCTCGATTGTGAGATATAGACTGAATCTGAATTTTCAAGACTGATAAATATGAGTCAGTTGTGTATATTTATTAAGTACAAAAACAAGAATATTATAGTTCCTATCATATGATTCGTGGATTGTTATAACGGAGTGTTTAGTATTGTTAGATGTAATACATTTATCTCTTTTTTTAATTTAACTTGGATGTCCTTGCAATGTTGAGGCAATTGTCCTTTTTCCTGTAGGATGTCATGTCTTCCGTCGATTCCGGATTGACATTTCGTTTTTGTGTCAGACGCGCGTTTCGTCTATAAAAGACTTATCGGCGATGCTTAAATTAAAAAGGTTAATACGGCCAAATAAAGTACGTGAAGATCTAATGCATCAGTTGTTTTGCATTAATTTTAAGGTTTAACAATGTTATGGGAAAAGAAGAAAATTCGAATGTACGTAATTGCTCAGATAAGATTACCTCAAATCATCGGAAGCCTGTTGATGGGGATTGCCAGTATTGTTTGATGACAAGATAGTTAACAAAACGAGTCATTTGATGATCAAACGCGCATCTGACGCGAGGTTTGGCTAACTGCAAAACCATATTCAATCCACCTTTTTTCTTAAAATGTCCTGTACCACGTCAAGAAAATGGCAGTTGTTATCTTATACAATGTTATAGTTCGTTTCTTTGTGGGTTGAATTGTGGTTTGTTTTTTGTTGCACTTCATTGTTTCTGTTGTTTCTTTGTTTTCCTCTTATAATTGATGTGTTTCCCTCAGTTTAAGTTTGTAACCCGGATTTGTTTTCTATCAATCGATTTATGACGTTTAAACAGCGATGTATTACTGTTACCCTTTTTTTTTATTTGATCAGGGATGACACATTTATAATCAAACCCACGTTTCTGTATTACTGTATAAGCTTTACAAAGTTCTGCTCCAAAATAGATAAAAGAAAGTACAAATAATATCGTCACTCACAGGTGTAACGGTCATCATCACGAACTATCTTTATCACATGTTTAACACACACTTTGTTAATAAATATTGGTCTTCGTCACTATGGTATTTTTGTATGCTTCAAATGTTGTTCGTGATTAGTTTTAAGTTACTGGTGTTTATATGGGACGGACGGAAGGTCGGACAAAAGGACGGATGGACAGGGGTAAAACAGTACATGCAATATGCTCGGGTTTATTAAAAAGATGGCAACAGACTAGAATATAATGAACGGATACATACATATTTACTGGTACGATCACTTCTTTTACAATGAAAACTTTCCATCAAACGTCATTGTTTTAATTACCTTTTTTTTCAATACAGATTATTTGATTGCATTTCTCATTTTCATAGGAAAATAATTTATATTTATAAAGATCCAGAATCTTAAGAATTTTCTATTCAAATTTTTACTGATATGATAATTAATATTTCAAAGGTTTTGTTATGTACCTCATGTAAAATTTAAAGTAACTGTTAAGGTTCCATTTATTCAAAAGAGTAGTGGTAGCATTTTGAAACTTGTTATATGTTGTTCAGAATCTTTTCATTATTTATTTGTTTGTTATATAACCACATTAATGTTAGCAAATGTTTGATTTCTGTTTTAAATACCAATATATTAAACTTTTAAAGACGACACTAAAGATATGAACCCCTTAACAAAAACCAGTTGAGCATTCGACATATCTAACCAGTGACTATGATAAGTACACATGTCAGTATCATTTCCATGACTTATTTTACCGTCTCGATGGTTCTGACACATGTGAATGATACATTAGAATACTTCCCATACTTTGACTGGGAATTGGCAATTGTTCGTACTTGATTATTGGATTAAACATCACTCTCTCAAATGAATCCTGGTTACTGATAAATATCGATGAATGTTGCAAATACTATAATTAAGCACACAAAGGATGTAATGGAATTCTCAGGGACAACTAAGGTAGCTGAACTAAAAATTTGATGACTGGTATTATTAATATCTGCCAAAATTTATATTGACCTTACTGTTATAAAATAAAGTTACAACTACAAATGTGTTTGTATTCAAATTCGTCTTCCGTAATGCTGTAAAAGGGTATGAGGACAAGAGATGATGATGCAACATCGTTTGTAACGTTAATTTTGATTGGATAAAGTCACCCATTATGATGGCATCACTTCACAATTGATTTTATGAAAAATACGCGCAAGCGCAGAGGAAATATGACAGATTCTCAATGTATGATTTGACGTTGTTTTCTGTCAGTTTCATTAGAATTAATTTCGTCGGGGCTTTAAATTCAATACATTTATCTCGTTAGTTCAGGTTTAAAGTATACCTAGAGAGTGATGAAATTTATGTGTATGAAGTTGAAATCTCTATCCTGCGTTTTTATTTTTCACTCTATTTGGTCCTGCCTTTTTTCCATTAGTCCATCCTGATTATTTTTTCGTAGGGAGAACACATAAATCTTATATTTTCCTACAGTGTACATATAATGTGTCCACCTGGAATTACTCCCAATACTTGTAGTTATTAATATCTAAATCATTGTCACTAATTTCTCAAAGAAATCGACATAGTTGAAACGCAGACCGCGCAGAGGAGCCCAAAATGAACTGGTTTGATAACAGAAAAAATCATATCATTGTTTGCTCAACATGGAGTGGGGTTACCGGAGACTTTTTTTGTACAAGTACAAATACAGCAAAATGTTATTTGTACAATAGTTGGCTAATTGCAGGAAAAATACTGCTAATTGTTGGTTATTTCTACAAAATCAAGGTTGGACCAATAATGAATCTTAAAAATATTATTTTCATGAGTTTTTGGAACAATCGCATTACAAAGATTGACGCCAACTCATTTAAAAGAATGTCGGCGCTAACACAATAGTAAGTAGTTTGATTTCACCAAAGGAAAAATGCCGGATGTGCTGCGAGATTATTGTTCTGTACTATAGCAAATCTCCTAGTATTTAGTTATCATTTATATTTGATTGATTTTTGTTCGGATATTATCTTTAATCACTTCTTAATACTTTTTGAAAAAGTGTACGCAACTTTTTTTTTTTTAATTTCATTATCATATAAATGATGGAGATTTATATGAAATTCCCATTGTGATAAATTCCGATAATCTCACATGTGAAATAACTTGTTTATTTTCACTCTCGAGACTTTCCGCGCTATTTACCGGAACTTTTTTTCACACACAAAGGTACAAGATGCAATGTAAGAAGCACAACTGTGTATAAATACACCATTTCAAACAATGACAAATTGTACATTTAGAAAATGACAATGTGTTATGTATCATAAGAGTGTATTTTTAATTTTATTTTGATTTGGGTGACTTGGCTCAATGTTAATAAATCACCAATTTTTGGTAAGATAATAATGAAACTCAGTGTTCATCTTATTAAATATAAAAACAGCAGATTTTCTTTCGGGTAAATGTCAGTGTCAAGGCAGTATTTAAATCAGGAAAAAAAAGAAAAAAAGTAGACATTTTGAGGGCAACATTCATACATGTACATGTTTAGACTTCAACATACAGATGTAAACAAACTACATTGAATTATTATGCCAAACAGGCAATTAGGACAGGCACATGAATAAAATTATCAATGTTACCCAGGTGCACATGTATATCTTTTTTGTAAACTCTTAAAAAAAAATGTATTTGATGAATAATAAAGAACTCAATTTAATTCAACTGAAGAGACGAATGCTTCATGCTTGTCACAGACTCAACTTCATATAAATGTGTTTCCAAACACTTGCCATACTATAGTGACATACATGTCATACCTGTGTTTTCCTATTTTTTATATTTAATCAACGGCTGCCACACAGTTAATTCACGGTCATCATAGAGACTTTGTCATAGTAATTTCTTGTAATCCAAATTTTTAGATCGTTTCAATATTCACACCACAATAACACAGAAAACACTCAAACTTCCAGTTTTAAAAAAAAGGCAGCATGGTTACTTTCACGACACACATCATAAATTCATTTTTACGCTCACTTGAGACGTCCAACTGAAGATTTCCGCATCGAAATTTAAAACTTATTGATTAATTATGTCACACATCAACAATTAATGCCCTAGATGCATTCAAAACAACTGTTCGCTTCATTCACAATAACTGCAAAATATGCATCAATCTTCTCGAGGTGACAATCGGAATTTGTCATTTTGACAGTTGTATGCATTACACATATATGCATACGCCAAACAAAAATGCCAGTGAAATCGACAATGAAGTGAATCCAAATATAAACGTCAGTTTAAAAAAAAATAGATTTGATATTCTGAACCTATATAATAAAAAGCATAACTAATCGCAGTATTTGAAAAATCGTTAAATTTCAGTCACGCAATATCTTATTTTTGATATTTAAATACGACGATTAGTTATACTATAAATATTCGTATTAGATTAATTGTATTATAAAGATGATGTTGATCCCTTTCGTAAACGTAAATCTTTTGGTTTCTTAGAAACGAAGTATATGACGAATTATTTAAATTCAACAATAAATTCTGTTTATAAAGCAAAACACCTACCCATTATCCACATATGTTGCACATTCTTTCAGATACGTTGAAACAATTCTACTTCAAAAGAGATATTAGGAAGAACGAATGATATCGAAGTTCATTCGTTTTACGGACACCATCACAAAATGGTTCACTGACACGGACTGTTTTTTTTTCAAAGCACAAAAGAAATGTTGTCTGCAGTTCTTAATCTTTATAGACATGTACTAGAATAGTCGAATTATCTGCATTTTCACCAATTATACGTTATTCCCGATTGTGAGATAAAGACTGAATCTGAATTAACATGACTGTAGAAGAATGAAAAGCAAGAAACGCTTACCAACTACCAACATTTATCATTGTCCTTTTTATATTTGTTTGGATATGTTTGAGTCAGTTGTGTACTTTTACTATGTGCAAACACAGGAATAGTATAGTTCTTTTACCTTCTTTTAGTTGATTGATATAACGGAGTGTTTAGTACTGTCGGATGTAATACACCTATCTTTTTTTTTTTATTTACCGTGAATGTCATTTACATTTATTCAATGTATTTCTTTTCTGAGTGTTCTTGCACTGTATCCCTTTCACGTAGTATTGCCATTTTAGCAGTATTTTTAACATTCGATTATAAGTGGGATGTTTTGCTAGCCATAAAATAAGATTCAACCAACAGGTTTTTTTTATGTCCTGTACCAAGGAATATGACAGTTGTTCTGTGTGTTTGAGCTTTTGATTTTGCCATTTGATTAGAGACTTTTTGTTTTGAATATTTCTGGGAGTTCAGTATTTTTGTGATTTTTCTTCTTTTTGTCGATTAGTCCGTTACTATGTTTGTCGATTAGTCCGTTACTATGTTTGTCGAATTTTGTTTTGTTGCAGTTCAGTGTTTCTGATGATCCGTAGATTTCCTCTTAAGATGTCATCGGATTTAGCTAGTATCTCATATTTCCTTTCTATGACTCAATTTGTGGCAATTAAACACCGGTAACATACTGCTGCCGCTATCTTCATCTCCAAAATAGTTGTCAGGAAGAACGAATGATATCGACACTCACATGTTAAACGGTCATCATAACAATGTGATTGGCTGGCACGATCTATCTTTTACTCTCTAACGCAGTCCTATTTCTTTATATACATGTCGTTAAATAGTCAAATTATCCGTTTTTTTACCAATTGTATGCTTTAACCAATTGTGAAAAATTGACTGACTGTGAATTAAATTGGCTTTTGATAAATGCGTGGCAAAAGCGCTTTACAGCTACAAAAAGTGTCATTCTTGTAACGCCTGTTTACGGGGTGTGTTATCATGGTATACAATTGTCTGTCTGTTCGATGGTCGTCAACATGTCGGACAATATCTCAATAATGCTTTAACCAATAGAATGAATATTTGGTAAGTTGTTAGATTTTTATAGCTATAAGATTTTACGTTTCTATGTTATTGGATTTTATTCATTTAATTCTTTGTTGCATTTAAAGTGTATATTTTTAACGAATAATAAATAAGGACATTTAGATTTTATGCTATTTGATTGCTGAAACAAGTTATAGGAATTGGAATTTTGAAACTTATTTTATGTTGTTCAGAATGTTTTCATTATTTATTTGTTTGTTATATAACCACATTAATGTTAGCAAATGTTTGGTTTCTGTTTTAAATACCAATATGTTTAATTAATAATATGCACATATGAGTTTGTATATGGTGATTAATTGGGGTTAAACATTTAAATGTGTCGAGTGTTTTTGTATTGATGGTGTTATAGGGTCAGAACAGTAACATGGACTGATTTTGTATTATGTCCTAAACAGCCAAAGTATTTCGTTTGTGCAATCCTTTTCACAAGTATTTGATCGAGCGGCTTCTGATTAGATTTGTTATCAACCCCAACACTTTAACTTATTGTAGTTATGTAACAGATTGAAAATATCTACAATTTTGCTTCATAATTCTCGTGTTTCAGTTTCGAGGAAGTTGATTTGCAGATGTTGTTCTTAATTTTTGCATAACTTCTGTGTCTATTATGTAACAAGTAGAAGATCATTTCCAAATGAAAACATGATAAGTTGGCAAATTGTTAGTTTTGCATTTGGTGATGTCTTTTGGTTAAACTAATAACGTGTATTTGGTTGTGTCTTGTGTTATGTTAATAACATGCAAATGTGAGTTTCATTTGGTGATTTTTAAGGTTTAAACATTTAAATGTGTCGAGGGTTAATAATACCATAAAAATGTGAATGCTACATGTTAAACAGACATATTGTTCTCCGTCACTTTGGAAGTTATTTTGTATGTCTGAAGTATTTATTGTGTATTCACAGATAATGATATTGTATCAAAACACATGTCATTATCATTGACACTGGCTACTTAAGAAGACCCAGTATTTCAGAGTTATTGTTCACATGTTAATGGTACAGTTTGTTTTAGTATAAAATAAGATTTCAGTGTTATTATTCTTATTAGTTTTTGCAATAGGTTAGTGTTAGGGTAACAGATAATTAAACGTTCAGGTAAACGAAAACCATCTCAATCTGGCACATGTATTATTGATACAATAGAATACTTTCCTTACTTTAAATTTTAATTGACAGTTCGTGTTACTTGTTTACTATAGAATTATACCTCACATTCTAAAACAATCCAGATTACTGTTCAATAATGATAAATGGTACGCAATTTATAATCTAAGCACAAAAGATTGAATTGATTCTTAATTAACAACTAAGATAGCTGTACTAAAAACTGATGACTTATATCATTAAAATCTGCCCACAGTTGTATTGACCTAGCTGTTGTAACCTAGAGGTACATTTACAAATGATTTTGTATTCAAGTTTGTCTTCCGTAATGTTGTAAAAGGATATGAGGACAAGATATTTTATGTTTAAAGTAGACCGAGATAATAATAGTCTACTATTTTCTACCTCCGGGAATGTTGGTACCATGTCAGAAATATGACAATTGTTATCTATTCGTGTGATGTGTTTTAACCTGTGGTATTCCCATTTGATTAGAGACTGTTTCGTTTATTTATCGACGATCGGCATTTTGTAAATTGATTTTTTTAACTTTTTGAAGTTACTAGAACTGTTATTATGTCATGTATACATGCAATAACAAAATTTGTTTCCAAGCAGACGAGTTGTTGATGATTTCTACAAAATTAATGTTAGACAAAAAATGAACTTTAATTTTGTAATTTGTAGGTGGTTGGGTGGCAATGAAATTACAAGGATTGACGCCAACTCGTTTCAAGGAATGTCGGCGCTAACATTATTGTAAGTAACATAATTCCACCCTGTGCTGTTAGATAATTATTGCATGATATTGCACATATCCTATTATCTATATTTTCTTATCTATATTTGATTGGTTTTTGTTTAGGTTATATTATTTAGCATTTCTTAATGTATTTTTATTAAAGCTTATTGCAGCTTTTTTTTTACCAATTACACAAATGTGTATTATATTATTTTTATGCAATGTTTTTGTTGAACCCTTTATTTTAAACATATTTCATTTGTTCAAGTAAAATTGGATAAGACATATGTCAAACAGACTTATGAAGTCTTTTGTAAACGTAAAACATTAGATATTTTGTTTATTTACATTTGTTCAAAAGCTTTGCAAACCTTCTGCTCCAAAAAAGTCATTAAGAAGGACGAATGATATCAGTATTTATTAATTGATGTTCTGCGATTTACTTGTTGAAATGTACTATTATATTGTTCATTTGTGTATTTTTCTCCTGATTTTGTTTGCGTTTTTTTCTTTTCTTTGACTCATCATGTCCTGTACAAAATCAGGAATATGACAGCTGTATTGATTTAGTCCGTTTCTGTGTATTTGTTTTGTTGCATTTAAGTGTTTCTCGTGTTCTAACTTATAGTTGATATATTTCACTCAGTTTTAGTTCGTAACTATGATTTCGTGTTCCGTAGATTTCAACTTATAGTTGATATATTTCACTCAGTTTTAGTTCGTAACTATGATTTCGTGTTCCTTAGATTTCAACTTATAGTTGATATAAATTCCCTCAGTTTTAGTTCGTAACTATGATTTCGTGTTCCGTAGATTTCAACTTATAGTTGATATATTTCACTCAGTTTTAGTTCGTAACTATGATTTCGTGTTCCGTAGATTTCAACTTATAGTTGATATATTTTCCCTCAGTTTTAGTTCGTAACTATGATTTCGTGTTCCGTAGATTTCAACTTATAGTTGGTATATTTCACTCAGTTTTAGTTCGTAACTATGATTTCGTGTTCCGTAGATTCCAACTTATAGTTGATATATTTCACTCAGTTTTAGTTCGTAACTATGATTTCGTGTTCCGTAGATTCCAACTTATAGTTGATATATTTCACTCAGTTTTAGTTCGTAACTATGATTTCGTGTTCCGTAGATTTCAACTTATAGTTGATATATTTCACTCAGTTTTAGTTCGTAACTATGATTTCGTGTTCCGTAGATTTCAACTTATAGTTGATATATTTCACTCAGTTTTAGTTCGTAACTATGATTTCGTGTTCCGTAGATTTCAACTTATAGTTGATATATTTTCCCTCAGTTTTAGTTCGTAACTATGATGTCGTGTTCCGTAGATTTCAACTTATAGTTGATATATTTCACTCAGTTTTAGTTCGTAACTATGATTTCGTGTTCCGTAGATTCCAACTTATAGTTGATATATTTCCCTCAGTTTTAGTTCGTAACTATGATTTCGTGTTCCGTAGATGTCAACTTATAGTTGATATATTTCCCTCAGTTTTAGTTCGTAACTATGATTTCGTTTCACAAAATCGTTTTAATAACTGCTGAACTGCGGTAAAATACTCGTGTCTTTATCTAATCTCAAACTTTGTGTTTATTTTGAATTGTATTCTTAATCGATTTTCGAAATTAGAACACAATAAATGTCTGATAGATCAAAGAATGCTCGAATACTGATCCTTTTATTCATGTCACTTAACTACTTGTTTACCAGTGTGTAGAGAACTTTACTTCGAATAAATGTGTGTATTAATTTAATTTGGTATTAGGTTTAAGGTTTAACAAACATATATAAAAAAAAGAAAATTTGATGTTTGTAATTGACCAGATAAGATAACTTCAAATCATCGGAATTCTGTTGATAGAGGTTGCAAGTTTTGTTTGATGATAAGATAGCTAACCTGATCAGGAATGATACATTTATCATCAGACCCACATTTGTTGTATTTAATGATGTCTTGTGTTAAACAAATAACTTTCAAATATGAGGTTGTATTTGGTGATGTTTTAGGTTTATATTAATCACATTTACAGATGGTTTTATATTTTGTTAAGTCTTAGGACTAAACTAATAACGTGTACAGATGAATTGTGTTTGGTGATGTCTTGTGTTAAACTAATAACATGTAGATATGAGTTTGTATTTGGTGACATATTGGGGTTAAACAATTAAATGTGTCGAGGGTTTTGTATTGATGGTGTTATAGAGTCAGAACAATAACACGGACTGTTGATTTTGTATTGCCTATTCATGTCCTGAGGAATATATCATTAGGCATGTCTTATTGTACTTTGATAGGATGTTTTTTTTTTGTCTTTGTTGAAGTCTAACAGTATCATGTTTAACTTGTACCGATTATTCTTAAATGTGTAGATGTCGAAATGTGAGACAAGATACATTTTTCAATGCGTAGTCGTAAAAGAGGGATGAAAGATACCAAAGGGACAGTCAAATTCATAAATCTAAATCTAAGCTGCCTTGAGAATCGATTTTGAGAGTAAAACGATAAATGTCAGATGTTGAACAGGTTATGTTAATGAGCTCCAAACAACGCCGTTTTCTTTTCTTTTTTGATGGGGGGAGGGGATGAGGTGTAAGGAGGTCGTATAGCCCAGTCATTTCATTTTATCCCAAATCATAACAGAGAGAGAATTCACGGTTACCCTGGTTCGTCTGTACAAGGCTGCTTACGATCAAAAATTATTATCCGTTCTTCAACTCCTTTGATAACGTGATATGCAAGCGGGGACATTATATGTCTCCCACATTCTCTATTAGTTTTACATGTCTTAGTCAGTTTCGCTTCAGATTATGGGCTTTGCACGGCTATTTTGGCTCTTTTTGAGAAAAAAAAGTTAGAATTACTGTTAACATATTTGATTACCAGCGACAAATAGCATAAATGATTGATGTCAATTCACAGAAAGTGTATAGAAATAGTGTCCATACTGACCACTGAAACATAATTTATCATACAAAATATCTTATGAATGCTACATGTTTAACACACACATTGTTCTTCGTCATTTTGGTAGGTTTTTCTATTCTTCAAATATTAGTTGTGTATTCATTTACTGACACAACAGTAAGTGCCTGTTATAGTAAACAACCAAAGTATTCCTTGTATCCAATCCTTTTCACAATTATTTCATCGAGTGGCGTTTGATTAGACTGGTAATAAGCTACCTAACTTATTCTATTTAAATAATATATTAAAAATTTCTTCATTCGCGTTTTTAAAAGATAAAATTATTTCCATTGCTTCATTTTTGTTTCACTATCCTCATGTTTCATTTTCGAGGAAGTTAATTCGCAGATATTGTTCCGAATCTTAGCATAACTTATGTGTCTATTTTTTAACATTTGTATGAAACATGTCAATATACTTGATACGACCAACAGAAATATAACAAGTATTTCTGAGTTTTTGTTCACATGTTTATGGTACAGTTTGTTTTAGTTTCGGATAAGGTTTCATTGCAAGTGATAGTTTTGTGATTAGTGTTTGAAAAGGGTGAGTATTAGTGTAAGTGATAATTAAACGTTACGGTAAACAAAAACAATCTCAATGGTTCTGACACATGTGTATGATATAACAGAATACTTCCCCTACTTTGACTTGGAATTTACAGTTTGAGTAACTAGTTTACTATAGGATTATACCCGACATCCTAAAACAATCCTTATTACTGTTCAATAACAATAAATTATGTACAAATTATTGTTTTGCACAAAGGATTGAATGGATTTCTTAGAGACAACTACGGTAGTGTACTGAAAAAGATGACAGGTATTATATCTGCCAAAAGTTGTAAAGACCTTACTGTTGTAAAATATGGTTGCAAATGTTTTGTATTCAAATCCGTCTTCCGTTATGCTGTAAAAGGGTGTGGGGACAACTGAGTTTAGGTGTAAAGTAGACTTAGAAAGTGACAATTCACAATTTTCTGCACAAGAAAATGCCGGTACCAAATTAGAAATATGGCAGTTAATATCCATTCATTTGAGGTGTTTCAGCTTTTGATAATGCCATTTTATTAGAGACTTTTTTTTTTAATTTTCCTTGACGTTTTGTATTTTTGTGATTTTTTTCCCCCAAATTATCAGGTTACAAGAACTGTCATTTTGGGATGTGTACATGCAATAACAAAATTTGCTTCCAAACAGACCTATTTATGATACTGCTAGCTCTTGATGATTTCTACAAAATTAATGTTAGACAAAAATTAATTTTAAAATTAATTTTCAAGGAGTTGCAGAGAAATGAAATTACAAGGATTGACGCCAACCCATTTAAAGGAATGTCGGCGCTAACAAAATTGTTAGTCACTTAATTCCGACAAGAATACGAAAACAATCGTCAAGCACTGTTAGAATATTATTGAATACTATCGCACATCTCCTAGTATTTATCAATTATCTATATTTGATTGATTATTGTTCTGGTGATATCTATAAGCATGTTTTATTATAAATTTTATTGCAAGTTTTTTACAATTGTCAAAATTCGTATTATATCAATTTTATGTAAAGTTTATGTAAAACCCTTTTGTAAACGTAAAACATTGGGTATTCTAAGAAATAACGCATATGACGTATTATTCAGATACAACAATATATCTGTTTATAAAGCAAAACATTGTGTTCCAATAGATTTATTAACCCTTTCCCTTTCATGCATTTTAGACCTTTACTTATCGAAAATACATGAACGAAGTTTAAATGAATACAGAATTCGCATCAATTGTCATACACATGCCATGTTGGAGTCAAATGAAAGATAATTGGTAAAATATTTCAAAAAATTAAGTTTGACGATAATTTGTCATTTTTTGGTCACGTGGTATATTTCCAAAAGTCACGTGACTGTTGGAGAAAAAGTGAAAAAATACGAAATCCTTGGGCAAAAAGTCGTGCAGAGACATATTGGTGGGCTAATAGGGTCAGGTTTTGATGGAAACACAATGCCTCGAGTAGCCATATAAGTTATCATAGTGGTATAAATAGACGCATAACGTGCTATAGGCCTTGAAATATCGATGTCCGTAACATTCAAAATAATTGATTTTAGACGCTCTTTTTGTCCGATTTCAAACTTGGACCCTAGTTATTTATCTAATTCGTTTCCAATCAATCAGCAACCTTAACTTTGTTTTTACAAGGGAAAATTCATTGAATTACCAATGCTAGCTCGATCTGGGACACCCTTGACCGAGCCCGATGGAGCAAAGGGGGTAAAAAAAGGGGGGCAATTTTGCACACACATTCTTTTAAAAAAAATATTCGTAGGTTTCCTTTTTGAAATTGAAAGTAAAGTTAAGTTAAGTTACATTTAATATAGGAAATTGTTTTTCCAACTCCGGCAGTGAGATTCGAACTCTCAATCTTAGCGCCTTGAGATAGATCAGCGTACCCCTGCGCCACTGACATTGTATTGAAGTTATCGAAATTTAAGTACTTAAGTCTACTACTACGAAAGAAATGAAAAAAAAAATAATATAAAGATTCTCACCCAGTTTGTTTTCTTTTTGGAATTATGTGTTCAGATGATAATTTTTTGTTGCCAAATGCATGATTTGTACGCAAATCTAGGAGGAATCCACTCTTTAAACTGTCATTTTTTCATTGAAATATACATGTTTCTTCATTCAAACAAAAGTGTTTTCAACTTTAGTATACCGCAACACTTACGAAACCATGTTTTGTTACATCTATTTCAACTTTGCCAAAAAAAATCAGAATATTTTAGCGGTTTTTGTCTCTTTTCTTTAAGAAATGACTTCAGATTTTTAGCGTAATTCAAGTTTGTGATTGCGCTGCTACACTTAAAATTACATTTGCAACTAGTGTACAAGTTAGAACTATTAGTTTATTACTATTCTTCAAAAACTCACTGCACAGTTATTGAAAAAAGACATAAATCCTCTTAAAAGAGCAGTTTTCTTTGCACTTCTATTTGAGAATATCCCTAAAAATTCGAAGAAAAATAAATGGTTTTTATAGAAAAATTACACATCAGTAAGGGGCGACTTGTTTATTAACTAATAATGATAGAGGTTTGATGCACATTAAATCGCATTGCTGGTTATCTGAGGATTAATTTGAGCCATTAACCACATCTGTACGTCAGCAAATAGCGATTAAACATGTCTAAATGTCCCAAAAAAATCTTGAAATTGGTTTCACCGGTAAGCTGTACCGGTGTGAAAGGGAGAGGGTTAAGAAGAACGAATGATATCAACATTCATTAATAATTCTACGATCACCATCTCAAAATGGTTGACTGACACACACTATCTTTTTATCAAATCACAACAAAATTGCTCTTGGCAGTCCTAAATCTGTATAAGAGAAGAATAAGAATAAGCATAAGAATACGTTATTAATCCAATTATTGACCCTTGCAGGTTTTAAATTTCATACAATGATTACAATGATTTGTGTTATAACAATTAAATAATAAAATACATCACAATAGAACACTGAACAATTATTGCATGCACATGGAAGAGAAAGTAATCTCAATCAACTTATGTAAGGATTATTCCCCTTTAAATAAATATGGTGTTTTCAGCTGCATAAAAATGAAATGCAGCCCCAACTGATTAGATATAAGGGTAGTTTTCTCCCATGTACACACAGCAACCAATTACTAGATATTTATGTATATAATTATATTTTTTTACAATTGCAAGAATATGATAAGCACCTTAGAGATTTGACTGCAGTTTATTAAAGCATATATAAGTATTTACATATTAATAGATAAAATATGCCCACACATATATAGAGTAATGTGTATTTACATTAAATATTTTGAATTTAAAATACATATGGATAAACTAAAAGAGATTTAGCCATTTAAAGAATTAATGGATCTCAATTCATAACTCTGGATAAGAAAAAAAAATAACTCTTTAAGTATATGTTTATCTTTAGTGGTCATTAATCATAAAAATTTAGGTCTGCTGTCTAAGTTATTATAATTTTGACAGTGCTCATGAGCTTGTGCAAACAATGATTCCCGAAATTTATTATACAATAGACAGTTTATTAAGAAGTGAAGCTTTTCTTCTATATCATTATGAGAACAAAAATTACAAGTCCTCTGTGACATTTCTATATGTTTGTTCTTTTTCTACTCGTAATTGGTGGGCACTTGTGCGAAATTTACATAATATTTGTCTCGATTGAAAACTTTGAATATCATAATATTTTTCCATTTGGATATTACTTTTATGAGAAAAAACATATATCTAGCTTACCAGTAACATTATCTTTATCATTGTACCATGCTTTTTAAAGCAATGTCTAACTGTCACAATTAGTTGTTTTAATCTAGTAATTGAATAATTGTGTGGTTTTTGTTTTATTTTGTATTAGTTCTAAGGTTTAACAAATATGAAATGTCAATCCTTGTATCTATGATGAATTATTTTAACTTTGCAATAAAAGTGCAATGTATTGCTATCCGCGAAAACTGGTTAAATTAAATCCATAACATTTGATGTTCTTAAGATGTCCTCTTCCAATTGAGGAAAATTGAAGTTGTTATCTAATACTTCGTGTCTAATGTTCATCATAACGAGCTATCTTTTTTTCTAAACTCACTAAAGAAATGGGTTTTACAGTCCTAGATCTTCATATATGTCATGTACATGTTATTATGTTGTACAGGTTATTACTTGTACAAACATTTTATACAAGTAATTACTTGTATGAAGCCATCACATAAGTTATTACTTGTTCAAATACAATTTTACAAGTAATTACTAGTACAATTTTTACTGAGAAAAAGATAATACATTGTACAAATCATTATAATTGATGTTACCAAGAAATCATTTCCCTTTTAACAAATACTTTATTACTTATACATGAAGGTATAAACTTCCAACATGTCTGTACTTTTTGAATAACAAATGTAATGTGTAGACCAAAAATATAAAGTAATAATTAACTCTAAGGCCACACCAATTTAATTTCTTGTTCTACGGATTTTTGGACTTCCAAATTTGGGGCGAGCGAGCGATTTGAAAATTTAAATAAAAAATATTTAATTTGCAAATTTTTGAGGCGAAGCTTAAAAAGTAGAGGCGAGCGATTATAATTTTTTTTTGTAAACATAAAATAGTAGGTTTTGACAATATTAAAGCTTGATTTATCACTTGTACTTTGACATTTCTTTAATTTCTGAAGTATTTTTTCCCTGTTCACCAAGCAATAATTAAATCTGGTCTATGTATGACATGTATGTGTGACTGACAATGAGACAATTCTCCATCCAAGTCATAATCAGTTTGGGGACAACCCCTTAATGTTATAAATATCCCTTTTACATGTTTTCTGAGGGATCAATATAAGTTATAATATATTTGTTTGTACAAAAAGGGCTCATATTTTCTCAAAGAACTATATATCTATCTGGTATTAAATGGTCAAAACATGTCCAAGAATTTTGTAATATTCCTGGACTTTAACCATGTTAACACATTTACTTTTACAGTTTAATATTATTCAAAATAAGTGGACCCCTCTTTTAGAAAAAGTTGTTTAAAATATGATGTAACTCTCCTCTTTTTGAGTACAAAATTCTAAGTTTTCAAAGGTTTTGTATAGAAGAACTATACAAATCCTTGGTATTTCTATTTTCTTTTCTACATCAGTAAAATGACCCCTTGTCCATGTTGTCTGAGGGAGGGTTGTTCTCAACCTGATATAAATAACAAACACAGGTCAAAGTACGGCTTTTTACACAGGGCTTTGATACAGACCAAACAGCAGGCTATAAAGGACCCAAAATTATTAGCGTACACAATTCGAACAGGAAAACCAACGATCTAATTTATATATCCATGTATATCCAAACGGGAAAATACCAATGAACAACATTACCAAACGATAACTGCTGAATGACAGGCCCCTCAATCAATCAGGACAGAAGCATAAACATGCAGAGGCTATGGATAGTTTTGTTTCGCCAGCATACAATATAATTGCAGTTGAAGGCAAATCCTTCAGAAGTTCTTTGTACTTTATTCTAACAACGTACATATAAGTAAGGGGGAAAGTAACCAATTTTTTGTTCTTTACTCCGGTATTTCCGCTGATATAGATTTATATCGGAGATGCAAATCCTTGATCGGAGCACTCCCGCTTTGGATAAGTAGGTTTCATGCTGAAACAAATATTCTCACAGATATTTACAAAGTGTGCTGGGGTGCTTTTATGTTTAGATTTTAAAAACAAATGTTGATATCTTTTTATAATGTTTACAAAAAAAACGGTGCGGGAAATGAACATGATTACATTTCCGGATGCGGGAAGCGGGAATATAAAAAAAATAAAAAAATTCTGTTTTGAAAAAAATAGGTGCGGGCGGGTCCGTCGAACAAGGAATCAAATTGGTGTGGCCTAATAATTCGCTTTTACACGCGTAAGATAGTACAGGGAGAATATAAGAAATGTAAAGGAACTTTTAACAACTTTGTCACTTTGCACCAGTGGTCCGTATTTAATTGGCACAAGCTGTTAAGCTCAATTTACTCAAGATTTCATGCTAGGCTATGTTGTTACTCTGCGTTCTTCGTGTGTCTGAATTCTTCTAACATTTCAAAAATAATACTAATATAAAAAAGAAGATGTGATATACCGGCTTATGAGACAACTCTCCACAAGAGCCCGAATGAAACAGAAATTAAAAACTTTATTTCACCACACGGCATTCAACAATGAGCAAAGCCCATACCGCATAATCAGCTTAAAAAGGCCCCGAAATGGCAAATGTAAAACAATCTAAACGAGAAAACTAACGACCTTATTTATGTAAAAAATAAAGAAAAAAATATGTAACACATCGACAAGCGACAACCACTGAATGACAGGCTCTTGATTTGGGACAGGCACATGAATGATGTGGCGGGGTTAAACATGTTAGCGGGAAAGTGGTGTATCATTCCAACATAAGAACGAACTATAAAAATCAGTTGAAAAAGGCTTAACTCATCAGATGGATACAATCAGAAATACTACACTGAGTGGACGTGGCCGGGTACTTGTATATCCCATGCAACAACCAAAAAAAATCACTAAGTTCAGAATACACATTTGAAAAAAAGAAAAGAAAAACAAACACAATAAAGATTTCAAATACATACTCACTATGACAAGAAAAAATAAACAAACAAATTAATAAATACGAGAAAACAGTAAAAGAAAAATAATACCCGACAATTGACAAAATAATCCAAGATTTACTTACTCAAAGAAAGGAGTTTTTCAATAAAACATTTTGTTCAAAGCAAAAGTAGAAGCACACACAACTCAAAGATATTGTGTTGTACAAGTTATTATCTTTTTCTCAACAAAAATTGTGCAAGTAATTACTGATACAATTATATTGTATGAAGTAATAACCTGTACAAAATAATAAAATGTACACGACATATACATGCAAAGAGTAAAGAATTGAAGATTACTGATGAATTTATTTATACTATTTGTTTTCAATGTTAATGACAATTTAGCTCGAGTAAATACGTTGTGTGTTAATCGTATTTCAATTGGTATTAAGTTTCACTGGTGTCAACGTTATAATCGTACATTGTAACTGCAAATACGATCATCCCAATATGGCGAAAACAAATTTAGGGGAATTTTAGACGGCTAACGTCTCCACTTTAAAAGCTTATTTCTAGGTTTGTATTATGTCAAGAAACATCTGTATAAGCATTTCCATTGAAATAGTTTTTCGAACGGGATGGAAAAGCAACAAGAAGGATGAAAATCTAGGTACAAAAAATCACGATGATGAGCGTAACTTTGATTTTTTTTTATCAACGATGATCGTAACATTTACTTTAGATGATCGTAACTGTTTGTTCCAACGAAGCATTTTCTGATAAATAAAGCTGTCTGGTATGCAATAAAGTGTACATTATCAACTAACCTTGTGATATTGATGAGAAACTATCACTGAGGGGAGGGTAACGTCCTATTGGTAATTGCAGAAATGGTCATGATTTTGCGAGATTTCGTACTTATTTTTAACTAATTCAATATTAAAATGAATTGGGGATAACAACTTTATATTGATTTCATGTATTTTACATAAATAAAGTATTGGACATTTCATATTAATGGCCAGTTTGATCAAATTGGAGATTTTTTTCTTTTTTGTCTTCTACACTTTGTAGGGACAATAGTACCTTTGGAGAACCTATAATATTGGAGGAATTCAGATTTTCTTATTAACGAATATAGTATTTTTTTAAAAGGAGAGGTTGAAAAAATACAGCATTCAGAAGTGTATTCATATCTGTTGAATGAAAACAAAAACAGTGAAACCATCAACAAAGGAAGCTACATGTACTATTTGATTTTTATTGGGGATGGGGCTTGGATGAAAAATTTGATCCTGCATTTCTATTAAGTTGAAATCTCTATCCTACGTTTTTATTTTTTACTCTATTTGGTCCTGCCTTTTTCCATTAGTCCATCCTGATTATTTTTTCCTTAATTGTCATCATGCCTTTTTGTATGGCCAAGTTGTTCATCCGGCCTTTTTCACTCAAATATAGATATCAAATGGTAGTTCCCTTATTAATATTTTTGCCTTAAACAACTTCTTCGACAAACTAATAATACATTTCATATACCGTAAATGTAAGGATTTATAGATTGCAAAAAAAGATGGAATTCTGTTTATGAATCTGTATACCATATATTTCAGCTTCTTTACATAAAAAGCCAACCCATGGTAAATATAGGCAACAGTAGTTCAGTGGCGAATTCAGATAATTTCATAAAGGGGTTGGAGACTGGCTCCGTAAGAGTAGGTCCTCTACAGTTATGCTTCATTGAATCATTCCCTATATAACCAACCAAATTGTTCCCACAAAAAGGGGATGCAGGCACCCTTGCCCTCCCTCTAAATCCGCCTCTGTAGTCTACTAATGTTTAATAGTCATAGTTTGATTAAGAAAATACAAGACCAGGCAACAAGTTGAAACTGATAGAAACACATCAAAATAATGTAACTTCATGCCTACCATTACTTAATAGTTACTTCTAAAATATTCAGTGAAAGTTTTGGCCTATATTCTTAAACTGTATCATGATGATGATATTTATATTTACTCATTCCATTTGAATTTTAACTAAATTACTCAGAAGAAAAACATATTGAGAACATTTGCATATAAGGCTGCTAATCCCCCTTGATGTCAATTCGTTTTGACAAATTGTGGTGTTCATTAACGCTCATTTTTTCAATTTTAAAATCTTATCATTTCCAGAAATACCAATATATCGTGACTGCTAAATAGGGTGTTGCTTTAGTGAAAAAAAAATTCGTAAATTTTGAGTTACGATCATCTTTTTATTTAAATCTCGTTTTTCGTTCTTTTCTATCATTTTGGAAAAACACCTTCAATGGCAAACCATAAAGTTCTTTCTTGATAGAAAACAAATCTGAACATAAGCTGTTAAAGTGGAGAAATCAGCCTTCTAAAATTTCCCCATATTTGTGTACGCCATATTGGGATAATCGTAATTGCAGTTACGATCATCACGTTGACACCAGTGAAGTTTGAGGTTAAACAGTTTCAAATAAAATAAGCACCATTTGGATTATGGATAAATAAGACAAGATAACTTCAAATCATCTGAAGTTTGTTGATAGAGGTTATAAAAAAAAGATGTAGTATGATTGACAATGAGACAACTCTCCACAAGAGACCATATGACACAGACATAAACAACTATATCTAACCATACGGCTTTCAAAAATTAGTGACGTACATACCGCCTTGTCAGCTATAAAAAGCCCTAAAATGACAAATGTAAAACAATTCAAACGACAATTCAAATGTGAAAGTTGAGGCTCTTTAATACTACTGGTTAATATTTCGTTGTTCCAGTATTCAATCTGTAACATATTAAGATAGAAAAATGGGATGATCTATAAATTTGTGAATACTAGTATTTAGTATAGCAGAAATAAAGTCGTTAACAAATTTTAACTGAAACAAATCTTTCTACATTAATTTATGAAAATGTTCAAGCTGATGCCCATTTTGAATTTGTTTTATACAATCTATACTGAATATATTTATAGTTTAATTCTTTCAAAATATGATAGTTATCTCACATCTGATATAATAGTAACAACTTTAATACTTCTATACTTTAACTTAGTCATACATAACAATGAATAAATAAAAATGGAAGCATCTTTGTCATTCTGTCAAACAAAACCTTTATCATAGTAAAAGAATGCAGATAAGAAGCACCAATAAAAGACATACGTGGTGGTTGTGTTCTAAGATGATCTTAAACTTCTTTACTTCACTGAATTCATGGCTTTTACAACAACTAAAATCTACAGTCAATAAATATGACAAATCTATTGGTATATGCTTTAGCTTTAAATGATAGCAAAATGTTTTAATAAATTGAGAAGTTAAATCATGGACATTTCTTTTCATATTTTAATTTAGACTGGTAATGTGCTATGTTGAAAAGGATGTGTGATCCACCATTTTATGAAAATGTTAGTTTCAGATTATGAACTGTCAATTACCTTAAATGTTCCGCTGTGATATGTGAGAATTTTCCCTACCCAATTGAAATCCGTCTGTTCTTCACCATCATGCCATACATGTTAAATCTCATACCAAAAAAAGTAGTTCTGGTACTTTAGATAATTTTGCCAAAAAAGAACATTTTTAGATGAATTTTGAGAATTGTGCTGGTTTTTTTTTTATGCCAAATTGAATTTTTAAATATTTTCTTTTCAGATATTTAGATAACAATAAAATCACAACGATAACAGACACAACTTTTAATGGACTGTCGGCGCTCACATATTTGTAAGTAACTCAATTATACCAATACGAAAAACATGATGGCATGTGCTGTTGCTATTATAGCATTACAAAAAAAGGTATATCGCATATCTCTTTTTTTTCCTTTTTATCTATTTTTTTGTTCAGGTAATATCTATAAGCATTTATTAAGGTTTTTTTTTAAAAGTTAATTGCATTCTTTTAAATGATTTGTAAAAATCATATTCCAAAAGAGTTATTAAGAAGACTGTAAAATAGTAACATCAATTAGTTTTTACAATCAAATCCACATTTCTGTATTGTTTTATGAGCTTTGCAAAGTTCTGCTCCAAAATAGATAAAAGAAAGTACAAATAATATCGTCACTCACAGGTGTAACGGTCATCATCACAAACTATCTTTATAACATGTTTAACACACTTTGTTAATAAATATTGGTCTTCGTCAATATGGTATTTTTGTATGCTTCAAATGTTGTTCGTGATTAGTTTTAAGTTACTGGTGTTTATATGGGACGGACGGAAGGACGGACACTAGGACGGATGGACAGGGGTAAAACAGTACATGCAATATGCTCCACCCCCAAACTTTCAGTTGCGGGTTCATTAAAAAAAATGACAACAGACTAAAATAGAATGAACGGATTCATACATATTTACTGGTACGATCACTTCTTTTACAATGAAAACTTTCCATCAAACGTCATTGTTTTAATTACCTTTATTTTTTCAATACTGATAATTTGATTGCATTTCTTATTTTCATAGGAGAATAATTTATATTTATAAAGATCCAGAATCTTAAGAATTTTCTCTTCAAATTTTTACTGATATGATAATTAATATTTCATAGGTTTTGTTATGTACCTCATGTGAAATTTAAAGTAACTGTTAAGGTTTCATTTATTCAAAAGAGTAATGGTAGCATTTTGAAACTTATTTTATGTTGTTCAGGATCTTTTCATTATTTATGTGTTTGTTATATAACCACATTAATGTTAGCAAATGTTTGGTTTCTGTTTTAAATACCAATATATTTAACTTTTAAAGCAGACACTAAAGATATGAACACCTTAACAAAAAATAGTTGAGCATTCGACATATCTAACCAGTTACTATGATATTGTAACAAGTACACATGTCAGGCGTATTACAATTTTGAACTTGTTGCCTTTTGTTGGCTGTCGTGTGATTCTTTGTCAATTGTGTTCTTCAATTTATTTATATTGTAGTCCTGTGTTGTCATTTTGATGTTATATTTCACATGGCCATAAAAGTGCGAGGTTTGGCATGCCACAAAACCAGGTTCAACCCACCATTTTTTCCTTTAAAAATGCCCTGTACCAAGTCAGGAATATGGCCATTGTTATATTATAGTTCGTTTCTGTGTGTATTACATTATAACGTTGTGTCGTTTGTTTTCTCTTATTTTTGAGTGTAAATTCACATTGCGATAAGACGTGTCACGGTACTTGTCTATCCCAAATTCATGTATTTGGTTTTGATTTTATATATATATGTTATATTTGTTATTCTCGTGGGATTTTGTCTATGTGTGTTACATTTTAGTGTTATGTCGTTGTTCTCCTCTTATATTTAATGCGTTTCCCTCGGTTTTAGTTTGTTACCCCGATTTTGTTTTTTGTCCATGGATTTATGAGTTTTGAACAGCGGTATACTACTGTTGTCTTTACCGTCTCGATGGTTCTGACACATGTGAATGATACATTAGAATACTTCCCATACTTTGACTGGGAATTGGCAATTGTTCGTACTTGATTATTGAATTAAACATCACCTTCTCAAATGAATCCTGGTTACTGATAAATACCGATGAATGTTGCAAATACTATAAGTAAGCACACAAAGGATGTAATGGACTTCTCAGGGACAACTAAGGTAGCTGAACTAAATATTTGATGACTGGTATTATTAATATCTGCCCAAAGTTATATTGACCTTACTGTTATAAAATAGGGTTACAACTACAAATGTGTTTGTATTCAAATTCGTCTTCCGTAATGCTGTAAAAGGGTATGAGGACAAGAGATGATGATGCAACATCGTTTGTAACGTTAATTTTGATTGGATAAAGTCACCCATTATGATGGCATCACTTCACAATTGATTCTATGAAAAATACGCGCAAGCGCAGAGGAAATATGACAGATTCTCAATGTATGATTTGACGTTGTTTTCTGTCAGTTTAATTAGAATTAATTTCGTCGGGGCTTTAAATTCAATACATTTATCTCGTTAGTTCAGGTTTAAAGTATACCTAGAGAGTGATGAAATTTATGTGTATGAAGTTGAAATCTCTATCCTGCGTTTTTATTTTTCACTCTATTGGTCCTGCCTTTTTCCATTAGTCCATCCTGATTATTTTTTCGTAGGGAGAACACATAAATCTTATATTTTCCTACAGTGTACATATAATGTGTACACCTGAAATTACTCCCAATACTTGTAGTTATTAATATCTAAATCATTGTCACTAATTTCTCAAAGAAATCGATATAGTTGAAACGCAGACCGCGCAGAGGAGCCCAAAATGAACTGGTTTGATAACAGAAATTATCATATCATTGTTTGCTCAACATGGAGTGGGGTTACCGGAGACTTTTTTGTACAAGTACAAATACAGCAAAATGTTATTTGTACAATATTTGGCTAATTGCAGGGAAAATACTGCTAATTGTTGGTTATTTCTACAAAATCAAGGTTGGACCAATAATGAATCTTAAAAATATTATTTTCATGAGTTTGTGGATCAATCGCATTACAAAGATTGACGCCAACTCATTTAAAAGAATGTGGGCGCTAACACAATTGTAAGTAGTTTAATTTCACCAAAGGAAAAATGCCGGATGTGCTGCGAGATTACCGTTCTGTACTATAGCAAATCTCCTAGTATTTAGTTATCATTTATATTTGATTGATTTTTGTTCGGATATTATCTTTAAGCACTTCTTAATACTTTTTGAAAAAGTGTACGCAACTTTTTTTTTAAATTTCATTATCATATAGATGATGGAGATTTATATGAAATTCCCATTGTGATAAATTCCGATAATCTCACATGTGAAATAACTTGTTTATTTTCACTCTCGAGACTTTCCGCGCTATTTACCGGAACTTTTTTTCACACACAAAGGTACAAGATGCAATGTAAGAAGCACAACTGTGTATAAATACACCATTTCAAACAATGACAAATTGTACATTTAGAAAATGACAATGTGTTATGTATCATAAGAGTGTATTTTTAATTTTATTTTGATTTGGGTGACTTGGCTCAATGTTAATAAATCACCAATTTTTGGTAAGATAATAATAAAACTCAGTGTTCATCTTATTAAATATAAAAACAGCAGATTTTCTTTCGGGTAAATGTCAGTGTCAAGGCAGTATTTAAATCAGGGAAAAAAAAGAAAAAAAAAGTAGACATTTTGATGGCAACATTCATACATGTACATGTTTAGACTTCAACATACAGATGTAAACAAACTACATTGAATTATTATGCCAAACAGGCAATTAGGACAGGCACATGAATAAAATGATCAATGTTACCCAGGTGCACATGTATATCTTTTTTGTAAACTCTTGGTATGAAAAAAAAATGTATTTCATGAATAATAAAGAACTCATTTTAATTCAACTGAAGAGACGAATGCTTCATGTTTGTCACAGACTCAATTTCATATATATGTGTTTCGAAACACTTGCCATACTATAGTGACATACATGTCATACATGTGTTTTCCTATTTTTCCTATTTAATCAACGGCTGACACACAGTTAATTCACGGTCACCATAGAGACTTTGTCATAGTAATTTCTTGTAATCCAAATCTTTAGATCGTTTCAATATTCACACCACAATAACACAAAAAACACTCAAACTTCCAGTTTTGAAAAAAAAGGCAGCATGGTTACTTTCACGACACACATCATAAATTCATGTTTACGCTCACTTGAGACGTCCAACTGAAGATTTCCGCATCGAAATTTAAAACTTATTGAATAATTATGTCACACAACTCTTCGCTTCATTCACAATAACTGCAAAATATGCATCAATCTTCTCGAGGTGACAATCGGAATTTGTCATTTTGACAGTTGTATGCATTACACATATATGCATACGCCAAACAAAAATGCCAGTGAAATCGACAATGAAGTGAATCCAAATATAAACGTCAGTATAAAAAAAATAGATTTGATATTCTGAATCTATATAATAAAAAGTATAACTAATCGCAGTATTTGAAAAATCGTTAAATTTCGGTCACGCAATATCTTATTTTTGATATTCAAATACGGCGATTAGTTATACTATAAATATACGTATTAAATTAATTGTATTGTAAAGTTGATGTTGAACCCTTTCGTAAACGTAAATCTTTTGGTTTCTTAGAAACGAAGAATATGAGGAATTATTTAAATTCAGCAATAAATTCTGTTTATAAAGCAAAACAGCTACCCATTATCCACATATGTTGCACATTCTTTCAGATACGTTGAAACAATTCTACTTCAAAAGAGATATTAGGAAGAACGAATGATATCGAAGTTCATTAGTTTTACGGACACCATCACAAAATGGTTCACTGACACGGACTGTTTTTTTTCAAAGCACAAAAGAAATGTTGTCTGCAGTTCTTAATCTTTATAGACATGTACTATAATAGTCGAATTATCTGTATTTTCACCAATTATATGTTATTCCCGATTGTGAGATAAAGACTGAATCTGAATTAACATGATTATAGAAGAATGAAAAGCAAGAAACGCTTACCAACTACCAAAATTTATCATTATCCTTTTATATTTTTTTGGATGTGTTTGAGTCAGCTGCGTACTTTTACTATGTGCAAACACAGGATTAGTATAGTTCTTTTTCCTTCTTTTAGTTGATTGATATAACGGAGTGTTGAGTATTGTCGGATGTAATACACCTATCTTTGTTTTTGATTTACCTTGAATATCATTTTCCTTTATTCAATGTATTTCCCTTTTGAGTGTTCTTGTTCTGTGTCCCTGTCACGTAGTATTGCCATTTTAGCAGTATTTGTATTGTAGAATTTTTTTTTGTTACAGTTCAATGTTTCTGATGTTCCGTAGATTTCCTCTTAAGATGTCATCGGATTTAGTTAATCACTCATATTTTCTTTCGGTGACTCAATTTGTGACATTTAAACACCGGTAACATACTGCTGCCTCTATCTTCAGCTCTAAAATAGTTGTCAGGAAGAACGAATGATATCGACACTCACATGTTAAACGGTCGTCATAACAATGTGATTGGCTGGCACGATCTATCTTTTACTCTCTAACGCAGTCCTATTTCTTTATATACATGTCGTTAAATAGTCAAATTATCCGTTTTTTTAACAATTGTATGCTTTAACCAATTGTGAAAAATTGACTGATTGTGAATTAAATTGACTTTTGATAAATGCGTGGCAAAATACGCTTTACAACAACAAAAAGTGTTATTCTTGTAGGTTGCACTTTGTAAATACAGCTGTTTCTCAAAACACGCCTCTTTTGGGGAGTAATTGAATATTATATGCACATGAGATGCAAGTAAGAATTGTATGCAAATCAGGTTGCTCATATGTGCAGTTTGGTAGTTCATATGTGCCCACAAAAATCTAACATAATGCTCACATGTGCAATTCAAACCTCAGGTGAGCTTTTATCATCCATGTTAGCTTTATGTTAGTTTTGTACTTTGAAAAGTTTTTCCATTCTTCTAACCATTCAAAACTAACCTACATCATTGCTCATATGAGCTTTTTCAAAATGACTTGCCCAGTCATGTACTTCCTGTAAATTCAAATTCATGAAAAGCATGCAATAAATGGAGGTAGATGGATATGGAAAATGTTAAGTCCTATATTGTGCTATTTGAAGAAAGGCATTGTTGAAATCTGATAAAACCAGTGTGGCTGTGGTTAATTATTTGTAAGTTATCATTTCTATTTCATTATTTTCATTTTTGTGTCAGATTTTGAAATATATTACAATTTTAAGTCCTTTATGGGAATATATATATACAGGTTGCTTAAAATAAGTACTACATGTATAAAGATTTTTCCTTTTAAAACTTTTTGAAATACAGTACTTATTAATCAAAGACATTCATTGTGTACTAAACTTGCAGGTCCCTCTATTAGTTTTATAATGTATATGTTATGTTTTTAGTCATGATCATGATTATTGTTTATATAAAAAAAAAAAAAATGATATGAAAATCATAATTAACTGACAATAATTAAAGAATAACTCTTTTAACATGATGTATCAGTTATTTTATTTTCAACTGAATCATTTAAGATTTTCATTTAAATTTGAAAAAAATATTCCTTTTTTAAAGCAGCCATTTTGTTTTGGTCAACTATAATATTCACGTGTGCAACATGTGAGCAACTATATATGAGCAGTTGTGCAATCTAATAAAATGCACATGTGAAACAAAAGCTCATATGATCAGTTGCACGTGAGATTTTTAACATGCAAATTAGGTTAGTTTCATATGGGCAATGTTTTTGCTCACAAAATGCTCACCTAATTTGCATGTTAAAAAACTCGTGTGCAATCATGTTAGTTTCTAACGTGAGCATCTTATGTGCAACTTATGTGCAACATGTTAGCACTTTTTGGTAAGGGATGCTACACGCGTTGAATTTAAGAGTAAGATCAAATACCAGTAGTTTGTAGACAGGCTTGTAGCCAGGATAATATTACAAGGTAGAACTTAAGGTACTGCGGCAAATATTACATACATATATGCAGGTATATATTTTACAATGATACACGCTTTGAATTTAAGAGTAAGATCACATATTAGTAGTTTATAGCCAGCCTTGTAAGTAAGATAATATTACAAGGCAAGGTAGAACTAAATGTACTGCGGCAACTATCACATACATATGCAGGTTGAAAATAATGTTTATGTTAATATGTTTATATTGTATGAATGTACTCAGGATTTAAAATACCAGCATGCTGACTTGAAGCATAAAGATCTATCTTTTAAATATTATCCTGGCTACAAACTATGTATGAATACTGTTTGCTGAAGTCCTTTTGCCGAAATTCAAAAACAATACATTATCATCAGCATATAGTAAACAATGTAAATTGCTAACCCCTTTAATATTCTTTATAAAGAAGTTTAAGGATCCATACCGTGAAGCAATTTTTTTAACTCGTGTAGTAATTTTGACTCTAAATATGCCTCCTCTAGTAGTGGAAAGATGATCCCAAATTGTCAAGCCAGTATCTGATCATAGACTTTGCAATGTCAAAATGCAGAGTGAATCTACCGAGTTAAGAAAGATTGGCAAAATGTGTTTCTCTTTTGGTAACACCAAGTAAATGTTTACAAAATTTAATGCGTAGTCTTCCCGAAAGAATCTTAGGATAAGCCTGATCTACATTTGTAGTCATAGATTTTTTTTTTTGAAAGGGTTGAAATATCCCCAAATTTTAGTACTATATAAGAGAATAGGTTTTATTGTATGCTCAAAAACATGAAGTCTGTTTTTTTAAACTTGGATTCAGTGACAAAAAGTCCTTGCGTAGATTATGGTAGGCTTTTAACGCCTTATTATACAATTTTCTCTGAGCGAAGGAAAACAATCCAGATGCACTAAAAGTTATTCCTAAATAAAAAAAATCCAGATGCCCTTAAAGTTATTTCTAAATATTTACAATGTTGAGCACAATCAATAAGTCTGTTATAAAAATAAAAAATCATGTTTGATATGTCTGCCTGTCTTGTTAAATACAAGCACCTTGGTTTTATTGGGATTAATTTTCAAACACCGATCTTAATCCATCAAGTTTACTTTGAAATCCTTTTGCTCAAGTTGAAAAAATGGCAAGATCATCAGCATATTTATAGTAAAGAATAGGCTGGTCGGGATAAACAACAGCTGGATCAGGGGAACTTTTAACACAATCAGGAACTTCATTTATAAATATTTTAAACAAATTTGGACTCAAATTGTCTCCCTGTTTTACTCCAACTTTAGTTCTAAAGAGATCTCTTACCATACTCTCTAACTATATTCAATAGCTTAAGTTTTATCCCTGGGAGAATGACAGTATCAAAAGCCTTCTGGAAATCAACAAAAAAGGCAAACACTCTACCTTCTTTTGTATTACAATACTTATTTATAATAGTTTTTAGAATGAACATATGGTCAGATGGTCGTGTTTTTATGGTAAACCCAATTTGGCTCTCATCAATAATATGATATTTATCTAAGGATTTACAAAGACGTGTATCAAGTATCTTATTAAAAAAGCTTCCCCAATGAATCAGTAATTGTAATTCCTCGATAGTTATTAAGATCGGATGCATCATTCCCTTTATGAATTGGGAATAAAAAACCTGTGGTCCAGGGTTCATGGTATTTTTCATAAGAAAGACAAAGATGTTTAGCGGATAGCATGGTACTAATAGAATTTTCAGAATTTTCTAAAACCACGGGTAATAATTATACCTGAACTTCGAATTTGCACCTTACAATCAGCTTGACTATATACCAAATGACAATACGACTTCTCAAAATCCAGGCTAAGAATAAGATGCATGTTGTTTAATTCGATTACGGACCTGCGAATTCGCGGATATGGTCTTGTCTCGATAACGATCCCCATAACATTATTTTGACTCCTTACTTATGCTCTTTCGGCTTAAAGTATCAATTTTAGATTGTAGATTTTTCTTTTAAATTCCACCTAGTAGGTACATACTTGTTTTTAAAAAGTTTATCTTTTCAATTCATGCAAAATATAAAAAAAATAAATCAGGATACTGTTATTTCATGTGATGTCAAATTTGTTAAAAGCGCCTTTTCTTAATTCGTAACTAAGAATGATCATAACCAGAGCTGTGTGTTAAAATGAATTCTCCACTTTTGAGAAATTTATATTGTTATAAAACTTAACAGCTTATAATTAGTTGCCTCTTGGTTGATTTTATACATTATATTTTAAGTAACAGTGACTGGTCATTTCATTTTGTATTATTGGGGTTTGTTTTCGATTCGTTCCAATTTTCTTTCCTTTCGCACTTTACAGGTACCCCTCTCTTCACCTCTTTTAGTTTTTATCATTTAGGGAAATCAACTTCACAAATATATCATATAATAAAAAGACACGTTTAAAACTTTTGACTTGTCTTATTAGGTCCTATTTAATAAAGAGTTACGACCATCACAATTTTAAGTTACGACCATCCTGAACAATTTTGTTTTTTTAGTTACGACCATCATGCTCGATTTATTGAATGATCATTTTACTAAAATTGGAATGTTTTTATGTATCAAATTTTGTTTCAATATCAACGCACTGACGATTAGTATGTATGAGACAAGCGGTTTTACTGAAACATTTTTTACTGCACGAAAATCGGAAAAGAAAATTTTATCCCTAGAGTTGTCTCCCATCTTCGGATGGTCGTAACTATAAGTTACGACCATCCGCTTACCACCAGTGGTTATGGGATTTTATTCATTTAATTCTTTGTTACATGTAAAGTGTATATTTTTAACGATTAATAAATAAGGACATTTAAATTTTATGCTATTGGATTGCTGAAACAAGTTATAGGAATATGAATTTTGTCAGAAGAGAGGTTTTTCCTAATTCTGTTTAGGACGAGATAATTTATTGGAGTTTATTGGATAAGATATGACATAGCTCTAATCGAAACTGAAACAAATCCTGAAGAAAGAGAAATATCATTTTTGATCTGTTGCTATATAGTTGAATTGTTCTGTTAGTAGTATATATTTGCCTAAAGTTAATAATATTTCCCTTTTGGACTTTATCAATTTACAATTTTTGTATTTTGCGCTCAAAGTAATGATCAAGATATTTAAATTTGCTAATTATAAGTTATGATAGTAAATTTATTTTCACTTTTTGAAAACCGTCTTCACTTTTTTTTTTATAAAGGTATAATTTTTTTTTACTGATTTGAATTCGCACCATTTTTGAGAAACAATAAGTACGAATTGACAAGACAGTTTAAGTTACTAGTAATCTAAGTTCTTACCTTTTTGTAATGTGTCCTAACTTAGGATAATTAAAGGGAATCCATGTTTAAAACATGCATAAGAGTTTATCGTTTCTCGTTTTTTATGTAGATGCGACCGTTGGTTTTCTTGTTAGAATTGTTTTACACTGTAGCTCCGTGTTGAAGACTGCACTTTGACTTGGATTGTGAGATGTCTCATTGGCACTCATACCTAATCTTCTTATATCTATTTACATTTATCGAAATATTCTGATAAAGATAAAGATCGGAAGTTGCTATAATGTTTAATTGAAAATTAATCATTTACAGTTACGTCAGTGTTATCGTAAATTAATTACTGAAAGAGAAAGGTTGAAAATTGTACGACAAATACCACTCCCCAAGAAAATGTTGGAGGGTTTAGGTAATTTATATTTTTTAAACAACCAAAACATTACACTTAGCAGATAACTGTATTGCATTTTAAGCTCCGACGGCATCGATTGGGGATTTGATGGCCGCAAATTAAGTTTACTGGCGACGCGTTAGTGAAGACAGTAAACGAGTATTTGCGACCATCAAATCCCCAATTGATGTCGTCGGAGCTTAAAATACAATATTGTTATCTCCATTCTAATGAAACTGACAGAAAACAACATTAAAACGTGTTTTTAAAATCTGTCAAATGCCGTCTGCGCTTGCGCGTACGTCCCATAGCATCAATTGTCAATTGATGCCATGTAAATGAGTGACGTTATCCAATCAAAATGAACTTTACAAACGTTGTTGCATTAGAATTTATATTCCTTGTAATTTGACTTGGTTTTTTGGTGATAACTTGGGATTATAAGAACTTTTTAAATGTAGAGGCTACTCTGTATTCTTTAAATACATAAAAAGTAACATCACAAAAATACTGAACTCCAAGGAAGATTCAAAACGGAAAGATCCTAATCAAATGTCAAAATCAGATAATAAAACACATCAAACGAATGGACAACAACTGTCATATTCCTGACTTGGTACTGGCATTTTCAAATGTAGAAAATGGTGGATATAACCTGGTTTTATAACGCTAAACCTCAATCGTGTATGGCAGTCGAATCAAATTCCATTATATTTACAACGATGCGTGAACAAAACAGACATAATAGGTAAAATTTTCAAAATAGAAATCGGCAGTCATTACTGTGTCATAATCTCAATTAGAATAAAAACGGACTAATATTAAACAAAGAAACACAAAAAGCATCTATCAAATTTAACAACCACATTCATTGCAAATAGTCGCTTATTTGGCGTCAGAATGTAAGAGTCAATATAATTTGTCGTATTTTCAGTTTCACATGGAGAATGGTGGTATACAGGGTTGAAAAATCAAAAGTTTTGTTAGGACTAATTTCAGAAAAAGACCGAGATTTAAAATTATCCAGAAGTTCTTTAGAATTTTTAGGAATCCACATAGGATTAATACCACTACGCGAGTTAAATAATTTGTTCGTTCAAATTTTTTCAAAATTATAATAGGCAATAACAGTATGGCATTATAATAGAAATAACAAAAAAGCGGGATCTTTAAAAGTACAGAGCCACGTCATATATACCAAAGAAACACATAAAGTCACACGTACAAAACACACCAGCAAAAATGAAAGATAATACAAACCCATTGACGGGATGTATAAGTACCGAGCCACGTCAAATGGATATCACTAAAACAGACCAAACAGTATAAGTAATATTAATAATAAAACAAAGACAAATAAAATAACAATATAACACGTTATAAAGATGGTCAACCATGTAAGTACACATAATCTATACATCAAGACCATCATGTATTATTTGTGAAGTTGGTACGGAATATTTATAACAAGGTCTTGGTACCTTCCGATCAACTTTGTTTTTGGAAAAAACACGTTCTTTGACACACCCCTGGCTCATCAGCTCTCTGCTAAGACACTGGTGACGTTTTACAAAATCTGAGTAGGAGCTGCAAGCTGTTGAATATCGAATAAGTTGGGAAATGTATATCTCTTGAGTAAAGATGTAAGGATCATTTCGAATTATGACCAAACCATTTCAGAGAGGAATAATATTATCGAAACAATTTCGATTAGTTATTCATAGTTTAAGAACAACTACAACAATGTTCTTTCGACTATCATATAGTGACTTTTTTTGTATTTTTCTTACTTTAGAGCTATAAACAAAATACATGTATATAGCGAAACTTTGTATAAAGCTCACACCCTACTGTGTCATCGTAGCTGTAAAACGGTACTCCATTTGTCCAGTTATTTTTTTTTATTATAAACATCTGTTAATTTCTATGCAACATTCAAATCAGTTTTCACATATAAAAGCACGTTTCTATTGTTCTTCATTTTCCAAGGTAAAATAATTTGCATTGATGAACATTATATGCAGATATACGTTTTAAAAATATTGTTTTCTACAGATTTATCCAACAATCAAATTGCAACGCATGACGTGAATACCTTTCGAGATTTGACAGCTTTCTCTCAATTGTAAGAAACTTGATCCCGCAAAAGATTTTTTTTTTGCCATCATGTGTTGTAAGTTTTCTGTCCCAATGAATTAACTTATCTTTTGAAATAGTTTTGCAATTTCCTAACACATATTTAATATTGAAGGAGTAGGCCCAGTACCACCCTTTTAAAACCAAAAATATAGCAGTTTTAAAAGATTTCTAAAATGTAAACTTGGAAAGCAGAATACTTCTGTTACATACATATGGGATGTTTAATGACAATACACTGCACATGTTTCGTGTAAGAGCATCATTAAATCATGCAAAATTACTGAAATCTTTTAGCTAATTTGAAGGCAGTTTTCGTCTCAATTGACAGAGGCCGCATTTGCGTTCACTCTTAATATTTAAATGCATGTTGCAATTAATGATACTACATAACATATATAAAGTTTGAGAATGAACACGAATGCGGACACCTTTTGCTATTAGACATGTCTTGGTATTTGTTTATCCAGTGTTCACGTATTTAGTTACTAAATTTGATTTGTAATTATCATTGGATATTGTATTGTGTCTTATAGTTTGTAGTTACAATTTTATTTTTTATTTTCTATTCGTGTGTAAAAGTTAAGATGATTTATCATCAAGGTCATTTTTATGATTTTAGATTAAAGCAACTATGTGCACATGATTTATTTATTGGACAAAATTTGATTAAGTTATATAGTGCAGTTAGTTGCAGAATTATTAACAACACAATTCTACATTAATATTCTTAAAATTATACAAACGTCAAATAACATAATTACAAGCCTGATCACGATTTATGTCCATTTGTAGAAATTAACATGTGACGTCACTTTTTGTGACGTTGATTCATTTGTGTGCCAGACGCTGAGTTTAATTCTATTAAGATGTTTTGTGTACTGTTCTAAACTAATTTTAGTTAGTCGTTGTTATTCTGTGAATAATATGTCGAATTTTACTATTATTTTATGTATTTATGTATTTCTTTGTTCTAAGTGTTCTTTGTACTGTATTTCCGTCAAGTAATGTTGTCATTTTAGCGGTATATAATTGCCATTAAGCAGGAGGTTTGGCTAGCCTCAAAACAATGTTCAACCCACCATTTTTTTTAAATGTCCTGAACGTAGTCAGAAATATGGTCGAAAATTAACAACAGGGTTAACAAAAAATATGACAAACAGACAAACGATAGTACACATATTCAACATAGAAACAATAAAGTCTAATCAACACGTGCCCCACCAGAAAATGAGGGTGTATCTAATAGTTCGTGTCTATGTATGCTGCATTGCCACTTTTTGTTTTGTTTTGCACTTCAGTGTTTCTGTTGTTTCCTCTTATAGTTGATGTGTTTCCCCGGTTTTAGTTCATCAGCCAGATAGTTTTTCTTTCATTCGAGTTATGTCTTCTATACAGCGGTATTCTGCTGTCGCCATTTTTTTTTTAAACCTTGTATCTATTTAAAACAAGGTAGTTTACTTGATCAGATATGGCAGAATTCCGAATAAAATTGAGACCATACCTTATTGCAGAGGAATAGGTATATCGATCAGATGCTAAATATTTGCGAATTCGTGACTAGTACTCGAGTTAAATGTTAGCGCTTTAAACTACTGCAGATGGACCTAAACAAACAACTAACTTGGAAATGATATAGGTTGCACTGTGTTTCTAAAATCACGCCTCTTTTGGGAAATATATAATATTCATAGATAATTTGATTTGTTTGTATACTGGTTCCTAGATATAATCTCTATGTTTAATCTCAAAGAGACATAACGTGTGACTGTTACCAGTATAAAAAAACATACTATTGCGGAGAAAAATGAATTCTGCAGTAGGCAGAAGTAAAGGTAGGGGTAGTACAAAGATTTACTCTCGAAATTGCATTGTCTATATTCACATAAATGCAACCTATCAGGTTATTAGATCTGCCCTTCCCTCAATTTCTACAATATACCTTGAATATGTATGAAATTCGTTTTGATTCAAGTGGGTAACGTTTCCAAAAATAAAATGAAAGATATGTACGTTTAGATTAATGCTATGGAATTTATAACACAACACATGGTCGTTTTACGTCTGAATATCTTAGTCCTTTTTTTTGGGGGGGGGGGGGGGGGTTGTAAGGAAGGTATAAGTTATTTTAAGATATATATTAACAAATATTGACATATTACGAATAAATAATATTTCTAATCGAATTCAAAATTAATTCTTTCATTGAAGTTCGAAAATTGTATCTAATTTTCAAAAGTGAAATTTGTTTTTAATGAGTTAACCGTTGTAGGACCAGTACAGATCCCCAAAATCATTTGATAACAACACAAAGGGACCAATTGTGCACAATATATAATTTAGGGGTTACATATTTTATGTGGTTAATACGGATTATCTATATTAAGAGGACAGAAAGAGGATTTTAATATTAGAAACAAAAAATTCCAACACTGAATATGGTCTCTATCTGTTTGTTTTCAAATTAATTTTCTAATTCATCATTGGGTTAATTGTCAGAAGATTAGATTTATTAAGGTTTTTAGGGGAGCACCAACATATTTGTTTTGCATAAATTATAGCAATAATTATTCATCGGCGAAAAGGATAGTATCTTTATTGTGTTGGAAGAATCGTAAAAGTGTTTTATTTTCTAAATTCTATTTATTTACTCGGACATCGTAGAGTTTAAAATTCTTTTTTTTTTTTACCATAATGGACTTCATATTGTGTATTGAATTGAAACACGAACGCGGACCTCGATGAGAACACCTGGATTGAAAGTTTGCAAATATTCCGACCAATGAAATTCACTTTACTATGTAACGTGAACTTCAACGAAAGCACCTAGATGAGATATTTTATGTATACGACAGTTAGTTTTTAAATAATTAAATAGTTAATAAAAATTATATCAAAGCAACAATGCATAATTGTTTCTTTTCCATTCTTGTTTATTTTAATAATGTTTATGTTGATTTTAATTTGGTAGGTAGACTTATATTAAATGCCCTAAACGTAAATATACGTTTTTTTTTTTAAATGCATTAGACGTAAGATAATGTTGACTTAGAGCAAGTCAAGGTCGTAAAACTTAAATCAACCAACCCATCGATATCGCAGACTAAAATTTATCTCATATAAACAGAATATATGTTCATTTATAGCAAGACTTTTTGTACGTCACGGTGCATGACAGCACAATAATTCCTTTACAGAATCGGAACCACAATTCACAATTTTCGTATTGATCTGCTTTTCTACAATTAACGCCCGTTTCGCGTCAGTGACCGATATTACAATTTGAAACACAGTTTTAAAAGTTTATTGAGCTGTTCCTTCATTTACAAAGTTGTGCAAGACTTAATTGTTTATTAAATTCATCAAATGTCAACATTATCTTCATTAATTTTATTATTTAACACAACATTGCTTTTATTACAAGCTATTTCATATATCAATATACAGCTAGGGAATATTTGTTGTTGACCGAAAATATAAGATACATCGATTTAAACTATGTGAAAAATAAATAATTTTTGTAAGTAACTTTAATTTCCGTGTCTATATTTAATTACGAGTACACTATAGTAAGACAGAAAAAGAGAAACGGAAATATACAGGAATAACTAAAGTTTCGTAAGTCATTGCAATGGACCATACATTACTGACATGTCACAAGTTTTCATAGCACTCAGCAAGTTTTGAAACGAATATGTGAGATAAAGATCTACTGCACTTGGGCAAATTAAAACTATGTTAAACATCTAACTATTTTATTGTGAAGTATATTACTTTAATAAGAATACATGCATTTATATATGAGCCAGTCCATGCGAAAAGGTACAAAAACGAAAAATTTACGAAATTCTAAAAAGTGTGCATAATTATTGGTAGTAGACTTGTGATTTATAAAACACATTTACTTTCCATCATATCATCAAGCTGTGAGCTACACGCACCTGCGAGTGTTGAGACCCCCCTCCCCCTAGTTTTATCAAGATTTTTAGTGAATTATTTCATATATTTCAATCATTTTCAAAGTACAGTTTAAATGGCTTGATTTTCCAAATGTTAACTTTAAACCTTGTAGCAGTGGGGATAAGGCTCTCGCTTACGATGCGGATATCGATGCAATCAAACCGGGCAACGGTTCGAATCCCGTGCAACTAAGGTTGATTTATATAATATTAAATAACTTAACTTAACTTAAATTTCAATTTTTAAAACACAAGATGTCATAGTTTTTGCATTTTCCCTCATGTTTTAATGTTGTCTTTCTTTCTTTAAACCTGTAGAACTGACGGAAATTATTGACTTTTGTCTCTGTAGTGTCATAATTTTTTGTAGTTTCTGGTCGGTATAGCATTAGTCCGGGGAACAAATGATTTTACACTTGCTCAAATACCAACAATTCAGATATTTCTACGTCTTTTTCGGTTTTAATTGACAAATTCGGGATAGAATTGACAATCTTATGAATGTTTACATTAATGTAATTTTTTTTCGGATAAAATCGTTTTTCAAAAATACTATAACAAACTTTGATAACGTGTCCTGTAAAGTTTACCAAAAGGACTTTTTGTACCTTTTCGCATGGACTGGCTCATATATAAGTCGATAAAGTTTGAAACAAATAAACAAAAGATACATCGATGTTGTTTTGCTTGAGTGATTTACCTGTTAAAAGATCGGGTCTCAACACGGTTTAAAACGAATTAATACCAGTTTAAAATAGTTTAAAATAGTTTTACGGGGGGCGTGGCCTATTTGTTTGACGTAACTTACCGCCAACTTGAATTAAATTGAACGACTGCAAGCGAATCTGTTTGACTGGCATTAAAATGATTTGATATGCATTGAAACAAATTAAAAATTATTTTTAAATTTGTCAATCTTTATCAAATGACGATTAATCTCATTTAAACAGCGTTAATGCGTTTTTGTCCGATCAAGCTAAATTCGGGTTACTAGTGATATATAAACAAAATTAAAAAAAAAGTTTATGTGTCAATGTTTCAAAAGAATCAAAATAGAAACCGTACAAAATACAACTCATAAATGAATTTATAAATTATTTGTCAAAAATAAGTTTAAAATATAAATCAATTTTGAAAAAATAATAATGTTAAGAATTATGTTACTATATTTCTAAGATATTCTAAGGTGGTATGCAATATATCAAAATAGAGGTTACCTTGTATCTGTTTAGGACAAGGTTGTTTATTTAACATATACGACAAACCTTACTGCAAAGGAATAGCATTATCGATCCGGTGTTATACATTTGAAAATTGTTGATTAGTAGTACAGTACAATCTTTGCTCTTTGGATTACTGGAATTTGACCGTGACCAACAAATAACATGAAAATGACATAAGGTTGTTGTGTTTCACTTTTTTCTGTAATATACCTAGAATATGTATACATTTTGTTTTGATTAACCTGGATACCGTTTCAAAGAAATAAGTCGTTTTACCTCTGATTTCATCTAATCTAAGTTGTCTTTTTTGGGGTAATAAACAAGATATGATTTATCATAAAATATACATGAATAATATTTCTATTAATTTTTATTTTATTTAAAAATTCTAATCGAGTGCAATAGTCACAATAGTAAGGCGGCTTCATGAAAAATTGTGCACATCCTGCTACAAGTATGTAACTTGGCACAACGCTTCCTCTAGTATTACTCTTTGATTTCAGATAAGAGGCATTTGAAAAAATTGTCCCACTTCCGGCAAAGTTCAAAATGCCGGACAGTATACTTAAATCAGCCGAATATCGAAGGCTACTACCGGTACCGCTACTTCGGCACAAACATTTGTTATGTGATACTTTTGGCTATATTTAGAGATTATAAGTCGTCGGAAGCCCTACTTCCGGTAAAATCCAATATAGCGGACATTGTACTACAGTAAGCGTATTTATTTGGGAGGATAATTGAAATGTGTTTGAATGTATTGCTACTATCATCATATTGTACAGGAACCTTTCTATGGTGCTTCTCATGGATACAATATATAGGTTATATGTCTTTAAAATCCCAACTTCCGGTAATATCCAATATGGCTGACATAGAAATATCAAATTTTGATTTTAATATTCGACTTTTTTCAAAATGTTAAATTAGTGGGGTATTTTTTGCGCCTGTAACTGAACATTCGGCTTGAAGTAATCTCAAAAACTACTAATTCACTATTATGTTTACAATGTTTAATACAAATATAAAAAAGATGACCAAAATAACACAGACATTAACAGCTATAGGTTACCGCATGGCCTTCAACAATGAGCAAAGCCCATACCGCATAGTCAGCTATAAAAGGCCCGGTAAAACGATGTAAAACAATTCAAACGAGAAAACTAACGGCCTTATTTGTATAAAAAAAATTTAATCAAAATTGAACGATAAACAAATATGTACATGTAATACGTTAACTCTTTCGGTAAAAAAAAAAAAACGATATTGTGACAATTTCAGAGATGAGTCCTCAATCTGTATCCTCGATGTAGAGTTTTGAATAGATTAGTTAAAGAAAGAAGACACTAAAGTACTAAAACACTTTTAGAATAACTAATTTATGGCCGCAAATACATGTTTATATCACCTCCACAAGCGCATAAAGCAGTGCACGGGTGACTTGATTTTCCACATTTACAAAGAACGTGGCATCCTTTCTTGCATCCATAATGAACAAGCTGCTGACAAGCTGAAGAGTCATCACAAAGAGTTGTCCAAAGGGGTTCCTATGGATCATATTTGTCCCTTCGCCATTCATAAGCGTCTGGCATAGGAATTAATTCCAAGCTTGTTACTCATTCACACCCGCCATGATACATTGCACGTTTTACATGCTGTAAAAGACTAGACCAAGTTGAGGGAATAGCCTCAATTAGTCTTCCTTTTTGCGCAAATAGTTATTTTATAGCTTCGTTACCCCCATCTGATTAGTTTATGCGATTTTACTGTAAAACCGCGGTGATTTAGGCTGATTAATCAGTATACTTAATGTTAAAGTCACATCTTTAAATGCCATCAATGTCTCCCACACAGTCTTTTTTCCCTTTTCAAGCAAACAGAGAACCGTATCACAACCGGTAAAGGCATGTGATCACTCAGTGCCTTGTGCATTGGAAAGGTCATGGATAGATATTTATCCAAAGCTGTTTGTCCGCCCAAAAACACAGGCCATAATTCGTCTACCCCTATGTCACGGAATAGTGAAAAAGTAATGACACCATCCACTCATGTTATACTTTTAAGGTGTTTCTTAAAGTAATGACATAAAACCAAATCAGCATACTCGTTTGTTAACACCTTGAAATTGTAACAACAGTGGATGCAGTCTCGGGGCCGTACATAGACAATAGTTTCTTAAGGTAAGGACATAATACCAAATCAGCATACTCGTTTGTTAACACCTTGAAACTGTAACAAAAGTGGATGTAGTCTCGGAAGCGTACATAGACAACAGTTTGAAGGCTGTTACAAGAAGCAAGAGCTAGGGGAAAGGGAATACACAGACAAGTCCAGGGTCAAAACAAATTCATCAAAATTGGCAAGGTTTTCTGAGAGATGACGACAATGAGAAAGAACTTTTTAGTTTACATTCACAGCAGCTTGCTCAATAAAATTTTGAGGAAAAGGTAGTTGTAGCAATGAATACTCAGGATGTTCTGTGTTGTCCACCACATGATGATCTTTCAAGTTTAGCACCATGTTTACATAAAGAGGCTGACACTAGAATCATGATGCACGTGTCTGATGCATTAAAACACAGACTTAAATGAGTCATGGTTAGAACAGTCGATACTGATGTTGCTGTCATTGCTGTTTATGCTATGCCTTGACATACGGGGACAGATAAACTTTGGCTTGCATTTGGGAATGGGAAAAGCTTTGGATATATATATATATATATATTCATGACCTTTCAAATGCACTAGGCATAAAGCGATTTCATGATTCCTTAAAAAGGGAAAAAAAGACTGCGTTGGTGAAATAGATGGCGTTTGAAGATGTGACTTTAGCATATAGAATGATGATTGATCAGCCAACATCAACAGATATGAATTTGATAATGACATTGCTAGAAGGATACGGGGTTTAACTGTAAGATCGAACAAGTTATCAGATGGGGAAAACGAATTAAAAAAACATCTGTTTTTGGAATGGGAAGACTAATTGTGGATGTAAGAAAGGATGCTGCCGTCATTGTAAATGTGGAAAATCGGGTCTCCCGTATACTGTTTTGTGTGATGGTGATTGTGAATAAACATGTATTTGTGACCAACAAGTATTAATTCAAAAAAATGTTTTAGTATTCTAGTATATTTTGTTTTAAATAATCTATCCAAACCTCTACATCTTTGAAATGGACGTCATATTTTTTTTCCGGAAGTGTTAACTTTTTATGAAAACATTTAAAACATAATAGAGAAGTAGTGGTATTGATAACTTAAAGCCAAAAGTTTAATGACCATCACAAAAAAAAAACGTTATTAACATTTTGAAAAAGTGGAATATTGAAATAGATAATTGATATTACTATGTCTGTCCGCCATATTGGATATTACCGGAAGCAGGGGTTTCAAAGACATATTTTCCATAATTCCATGCTAAAAAGCACCAAAGAAAGGTTCTTGAACAATAAAATGATAGCAGAAATACGTTAAAAACACATTTCAATTACCCTCCCTAAAAAATAAGCTTATTTTATTACGATGTCTGCCATTTTGGATTTTACCGGAAGTAGGGTTTTACAGACATATAATTTATAAAATATATCATATTGATTGTAGTACATAACAAAGGTTTTACAAAATATGATGATAGTGGCATGATAGAACCACCTTTTTACATACAAGCCTTCGATATTGGGCTGATTTAAATATACTGTCCGCCATTTTGGATTTTACCGGAATTGGGATATTTTTTTCAAATGCCTAAATTAATAGAGTAATAGTTGAAGAAGGTCTATGTCAAATTTCATGCTTGTAGCAGTATGTACAAAATTTGTGTGAAATATGCTTGCACTACAATAGATTAGACATTAAAATGGTAGCATACGCTATAAATTTAAACATACTACACAGAGGAACAAGTGATCAGTATGCTGGAGTTTCTTATTGACAACATATTTGTTGAATTTGGAGGTAGACTTTTTCAACAAATTGTCGGCATTCCTATGGGAACGAACTGTGCGCCTCTCCTTGCCGACCTCTTCTTATTTTCATATGAATCGGAGTTCCTTCAGACACTTGTCAAAAACAAGAAGATCAAAGAAGCCAGGTTATTTAATTTCACTTTCAGATATATTGATGATGTTCTTTCCATTAATAATCCGAACTTTTCTGATTGGGTTCCATTAATATACCCACCAGAACTAGAAATTAAAGAAACAACAGACACGGCATCCTCCGCCTCATTTTTAGACTTATACCTCGAATTTGACATACACAGTCATCTCAGTACCAGAATCTATGACAAACGAGACGATTTTAATTTTGAAATTATCAATTTCACCCAACTTAGTAGTAATATACCAACTTCACCTGCATATGGAATATACATTTCCCAACTTATTCGGTATTCAAGAGCTTGCAGCTCCTATTCAGGCTATGTAAAACGTCACCAGTGTCTAAGCTGAAAGTTGATGAACCAGGGGTGTGTCAAAGAACGTCTCGTCCTTTTTCTAAAAAAAGTTCATCGGAAGGTACCAAGAACTTGTTGATAAATATTCCGTATCAACTTCACAAATAATACAAGATGGTCTTTGAGTATAGATTTTGCGTACTGACGTTGGTTATCATCTTAATAACGTGTTATAGTATTCTTTTATTTGTCTTTATTAATATTACTTTTACTGTGAAGTCAGTTTTTTAGATATTCATTTGACGTGACTCTGTGCTTATGTAAAACATCATACTTTGAACGACAAAATTATTTCATTTATTAATATTACTTTTACTTATGGATCTTGTCATACTTTGAATGACAAAACTATTTTATTCATTAATATTACTTTTTTCTGTTAAGTCTGGTTTTTATGATATACATTTGACGTGACTCTGTACTGATGTATCATACTTATGTCATACTTTGAACCACAGAACTATTTTATTTATTATTATTACTTTTACTGTTGAGTCTGTTTTTTGTTATATCTACTTTACGTGACTCTGCATTTATGTATGCCGTCATACTTTGAACGACAAAATTATTTTATGTCTACCTGTGCGAATTTCAAACGCGCAATTTTACACCAGTAATGAAAACCTTCCATCCTTTATTGGAAGGTTTTCTATGGTAGACTTTACATAGATAAATAAAATCGTATCAGATAAGCAAAATGAGGATGTTAAATTTGATATATGCCTTTTTGTGCTTCTTCGTTACATGTGTGTTTTTATAGTGAATAAGATGATAACACAATGTTGACTACTGTACCCCTATTTTTGACATTTTTACTCTTTGAGTATGTTTGTTTTGTTCACGCATCGTTGACAATGTAATGGAATTTGATGCGACTGTCATATAATTGAGAGGTTTAGCTAGCTATAAAACCAGGTTCAATCCATCATTTTCTACATTAGAAAATGCCTGTACCAAGTCAGGAATACGACAGTTGTTATCCATTCGTTCGATGTGTTTGGACTTTTGATTTTGATTTTGCCTTTTGATTTTTGACTTTCCCTTTTGATTTTCCTCGGAGTTCAGTATTCTTGTGTTTTTTCTTTTTATATAATTGTTCCATTTTAGATCTAAAATTTTACTTCGAATTTGCAAAGTAAAATTAGTTTTTACTGAGTGAAAAAGGGAAACCATTTAAGGACCAATATAGATTCCCCTCAATTCCGTTGATGAAAACACAAGCAGGAACCAATTTCACAAAATATGATTAATGGGTTACGGATGTTATATGTATGAATACGGAGATTATTTAATTGTGTCAACTGAATTTGGTAATTTATGTAAAATGTACAATTTTACGGAATAACTGACAAGGACCTTTGATTCATGTTATTACATTACTGATATTAGTGAAAGGGTGGGAATTACTTTGACGGAGACGTTACCGTTTATCTGTTTAGGACAAGATAGTTTGTAGGAACAGATATTATAAAATTCTTGATCAATTGATTTCATCAGTACCTATTTCCGAACGAAAGAAATATTTGCTATTTTGACTATTTCAATTTGACATTTTTCGCATTATGCCTCAAAATGAAAATTATGATTATATAAAGCTACTGTATATACATATTGAAGTCATTTGTTTTATTTCTTTTTGAAAATGTCTCCACTATTCATATAACCGTATAAATATTGTAATTATTTAATTTGGAACTACTTCTTAGAATATTTTTGCACTTTGGACAGAAAATAGATATAAATAAAGGTACTAAATATCGACAGTCAATTGTTTTCCTCTCTCTTTGCAGTATTCCTAGAATATGCATCAAACTGTTGAATTATAAATAGTCAAATGCGTTTTGTAAAAATGTACTTTTTAACTTTTCTGGTCTTTTGGAAAATGTTGTTTGTGCTGTATTTAGACCCCTCTACAACGAAATTTGTTTTACATGCACACGTATAAAAATTACGGTTTTTATCCACGACAATCATTGGTTTGAACTTTATTTTTAATTCAGACTTGTTTATAAACCAATATTGATATATATCGATTAAATTCTACTTCTAATCGAGTGCAAAATTAATAACATAATTCTTCCATAAAAGTTCTAAAATTGTATCAAATTTGCAAAAGTGAAATTTGTTTTGAATGAATGAAATAGGTATACCGTTGTAAGACCAATATAGATCCCGAACGTCATTGGATAAGACAAATACAAAGGGACCAATTCTGCACAATATAAGTGTTTGGTATCCGATTCAATGTGGTTGATACGGAAAACCTAGATTACTGAATTAAGGACAATGGAATGACATTTTTGTCAGCATCATTTTAAAAATCAATTTAAGTTAACAAATATTTCTGCTCCAGATTAAGAGTACAAAAAATAGGGTTTTGATATGGAAAACAATGAATGCCATCACTGAATATGGTCTTTGTTTTTCAAATTTCTAAATTGTCCGAAGATTAGATTTATTATGTTTTTTTTAAGGCGAATACCAACATATTTTATTTTGCATAAATCAGCGAAGTCATACATTAACAATAGCTAGTTTTGATATACTAAATGTCTGTCAGTATTACAGCAGTATTAAACATTACAACCAGTTTTCAAATAGTAACACTGTTTTCAATTTAATTTTGTATTGAAAATAAACTGTATATTTCAAAGGAATAATAAATAACGACCTCTAGATTTTATGTTATTTAATTGCTGAAACGAACTAAGGGAATACAGATTTTGTCAAAAGAGATGTTTTTCTGTGTATGTGTAGGACAAGACAATTTACAGCAGCAGAGATAAAATAATTCTTAGATAAATTGAAACGAAACATAAAGAAAGAGAAATAGCTTTATAGATATGGTGCTATATATTTGTACTGTTTTATTAGTAAGATTTATTTTCAGAACTATAGAAAAAAATCTCTTTGACTTTATCAACTCTGCATTTTGTATTTTGCCCGTTATATAAAAATCAGAATTACACTAGAACACATCCGCGAAATCGCGGGCATTTATAGCTTGGTTAAAATTATGTAAACTATTGTAGTGAAAAAAAAATTTTAAATTATGTCTGGAGAATTTCAGAAAAGGTATCGTAATTCAAAGGTACTTGGAGACAGGACATTTTTTTAAGCCCTCTCCCTTTTTCAAAAGTTCGTTATTTTTTCTTTTCTGTTAAATTCCTGATTATTTTCGCGTTTCTGTATACTATGAACATTCCTATATTTTAAATAAAGTGTATTTGCTAATAAATATCAATTTCAAGTTTCTTCTCCACGGCGATCACTGCTTTATTCTATAGAGAGTCTCTATCTATGTGAAAATTATTGTCCTGTCCCCGAGTACTCTTTTGAAAAGTATTTGCAAGTTTAAAACTGGAAGTCTTGTTTGACTTAAAATTTGGACTGATGACGGAAACAATACCCGGGCGCCTTTATTTTCGTTTTTCTCCTAAAATAACCCAAACTTAATAATTATAAGAACAGATGACAAATGCGACTATGCATGGTATGCATGGTACGTATATAACAAAGAGGCATGCTGATTAATTAATTGTGGAAGGAAGAGAAGCGACAAACAAAATGAGGTCTTCTCGTTTAATAGTATAGATGAAGCTACTGAATATCAAGTAAAATAATTTATTTTTCTCTTTTTGAAAGCCGTCTTCACAATTCATTAAATAGGATACATTTTTTTTTGAAATTGAAATTCGTACCGTTTCAGAGAAATAATAACGAGGAATAAGCAAGACAGTTTAAGGTCATCTGAATTCTTAATTTCTTGTAATGTGTCCTATTTGTAGAAAAAAAAGCCTGCTTTTGTCTGCAAGTTGGATAGATATAATTTTATTAATTTATGGAAAGTTCAATTTATGGAAATGATGAAACTAAGAGTTGAATGAATAAAATAGTTATGTTCGTCATAAGAAATACGCATGGCATAATGTAAGTTAAATTATGAAAAAAGTTCATAAAATATCGAATGAAATTTTGTATGATTTATGCCTCGAGTTCATTTCCTACTGAAAAACTCTAGCAAGGTGCCACTTTATAGTCGGTCATTCCGTTTAAAAAAGCTTAAATACATTTTGAATAAAATAGTCAGCTTTCTATAAGACCTAAGTCCCATATTACGCTAGCTTATATATGTCATGATAGAGTCAGTATTTGGCATCGAATTTCAGATTATTGTAATTTTACATGATTAAGTATCTAACAGATATGAAAAATGCAGTTTAAAGCATTTCACTGTAGGTGTTTAACATAACATTACATCAATTATTCCAAATTTTGTACAAGCTTTTTAGCACGTCAAGTAGTTTGTCGTCTAAATATGATCAGCAGCCTTATATAAAGATATAAACTTTGAGAAGAAAAAATCACCCTTTCTAGACACAGTTTAACATTTTGATTTATACAATGTATATTTATCATCTCTTCGGAAAACGGATTTTGTGGGAGTAGATAAAACGTTTACTACGTTTGTTTGTCAGTCTGTCATGCACGGTTAATATATAAAAAAAAAGTGGTATACTTGACATGAAAAAACTCTCCACAAACGACCAAATGACACAGAAATTAACAACTATAGATCACGGTACGGTCTTCAACAATGACCAAAGCCAATACCGCATAGTCAGCTATAGAAGTCCCCTAAGTGACAAACGTAAAACATTTCAAACGAGAAAACTAACGGCCTAATTTATGTACAAACAAATAAACGAAAAATAAACATGTAACACATCAACAAACGACAACCATTGAAATACAGGCTCCAGAATGTGGCGTGTTTAAACATGTAAGCGGGATCCCAACCCTCCCTCTAACCTGGGACAGACTCAGAGGTGAAACAGAACAACATAAAAACGAACTATAAGAATCAGTTGAAAAAGGCTTAACTCATCAGATGGATAGTAACGATTGTCCATGAAAAAAGAGTCATCTTGATCTAAAGTAATTCTGGTTAAGTTTTGCATTAAGATACAAAATCTAATCAACTACAAGTCATAGAAGAATGATATTTTTTAGATCGCACATCTTTGATAACAATGGACGTTGAAAAAAAAGTTGGTCGCCTTCACCTATATTTTACGCACGAATGATTCTGATTAAAACTTGTAATAAAATCCAGATGATAGCAACAACACACTAAAGAGGAAAGCTATTTGTTACTGAGCACTTCTTTGATTTTATTGAATGTCCACACAAAATTTTTGTCACCATAACAGAAGCACAAAAACCGACAATCGTTATTATGTCAATATATAATTGTAATATAATTATATTAATGGAGAACTACTAGTATTGTTTTAATGTGAATTCTTCTCGTTGTTGATTTTGGCGTTCTAATTCTTTTCACATACAAACTTGTCTATAGTCTGAGGATTTCTGTTATTTTTGTTAAAAAATGTTTTTTTCCATATCCCATGTTAGGATCAATGTCAGAGGATGAAAATTTCATATCTGAATATTTTTCGTTACCTGGCAACGTTACTTTGACGGTGGATCTTGATTATTTCTGTGGGAATTCTTTCTCCTGTGTTTGGATCACTCACGGTGTAAAAATTGGAAAATTGTCGCAACTTATTATGTATAGCATAGTCCGAATTTTATACTTAAAAGGATTACAATTCTCAAAATAGTTAGTTTGCACTAAAAATTGCTCTGCCATGCCTTTTTAAAATAAGATTGAAAATCGTATATGTTTAAGTAAAATTCTATTTATATATGTGTATAAATACATATGTTTTTAATATTTAGAGTATATACAAATTAAGTTGTGAGCACTGCATATAATGGTGAAACCACTGCATATCATGTTGTGATCACTGCATATAATGGTGAAACCACTGCATATCATGTTGTGATCACTGCATATAATGCTGATCATCAACATAAGGCAGTCATGGCCTTCCATATATAACGGTTTTCCGTTTGTCTTATTACTTCGTGAGTTACTCATAATGAGAAGTTCAAATCAAATTTAGAGCAATATCAGGTCCCAAAATAAAATCATATGATAATCAAACATACAAGGAAATCGTTGTGACAAATATAATATATTAAGGTATGCTGTAATAAGGTTTATAAGAACCACTTTTGTAATAAATCAAAACGTGATATTTCTGCGAGCAGCATTTTGCAACGTTTGTCTGCTAATACTGCACTTCGTGTAATTTTATCTTATAAAAGCTCGAAATGGAGATGATGGAATGATGTTTATGATATTTGAGTTAATAAGAACCTTATTAAAGTACAGCTTCACTAATATTGAAGTATCTGTTTGTTATATTTGGTTACTAAGAAAATTGATTTTGTATTCGAATTTGGTATTGAGTATTCAATAAAATTTTCTAAAGACCAGGCGTTTCAGTTAGCCTTAATATGTTTATGATGTATCATTTTATTCATACATGAAAAATAACTATTCATTGTGTTATAAACATCTTTTACTTTTTATGCAATATTTAACTCACTTTTCACGCAGATATAGTATGTTTCCATTGTTCTTCAATTTTGAAGGTAAATATTTGTCATTCAGTGATATGACAAATTCAAGCAGAATTACGTTTTTAAAAATATTATTTTGTAAATTTTTATCCAACAATAACATAGCAACGCTTGAGGTGAATATCTTCGAGATTTTACGGCTATATATACGTTAAGGATCTTGATCACACAAATATATTGTTTGCCTTCATGTGTTTTAGATTTGATATTTCAATTGTTTAACTTATCTATTTACAAACATATATATATATATTCCAACTAATATTAATAAATGTGAGTTAATAAAGTTTGATATTACATGTTGACTGTACCAATTTTAAAAAATCAAAAATAATAACGTTAAGCATTATGTTACTGAATTTCTTCTAAGATATTCTAGGATGGTATACATTTTTTTCAAAACAGAGTTTACCCTGTATATGTTTATGACAGGTAGTTGACTTGAACAGACAAAGTTCTTCTTAAAATTCAGATCAAAGCTTACTATAGAGGAATAGCAGTATTGAGCATGTGCTATACATTTCCGAATTGTTGATTATTAGTACATATTCCAATAACAGTAAAATCTATACTCCTTGGACTTCTTCAATTTAACATTGACCCACGCATAACATGAACATGATATAGAGTTATTAAATATTGATTATCATTTTTCCTCTTTCTTTTTCTCTTTTTTTATATTTTGCATAAATCAGTTAAGTCATTCTTGAACATTTTTTTGTATAATAACTGTCTGTATGTATGTATACAACATAACAACCAGTTTTTCAAATCGATATACTACAACAATAAATAGTATATTTTTCTAAGGTACTTGAATTTTCTGGATAAACTTTGAACATTGTATGCAGAAATACTTTTAAAGAAATATTATTTTACAGAAGCCTAAGTAACAACAAAATTGCAACACTTGACGTCCATCTTTTCAAAAGATTGTCGGCTCTGACGGAATTGTAAGTAATTTGATTCAACAAAAGATGTATTTTATTGCATGCTATGGCAATGATTTAAACGATCTTAATGAAAAGAATTGTCATTTTTTCCAGATATTGAATTCCTTGTTAAATGTACAATTTAAACATATAATAAAATAAACCTTTATATTGTATGTTATTGATTTGATGAAACATGTTAAGGGAATAGGAATTTGGCAACGGCGTTGTTTACCTGTTTCTGTTTAGGTGGATATATTTACAGATACAGGGATTACATTATTATTATCAAAATTTAAAAAAAGAGAGAAAAAAATATCGATCTGTTACTATACATTTGTACATTTCATTAGTAAAATAGATTTCCAGAACAATAAAAATATTTGCTTTTTGGACTTTTGGAATTCTTGTGTTTTGCTCATAAATAAAGATCATTTTAAGCTACTTAACTGAATATATTTTAAAGCGTGAAAACCGTCTCCACTTATAATTGAAACGTACAAATTTGGTTTGATTTAATTTCCTACCGTTTTAAAGATATAATTAATACAAGTTGACATGACAGTATAAGGTCATCTGAATTCTGCCTTTCTTGTTATGTGTTTTCTCCCCTTAAATGGCTAAGTTAAAGAATTGATAATAAAAGCACAAATATTTAATACTTTTTTTTTAGATATTTGGAATAATGCAACAAGTTTTCTTTATATAAATAAATAGCCTAACTAATAAATTGCAGATATTTTGCAAATAACTAGACCAATTTTGTACAGCGATTGTACAATCCAAGATGGTTGCACGTCATAAAACTATTTCAAGGGAAATTTGTCAACTATGAGGTTTCTCTGTTTCTGTTTCGAACAATTTAATACAGGATCAGAGTAACAGAATTCTTATCAAAACTGAAACAAAATCACAAGAAAGAGAAATATCATATTTGATCTGTTGCTATATATTTTACTGTTTTACTAGTAGTATATATTATTAGAACAACAAAAATATTTGCCTTTTGGAATTTATCAATTTAACATTTTTGTATTTTGCCCTAAAATTATAAATAAAAGATTATATAAAGCTACTGAATAAATATTGTAGTCATCTGCACTATTCATATACATTTGGAGTTGATTAAACTTTGTACTTTTTTAAAAAATAATAAATATAATTGACCAGACAGTTAAAGGGGCTAGACCTGGTATATGGGAGACAACTCTTACACATGTATTGAAAGTCATTAGTGCGTTTTAATAAAGCAGTAAATTTGGTTGTGAGAATGATGCAGACAAATCCAGTCAGCTGTATATGTTTGACAACACTAAACATTTAACTAAAGAACATCTTTTTTAGTGATGTCGATAAAAAGGTAGAAAATTACCATGAAATGCTTAAAAAACGCCAATGACCTGAGTCTGGGGTGTTCTGGAGCAACTTGTATACTGACTAAAGTACCTTGTGGCATCGTTTAGAAAAAAATCTTGGAAGTTTTGGGAAATTCGATTTGAACATATGAATTAAAGAATGAATTAATATGGTTTTAGTGCTAACTCATTGATGCAAAGTTTGTACTTACTGTTTGTATTTGTTTTTATTTTTTCCAATATAAAAAGCTATATTCTAGAAGATATGATCTGAACATCAATCCTAGTACAAGCTTATGCTGATAGGTAATCTACATTAACACAAAGATAGTACTTAGATAGTGACAGACTGTCAAAACAGTGAATTCTAAAAGCGTCTGCTATTGATGATATTGGTATTTTGTAGTCTGGGGAGAGAAACCAACAAATAGTTGTAATAAAAAATCATGTCAACTCGTCCCAAGGATACTCGTCCCATACTGATTATTACTGTTTTTCCTTATAAAATTGTAATTGTAATTAACATTAAGACAGTACTCCTTTGACTATTAAGTATTAAAAGAATGCAATGACAGTCCGTAGGAGGTTTTGCAAGGGGAAACTGAATTTTTATCCCAAATTTCTACTTTTTTCGTGTGCCTTGTTAGCCAACTTGTTGAAACATTTTAAAATTATAAACGGACAAATTCGATAGGTTTTTTTTTTAATTTAAAGATCAATATCCAATAAATGTTGAAACAATTTTTAACAGGAATTAAGGTAAGGTTTGCGTTCACAGGGAGACAACTCGTATTCAAATCGTGGAATAACGCTGATTCACTCGAGCGTTTGAAATCAGCGAAATTTACCTTGTCAATGCAAACTTAATTTGCAAACATTCTACTTATCGTCTGCAAAATGTTGCGAAGTAAAACAGGAAAATGTCAATCGAAAAAGTCATTTGTGAAGCAATTCAAAGCTCAAGAGTCCAGAAGAAATATATTAGTAAGTCATCCTGTTGATGAGCCCATTACAGAAGATCACAACTACGTGCATGCCAACACCTATCCAGTTTTCTCAGACTCAGATATTGAACTTGGTGCAAGCTGTACCATTGACCCATCTCTTAATAATGACTGGAAAACAGGTAGACGGATAGTCGAGCTTCAAGGCTTAGCCCAACAGATGTTTTGCACCTCGTGTGATGCTCGACTACACCTGGCCGACATCGAGAGCGAGAGACGATATGGTTTAGGCAGCATACTTTTTATACGGTGTCAGAACAGTGTGTGTAGTTCATTAAACGACGTTAAAACAGGAAAGAGAAACAAACGGAACATTTGACATCAATTCAAAATTAGCACTAGGTAATTACAATGTTTTGTGTACATACATTTAAATATTATAGAAAAAAAAATGAAAGGGAACAACTATGTAATCTACAATTGTAACGGATGGGGTGGGCAGGGATTGAACTGAAGACTGGCAGCTGTAGCCCACAGCTTAAATTGTGTATGCCAAATATATATTCCTATAAAGGAATCTGGGTCCATTCTCACTGATTTACGTTCGCCCTAGTACCTGTTCGCCCTGATACCTGATACCTGTTTGCTCAGGATACATTCGCCCTGTCTTATTATTTTCTGATCCTAAACAAGCAATAGACTGAATCTGTCTGAATAAGTTTATTTAACTTCAATGCCCTGAATATTATATTTATTTTAGTAGGGCAATGGACGCTATGGAAGAATAATCCCAGGGAGAACATGCTATTAGGGCGAACGGACCCAATACCCAAGAAAACGGAAATTTAAGTAGTCCACATCAAATTTTAGGGGCTATTGGCGTGTGGGCTCCTGCTAATTTCAAACCCTGGGTGGGGGTATTAAAATCACTTTGATTTCAATAGGAAGAAATCAATTATCTTACACTGTTTTGTTATTTTTAAACTATTTAAAAGAATAATCCCACCCCCCTCTTTTCCCCTTACAACTGCATTTCAGCGATTGTTTTGCAAGACAAGCTGATGCAGTGGGAAGATCTACATAGATATTAATTTGATATTTGATATTTGGTATAGATTTATCATGACCAGTTAAAGTTTGAATCCAATACTATACTTAGGTTAAAGATTAAATTTTGCTGCTTTATAATTTATTATTTTCTCATTTCCTGTCTACATTATAATGATTTATATTAGGCAAAAGAAAAGTATATTACCATGATGACTGATGTAAATTTTATGCCCATCAAATTTCGCCCTAAGATGAGATTTATCATTATTGGAAAAAAAGTGGTGTTGGATCAGGCAGTCCCTAATTTGATTTCTTCCTTATGTAATAAAAAAAAGGGATTAAAGTTTAAGTGACTTATTATAAAGCTCAATGACTAAAATTTCGTTCATCCAATACTATGTATACATTTTCAACTTTTCCTTCATGATCAGCTTGCATGAAAAATTAATACGGAATAAATATGTCAATTTGACAATCATGATTTAATAATGAATTGATATTTCTGTTCAGTGTTGGTGCATTTAATCTGATAAAAATGCGACTTTTCTTGGAAGCAATTGTTCTTTAAAACTAATATGTATGCAAAATATTCTAGCCATGGTACACACAGGAATGGGCCCAGTACAGATTAACAACTTGCTTGCAGCTTTAAATTTACCACCAGTTGTGCTGTCCACTCTTAAGAGAAGGGAACAAAAGATCGATACAACTCTGGAGACTGTAGCCAAAAAATCTTGTCTTGAGGCCCAAAAGGAAGAAATTGAAAAGGGAAATGGAAAGGTAATAAACTTAAAATTCCAAATGATTATTTTTATATTAATTATCATGAATAAATATATACAATATATATGTACATTGTTGGAAAATACAAAAATTATTTTTTATGAGCTTTAAAAACATGTCAGACGAAAAGGAAGGCTAATTGCTGAGCTTTTCTCCTGTTTTGTAGCAAATAAAACTCATGGACCGGTTACTTACTTGAAAATAGGGATTATTGGAAAAGTGCACACTTAAACTCACTACAATTGCATATATAAACACTAAAAATTTCTAAATAAGGGGCTGATTCAGGACTGGCTTGATATTGATCAGGAACAATATTTTGGAAAGTAACTATGTATTTTATCATTTTCATCATTGAAAGAGAAAATATTTTATAATCTGTTGCCAAAATCTGCTTCTGTAAAAACAGCTTTTTAGAATACAGGTAGACTGCTTTATAGATGGTTGGTTAGGCAACATCAAACAGTTCAAATTTTATTTCTTGCCTAACATGAATTCTTCAGTACATGTATTTAAGATGTATGTATCTATTTTTTTTAAAGATGGAAGTAAGCTTTGACGGTGGGTGGCAGAAAAGGGGTACAGGATGGAATTATAATAGTAATACAGGTGAGAATTGTTCTGTTTATTTTTACTTGTATGAAAATAAGAAAGATGTGGTATGATTGCTAAATTTAGACATTTATTCCCTATAAACCAAAACATTTAGATATTAACAACTATATGTCCCACCATGTGGTCTTGAACAATGAGCAAAACCAATATTGCAAAGCTAGCTCTAAAGGGCAGTGAAATGACAAATGGCAAACAATTTAAACGAGAAAACTAATGGCCAGGATTTAATTACATAACCAATGTCAGTGTTCATTATGTTGCACATTTTTTATCTGTCCAACTTAAACTTACTCCAAGATCAATAATCAAAAAATAAATTAAATTATTAGTTATTTTAAACTTTTCATATTGCATGTATTATTATCTTATAGAAATGTAAGCATTTGGAATCATTTTGAATGCTTACAATACATTTTTCAATATAATTGATATTTTCAAGGGACATAACTCTTTTAAAAATAATTGATCTACACTGATTTTCTAATTTGTCCTAAACATTGCTGATAAAAAACAAATGATATAAATGTCATAAAAATCTGGTAAAACTTGTACACATGTAATTTTACATGTAATTCCACCTTATGTAATAATGCTGTATTTTGATTGGATGAAAACCATGGTATTTTTCACCAATTTCTATATATTGAGATTTTCTTTTCTCTGCCGGGGTATTTGCCATTAGGGAATTCCATGTGCTGGGGTATTTGCTAGCAAATACCATGACAGATGGGAAATACCATAGCAAATACCATGGCAGATGGGGAATACCATGTCTAAAAATAGCTCAATGAATTATTTCTATTCTAATATGACAAATTCATGGCCATTCTTTATATATCATGTATATGGTTACAGATGAAATATTTAGGATAAAAAGCATCATTATTGAATTTGGACCGAATGACGTAAAAATCTTGGGAATGACGTCATAAATAAAAATCAACAGAAACGAATTGTCAACCGGTCACATAAAACTGGAATCCACTTGTATTACCCTTCACTGAAACTGATGAACCAGCTTATTATAAAAAGGGAGACATATATACAGTCAGTGACTGTACATAAAAAAAATGAACTATACATTCAATGCAATTTGACTGCGCAAATAGCACAGCTGCAGTGTATACAAAATTTTTACATTCAAGTCGAAATTTCATATGATACCTAATAATAATAAACTTTCTGAGGTGGAACATTCGGTGGAATTAAACAATTATATCATGCTTTCAAGGGGTTACTTTGCCAAAAATACCGATTTCGAGGTAATCAAATTTCTCTGGAAATTTGTACCTCTCAACCGGTATTTTTGGCAAATACCCCTTGTAAGCATGATATATTTGTATATATATAATTAATATTTACAAGAGACATAACTTTTACATCTGCCTTCACGGTAATTTACCTGTTTGGAATCATTTTATGTAAAAACAACGTCCATAATTTCAGGCCATACATCATTAATTGGGAAAGAAACAGGAAAGGTACTGTAGTTCTCTCTTAGAAGTAAATCTTGCCAGATATGTGCCCTACATCAGAGCAAAAACCACACTATACCTGTACATGAATGTTAAAAAAACTGGGATGGTTCTAGTAAGGCAATGGAGCCTGACATGGCAATATCAATGGCCAGAGAGTTAGAGGAAACTGGATGTGCAATAGATGTCATCCATGGTGATAATGACTCGACCACAACTTCTCGACTGAAAGCTGTTTTCCCTTCCATTGAGAAGAAAGATGACAGTAACCACACTAAAAAAGGCATCACATCAAAACTATATAAGCTTAGCCACAAATATAAAGTTCTAAAACAACCAAATGTAATATCTTACATTGGGAGATGCTTCATGTACGCCATAAAAGAATGCCAGACAAAAGAGCCAGAGAGTCTTAGAAAATCACTGGATATTATAGTTCCACATTTATATGGTGACCACTCTCTTTGTGCCAGTGAAGATGCTACCTGGTGCAGTTATCAGAAGAATCCTTCTCAATTCAGGTATAGTACAAAGTACTTTAAGAAAAAGAACAAAATATTTATTTCAATTAGTTTAATGCTACTAATACTATTGTAAATATTTAGCATTTAATCTACTTCTGAACTGGATATCTTTAAAATTGGTTTGCAGCTTTAACTTCTTAAAAATGATGCCTTGTAAAGTCTTTGCAGCGTTAACCCCCCAAAGAACAGGGGGAAATTAGATGAGATGCCTGGATAAAGTTCTTTTAAAAAATCTGTTTAAAGTCTGTTATTTTCTTATACAGATTACATATAACAAGTTCCATAACAATAAGGTGTCCAATTGTGCAAAATATTCAAGGGAAAAAAGTTATTAGATGATACCACTATGTTAATATATAATGTATATAGGTAAATATAAAACAAGAATAAAAAAAATATATGTTGAGATTCTTAGCCAATAAACACAGAAGTCAGATTTACTGACATGTATTGTACAACTGATTATTTGATTTTTTTTTGGTGTCTAAAAAGTTGTTTTGGGTTGTGATTTTTATCCTTAACATTTAAACAATCAATTTTATAGGTACCGCAGTCTACCGCAGGGTAAGCCTCTCACATGTCCAAGTCTTCAGACAGATCTTAAAGCCATTGTAAACAGCCAAAAAGATAGAGCTGCCTGCTTGACCAACTTAGGATCAACCCAAGCAAATGAGAATTTTAATTTCATAGTTTCAACAAAAGCTCCAAAAAACAAGTAAGATATCTGTTCATAATCATAATGAATAAGAATTTAAATGATATAAAAAAGAAGATGGGGTATGATTGCCAATAAAACAACTTTCCACACGAGATCAAAATAACACACAAATCAACAACTATCACTGGCGGATCAAGAAATTTCTATAAGTGGGGGCCCAATCAGTGATATTTGTTTGCCTTAAATAAGTGGAGAATAATTATATAAAGGCTTTTCCCCCTGGAGAATAATCCAAATTTGAAAAAAAATGACTTTAAATTTTTCCCAAAAAGACAACCTTTTCCCCAAACAGTGCAGTCTCAGTAGAAATTGTGCATAAATACAAACTGAAAAACAATCATTTGATCCATTTTCTTGCCTAAAATTTCAGTATTAGGATTATGTGCACATTTGAGGGTATATTTATGCATCATTAATTTACTGACAAAATGGGGTCTTATTTTAAAGCAGGGTTTGACTCTTGAAAATGGGTCTGTGAATTGGAGTTTCAGTCAAATTTATGGTTTATTTCAGATTTCCCAATTCCATGAAAATGACGCATATTTTCCTTATAAAAAGGGTAGATGTAGTTTTGAAAAAAGCCAACAATATCACTGCCAAAGGCTGCCTTAAAGGGGCCTGCTCCAGTCACGCTTCATTGATTCCCTATATAAGCAACCAAATTTTTGGAATATTTTTATCCTTTAATATGCATTTAATTAGCCACTTAATAATTTATACATCAAACCAATCATTATACCCCCGCTTTATAAAAGGGGGGTATACTGTTTTACCACTGTCTGACCTTCCGTCAGTCCATCAGTCTGTCCGTCCGTCCGTCCAATGAATATTTTTCGTCACATTTTTCTCAGGAACTAATACAAGGATTTCTGAAATTTGGTTTCAGGATTTATATAAGTCAGCTATACCGTGTGATGCGTTTTCAGATTGGTCACTTGACAACTTCCTGTTTACCGAACACTTGTATGATTTTACACATGATAGCCAAGTTGAAAATTTTCGTCACATTTTTCTAAGGAAACTACAATACAAGGATTTCTGAAATTTGGTTTCAGGATTTATATAAGTCAGCTATACCGTGTGATGCGTTTTCAGATTTATCACTCGACAATTTCCTGTTTACCAAACACTTGCATATTTTTACACTATTAATATTATCCACTTGCGGCGGGGGTATCATCAGTGAGCAGTAGCTCGCAGTTTCACTTGTTTATTCTGTCAACACTTGCCTCATTGTTCATTGTAAAAATGTTGTTTTGCATTTAATTTTTCATACAAAAAATACTATTTCAACTGCATTATAAATGGGACCTTCAACCTTAATATTTACAGGTCATTTGGATCAAGCAAATCTCTGACAGGGAGAATTTCAGCATCTGTTCTGCAGAAGAACGAGGGTCACAAGTATTTAGAAAAGGTTTGTGTTAGATAGAACTATAAGTGATAGACAGGCAGGCAGATTAAACCTGGTATGTGGAATGATTGTAAGGTTTACATGTCTGTCTGGCTTTGTTTCATCTGACCATGGTTTCATTTTCATGATTCTTTGGTTATTGTTAAGTTTTTGTAATTTGGTCTGTATTTCACATGTTAAAAGCATTAATTCAACTACATTTTGAGTATAGAATTATTATACTCTGTACAGTCTTGCAGGCTTCACCTGACCTAAGAAAAATAAAGGAAACAATATGCCAAGTCATGTAGTTAATGACACAGAGACAAAGATATATGGATATTAAAATTTCACACAAAACTTGGTTCACATTGTTGAGCTACATTTGTGTACATTATTTAATAAACTTGATACAAACTGTTACTTTTCAACAACATCAAGTAGAAATCTTGTCTAAGTCAATGCCTTGCCCATAATGAAGGTTTGGGATTAGATTCCTGGCTGAGTCTAACAAAAATCTTTAAAACTTGTATTTGCTGTTAATCCGCCTGAGTAGTCTGTCTTCTTGTGTACTTTATATGTTAGTATGACACTTACATCATGAATATTTTCATCATAAGTCCACTATCATCATACTGTCCTGGATATGGATGTATTATAGGTTTTGCAGATCTTTTACCTCCCCTTAATTGAAATTTTTTATGTAGATTCATGGTATAAATCTGCTAATTTGGAGACAGATTGGGAATTTATATGTTAGACTGTTGATTTATAGAAAGAAAACCTGGGGATATATATTGCATTATTCAAAATGTTCAAATAAATACAAAATATTTGTGTTTTTAGATTATTTTTTTCAGCTTGGCCATTTAAGGGGAGATAAATCTTTTACTATTTTTTTTATACTGGACTGGAAGAGTAATTTAGTATCTTACTTGTAGCAATACAACAAGTTTGGTGACAACATTTTTTCTTTCAACTTTCTTTAAGCATATAAAAAAGTTATCTTCTTCTATTTTATCTCAAAATTCTCATAGATTTCTTTAATAATGCCAAAAAATGTGTTTTTTTCATGAACAATCTGGGCACATTTGAACAATTTGTATGACCTGTATCTTGATAAATAGCCCTGACTTTTTATTAGTTTTTCGTTAAAAAGCATAGACAAAAATTTATTTTGGCAAAGTATAAAAAAGATCTATCTGAGGAAATTTGACCTTTTATTTACCTTAATGACCATAAGGGACAAGAATTGACTTTTAAGTCACTTTTTCATCAAATGTTCTACAATCTATATCTTTATATTTGATTTATAAAGCTAGTGGCAATATAAAGTTTTGTCTCTTTTTTATAGGTTAACAAGGCTGTAGGATTATCACCGGGAGAATTTACCTTCAGAATGGCCTTAAAAATTGCTGCTAAGAGAAAGCTTCAAAAAGCGAAGCAGATTAGTTTACAAGCAAAGAGGAAACGTCTGTTGAAAAAAATATTGAAAAGTCGGAAAGAAGCAACTAAGGAAATTCATGAAGGTGTTACCTACTACCAAGCTGCTGAATTACATCAAGATGAAGAACTAACCCAAACAACAGAAATTCCCAATAGATTAACACTACCTGAAAATGCCTTTACATATGTTGTATTTGATACAGAAACAACTGGCAGAGGGAGAAATAGTGACATTTTGCAAATAGCAGCTGGTGATGATTTTAATGTGTATGCTCAGCCACGTTGTGAAATTTCTGAACAGGCGTCTGCTGTGAATATGCTAAGATACGATAGGGGAACAAATACTATGTTCCATAGAGGTATTCCAGTCTTATCAAAACCAATACAGGAAGCTCTTTTGGATTTTATAGAATATCTAAAGAAAGTTCCTCAACCCATACTTGTTGGACACAATGCTTGTAATTTTGACATTCCTATTGTTTGTAATAGAATGTCTGAATTTAAATTATTTTCAGAATTTTCTCCTCATGTTTTTGGTTTTGTTGACACTCTGAAAATTTCAAAAAGAATCTTCCAAAAGTGTGATGTTGGCAACTACAAGCAGGAAAATCTCGTCAGTAAACTTACAAACTGCACTTATCAAGCACATGATGCAAAAGAAGATGTGAGAGTATTGACTACTTTATTCACAGAAAAAATAGAGAAGGAAGTGCTTGATGAAGACCTTTTCCACATATCCTTTCATGATGTGAAGAAAAGATATGATGAAATTTTACAACAGAAATTTATGTCATTAGCAGCAGTGACCAAGTTGGCCAGAAATGGTGTCTCTCCACTTCATCTTAGATTAGCGCATAACAGAAACTCTGGTTTAAAGTTATTATTAACTGATCTGCATATAAGATTAACAAACAAGAACTTAACATCTGTGATTAGTTTCCTGGAGAAAGAAGAGTGAATTTCATACTGTTAGCATCACTTGGCGTCCGTAGTTGTCTTAATATTGTCTTCACTCTATTTTTCACAAAATTCTTCTCTGAAACTATTGTGCCATATTCCCCATTTCCTTTCTCAATTTTATTTGTATTAATAATCATTGCATATCAGTTTCATTGCATTTATTTGAGGCAAACTTGAAGGAAGAAAACAAAAACAAAGAGATCAGCATTTTTTTTCAATTTGAAAAGGGGTGTTTCTAAAGAACAGTAAAAGTAAGGCCACCAAAAATCATATTATATCTTTGTTTTGTGGTAATAAGCATTGTGTATAAGTTTCAAAATATTTGGTTAAGGCAATTTTTCAATTTGTAAAGGGGCATAACTCAAAAATGGTAGAAGTGATACTACACCAATTTCAACTTGATTAGCTTTTGTGGTAATTAACACTGTGTATAAGTTTCATAACATTTATTTGAGGAAAACAATGGAAACGAAAATTCAGTAATTTTTCTGTTTGTAAAAAGGCATAATTTTAGTATGGTAACTGCGATGCTACACCATTCAAACTTGATCTGTGCTTTTTGGTAATAAGCATTGTGTATAAGTTTCATAAAAGCATACTAAAGTTAGAGAATGGAAACCAATTATAGGATGTATGTCCAGTCCATCTGTACAGGTTGAGGGACTTTCTTTAAATATTCAATAAATTCCAAATAGCCTATGTGTACCTACAATGGTAAATCTTAATGCCCCTTCCACTACTTGGGTATAATGATATAATGAGGGTGTGACAGTTATAGAAACTTGGGTATGATATTATGAGGGTGTGACGGTTATAGAAACTTTGGTGTGATGTTGTGAGGGTGTGACAATCATATAAACTTGGTTTAATGTTTATGAGGGTGTGACAGTTATAGAAACTGGGTTTAATGTTTATGTTGGTGTAACATTTATAGAAACTTGAATATGATGTTATGAGGGTGTGACAGTTATAGAAATTTTGGTGTGATGTTATGAGGGTGGTACCGTTATAGAAAATTTGGTGTGATGTTATGAGGGTGTGACAGTTATAGAAATTTTGGTGTGATGTTATGAGGGGGTGACAGTTATAGAAACTTTGGTATGATGTTACCAATGTTTGACATCTATCAGAGCATGGGTATGATGTTTATGAGGGTTCGACAGTTATCGGGTTTTCAGTATGATGCTTTCAGGGTGTGACAGTTATAGAAACTTTGGTGTGATGTTTTGAGGGTGTGAAAATCATAACTGGGTTTAATGTTTATGAGGATGTGACAGTCATAGGAAATTTGGTTTGATGTTACCAATTTGTGACAGCTATCAGAACATTGGTATGATGTTTATGAGGGTGTGGCAGTTATAAAAACCTGGGTATATGATGTCATGATGATGTGACAGTCGTAGGAAATTTGGTATGGTATTACCAATGTTTGACAGGTATTGGAAATTCAGTATGATGTTTTGAGGATCTGACAGTTATCCGAACGTCAGGAAGATGTTTTGAGGGTGTGACAGTTATGGGAACTTCGGTATGATGTTTTGAGGGTGTGATAGTCAGTTTGGGTTTGGAACAGTTATAGGTACTTTAGTAGAACAGATATGACAGGGTGACAGATAAAGGACCATTTGTATTTTTGGCTATGTAATGGATTGGGTGTGATTGAAGATGTTGGTAGTTTTGGACCAGCTTATATATATATATATCCTATTGTTATTTTTCTTAATTTACATTGTTCATGTTAAGAACATTTATTTTCAAAAGATAAAGAAATAATTATACTTCAGTTTCATTGTTCTTCTTTGAGAATATAAGTGTTGTATTGATCACTCAACTGAAGGTGAAGGTTATAGTGCTACGTTTGAAAAAAGTGACAAGATCCCCAAAACACTTTTATACTTCAGAAAGTTGGACAATTTTTCACTTTATAAAATTTCATCTAAACTTGCATAAATACTGTAATCACTGAACAACACAATAACCAACATACTATACCAGGGAGCAGATGTGAAAAAAGACATATATAAAATGTTCATGCCAATCACACAAACACACCACAAATCACATAATGGGGTATACAAAACAGATATCCAGAAGTGGTCTTTATTGAACTAATTTTAATTTATTAAATTAAAAGTAAGATTTTCATATTACAGGTCTACATAACCACATTAGTTATTTTATATAAGAACAATACATATACAGCTGCTTTGTGTTGTCTGTCAATCTTCTGTTTCGTCTATCTTCATGTATAGAAACAAGAATATAGATTTACGTCCCATAGCATCAATTGTCAATTGATGCCATGTAAATAAGTGACGTTATCCAATCAAAATGAACGTTACAAACGTTGTTGCATTAGAATTTTATTTTTAACATACTTTATCCTCTGGTTACAAAATAATTGGCCATGCAATATAAATAATCAAGTATCACCTTCAAATAGATGAAAAATCTAGAGGATTCCTGTTGGCATCACCCCCTGAAAATTTTAAATGCCAGGATGTCTGGATCTGGACAACTCTCTATCCAAATAACAAATTATAAAAATAAACCATTATAGGTCAATGTACGGCCTTCAACACGGAGCCTTTATTCACACCGAACAACAAGTTATCAAGGGCCCAAAAATTACTAGTGTAAACGAAACCATTCAAACAGGAAAAACCAACGGTCTAATCTATATAAAAAACGAGAAACATGTATAAATTACATAAACAAACGACAACTACAGTACTGTACATATTTGTCATACAAAAAAGACTCCAAATCTGAACATTATAAGTGTAACTATTGGACAAATCATACCAGAAATCTATCTTTTTTCATGCAGGGCTTTTTTCTGCTTATTCATAAATATTTGTATAATATTTGTTTATGTCTAGATTGAAATGAATGGAATAAACACTGCTGCTGTACATGACTTTCATATTCACAACTTATGTCTTTTAATCCAATTGCTGCACACATACAATTCACCAAACATTGGAGGCCCCCATTGGATAATAAAGAAGTACTTGTTACTCTCAATGTCAATCATAATATTATTCTATGAATTAAAATATAACATTAGAAGCACGGAAAGTGTTTTTGTTTCCTTCGAAATCAGATACTTGTACATGTAAAACAAAGTTTGACCAAAGTTAAATAACTCCCCTACTGGCAGATAGATGTGAGCATAAAAGGTAAGTTAATCACGGTTTGCTCTCATTGGTTACAAGGTAGAATGATTCTTAAAAGAATGCAGTGGCACGTCCAGAAATTTCCATAAGCTGGGGCCTACTGACTGCCTTAGAGGGAACTCGCTCTGGTCATGCTTTATTGATTCCCTATACATTCAACCTTTTTTTCCCCGAGAAAGGGGAGAGGGGCTAGGTGCCCCTCTTAATCCGCCTCTTCGAAAGCTATCTAACATGACTTAAAGTCTTTGACAGTGAAATCTTCTTTGAAGATCCACAAAAAAGCTACTTTTGCATTTTACCGAGATGACATGATGAAGATATAACGCCCATTTCTGAGAAAACGAGTTCGGTGACATATCAATTTTATTAGATCATCAAACTGAAAATACTAAAATCTTTACCTCCTCAATTTTTTTCAAAAACGGTGGAACGGGAAATATGATTTTTTTCTGCTTTTTGTTGCCATGGCAACGGTTTAAATTTTACCAAAAAAAAAAAGTTTTTGATTTTTAGTACTTTTTTATGAACTTTTGATTTGAAATTTGTTATTAATAAAGGGACAACAATTGTTTAAACATGTTTTATTCAGTTTTATTTGCTTATCGTCACTTGCATACATTATTGAATCAGTAGAGTGCAAATAAATGTTCCCCTGAAAACGCCAAAAACCGAACTTTTGAGCTTTTCTTACAAAAAAACGGGACGGGCGATATTTGATTTTTTTTCATTAAATTATCCGGTACTCCTACCTGAACAAAATGATGTATCATATTGGTATAATACCACTAAGAAAAAAACCCACATATCATGCAAACCTTACCTTAAACGACAAAACTTTATTTTGGCTATATTGAAAAAAAATGTGTTATCCCAGCTGGCCAGACTTTTCGCCGTATCAATTATTAAAAACCGTTTTTTTTACATTCAGGCTATTTGTTTTACCATGATTTTTCAGATTTACTTCAAAATATGTTTCTTTTATGCAATTAAACAGTCAGGGGTATTTCTAATGCCAACATATGCAAAAACACTCAATAATTTTTACCTACTAATGTTTTGACCGTTTTTTTAGGCTACCCCAAAACTTGTCACATTCAATAAACCCTGACATAAAATGAAACGGTGAATTTCCTTAAGACTTGCCAGATGATGCATGCACCCTTACCTTTTCAATGATGTAAATATAAGGTAAATTAAACGAGAGGAAAATGTTGGTGTTACCAAGGTCTACCCCCTTCAGGTCATCTGATTTTTTTTTAACTTTCTTGTCATATGCCCTATCTAATAATAATTAACTGGATTTGGTATTTTAAAAAAACCACATGCATTTAGAAATATCAAAATAAAACGATAAAATTCTTATTCTGATAAAAATCGGAAGTTGATATGATGCTGACTTGAATGTCGGCCATTTACAGTTCTGTAAAAAGTAAATTACAAAAAAACTGAACTTAGAGGAAGATCAATTGGGAAAGTCCATAATCACATGGCAAAATCAAATAACAAAACGCATCAAAAACGAATGGACAAAAACTGTCATATTCCTGACTTGGTACAGGCATTTTCAAATGTAGAAAATGGTGGATTAAACCTGGTTCTATAGCGCTAACCCTCTCACTTTAATGACAGTCTCATCAATTTCCGATATGTTTACATTGATGCGTTAAATAAACAGACACAATAAATATAATAGTCAAAATATGGGTACATCAGTCATCATCGTTTAACAATTTTAAAAGGAACAATTTAACAGAAAACAAAAACATCTACTATCTACGAACATATTTATTGATTTGAGTGTCTGACGTCAGAAAATTGTATACGTCACATAAATTTGTCGTTCAATGTGCGTACAAACAATTTTAAAATTTTCATGGGAATGTTAGCATACATAGTATCTTAATCTGAAAAAAACAATAAAACAGAAATGGTTGTGGTAGCAATAAACAGTTAGGACAAAATATCAAAATTTGCTCTCATAAATTTGTCCGTCCCCTTTTCATTGCTTTCTTGCAACATTGTGCAATATTAAGCTTACTTTTTGTGTAATATATCTGCATATGTTTGTAATCAGAATCTTCCATAGATTTTATATCCAAAAAGGGGGGAAAACATGTCATATATTTCCCCAAAATTTGGCTAAAAGTAGAACTTCAATCGCTTGAAGTAATACCATTTCTGAAGCTGTTTTCATAAACTTTTCAGTTAATCCAGTGCAAATCATATGTCTTTCGTTTAATTTTTTGGTAAATTTGCGTCAAAAACTTCGTGTAGAAAAAAAAGTGTTTGTAAACATTACATTAATTTCTGAACCGATGACTGGGATAGCTATGAAAATACGGAGAGTCAAACACAAAAAATGTAAAAAATAATATTGATGATCTTATAAACCATCTTTGAAGGCTAAATTAGTACGTAGCTGTCTAAAAATTGATTTTATTACACAATAACTTTCATATTTGAAAAATCCACTGGGGCCAAAATGCGAAACTAAACTCCTAACTGTGTATTGCTACCTATGCCAAATACAATATAAGCGTGACGAAATGTATGAAATTCTTAAGTAGCTGAACTGAAAACATTGCGACAGCCCTTTAAAGTCTAATGTATGCATGAATACAACTACGTCATACTCCCACCATCGGTATTGATTGACTATGAAACTTATTGAATGACGTGATAGGTCATATACGTCAAAACACCACACTCGAAATCTGCTAACACTGTTATCAAACAGCCATTGAATTATTGTATTAACATTCATTACTAATAATGCGATCAATCTGTGTTAAACTAATCTCGATTTTTATAGATTTAAAGGCAGATATGGTACATGTGTTTATCTTATAATGACAATGTGAGCCATAGCTCAATAATAACAATACATTATTTTTTTAAATCTGTCAGTATGATTGCCATATATCAACCACATTACAAACGGATATGCTAGACTTGTCCCACTTTTTCATTCTCGAATATGACAAATAAAATGTAATGCAGAAATACGTTATGCTATTTTGATGGTATCAGAAAACGACGCATATTACAAAGTTCCCATATGTTGTTGGTTTGCAGTCATATTATACCACCATTGCGTTTTCGGTTTCTTATTTCAAAGTTACACAAGTATTTGAGAATGAAATATAATGAACAGTACTTCATTTCTTTAAGAACTTTTTTTTAATTTCCCCTAAAAAAAGTGTTGATATTTCTGAATTATTTTAAATTAAACAGTATTCCATTTGTCCAATTACTTTGTGAGTTACTAATAATGAGAAGATCAAATCATGTTAAGAGGAGTATCACTTCCCAAAAACAATCATTTGATAATCAAACACACAAGGAAACTGTTGTGACAAATATAATATATGAAGGTAGGCCTTAATTGTGTAAGTATGGACAACTTTGGTAACTGAATTAAAAATTCGGAACTGATATTTCTGAAAGCACCATTTTGAAATAAGTGTCTGTTAATACAGCTCTCCGTGTGATTTTACCTTATAACAACTCGAAATGGAGATGATGAAATGATGCTTATGATATTTGAGGAAATAAGAACCTTGGGGGATACAAACTCGCATCGACCAAGTGATTGTAAATAAACTCATCATAGAAACCAGGATTGAAATTTATAGTTGTGTCAGACGCCCGTTTCGTCTACAAAAGAATCATCAGTGACGCTTGAATCCCAAATATGTTCCTTAGGTCAAATAAAGTACTATATGCAACATAACAACCAATTTTCAAATAGATATACTTCACATCCAATGGTCCTTTCTTCGTAAGTAATTATGTTTTTATTGATGAATATTGAATATTTGATGCAGAATTACGTTTTAAAAATATAATATTACAGGTACCTGCATGGCAATCAAATCACAACAATTGGCGGCAATGTCTTCAACGGATTAACGGCTCTGAATACTTTGTAACTAACAAACAAATAGTTGCCTTCATTTGTTGCTTGTTTGCCCCCACAATGATTTAAACGTTCTTTAAGAAAATAAGTGTTGTGATTGAATTTCGTGTCGTTTCTCAGATATGATACAACACAGTTTATAGTCGTCTGAATTCTTTCTTTCTTGAAAATGTATCTAGCAACCTAATACAAAAATCCTACAGCTTTTCCATGCATATGTATGAAGTTAATGAATATTATGGTATCGAAATAGTCGTCTGAATTCTTTCTTTCTTGTAATGTGTAATATCTAAGGATAATCAAATGGATTCCGTGTTAAAAAAAAACACATGCATTTACGAATAACAGCATATTAGGATTAAATTATGATAAAGACTGGAAATTGATAAGATGCTCAATTGAAAATCGTTCCTTTACGGTTCATTGTAATATGAAGTATCTAAAGATAATCAAATGGATTCCATGTTAAAAAAAACACATGCATTTACATATAACAACATATTAGGATTAAATTCTGATAAAGACCGGAAATTGACAATATGCTGAATTGAAAATCGTTCCTTTACGGTTCTTTGTAATGTGTAGTATCTAAAGATAATCAAATGAATTCCATGTTAAAAAAACACATGCATTTACAAATAACAACATATTAGGAGTAAATTTTGATAAAGACCGGAACATTGATAAGATGCTCAATTGAAAATCGTTCATTTACGGTTCTGCAACAGTATCTCAATAGACAATGTTATTATTAATTGCTACATAATAAGTAGGGCCTATATAGCTCCCCCCTAAAAAAATATTTTCGAAAAATTAATAACATAGAAATGTAAAATAAATTTATTTAAACATGAAAAAAAGTAAGAGGTTTAAATTGAAAAAATTAGGTAACTGAATTGAAAACACTGTGTCCGCATCATTCGGACGCTTTTCTCTACATTAATACAACTACGTCCAACTATCGCTCATGCCACTGACGATGGACTTTTGAGTGACGGGATAACTTTAATACGTCAAAATACCTTTTCAGAAATCTTCTTCAACTGTTGTAAAACATTAATTGAATTATTGTATTAAAATTCATCATAATAATGCGTCAAACTGTCTTAGACCAACCTTGCTTTTTATAGGGTTAGGACAGATATTGAAGATAATTTTTGTCTCATCATAATAATATATGCCATAGCTGAATAAATGTTTGATGGTCGTTTATATCCTGTTATCTTATAAAACAAACAGATATACTAGACTTCCATTGGCCTATTTTCTGCCAAAGTTAATCTGTTTACATTGACGAGTATGCCACATATCACAAAGACATACGTTATGATATTTTTAGGTACAGATCAATTAAATTGCTAAAGCCCCCATAAGTTATCTCATCACTATCATATTATTTATTCTTTAAAAGTAACATAATCATTTATGAAAGTAAAAATAAATAGTTAGTAATTTATCTTTTGTTAAAACGTTTTGTAAGTTCACTTAATATATTGAAATATAGTTTAATTAAAAACCAAATGTCTGCAAATTGTAAAGAGGATTGTATAGATTCGTTTTAATATATTTCTGTATCATTTTTAAGAAATAAATAATAAGGACGTGTCGATCGATGTAACTAAATTGATAATATGATTTACGTTACATGAATTAATTCAATGGAGATAATTTCATATTTCTTGAATGACAAGCTAGTTATATGGAGCCGGGATGAAACAAATATTCTGATATTTAAAAGCCAATTGTTAAGAGTACAATTAAATATCTTTCCACCCTATGATATGGAAAATCTTAAAATTGGGTTTACAATGTCACTTTCAGTGCCAGATGATAGCTTATTGGAAGCTGATTTGTAAAGTCTAGTTTCTATATTATACTTTTGTTTGAAATAAAGGGAGATACAATGTCATTAGTTACTTCTGGTTTGAAAATTGTCCTTTCAATATTATCTGGTAGTTTACTTGACATTCATTTCAGAAATGTATGCTTCTATGTACTTTCCGATTAAAAAAGTACAAATACATAGCTACTTTTGGTAAACAAAAGATCATTTTCGTTTGGATTTTTCAAGAAAATATGGCTTGTAACCTATTGCAAAAGTCCTCTAACTGTATCATGTATATGTATGAAGTTAAAGAAATGGTCAACATCTACCAAGTAAAAATTTCGTCATAAACCTAGGACCTCTAATCAAAAGACCCTATGTCTTTATTAAATAAGGGTTAATTAGTTATATCATCATTTACATAATTTCAAATATAAGAGTGGACAAAAGAATCATTTGATGTCAACATACCCTTTCAACCACAATTTATGAGTTACGACATGTCGCAGCTAACAATTTAGCAAAATATGTTGTTGATTTCTTATATGTTTTCTAAAAGAAGTGAAAATAAGCCAAAATCAGAATTAAAAACATGACTATGACCTTTGACTTGACCTGATTTTCTGCTGATTGAAACTAAAACCTCAAATCAAAAGACCCTTGGTCTCTATCACCTTTGATTTACCAGTTGCATTTATATTTCACTTATCTTAAATACAAAAGGGGAAATAACTTACATATGCAAGCTCTAGGCCGCTTCGGTTGAAGTTATTCTTCAGTTCATGAGGATATTACGAGATTTGGGCGATAACTCTTACAAATAAAAAAGTGTTCTGTTAAACAGGGTTAGTTTTAAAGTCGATAGCATATGCAAACAACCTGAGCTACATCTTCCAAAACAAACGAACACCGGCGGAAGAAGAACAAAATAATAATAATCAGAACAAAATCAAAAGGTCTTTCCACAGAAAAGTGGAAAGATCTTATTAAGCTCAGTATAGCTACTAAGATAATAGATTAAATTGAGATTAACATAAAAAAAAATGCAAACTACAAGTCACTGTACGTACTTCAACAGTATACTGCATAATAAGCTATAAAAGGCCTTGACGTAATTAAAGTCAAATACGTCAAACTAGTAAATTACCGTCTGGTTGATACACAACTAAATGATTGATTGTTATTTCATATACAAGGGGGTTTTTTTTGGGGGGGAAAGGGGGGGGTGTTGTTTGTTTTTGTTTTTACATCTGATGAATTTGAAGATTTGTTTTCTTTAAATACTCGATCATAGATATTTTTTTATAAAACTTTAAACAATATCTAACCCGAATTATTCAGTCGTTTTTCCGCTGACCTACGATGGCTACATTAACCTCGCGTGGAAGGAAATCGGACACGGAGAAGGATTGAATTATTCGAGTTAAACAATCTCATGAAATTCATTACATGACGTCACAAAATATATCGGTTTTTAGATATTCTAAAAATAACGGTGCAATATGCTTTTTGCTGTGTAACCGCCGATTTCTATCTACCTTCGAAAATATAGTTTAACATGTGCCTATCCCTGAACGAATAAAATTAGTTAAAATATACGAATTAATAATATTAATTAGTATTGAAATTTTCGTTGTTATAAATAAATGTAATACCAGTCTTACAAATCTTATCTTGAATTCTATCCTACTTCTATCTTATTTTGGGAAATCTTTTTAGAAATTGAAATGTGACGTTACTTTGTGCGTTGACGGCTTTGGCTAACTCGGCTACTGGTTTAGGTTGATTTATGTAATTTATCCGTTTTTATTCTGTAAATAGTCACCACTTCGTTGTTATTATGTATATCTATTATATAGTCATTTTATAAATGTACTGTTTGCAAAGGTGTGGGTTGTTCCAGATAGTTAGTATGTTCTTGTCCCAGGCAGCGAACCATAGCTATTTGGTCATCACTTTTTGGAACGTTTGGTCTTCAGTGCTCCTCAACGTTGTACTTGTTTTGGCTTTCGTACTTTTTTCATCTGAGCGTCGCTTGTTAGTCTTGTGTGGATGTGGCGCACGTCTGGCATATTAAATTTTTAACAAAGTACCTTTTGTTGGCTATTAATCGTGTGTTTCTCTGTCCTATAATTTCTTTAATTTATTTGTATCATCGTCCTGTCATGTAATGTTATCATTTTAATGTTATATTCAAAATTGCCATAAAAGCGGAAAATTTGGCATGCAACTAAACCAGATTCAATCCACCATTTGTTTCATAAAATGCCCTGTACCAAGTCAGAAAAATGGCCATTGTCACATTTATAGTTCGTTTTTGTGTGTGTTACATTTCGGTGTTGTGACTCTGTTGTGTCGTAGTTCTCTTATATTTGATACGTTTCCCTTAGTTTGTAAAACGGATTTGTTTTTTCTCTATCGATTTATGAATTTTGAACAGCGGTATATTACTTTTGTCTTTATTTGGACCAACAAATATATATAAGTTACAAATACAACTACAGCTTAGGTAATCTATTCCTGAAACATAAAAGGCCTCGTATTGAAAAAATCAAAGTATTGTAAACCGTTTATTTATAATTGTTTCCATATCAATGATAAGTCATGTCATCATAAAAGTAATAACTACTAGACTGGTGATACCCTCTGGGAATAAAACTCGCCTCGACCCAGTGGTTGTAAATAAACTCATCACAGATTCGTCTACAAAAGAATCATCAGTGACGCTCGAATCCCGAACATGTGACGATCAAATAAAGTACTATATGCAGTATATGCACCAACTTTCAAATAGATATATTTCACATCCAGTAGTCCTTTTTTGTAGTTAATTATGTTTTTATTGATGTAAATTTAACATTTGATGCAGAAATACGTTTAATAAATATCATATTACAGGTGGCTGCAAAACAACCAAATTGCGATTCTTGATGTTAATGTTTTTAACGGATTAAGGGCTCTGCAGACATTGTTAGTAACAACCAAATAGCTGCCTTCATTTGTTGCTTGTTTGATCTTTGAAAATAATTGCCATCTTTTTTATGTCAATCTTATTGTGTATTACATGTAAAGTGCATAATTCAGACAAATGATAAATACGGACATCTATATTTTATGTTAATGGATTTCTGAAACAAGTTAAAGAAATTAAAATTGTTCATACGGAAAAGTTGCTCTGTTTCTGTTTAAGGCAATATAGTATACAGGAGCAGAGGTGTTAGAATTTTATCAAAATTAAAACAAAACTGAAGAAAGAGAAAGATGATTTTCGATCTGTTGCTGTATATTTCTATAGTTTTTTAGTAATATAAATGTTAGAACGATAAAACTATTTGCCCTTTGGACTTAATACATTTTACATTGTTGTATTTTACTCTACAATTAAAAATAAAAAAATAAATGAAGCTACTGAATAAATTATATAGTGTGGTCATCATTTATATACATTGTGTTGTGATTAAATTTCGTGTCGTTTCTCAGATATGATACAACACAGTTTATAGTCGTCTGAATTTTTTCTTTCTTGTAATGTGTAGGTTGGGTTGTTCAGGAAAATGTATCTAGCAACCTAATGCAAAAGTCCTACAGCTTTTCCATGCATATGTATGAAGTTAATGAATATGATGGTATCGAAATAGTCGTCTGAATTCTTTCTTTCTTGTAGTGTGTAATATCTGAAGATAATCAAATGGATTCCGTGTTAAAAAACACCACATGCATTTACAAATAACAGCATATTAGGATAAAATTCTGATAAAGACTGGAAATTGATAAGATGCTAAATTGAAAATCGTTCATTTACGGTTCATTGTAATATGTAGTATCTAAGGATAATCAAATGGATTCCATGTTAAAAAAAAAAACACATGCATTTACATATAACAACATATTAGGATTAAATTCTGATAAAGACCGGAAATTGACAATATGCTGAATTGAAAATCGTTCCTTTACGGTTCTTTGTAATGTGTAGTATCTAAAGATAATCAAATGAATTCCATGTTAAAAAAACACATGCATTTACAAATAACAACATATTAGGATTAAATTCTGATCAAGACCAGAAAATTGATAAGATGCTGAATTGAAAATCGTTCATTTACGGTTCTGCAACAGTATCTCAATAGACAATATTATTATGAATTGCTACATAATAAGTAGGGCTTATACAGCTCCCCCTAAAAAAAATATTGTCGAAAAATTAATAACATAGAAATGTAAAATAAATTTATTTAAACATGAAAAAAAGTAAGAGGTTTAAATTGAAAAATTTAGGTAACTGAATTGAAAACACTGTGTCCGCATCATTTGGACGCTTTTCTCTACATTAATACAACTACGTCCAACTAACGCTCATGCCACTGACGATGGACTTTTGAGTGACGGGATAACTTTAATACGTCAAAAGACCTTTCTAGAAATCTTCTTCAACTGTTGTAAAACATTAATTAAATTATTGTATTAAAATTCATCATAATAATGCGTCAAACTGTCTTAGACCAACCTTGTTTTTTATAGGGTTAAGGACAGATATTAAAGATAATTTTTGTCTCATCATAATAATGTATGCCATAGCTGAATAAATGTTTGATGGTCGTTTATATCCTGTTATCTTATAAAACAAACAGATATACTAGACTTCCATTGGCCTATTTTCTGCCAAAGTTAAACTGTTTTCATTGACGAGTATGCCACATATCATACAGACATACGTTATGATATTTGTAGGTACAGATCAATTGAGTTGCTAAAGCCCCCATAAGTTATCTCATCACTATCATATTATTCATTCTTTTAAAGTAACATAATCATTTATGAAAGTAAAAATAAATAGTTAGTAATTTATCTTTTGGTAAAACGTTTTGTAATTTCACTTAATATATTGAAATATAGTTTAATTAAAAACCAAATGTCTGCAAATTGTAAAGAGGATTGTATAGATTCGTTTTAATATATTTCTGTATCCTTTTTAAAAAATAAATAATAAGGACGTTTCGATCGATGTAACTAAATTGATAATATGATTTACGTTACATGAATTAATTCAATGGAGATAATTTCATATTTCTTGAATGACAAGCTAGTTATATGGAGCCGGGATGAAACAAATATTCTGATATTTAAAAGCCAATTGTTAAGAGAACAATTAAATATCTGTCCACCCTATGATATGGAAAATATTTAAATTGGGTTTAAAATGTCACTTTTAGTGCCAGATGATAGCTTATTGGAAGCTGATTTGTAAAGTCTAGTTTCTATATACTTTTGTTTGAAATAAAGGGAGATACAATGTCATTAGTTACTTCTGGTTTGAAAATTGTCCTTTCAATTTTATCTGGTAGTTTACTTGACACTCATTTCAGAAATGAATGATTCTGTGTACTTTCCGATTAAAAAAGTACAAATACATAGCTACTTTTGGTAAACACAACATCATTTTCGTTTGGGTTTTTCAAGAAAATATGGCTTGCAACCTATTGCAAAAGTCCTATAACTTTATCATGTATATGTATGAAGTTAAAGAAATGGTCTACATCTACCAAGTAAAAATTTCGTCATAAACCTAGGACCTCTAATCAAAAGACCATATGTCTTTATTAAATAAGGGTTAATTAGTTATATCATCATTTACATAATTTCAAATATATGAGTGGACAAAAGTACTATTCGATGTCAACATACCCTTTCAACCACAATTTATGAGTTACGACATGTCGCAGCTAACAATTTAGCAAAATATGTTGTTGATTTCTTATATTTTTTCTAAAAGAAGTGAAAATAAGCCAAAATCAGAATTAAAAACATGACTATGACCTTTGATTTGACCTGATTTTCTGCTGATTGAAACTAAAACTTCAAATCAAAAGAGCCTTGGTCTCTATCACCTTTGATTTACCAGTTGCATTTATATTTCACTTATCTTAAATACAAAAGGGGAAATAACTTACATATGCAAGCTCCAGGCCGCTTCGGTTGAAGTTATTCTTCAGTTCATGAGGATATTACGAGATTTGGGCGATAACTCTTACAAATAAAAACGTGTTCTGTTAAACAGGGTTAGTTTTAAAGTCGATAGCATATGCAAACAACCTGAGCTACATCTTCCAAAACAAACAAACACCGGCGGAAGAAAAACAAAATAATAATTAAAAACCAATTGTTCAGAGAACAATTGAAGGTCTTTCCACTGAAAACAATGTATTTTAATATGAAAGTTGTAAAATTAAGTTTAAAATGTCATTTCAATCGTCAACTGATAGGTTATTGTACGCTGATTCCAGAAATATATGGTTTCTATACAATATTTTTTAAATAAGGGAGATAATTTGTTACTTTCGGTTTGAAAAATGTTACTTCCGATAATATTTGAATATTTAATTGACACTGATTCCAAAAAGATCTGGTTCTATATACTTTTTTTATTAATAAAGTACAAAAATAGCTACTTCCGGTTTACACAAGGTCACTTCCGGTTGTTTTTTTCAAGGTTAAATGGTTTGATACCTTTCACCAAAAGTCTCATGGATATATCATGTATAAATATGAGCTGAAAGCAAAGGTCAAAAACTAGAACGTCAAATTAATCTATGACCTTGAGATCAATTTCAAGGTCATAAACCAAGGACCTCAAATCAAAAGACCATAGGACTTAATTATATTTGGTTAATCAGTTATATCACCATACACGTATTTTTAAATACAAGAGGGGAGAAAACTCACTTTTACGTTCAACGTACCCTTGCAATCAAAATTTACGTGTTACGACATGTCGCAACTAACAATTTAGAAAAAATAATTTGTCGATATCTTATACAGTTTCTGGAAATTAGTGGAAATAAGCCAAATTCAAAAATTGGAATATGACCTTGACCTTTGACCTTGACCTAATTTTTATTTTTTTGGACCAAGGACCTCAAATCAAAAGATCCTTGGTCTTTAGCACTTATGGTTTACAAGATAGAAATGCATATCACTTATATCAAATGCATAAGGGGAAATAACTCTCATATGGAGCGTTCATATCACTTAGGTCAAAATAGGACAAATCATGCGAAGGATATAACGAGCAATTTTGTAAAATAAATTTGTCATAATATTTTACGGTTGCGAAGGAGATGCGCTAACAAGGAAAACAGTGTTTGGGGAGATAACTCCTACAAAGAAAAGTATTCATTTACGCAGGGTAAATTTCAAAAGCGCATAAACTGTTCGATATCATATACCAAATATCTAAGCGACATATTGCGAAACAAATGTTTATCGCAAGAACAAAATTAGGCGGAAGAAAAAAAAAAAAAATAATCAGAAGAAAAACAATAGGTCTTTCCACAGAAAAGTGGAAAGACCTAATAATCAGAACAAAATCAAAAGGTCTTTCCACAGAAAAGTGGAAAGATCTTATTAAGCTCAGTATAGCTACTAAGATAATAGATTAAATTGAGATTAACATAAAAAAATGCAAACTACAAGTCACTGTACGTACCTCAACAGTATACTGCATATATAAGCTATAAAAGGCCTTGACGTAATTAAAGTCAAATACGTCAAACTAGTAAATTACCGTCTGGTTGATACACAACTAAATGATTGATTGTTATTTCATATACGAGGGGTTTTTTTTGGGGGGAGGTAGGGGGGGTTTGTTTGTTTTTGTTTTTACATCTGATGAATTTGAAAATTTGTTTTCTTTAACTTCTCGATCATAGATATTTTTTTATAACACTTTAAACAATATCTAACCCGAATTATTCAGTCGTTTTTCCGCTGACCTACGATGGCTACATAAACCTCGCGTGGAAGGAAATCGGACACGGAGAGGGATTTAATTATTCGAGTTAAACAATCTCATGAAATTCATTACATGACGTCACAAAATATATCGGTTTTTAGATATTCTAAAAATAACGGTGCAGTATGCTTTTTGCTGTGTAACCGCCGTTTTCTATCTACCTTCGAAAATATAGTTTAACTTGTGCCTATCCCTGAACGAATCAAATTAGTTAAAATATACGAATTTATAATATTAATTAGTATTGAAATTTTCGTTGTTATAAATAAATGTAATACCAGTCTTACAAATCTTATCTTGAATTCTATCCTAATTCTATCTTATTTTGGGAAATCTTTTTAGAAATTGAAATGTGACGTCACTTTGTGCGTTGACGGCTTTGGCTAACTCGGCTACTGGTTTAGGTTGATATCTGTAATGCATCCATTTTTATTCTATAGTTAGTCACCACTTCCTTGTTATCATGTATATCTATTATATAGTCATTTTATAAATGTACTGTTTGCAAAGGTGTGGGTTTTTCTAGATAGTAAGGATTTTCTTGTCCCAGACAGATAACCCTAGCTATTTGGTCACTACTTTTTGGAACTTTTGGTCTTCAGTGGTCCTCAACTTTGTAATTGTTTTGGCCTTCGTACTTTTTTCATCTGAGCGTCGCTGGTTAGTCTTGTGTGGACGTGGCGCACGTCTGGCGTATTAAATTTTTAACAAAGTACCTTTTGTTGGCTATTAATCGTGTGTTTCTCTGTCCTTTAATTTCTCTCATTAATTTGTGTTATAGTCCTGTCATGTAATGTTATCATTTTAATGTTATATTCAAAATTGCCATAAAAGCGGAAAGTTTGGCATGCCACAAAACCAGGTTCAACCCACCATTTTTTTCATAAAATGCCCTGTACTAAGTCAGGAAAATTGCCATTGTTACATTATAGTTCGTTTTTGTGTGTGTTACATTTCTGTGTTGTGACTCTGTTGTGTCGTAGTTCTCTTATATTTGATACGTTTCCCTCAGTTTTAGTTTGTAACCCGGATTTGTTTTTTCTCTATCGATTTAGGAATTTTGAACAGCGGTATGCTACTTTTGCCTTTATTTGGACCAAAAATTCATAAAAGTTACAAGTACAAATACAGCTTAGGTAATCTATTCCTGAAACAGAAAAGGCCTCGTATTGAAAAATCAAAGTATTGTAAACCGTTTATTTATAATTGTTACCATATCAATGATAAGTCATGTCAACATAAAAGTGATGACTACTAGGCTGGTGATACCCTCGGGGAATAAAACTCGCATCGACCAAGTGGGGTTGTACATAAACTCATCATAGATTCGTCTACAAAAGAATAATCAGTGACGCTCGAATCCCGGACATGTTACGATCAAATAAAGTACTATATGCAGTTTATGCACCAACTTTTAAATTGATATATTTCACATCTAGTAGTCCTTTTTTGTAATTAATTATGTTTTATTGGTGTAAATTGAACATTTGATGCAGAAATACGTTTAATAAATATTATATTACAGGTGGCTGCACAACAACCAAATTGCAATTATTGATGTTAATGTTTTTAACGGGGTGACGTCTCTGTACGAATTGTAAGTAACAAACCAATAGCTGCCTTTATTTGTTGCTTGTTTGCTGTCACAATAATTAAAACTAGCTTTTTGAAAACAATTGCCATCTTTTGTATGTCAATCTTATTGTGTATTACATGTAAAGTGCATACTTTAGACAAATTGAAATTTGCGGACATCTATACCTTATGTCATTGGATTGCTGAAACAAGTTAAAGGAATTAAAATGTGTCAACGGAGAGGTTTTTCTGTTTCTGTTTAGGACAATATATTATACAGGAGCAGAGATGTTATAATTTTTTATCAAAATTAAAACAAAACTGAAGAAAGAGAAAGATGATTTTCGAACTGTTGCTGTATATTTCTATTGTTTTTTAGTAATATATATATCAGAACGATAAAACTATTTGCCCCTTTGGACTTAATAAATTTTACATTGTTGTATTTTGCTCTACAATTAAAAATAAAAAATTATATGAAGCTACTGAATATATAGTGTGGTCATCATTTATATACATTGTGTTGTGATTGAATTTCGTGTCGTTTCTCAGATATAATAAAAAAAAAAAATTGACAAGAGAGTTTATGGTCATCTGAATTCTTTCTTTTTTGTAAGGTGAACTATCTAAAGATAATCAAATGGATTCCATGTTTTAACAAAAAAAACACATGCATTTACAAATAACAACATATAAGGATTAAATTCTGATAAGAACCTGAAATTGATAAGATGCTAAATCGCTCAATTGAAAATCGTCCATTTACAGTTCTGCAACAGTATCTCTATAGACCATGTTATTACTAATTGCTATATAATAAGAAAGGCCTATATAAATCCCCCCTAAAAACAGTTTTTTTCGATAAATCAATAACATACATGTAGAAATGGTTAAGGTGGCTCGGGACTATTCGACTGCGCATAATTTCACGCATGAATTACAAATTTATTTTTCGTAAATTCGACATAATTTGTTTTAATATTTTGATTGATTAGACATGTTAAATCAATGTAGTTATGTAACTAATAGAATATTTTCGATATTATCTGTATTTGTTAAAGGGTAAAAATTACATTTCACCCATTTTCACCATTTTTCCGCCAAAATTTTGGTTTTAAGGCAAAATATTTTTTTTTCCTTATCGGTGACCTATGTTTTTTATTTCCTCATTCTTTGAAGCTATACTAGTCAACAAAAGAAACGATACAAGACTTTTTTTCAAATTAAAAATAAAGTTTTCCGTTTATAGGACCAATATTGGAGGTAGTAATACTAAATCATTATGGAAATATCAATCCGTTTAAAAAAAATATTTTTTTGCTTTCGTGACGTTTTTTGGCGATTTTTTTTGTTTTTTACAAAATTTACATAAAACGACAATTTGAAAAACAGAAGTTCCAACTAATGATGCCAACCTCTCATTTAAAGGTAAAGACAATGTTTGCCATCAAATTGTTTTTAAAAATCATACAGTTTCTTTGTTTATTTGTTAGGCCCCACCAGAAATCGTTAAAATGTATACATTATCAACTGATTTACCATAGACAGTATGTGTAAAGTGATATCCAAAAAGCAGTCACAATCTTAAAAGTAATCCGAAAGGTTCCAAATTTACTGTGTGTTGTTTTCATATCTAAAGCATTGATTTGAGACAAAAATAAAAAAAAAAAATTTAGCATTTTTTGAGATTTCAAAAAAAACCTTTTTTCCCAAAAAATTTGAAAAAACAATATTTCAACCCATTAGTTACAACATGAAATACAACTTGATAAGCACATTGAATAGTTTTAAACAAATTTGAAATTTTATTTAGTACTTATAAAATTACGTGTCGATTTTTCTTCAACTTTCCGGAAAACTAATTGGCACCCTATAATCGTTCACACGGAATTTAGATACTTTCCGACAAGTTTTGATTTTCATTAACACATGTGCATACATTGCAAATGAAAGCTTTTTAAAATTGTGTATCTCATTTTGTTTTATATTTAATACTTTTTGTTATTTTTTTTTCAAAGTCGTGTATCGTTTCTTTTGTTGACTAGTATATATTTCAACTTTTCATATTACAGTCTCATAGAAAGTTTTTTTGATATTCCGATAAAAATATGTCAATACCTCTATTTTCCCTATCATTTCATTGAAAAATGGTCCCTTTTACATACCTGTTTAAAATTAAGATTTTGAGCTTAAATGGTCCGTGACCTCCTATTTTTTTTTTGGACCAATTTGATTCACTTTCTGTAAAGAATAAAATAACAAAAAATACGGCACTTCTGATAGAAATTTCGAATAGGCCCGAGCCACCTTAATATGCAAAATAATTTATGTAAATGGGAAAAAAAGTATGATGTTTAAATTGAAAATTTAGGTAACTGAATTGGAAACACTGTGTCAGCATCATTCGGACGCTTTTCTCTACATAAATACAACTACGTCCAACTAACGCTAATGTCACTGACTATGAACTTTTGAATGACAGGATAACTTTAGTACGTCAAAAAGCCTTTCTTGAAATCTGCTAACACTTTTGTAAAACGGTCATTGAAATATTGTATCAAAATTCATCATTAAAATGCTGCAAACTGTCTTAGACTAACCTTGATTATTATAGATTTAAGGGCAGATATTGAAGAAAATATTGTCTCATCATAATAATGTAAGTCATAGCTAAATAAATGTATGATGGCCGTTTATATACTGTTATCTTATAAACCTAAGGCCACTGGTGCATTAAGGTCTTTTATCATACAGTAATATAACATTTTAAAACATTCTGGAAGGTAAATACTTTGGTGTCATCTTTAATTCAACCATGTTCAAGGCAATAACAAAATATCGTGTGTATTAATGCTATGGATTGTATCAGATAACTCAATGTCATCTACCTTTTGTCAATGGATAGATTACCTGTAATTTGTTATATTATGAAATAGTAAACTATAGTAGGGATAACAAACTGTTCACAGACATTGATATTTAACCTTTATAACGTAGAATTCTCTTATCAATCAGATGATCTATGTCTGGTTTCAGTAATTTACATTTTTAGAACAACCAACACATTGCACTTTATATTCCTTTCGATTTTACATGGTTTTTTTTGCGATTACATACGATGATAAGACATTTATTAAAGTAGCGGCTACCTGTACTTCTTAAGGGAAAGATTGGTCTCTCCAGCAAAGATGTAAGGATTATTTAAATTAAGACCGAACCATTTAAGAGAGGAATCAGATTTAATATCAATACGTTAGTTATTCCTTTTTTTGGAACAACTACGGCAATGTTCTTTCGACTAATATGTTTAACCCCGCCACATTATTTATGTATGTGTCTGTCCCAAGTCAGGAGCCTGTAATTCAGTGGTTGTCGTTTTTGTTTTTTGTATTGCATATTTGTTTTTTCGTTCATTTTTTTATTTAAATGAGGCCGTTTGTTTTCTCGTTTGAATTGTTTTACATTGTCATATCGGGGCCTTTTATAGCTGACTATGCGGTATGGGCCTTGCTCATTGTTGAAAGCTGTACAGTGATCAATAGTTGTTAATGTTTGTGCCATTTTGGTCTCTTGTGAACAGTTATTTCATTGGCAAACATACCACATCTTCGTTTTTATATTTTATTGTGACTATTTCTATTTTCTCCTTTTATAGAGTATTAACAAAACAAAATACAACTACAAATTCACATAACATATGTATAGAGCGAAACTTTGTATAAAGTACAAAATTTTACTGTGTTATCCTAGCTTCAGATCGGTACCTCGTTTGTCTAGTTATTTCGAGAGTAACTAATACATGAGAAGGTCAAATCATTTTCAGAGCAATATAACTTCCCGAAATAAAGTAATTTGATAATCAAATACAAGAGTGATACCGTTGTGACAAATTTAACATATGAGTGTAGGCTTGACTTTTGGTTAGTAAGGACAACTTCGGTAACTGAATTAACAAGAATGGGTCATCCGCACTATCATTTTCTATTTTCAATGGACAGTGAACGTGAGGTGAAAACTCTAATTAAATTATACCAATAATATCATAGGGAATATTTGTACTCAGTTTCACGTTGATTAGACTTCAACTTTATCAATAACTACTCGACCAAACATTTTAACCAGGAGCGGGACAGACAAACGAACGGACAAACAGGCGGACAAACGAACGGGCAGACGAGCAAACATAATGCCCATCAATGAGGCATACAAATTCTGAACTGAAATTCCTGCAAGCAGCTTTTTAAAATACATGGATTCTGTGCTCGATATTGAGATTATGAACTGATATTAATAATACTTGAGGTTATAAGAACCTATTTTAAGTACAGCATGGTCACAATAAAAATGTTTGGTGTTTAAATTTAAAATTGAGTATTCAATAAAAATGTCTAAGAACCAGTTTTTTGCAGGCCTTAACATGTTATATTTCAGATACTCATATCATTTGTTATATATATGAAAAATGATTATTCATTGTTTTATAAACATCAGTTAGTTTTTATTCAATATTTCAATTCTTGAAACCCGTTTGTACTATTAATAGAAATGTTTAAATTTTGATATGAAATAATTTGATATCGTTTCTAATACGTATTCAATGTTATCAAATTGACATGACATGTAATCTTAATTCTAACTTTAATAATGCAGTTACACTGTGTAAGAAAATTCTTGATTTTTTCAAGATTTACGGATAAACATTAAAAATGTTTCAGCGTGATAATGAAAGTTGAACCTACCATTCTATCTTAAAATGTCCTGTTCCAAATCTGGGAAATGGCAGTTGTTATCTTATAGTTCGTTACTGTGTGGTGTGTTGCATTGTCGTTGGGTTTTTTGTTGCACTTCAGTGTTTCTGTTGTTTCGCTATAGTTGATGTGTTTCCCTCGGTTTTAATGTGTTACCCGGATTTGATTTTTAACTTTTCAACAGCGGCGTACTACTGCTGCCTTTATGTCATAAACCAATAATGTAATAATATGAAATTCTGTCAGTATATTTGCAATATATCAATCAGTTTACAAACAGATACACTAGACTTCAGTTGGCCTATTTTCTGCCAACGTTAATCTGTTCCCATTGACGAGTATGCCACATCTTATGCAGACATACGTTATGGTTTGTTTTAGGTATTTTTAGGTACAGAACAATTGAGTTGTTGAAGTCCCGATAAGTTGCTTATCTCATCACTCTCATATTATTCATTCTTTTCAAGTAAGATAAGCATTTGAGAAAGTAAAATATATAGTTATTATTTTTTTGTAATTTCACTAAATATGTTTAGATATATTTTAATTAATTTTGTTTAATGTTTAACGTCTACTATTTTCAACAGAATAATCAAAAGTCGTTTGACTTGGTGTATTTGTATAGATTAGATAACGTTAGGTAATCAGTATGTTGTCAATGGAGAGGAAACCCTGTATGTTATAATTATAAATAGATCAAATTTAGCATCGATGACAAACCACTCATAATTTAGGTTAAAATTAAGATTAAAGGTGAATACCCTTTTCAATCCGCCAATTAAAAGTCTACTATAAATAGTTATCAAATTTGAGAACAACCAAAAATTTAATCTATATAATGCTTTGTATTTGATTGTGTTATTTCGTTTCTCAGTTTAAAAAAAAAGTCTGCAAAAGAGGATTGTTTATGTTCGTTTATATATGATTTTGTATCATTTCTAAGAAATAAATAATAATGACATTTCGATTGATGCAACTGAATTGATAATATAATTTACGTTAACTATCATGTCATAAAAAGAAATTTTGAAACATCTTCATTGATTTTAATTCATAATCAATGGAGATGTTTCAATATTTCTTTTTATGACATGATAGTTAACTGAAGCCGGGATGAAACAAATATTCTGATAATTAAAAACCAATTGTTAAGCGAACAATTGAATATCTTTCCACTCTATGATATGGAACATATTAAAATTAGGTTTAAAATGTCACTTTCAGTGCCAAATGATAGCTCATTGTAAGCTGATTTTGAAATGTATGGTTTCTATACACTTTTGTTTGAAATAAAGGGAGATACAATGTAACTTGTTACTTCCGGTTAAAGTATTTCAGTATTTTCATGTATATGTATGAAGTTAGAAAAAAGGTCAGCATCTAGAACGTCAAAATTACAATGACCTCAATTTCAAGGTCATTAATCTAGGACCTTTAATCAAAAGATCCTATGTTTTTATCATGGCCCCGCCACTAAGTGGTCGGGGACATATAGTTTTACCCTTGTCCGAAATATTGAAATTCCGTAATTCCGTAATTCCGTAATTCCGCAATTCCGCAATTCCGTAATTTCGTAATTCCGACATTCCGTCATTCCGCAACAAACCATTATACAGGGTTTTTTTCAAAATGGCTTCAGATATTGGGCTGATATATGAAATATAAGTTCTCCATGATAAGTTACAGATCAAGTTTTAGTTTCGTTCCGCTTTGCTAATTTTGCCAAAATTATGGGCTTTGGACTTTGATAAATTGTTGAAAATCACAGTTATACGGACTTTTTTTCTAAACGCTTTCAGATATTGGGATGATTTTCGGCATGTGAGTTAACCAAGATGAGTTACAGATCAAGTTTAAGTTTTGTTCTATTCGGCTAATTTTTGCCGAAATTACAGGCTTTGGACTTTGATAAATTGTTGAAAATCACAGTTATACAGACTTTTTTTCTAAACGCTTTCAGATATTGGGCTGATTTTTGGTTCGTGAGTTACTAAGGATGAGTTACAGATCAAGTTTAAGTTTCTTTCCGCTCGGCTAATTTTTGCTGTAATTTGGGGCTTTGGACATTGAAAAATTGTTGAAAACTAGAGTTATACGGACCTTTTTTCTAAATGCTTTCATATATTGGACTGAATTTTGAATGTGAGCTAACCATGATGAGTTACAGATCAAGTTTAAGTTTTTCTTTTTCTAAAATTAAGGGTTTACAACTCTGAAAATTGTTGAAAATGACAGTTATACGAACATTTTGCTATACGCCTCCAGATTTTGAGCTGGTTTTTGTCGAGCCTGCAACTTTTGTTGCAGAAAGCTCGACATAGGGATAGTGATCCGGCGGCGGCGGCGGCTACGGCGGCGGCGGTGTTAGCTAACTTTTTAAAAGGTTTATATTTTAGAAGGTAAAAGACCTGGATGCTTCATACTTTGTATATAGATGCCTCATGTTATGAAGTTTCCGTCAGTCACATGTCCAATGTCCTTGACCTCATTTTCATGGTTCAGTGACCACTTGAAAAACAAGTTCAGAATTTTTGTAATGTTGAATTCTCTCTTATTATAAGTAATAGGATAACTATATTTGGAATGTACGTACCTTGCAAGGTCCTCATGCCCGTCAGACAGTTTTCACTTGACCTTGACCTCATTTTATGGATCAGTGAACAAGGTTAAGTTTTGGTGGTCAAGTCCATATCTCAGATACTATAAGCAATAGGGCTAGTATATTTGGTGTATGGAAGGACTGGAAGGTGTACATGTCCAACTGGCAGGTGTCATCTGACCTTGACCTCATTTTCATGGTTCAGTGGTTATAGTTAAGTTTTTGTGTTTTGGTCTGTTTTTCTCATACTTTATGCAATAGGTCTACTATATTTATTGTGTGGAATGATTGTAAGGTGTACATGTCTAGCGGGCAGATGTCATCTTACCTTGACCTCATTTTCATGGTTCAATTGTCAAAGTTAAGTTTTTAAGTTTCGGTCTTTTTAACTAATATTATATGCCAAAGGTCAGCTATATTTGGTGTATGGAAATATATTATGATCTATATGTCAGTCCTGCAGGTTTATTTGACCATGACCTCAATTGCACGGTTCATTGCACAGTGTTAAGTTTTTGTGTTTTGGTCTTTTTTTCTTAAACTATAAGTAATAGGTCAACTATATTTGGTGTATGGAAGCTTTGTTAGCTGTACATGTCTGCTTGACATGGTTCATCTGACATTGACCTCATTTTCATGGTTCATTGGTCTTTGTTTAGCTGTCTTGGTTAATGTTAAGTTTATGTGACAGTTGTAATAAAGCTTTATACTTAGGACTATCATTATAATATCAATGATTAGTAAAAAAGGCGAGACATTTCAGTGTGTCCACTCTTGTTTTATATGCGAGACTACCATCATGTTTGTGTCCACATGTGTTATTGAAATTGCATAATTTTCAACTTTTTGAGACGGGACCGTTCGTGACACATCTAGTTAAAAAAGTTTAATAAGTTATATCATTATTTGCTTTAATTCAAATAAAAGGGTTGAAAAGTAACGTTTAATGTCAACGTACCCTGTTAATCAATATTTATGAGTTACGACATGTTGCAACTAACAATTTAGCATAATAAGTTGATGATATCTTATAAAATTTTTGAAAATAAGTGAAAATAAGCTAAAATCACAATTAAGAACATGACCATGACCTTTGACTTGGACCTTATTTTTCTTTTGATTGAAATACAAACCTCATATCAAAAGACTCTTGTTCTCTATCACTTATGATTTACCAGTTACATTTATATTTTACTTATTGTAAATACAAATGGGGAAATAACTCACATATGGAGGCTCTGAACCGCTTCGGTTATAATTATTCTTTAGATCCTAGGGATATAACGAGATTGGGGCGATAACTCTTACAATAAAAAAATGTTCTGTTAAACAGGGTCAGTTTCAAAGTCGAAATTACTGTTCGATATAATATGCAAAAAACCTAAGCCACAGCTTTCAAAACCACCAAAAACCGGTGGAAGAAGACAAAATAATTATAATCAGAACAAAATCAATTGGTCTTTCCACAGAAAAGTGGAAAGATCTTATTCAACTTAGAATAGCTACTGTTAAGAATTGCACATGAGGTGTTCCCGCTACCGCTCTTCATGAACACGAC